>JAIOJX010000025.1:182923800-183555800 GCA_022376925.1 Tragulus kanchil
TATCCAGTTCTCACCAAGAAGAAATATTACTCAGTAAAAGTCTTAAAAACAGAAGTAATTCACTATTTAATTGTAATAGAAACAGGAGCTTCTACATTCAAATAAGTAACTGTTGCTGGTTATGAATATTTAACACTAGGAAAATAATATCAATCATAAGTCTGTATCAACTCCTCCAGATTGTTTTTAATTAATATACATCTACCACAGAATTGCCTTGTGATCTAGTGTCTTAAATTGAGAAGTACAGTATAAATGGCTTCTTCCTCATCCCTAAACAAAGAAATATGTGTAATTATCTTCTGAGAGACCTTATTTTAGAAATAAGAACTCATGATAAAGCAGCAATAATTCCAAAAATGAGTAATCATAAATATATTCACATGTTTAGTGATAAGTCTGAATATACCTTTCTTAAAATAGCATTGACCATTAAAAAACAGCAAAGTAATACTGGTTAACTATTAGGAAAATACTATGAAACATGAAAATCTCTACAGTCTTAGCTTTAATAGGCTTTACTAAAGTTACGGTAAAATATTAGTTACACATTTATTACTCAAATACAAAGGCACACCCTTGTATTTGACTAACTAGGAATCAATGAGAGCAATCTGGCTTTCCCAAGTCAAATACAGTGAAGGTACCACTCAAGCTGCTAAAGCCCTCAAACTGTTTATAACTAACTTCATTTACGTAAGTAAAAGACAGATAAGATACTCCTAAATTTATAGATGGAAAACAGATACAAAAAGTGGTGACTTTTTACAAGGTTACGAAGGACTGAAAATGGGAACAGAATATCCTGACCGTCAAGGATACACAGTCTTTCCAAAGGCCTCCTGCACGCAAGTGTCCCCAAGCGGGCTGCAAAGGAGCTTCTAGGACTGAATTCTGGAGGGCGATCTAGATGGAAGCTTAGCACCCTAAAAAGTCAAGACACTGACCGGGTCAAAGATCAAGGTAAATAATGTTTCACTGCTTGTTTCGTTTACAAGTACTAGTTAAATAAAGTGAGTGAGGTCAGTTCTCTTTGAGCCGACCCGCTGTTCTAGCAGCGTCTTCCAGGCTGATTCTCCGTTAAACCAGCCCGAGGTACTGGCAGCGACTCTCCCTTCCCCTACTCTAATAAATTTACTTTCCCCTCAAAAAAATAAATAAATAAAGCGAGTGAAACTTTTAAAAGAAGAGCAATTGTCTGTCAGAAGCAGCTCATCTTACTTTATCTGCATCAGGGTTGTGATCGCTCCAGGTAATTTCTCAGGCAGTTTTACAATTATTCTTAATTTCCTTTGTAAGTGAGAAATTGATTTACTCTAGAGCCTAATTTTCAGAATCACAGCTTTTAATCATCCATCAGGGTAAGTAAGGGGTCATAATGAGGACTGGGTAACGTACCTTAGAGAGGATGAGGAGTGGGTAAATGAAACTATATGCTCACACTGTCAGTGTTCAATTAAGCAACGGGACATGGTGAACCTGAACAGTTAAACCCTTAGTCCCCGTTGAAATCTTTTGTGGGAGCTGCTGACAAGGAGGCAGGTTGTTTTTCTGGGCTTGAGCTTTCCTGCCTTTATCTTTTGTCTCATGGAGGGAAAGCAAGAGGTCTGAAATGCAGAGAAAGAGAGGAGAAGTAGAAGGGGTGGTGCCAAGTTTAGGCTCCAGAAGTGAAGGAGCTTAGAAAGGAACAAAATGTGCCCGTGGCAGCGGCCGTTTACCGTCAGAAACCACGCTGGTCACCCACACCTTCCCTGCAGTTCTTGGGCTGTGCAGGCCACACCTGGCCCCCCGCAGACTGCAGCGCCTGCAGGACGGACCCGGGCGCGGCTTCCTCCTCACCTGGCAGTGGTCTGCCTATTCCACACCAGGCCTTCTTCTGCTAAGTCTCCAGTCACTAGAGCCAACTGACATACTTCAGATACTCAGCTCCTGAGTGGTGGAATTACGAAACAGAGCCAAACGGATTAGGCAAGCACAGAGTCTACAAAGCAATTCAACAACTGAAAGAAGCCGAGACCAGGCTGCCTAACGCCTAGTCCAAAACTGACTTGCTGGGCCTAGATTCCTAAATGGGGATATGGTTATACAGAAACTCTACCCTTAGAACTTCTGCAGACCAGGGAAGTGGGGAACAAGCATGGAGACATAGCAATATGCAGTTGTTTTGGAGATGGGGGGACCTCGTGGCTTATAGGATCTTAGTTCCCCGACCAGGGATCAAACCCATGCCTGTGGCAGTGAAAGCCTGGAGTCCTAACCACTGGACAACCAGGGAAGCCCCAGTAACAGGTACTTATCATCTGCTCTTATATTGAAAAGGCTACTAGAAGTAGGTTACATTCTAATTTTTCAACTTATTTTTATCACAGTAAAATATACATATGACCATCTTAACTAATCTTAAGGGGACAACTCAGTGGCATCAATCCTTTGTAAGGGATTGTTTACATAATTTTCAGAATCACAGCTTTTAATCATCCATCAGGGTAAGGGCTGGGCTAACGACCTTAGAGAGGATGAGGAGTGGGTAAATGAAACTATATGCTCACACTGTCAGTGTTCAATTAAGCAACGGGACATGGTGAACCTGAACAGTTAAACCCTTAGTCCCCGTTGAAATCTTTTGTGGGAGCTGCTGACAAGGAGGCAGGTTGTTTTTCTGGGCTTGAGCTTTCCTGCCTTTATCTTTTGTCTCATGGAGGGAAAGCAAGAGGTCTGAAATGCAGAGAAAGAGAGGAGAAGTAGAAGGGGTGGTGCCAAGTTTAGGCTCCAGAAGTGAAGGAGCTTAGAAAGGAACAAAATGTGCCCCGTGGCAGCGGGCCGTTTACCGTCAGAAACCACGCTGGTCACCCACACCTTCCCTGCAGTTCTTGGGCTGTGCAGGCCACACCTGGCCCCCCGCAGACTGCAGCGCCTGCAGGACGGACCCGGGCGCGGCTTCCTCCTCACCTGGCAGTGGTCTGCCTATTCCACACCAGGCCTTCTTCTGCTAAGTCTCCAGTCACTAGAGCCAACTGACATACTTCAGATACTCAGCTCCTGAGTGGTGGAATTACGAAACAGAGCCAAACGGATTAGGCAAGCACAGAGTCTACAAAGCAATTCAACAACTGAAAGAAGCCGAGACCAGGCTGCCTAACGCCTAGTCCAAAACTGACTTGCTGGGCCTAGATTCCTAAATGGGGATATGGTTATACAGAAACTCTACCCTTAGAACTTCTGCAGACCAGGGAAGTGGGGAACAAGCATGGAGACATAGCAATATGCAGTTGTTTTGGAGATGGGGGGACCTCGTGGCTTATAGGATCTTAGTTCCCCGACCAGGGATCAAACCCATGCCTGTGGCAGTGAAAGCCTGGAGTCCTAACCACTGGACAACCAGGGAAGCCCCAGTAACAGGTACTTATCATCTGCTCTTATATTGAAAAGGCTACTAGAAGTAGGTTACATTCTAATTTTTCAACTTATTTTTATCACAGTAAAATATACATATGACCATCTTAACTAATCTTAAGGGGACAACTCAGTGGCATCAATCACATATTTTTTAAGAGGAGGAACAGAAAGAATACAGAAGAGATGAATCTGCAGTTCTTGGTGACTAGTATGTCCAGAGTTCAAGACCAGAGACCACATCAGGCAACTGTGGACACACCGTGACTGTCATGAGAGACAATGAAACCAGGCGTGAGGACGGGGCAGCCACTTCTAACTATGTGAAGGTTTAAGTACCAGTGCCTGAGACAAGTCTCAGCCCACCGCCTGGCTGCACATGACACAGAGGGAGTTCAGCAAACCATGTGCTCACAAGAGTTTGAAAGAGAAAAACAAAGCTACTCTTGATGTACAGACACAAACGGGCACACACATACATTCTACAAACATATCAATGAATACACACAGGTACAGAATAAAACTAGGGACCTCAAACACTATGTTCTGAATTATTTTACTTGGACTGAAAGGGTCTGGATAATCAGCTAATCTGTACATTTATTCATTTATACTGACGCTTTAGGCCACCAAGACACTAAAACTGCGACTTTCAAAAGGCAAGACAAGGGTTGCCCTGAATTGGCCGGAGAGAAGGGAAGACCACAGTATCAGAGGCAGCGCCTGAATCTAAGAAACCGACAAGTTAACAGCTTAAGGGCAAACACCCAGTTTCAGAAGATGTTTAAACTCAGGCAGAAATGCTTCTCACAGGACGCTAGGTGGTGCCATTCCAAGGTCCTCCAGCCCCCGGGGAAGACTCCTCTAAATTCTGGATGGGAGAGGAAGGCCAGGAAGCGGAGTGGTAGAGGAGAGCAAAGCCGGAGGGTCGGGGTGGAGGCACAGGGCGCTCGGCAGCCCAGGGCGTGTGAGAAGGACTGAAGAGCTCTATCTCCACTGAGGACGCCCTGACCAGCCTGGCGGCATCAGAGTTAGAGCGGGTGCTGGTCGTGGTCGGAGCGGGGTGCCTAGCAGAGGGAGACAGACACCCGGGGAAAGGACCAGGGGCCCGGGTGGAGGCGGAGGCAGAACAGCGCGGGCCGGTGACTCCAGGGGCCCACACCTAAGTCCTGGACCCCAAGAGCTGCCCCGGCCTCTCACCTCAACGGAACGGAGGGAACTGGGCCAGCACTTAACTACCCCAACACCAGAGCCAGGAGTGTGTCCCTGATCCCTGCTTTCTGCAGCTCTGGGTCGAAAGTCCAGCTCCAAACATGTTAAGCGAACCATGCTCAGTAACCCATGACGATGAAGAACGCACCGGCCGCGTGAAGGCTGTGGAAGTCCATGGTCACAGGTATCCAGAGGGACGCCGGGCAGGGCCACCCCCGGGAAAGGGGTGTGACAGGTGACTCCAGGAGTCCAACATCTGTGCCCGTCAAGACGATCCTGACAACTTCATCGTTGTGTGGACAAACAACGACAAGAAAGCCTTTTATAATGCTGAGTTTCCTAAAGCTCATAAATATTTCAAAAAATTACAGTGAAACCTGGCCACATGGCTCTCCGTGTGCACCGTGGTGCCTTTAATTTTCAAGACCAAGTCAGTAAACAGACACCTGAGAGATTTAATACGTTGTCTGGCTTAGATCTAACCAATTCAGAATGTAAATACACTCCCAAGCAAGTGTTTACATTGACAACTAAACCAAACAGAGCTGAGAATTTTTAAGTGGTTCCATTGAGAAAGACAAACCAAGGCACAGTATGCACTTACTTTTTCAAAGATAAAGATCTCTAGAGAATCTAACCTATGCCTACTTTTGATGAATGAGCAAATGAATCACGATCTCACCTGGTCAGACTAAGTTAGTATTTAAGGACCTTCACATCTTGGGATACCCCAGGACAGTCAGCCATGCAGGTAAGCACTTAAACTTATTTCTAATCAGAAAGACTAAGCCATGGAGGAGGAAGGGGGGAAACCAGGAAGCGGAGTGGTAGAGGAGAGCAAAGCCGGAGGGTCGGGGTGGAGGCACAGGGCGCTCGGCAGCCCAGGGCGTGTGAGAAGGACTGAAGAGCTCTATCTCCACTGAGGACGCCCTGACCAGCCTGGCGGCATCAGAGTTAGAGCGGGTGCTGGTCGTGGTCGGAGCGGGGTGCCTAGCAGAGGGAGACAGACACCCGGGGAAAGGACCAGGGGCCCGGGTGGAGGCGGAGGCAGAACAGCGCGGGCCGGTGACTCCAGGGGCCCACACCTAAGTCCTGGACCCCAAGAGCTGCCCCGGCCTCTCACCTCAACGGAACGGAGGGAACTGGGCCAGCACTTAACTACCCCAACACCAGAGCCAGGAGTGTGTCCCTGATCCCTGCTTTCTGCAGCTCTGGGTCGAAAGTCCAGCTCCAAACATGTTAAGCGAACCATGCTCAGTAACCCATGACGATGAAGAACGCACCGGCCGCGTGAAGGCTGTGGAAGTCCATGGTCACAGGTATCCAGAGGGACGCCGGGCAGGGCCACCCCGGAAGGGCTGTGACAGGTGACTCCAGGAGTCCAACATCTGTGCCCGTCAAGACGATCCTGACAACTTCATCGTTGTGTGGACAAACAACGACAAGAAAGCCTTTTATAATGCTGAGTTTCCTAAAGCTCATAAATATTTCAAAAAATTACAGTGAAACCTGGCCACATGGCTCTCCGTGTGCACCGTGGTGCCTTTAATTTTCAAGACCAAGTCAGTAAACAGACACCTGAGAGATTTAATACGTTGTCTGGCTTAGATCTAACCAATTCAGAATGTAAATACACTCCCAAGCAAGTGTTTACATTGACAACTAAACCAAACAGAGCTGAGAATTTTTAAGTGGTTCCATTGAGAAAGACAAACCAAGGCACAGTATGCACTTACTTTTTCAAAGATAAAGATCTCTAGAGAATCTAACCTATGCCTACTTTTGATGAATGAGCAAATGAATCACGATCTCACCTGGTCAGACTAAGTTAGTATTTAAGGACCTTCACATCTTGGGATACCCCAGGACAGTCAGCCATGCAGGTAAGCCTTAGGGCTTAAACATTTATTTGCGTGAACTGCAGGAAAACGACTAACTCAGCTCCTACTGGGTACCAGAAATGATTTCTAGCTGGAAGAAACTCAGATGGAGTGACGGGTCCGCTGCTGTTCAAAACTCAGGATTATGCAAGAGTTAAAATGCTAGGATCACGATGCACTCAGTGAAACATACATCTCGTTTCCCCTCCTTTTTAATTTTTTTTAAAGCCTCACGCACAACTGCAATATGGATACCAAGGCGACTTTGAAAAACTCTGAAAACAAGAAGAACATCCTATAGCTTAAAGAAACAATCACAGGGTTTAAACCGGTCATTGAAAGGCGCATTCACAAGTGCGGACCCCCGCTTTTTTCCCCCCCCGAAAGTGGCTTAAGTTTCGGTTTAGGAAAAGTTCCCAGGAAACATGTGCAGGAGTGCTCAGTCTCTCTGTACTGGGCAAGAGGAAGGGGCCTCGCGGGCGCCGCTACCACCTCGTCAGCTGCCCCAGAGGCACGCGCACACTCGGGGCAGGTGCACAGGTTCACGTTCGCTCTCCACACCCAGGTCCCCGAGCACACGGCCGGGAGGCGGGCAGCCCCGCGCTGCCGGCGCCGAGCTCCGCGAGGCGCGGGAGATGCTCGCGGCGGTAAGTCTCGGGGGCCCTTCCACACCTTCCGGCCGCAGGGCAGCGCCCCCGGGCCGACCCGCCCGACGAGCGCTCCGCCGCCGCGGCGCCCCGGGAGCCGCCCGGAGGCCGCGGGGCTCGCCCTCCTGCCCGGCCGCGGCCTAGCGCCGCCCGCCCCGCTCACCTGCGCGGCCGCGGCGCCGCTCCCGCCGCCGGTCGCTCTCGTAGAAGCCCAGCGTCTCCGTGCGCTGCGGCGCCGGCGGGGGCCCGCGGCCGCCGCCGCCGCCGCCCGGCTGCTCCGCCTCGCCGCGGCCCTCGCGCTCCGGGCCGGCCGCGCCGCCGCCGCCCGCCATGTTCCGAGCGCCGCCCGCCGGCCCCGCCGCCTCCCGCCCGGCGCCGGCCCGGCCTCCGCCCGCGCCCGGCCCCGGCCCGCCTCGCCCCGCCCCTCGGCGGAGCCCGGGCCGCCGCCGCCGCCGCCGCCCTCCGCGGGCCGCCGGCCGGCGCGCTCCAAGGGCGTCAGCGCCGCGCGCGGGCCCGCCGCCATCTTCTTCCTGCCGTCGCCGGGGCCGGGGCGCGCGCCGGGCTCCGGGCCGCCGGCCTCCATGGCGCCGCCGCGCGGCCGGGAGAGCGAGCGCCGGCGCGGCGCGGGGCGCGGGCCCGGCGCGGGCGGGCCGAGCGCGGCGGCGGCGGCGGCGGCCGGAGGGTCGGCCGAGGAGCCCCGGGCGGCGGCGGCGGCGACGCCCGCTGCCCGCCGTCTGCCCGCGGGCCGGCCGCTCGCCCGGGGCCCCTGGGGCCGGCGCGGGGCACGGAGAGCGCCGGCGCCGCCCGCCCGGCCGTGGCGGCGCGGGCGCGGCGCGGAGGGCCGGGCTCCGGCTCGCCGACCCCCAGCGGGCGGCCGTCCGGGCTGCCGCGCGGGTGCATGGCCGGGCTCGCGCGCCGCTCCCTGGCCGCTGGGCGCTCGTGGACGGCGTCCAAAGCGCCCGGGCCAGGAGGCGCCGCAGGTGCGGCCCAACAGGTGGGGGCGCGGCGGGGAGGGCGCGGCGCCGGCCGCAGGGGGCTTCGTACGGTCTCCGCGCCCGCCGGCCTCCCAGACCTCCCGGTCGGCCTTGGGGTGAGGAGGCGGCTCTCGGGCGCCGCGGTGCCCGTGCCGATCCCCGGGGGCCCGCTTTCCTTGGGGTGCCCGCCGGGGACTCGGCGCCGAGCGCGGTGTGCTGAGCGCCGCCGCCGCGGGGCTCGGGGCAGGGGCCGGCCGCTCCGTGCAGGGGGCTCGTGGCAGGTGTGTGTCTTGTCTGCCAGCGTCTGGGGCCCTTTTGATCGTTCGCCAGGGGGACACTGAGTCTTCACTTGAGCTTGAGGAGTCTGGAATTGCCCTGGGCCTAAACTGGAGACCCAGATAGAAGCGGGTACGAAGAGAGCAAAAGTCGACCTCGTGATTCATCAGAGAGCTTGAGGGGTCCGTGGTCGCCACTCTGGGCTGTCATGGGCACCATGCTTCAGCATGGGGAAGGGGTAGGGGGCGAGAGACCAGGAGGGACCGGAAAGGCCCCGTAGCTGGGAGCTGACCCTTGGCCTCCCCTGGAAGGAGGAACTGATGGCTTTGGAACATCCTTATCCCCCTTCAGAAAACGGAACAGTTCAGAGGATTACATCTCTCAGCGTTCCTCTGGCCATGAGGTCCTGTTTTGGTTCCACGTACTCAAGACTGAACTCATCAAAAACAAGTCCTCTGGTCAAATCTAAAGAATCATTTTGAAAGTGAAAAAAGTACTGAAAACAAAGGCCTTTACGGCGTCTTTAAGGCTCCTTGCAGCTCGAATTCTGTTATTCCCTGATCTCTCACAGGGTGCAGCCATCCGGCTCTGTTATTCACTGATTGTCAGGCAGGAAGTAGACTTTTACCGCATGTTTATGTCAGATGACAGCCGCCTGCTTGTATTGGCTGATGGCCCCTGCGTTTAACTCCACAGGGGCTGGGAGGGAAGGAATCAAAAATTTGGTTTCTTACGGCAGCCAGGTGTAGGAATAGAGTTTAGTTTTCTGTAACGGCCTGAGGAATACGCAGTGTTCTAAAGGCTGTCTCTGCCCTTTGAAATGGCAAGGAGAGGGAGGGAGCAGTGTGTCCAGGCCCAGGTGTGAAGGTGTTAGAGCAGAGGAGCCAAGCAGAAACAGAAAAGCTGAAACTCTGGGAACTTTTCACCTGTTGAGTCTTCGCTGCAGCTACATTATTTTATCTGATGTTTTGTGAAACTGCACCATCTCCGACAAACTCATCATGAAGTCAAATGTGTTAAAAAGCATTTTTGAGCGACTACCCTGAAGTGGTTAAGACTCTGCTTCCCATGCAAGGGGTTTGCATTTGATCCGTGGTGGGAGAACTAAGATCCTGCGTGCTACTCCGCATAACCAAAATAAAATAAAAATCATTTGTAAAATGAGCGCCAATATAAATAATTTTTTCAGCTAACACTATTCTTTCTGTGTCTAGGTATTGATAGTCAGATATCTTATTGTGTATGAAAAGTTTTTCTGTGTTCACTGAACCCATGGCCAAATACCCAGAATTCAGGTAAAGTGTATTGTTGAATGCGTATTTTAAATCCTCAAAAAGTTAAGTTACACATACTCTTAAGAAATAGTTACAGAGCACAGAAAACCAACAGTTCTCTGAGGACAATAAATAGAACTTAAAACATCATAATGTTATGTCTATCAGTTGCAGAACGAAAGGTGCAGGCTTAGATTTATAATGCCGCCCTTACGAATTGCTAGGAGTAGATCAAAAACATGGTCGCCCTCGCCCTTAAAGAGACTGAATCAGATAACATTCTAAGCTACATTACAAGTTAAAAGCAGGATTTGGTTGACAGGGAGCTACAGAAATGGAACTTAAAACATTAATTGAGCAAACAGTAAGATGGTGTGCTGTTAGCATGTCACTATATTAGCTGCTCGTGAAAGACGTCGTTGGACTTCGTTGGTAATAGTTTCAACAGAGGAAAGTGATGGGCAAGAATGAGAAGCTGAGAAGAGTTTTACCTATAAACAGTACCAAAGGAAAAAAAATCAGTGAAACTTCTTAATAAGGGATTTATATATTCAAATTATATTTTAACATGTACACGTAACTATGATTATGTAAATTCAATCCAGAGCTTGTAACATTGCTACCTGTATTTTTTTTTTTTTAAGATTTATTTATTTATTTATTTGAGGGGGGTGGGGTGGGGAGGGAGGGGAGCAGGCGGGCCACCTCTGTTGGTCTTTCATTTGTCCATTTTCATCCATCTTTGTTCTTTCATCCGTCTTTGTTCTTTGGCTCCTGTGGGTCTCCCATCGCGGTGACCTCTGTTGTCTCAGAGTGCCGGCTTTGGGCGCAAGCGCACCAGAGCTCCAGCTCGGTAATTGGACACATGGGTCCAGCCGCTCCGCAGCACGTGGGATCTTCCCAGGCCAGGGATTGAACTGGCGCCCCTTGCACTGCAAGGAGGTAACCTTACCCACTGGACCACCAGGGAAGCCTGTCGTATTCTTAATTAACTGCATAGTCTGTACCTAATGGTAATATCTGCCATGGAGCTGTTGTATCTTGAAAAGAGCAATACACAAAGTGTTTTTAAAAAGAATGAAAACGGGGTGAGTCGTGTACTCGATTAAATCACATCACTTCATTGTTTAGTAAGGGTTTGATGATTGTGATTTTGTGACTATAGAATATACATGGAGCACTGCCGTGTACCATGGATTCAAGCTCCAGAAGATTGCCTTATGAAGCCTATGGACTCTGGCTCTCACTGTCTCTCAGTGGTAAATGGAGTAATGTCTACACTATAGTGGAAGCGGAAAAAAATGGTTTTTCACTTTTTATTCCTCCTTAGTGCTAGCTTTGAATGCTTCCTTTTGTTTAGACTTGAGTAGGTTTTGCTTTTCAACTACAAAGCAATGTATCTCTTGAAAACATTTCTAGAGCGAGTGTGCTTCAGCTGCGTCCGACTCTCGGTGACCCCGTGGACTGCAGCCGCCTGGCTCCTCTGTCCACGAGATGCTCCAGGCAAGAATACAGGAGTGGGTTGCCATGCCCTCCTCCAGGGGGTCTTCCCCACCCAGGGGTGGAACCCTCGTCTCGTGTCTTCCGCATTGGCAGGCAGGTTCTGCAGTAGCACCACCTGGGAAGCCCAACATTTCTAGTGTATTGCCCTTGAAATTAGCTCCATAGACTTTTCTTGAGTAGCCAAAACATCTCATGCTTTGCTGAATTGAAAGGACCCAGAATCAGGAGGAGGCCGGGACTTTGGCTCTCCTGTCGAGAGTCTTTTGCTCTAAGATGACATGTGACCCTTCTACGCTTCACTTTCTCCACTGAGGAGCATTACACTAGAGTAATCTGGTGTCCTCTTGGAGGATTTTTTGATAAAATCTTTCTTAACCCTTTTCAGATTCTAAAAAAGGCAGATATTTGCCTATACTCTTGAGAAAAGCATGAAATCCTTAATTATATAATGACTTTGTAATCAGGTCTAAAGGTTGAATGCAGGGAATTCAAATGTTGTAACTTTACTGATAGGAGGGTTTCCTGGTGGCTCCGTGGGGAAGACTGGACCACCAGGAAGCCTGTCGTATTCTTAATTAACTGCATAGTCTGTACCTAATGGTAATATCTGCCATGGAGCTGTTGTATCTTGAAAAGAGCAATACACAAAGTGTTTTTAAAAAGAATGAAAACGGGGTGAGTCGTGTACTCGATTAAATCACATCACTTCATTGTTTAGTAAGGGTTTGATGATTGTGATTTTGTGACTATAGAATATACATGGAGCACTGCCGTGTACCATGGATTCAAGCTCCAGAAGATTGCCTTATGAAGCCTATGGACTCTGGCTCTCACTGTCTCTCAGTGGTAAATGGAGTAATGTCTACACTATAGTGGAAGCGGAAAAAAATGGTTTTTCACTTTTTATTCCTCCTTAGTGCTAGCTTTGAATGCTTCCTTTTGTTTAGACTTGAGTAGGTTTTGCTTTTCAACTACAAAGCAATGTATCTCTTGAAAACATTTCTAGAGCGAGTGTGCTTCAGCTGCGTCCGACTCTCGGTGACCCCGTGGACTGCAGCCGCCTGGCTCCTCTGTCCACGAGATGCTCCAGGCAAGAATACAGGAGTGGGTTGCCATGCCCTCCTCCAGGGGGTCTTCCCCACCCAGGGTGGAACCCTCGTCTCGTGTCTTCCGCATTGGCAGGCAGGTTCTGCAGTAGCACCACCTGGGAAGCCCAACATTTCTAGTGTATTGCCCTTGAAATTAGCTCCATAGACTTTTCTTGAGTAGCCAAAACATCTCATGCTTTGCTGAATTGAAAGGACCCAGAATCAGGAGGAGGCCGGGACTTTGGCTCTCCTGTCGAGAGTCTTTTGCTCTAAGATGACATGTGACCCTTCTACGCTTCACTTTCTCCACTGAGGAGCATTACACTAGAGTAATCTGGTGTCCTCTTGGAGGATTTTTTGATAAAATCTTTCTTAACCCTTTTCAGATTCTAAAAAAGGCAGATATTTGCCTATACTCTTGAGAAAAGCATGAAATCCTTAATTATATAATGACTTTGTAATCAGGTCTAAAGGTTGAATGCAGGGAATTCAAATGTTGTAACTTTACTGATAGGAGGGTTCCCTGGTGGCTCCGTGGGAAAGAACACACCCACCAACGCGGGAGGCTCGCTTCCGGTCCCTGGGTGGGGAAGACGCCCTGAAGCAGGAAACGGCCACCCACTCCAGGATTCTGGCCTGGGAAATGCCACAGACAGAGGAGCTTGGCAGGCTGCAGTCCATGGGGTCGCAAAGAGTTGGACATAGCGATTGAACATGTACACACACAGTTTTATTGATAGCACATCAAAGGTGCATTGTCTTTGATATCCCGTCTTCACGATCTAAGCAGTCATCCTTCATCCCTGTGTGCGGGAACTGATGATTCCCGCTGACCTTTCCGCTCCTAGCCCCTGGGCTTTTGTACTTTTTACATATTTTTCATACTAGACCCATGTGTACCTACGTCTAAGAGTACCGCTTGGAGTGGTGTTGAATGAGAACTGAAAAGGTTGGCCTAAAAGCTCGTTGGGGTTCTTATTAATCACATCTTACTAAAAACCCTAATGAACTTTTGGGACCAGTGCAGAATTTGAGACAATTACCTTGTACTGTTCATTTTGGTAGTGTAGATTCAACCATGGAGTAGAGTACTGTTTAAAAGAATTCTGTATTTCCCAGCTGAAAATTCATTTCAGCAATACATGGCTTCGATTCTTTAAACCATAAATACCACGTATCGAATTCACAAAATGTAGTGCTGAATTCAATTCATTTGCCATTGTATTTCTGAGAGAAAAGTATGAATTGATGTCTTTTAAACTGAATAGCTTTGCTTGAGTAGCCAAAACATCTCATGCTTTGCTGAATTGAAAGGACCCAGAATCAGGAGGAGGCCGGGACTTTGGCTCTCCTGTCGAGAGTTTTTTGCTCTAAGATGACATGTGACCCTTCTACGCTTCACTTTCTCCACTGAGGAGCATTACACTAGAGTAATCTGGTGTCCTCTTGGAGGATTTTTTGATAAAATCTTTCTTAACCCTTTTCAGATTCTAAAAAAGGCAGATATTTGCCTATACTCTTGAGAAAAGCATGAAATCCTTAATTATATAATGACTTTGTAATCAGGTCTAAAGGTTGAATGCAGGGAATTCAAATGTTGTAACTTTACTGATAGGGGGGTTCCCTGGTGGCTCCGTGGGAAAGAACACACCCACCAACGCGGGAGGCTCGCTTCCGGTCCCTGGGTGGGGAAGACGCCCTGAAGCAGGAAACGGCCACCCACTCCAGGATTCTGGCCTGGGAAATGCCACAGACAGAGGAGCTTGGCAGGCTGCAGTCCATGGGGTCGCAAAGAGTTGGACATAGCGATTGAACATGTACACACACAGTTTTATTGATAGCACATCAAAGGTGCATTGTCTTTGATATCCCGTCTTCACGATCTAAGCAGTCATCCTTCATCCCTGTGTGCGGGAACTGATGATTCCCGCTGACCTTTCCGCTCCTAGCCCCTGGGCTTTTGTACTTTTTACATATTTTTCATACTAGACCCATGTGTACCTACGTCTAAGAGTACCGCTTGGAGTGGTGTTGAATGAGAACTGAAAAGGTTGGCCTAAAAGCTCGTTGGGGTTCTTATTAATCACATCTTACTAAAAACCCTAATGAACTTTTGGGACCAGTGCAGAATTTGAGACAATTACCTTGTACTGTTCATTTTGGTAGTGTAGATTCAACCATGGAGTAGAGTACTGTTTAAAAGAATTCTGTATTTCCCAGCTGAAAATTCATTTCAGCAATACATGGCTTCGATTCTTTAAACCATAAATACCACGTATCGAATTCACAAAATGTAGTGCTGAATTCAATTCATTTGCCATTGTATTTCTGAGAGAAAAGTATGAATTGATGTCTTTTAAAAATCTGAATAGCTTTGCAGCTGATGTTCTAAAGAAATAAAATACACTCAGGGCCCCAGAGCAAGTCTTTGCAGTGAATTTATGTGAGTTATTGAACCTCTGAGTTTCAGTAATCGTATTTACTATTTTCAGTAATCATTTTTGGACTGATGCTTACAATGTTTTATCCTGTCTGGACTTTATTCCATGAATTTCTAAAGGACATCAACTCGATTTGTTTCTTCAAGATGCAGCCCATATTGAATAACTGTGGCTTTGGTTCTAATGTACCTGTTACAACTTAACTGAAACGGTCATGAGCAAAATCTGATTTTTAAAGGCATTTCTCTGGCACAAGAATATAGGACTCAAACCGTTTTAAACAGGACATATCGAAAACTGTATTTGTTACCAAAAAAAAAAAGATACTCTGTTCTGAGAACCTAAAAGAAGGTTCTATTTATGTAATAAAAGTGTGTGATCATATATCCATGTTTTATTGGTTAATGAGAGCTTTTATTCATGATCAGATACACAGTTTGTTTTATATTAAATTTTAAGTTTCTGGAAAATTCCAAAATACTAATGGGAGAGACCACGGTGATAGCTTAGCAAGCCTTGCGGTTTGGATTTTGCTCTTTGAGGAGAAAAGGCACTGTTCATTTCTTATTGTACCCATTGAAAAAAATAGCCGTGTCGCGTTTAGAGTGGTTTTCATAATTTAGTCAGTTAATTAACAAGAGTCCGTTTAGAGACTGAACTGTTGATAACTGTCAGAAGTCCTTCATTATAGTTCCAGCTCGCAGTCTCCCATTTTAGGAATCACACAGCAGAGAAGCTTTTATTCATCGCTGGTTCTTGTTGCTAGCCCTTTCGGATTTTGCCTTTGAGAATTTTTTTTTTTCTTATTGTTCTGTTTTCAAGTCAGAAGACCTCAATTAGGATAGCTGTTAACTTTTTCCAGTGCCTCTAGTTGAACTCTCCTGGACCAAAATAACTAGGCAAGGCTTCTCTCTACGGCCGTGCCCTGCTGAATGCTTTTCTGCTGTGATCAGGCACTCCTGACCTTGTCATTGCTTCTATTCTGCTCAGGAACCAGTGTTTCCATTCTAATAGTTTTTTCCACTCTTCCTCTTTGTTTCTGAGACAGTTAAAAATGAATGTACTGCTTGGGTCTTATAAACATCTATTATTTAAATGTTGCCTTTTCTTGTGCAAACTGAAGTGTTTATCTCTTTTTTGGTCTTTGATACCAAAACAAGAAAGTCCCCAAATAATCCTTTCTAGAGGGTTTTTGCTATCCAGGCTTTAGAAATTTGTCTGAAGTTTAAGGTTTTCAAATTGCCTTTTTTATAAGCCTCTATTATAATTTCCTTTTTTGATATTCTAAGTTTATATGCAAAATCCTTTTGTTGTTGCCAACATTTTCTAATTTAGTGTCAGTTTCAAATACTGAACACCCCTTACCTCTTATCTCCCCTATGGATGCTTAATAAATACCATAACTTACGTGTACAGTTTCATGGAGAATAACATTACTGTAGCTCATTTTTCAAAACAGCAATAAGAAGAAAACATGTATTGTGGCTTTAGTGAAAATTAGTTTCTTAGGACAGTTTTATCTGTCTAATTATGCTTTCCCTAAGCTGATCCTAATGTTAATTCTCACTGCCTTGGGCCTATGCCCGCTGATGACAGGTATATGCTCGGTTTACAAATATGGCATGGGTGATTCACACATAAATATTTGATCGCTAAGGAAACAGGCTCAATCCAATACTGATCATTATTTATCATCTCTTGGCTTTAACTCTTGACCTTTTATCCATATTCTTAGCTATGTAATACCACTGTGTATAAATAAAATTCATATCTAGCCCTGTAAGCTATTTTTATTATTTTATTCAATTTTAATATTTATTGTTCTGGGATTTATGATCTGACATGGTTGGCTAGATACCCTTTATCTAGATGTTGTTAAGTTTGATGCAATATGAGTTTATCTTTACAAGCTTATTATCCTCTTTCATCATTTCCAGTTTATATTAATGTAGAAATAAAATCAATCTCATATTAAGTAATTACAGGTTCAAAAATAAGTTGATTCCATTGAGTCTGGGCAGCTTAATATACACTCTAAATCTTCTGGCATTTGTTTTCTTCTAACAGTGTAATAATGCTCCATAGAGAAAGCCTAATTGGTATGATATGGCCCCTTCCCTGGTATTTTATAGACACTGTTCTGTTTTATGGAAAGTAGTATAATTGGCTTCTCTCTAGAAAACAAATCTTTTTTTTTCTATTTGTATGGATTATAAGGTTGTATTTTTAAGAATAGTATATCAGCAAGGATTTTTTTTTTCTTCAGCGTCTGTAACTTTTAAACTGAATTTTCAGCAGGCCCTGTCCGTTGATCCTCAAGGGACCTGTATAAACACACAGGTGGATTCGTCCATGCAGGCCTTCATTTCTAGCTAACTGATGGTTTCCTCAAAACACTGTGTTTTGCTTCTGTACCAAAGTGGGTGGAAAGTTTGTTTGGTCCCAAATAAATATTTGTCTAATCCCAAATATTTGTCTCATCCCAAATAGTTGTTTGAGACTAGACTTTACAATCTGGTTTCCCAAGTGGCGTTAGTGGTAAAGAATCTGCTTGCAAACACAGACGACTTAAGAGACGTGGGTTTGATCCCTGGGTCAGGAAGATCCCCTGGAGGAGGGTATAGCAACCCACTCCGGTATTCTTGCCTGGAGAATCCCATGGACAGAGGAGCCTGGTGGGGTATAGTCCATAGGGCTGCAAAGTCAGACATGACTGAAGTGACTTAGGACCAGAATGGGACAAGATCTACAGTAAATTCTTGATATTTATCCTAGTATCCATCTGAGGCTTTAACTCTTGACCTTTTATCCATATTCTTAGCTATGTAATACCACTGTGTATAAATAAAATTCATATCTAGCCCTGTAAGCTATTTTTATTATTTTATTCAATTTTAATATTTATTGTTCTGGGATTTATGATCTGACATGGTTGGCTAGATACCCTTTATCTAGATGTTGTTAAGTTTGATGCAATATGAGTTTATCTTTACAAGCTTATTATCCTCTTTCATCATTTCCAGTTTATATTAATGTAGAAATAAAATCAATCTCATATTAAGTAATTACAGGTTCAAAAATAAGTTGATTCCATTGAGTCTGGGCAGCTTAATATACACTCTAAATCTTCTGGCATTTGTTTTCTTCTAACAGTGTAATAATGCTCCATAGAGAAAGCCTAATTGGTATGATATGGCCCCTTCCCTGGTATTTTATAGACACTGTTCTGTTTTATGGAAAGTAGTATAATTGGCTTCTCTCTAGAAAACAAATCTTTTTTTTTCTATTTGTATGGATTATAAGGTTGTATTTTTAAGAATAGTATATCAGCAAGGATTTTTTTTTTCTTCAGCGTCTGTAACTTTTAAACTGAATTTTCAGCAGGCCCTGTCCGTTGATCCTCAAGGGACCTGTATAAACACACAGGTGGATTCGTCCATGCAGGCCTTCATTTCTAGCTAACTGATGGTTTCCTCAAAACACTGTGTTTTGCTTCTGTACCAAAGTGGGTGGAAAGTTTGTTTGGTCCCAAATAAATATTTGTCTAATCCCAAATATTTGTCTCATCCCAAATAGTTGTTTGAGACTAGACTTTACAATCTGGTTTCCCAAGTGGCGTTAGTGGTAAAGAATCTGCTTGCAAACACAGACGACTTAAGAGACGTGGGTTTGATCCCTGGGTCAGGAAGATCCCCTGGAGGAGGGTATAGCAACCCACTCCGGTATTCTTGCCTGGAGAATCCCATGGACAGAGGAGCCTGGTGGGGTATAGTCCATAGGGCTGCAAAGTCAGACATGACTGAAGTGACTTAGGACCAGAATGGGACAAGATTCTACAGTCTAAAATCAAGTGATGACAGTAGGCTGGAGAAGATTGTCCGTGTGTCTGAAGATATTATTATTCATCCTTGGGGTGAGCTCTGGGTCTTAGTTCTTTGATCTGTAGAGCAGAAGATGGGCTATGTTTTCTTGAAGTCCTTTCAGTTTTAGACTTATGAGGTTTTAGGTAAAAATACTTTTGGGGGCCATTTTAGTTTGAAGTTAAATGTTGACTTGTATAAGCTTGTAGTAGTATTTTTCTTCTGATGAACTCAAGTTCCCTATTGGAAAGTATAATGCTTACATTGCTTACCTTTAATCCACAGACTTAAGTACTTCCTATTCAGCAAACATTCATTCAGTGTTTTTTTATATCAGTTACTATAGAGAGCCCAAGAATAACAAAGACAAATGACATATATTTCCTGTCTACAAGTAGTTACACTGCAGTATGATAAGTATCAGGGCTACCCAGGTGGCTGGGTGGGTAAAGAATCCACCTGCCAATGCAGGAGACACTGGTTCTGTCCTCAGGTTAGGAAGATCCCCTGAAGGAGGGCATGGCAACCTACTCCAGTATTCTTACCTGGAGAATGCCATGGACAGAGGAGCCTGGTGGGCTACAGCTCATAGGGTTGGAAAGAGTCAGACACTGCTGAAGCCGCTAGGCCCTCACACACAAATGCTAAGTGTCACTGTAGAGGCGTGAGTGAAGTGCCTTGGCAGAACAGAGAGGAGCTCAGGCCATTCTGCTCGGGGCAGAGTTGGGGGTGGGGGTGCAGGACAGCTTAGATGCAAGTGACTCTTGAACAGGTCTTGTAAGATGTGTCTGGTGGGTGGAAATGGGGCAGAAGTGGGTGGCTAAAAGGCCTTACAGGCAGAGGGAGCAGTGTATGCAGAGGGAGCAAGGTAAGAAGATGCAGAGTGTTTGAGTAGAGGTTCAAGACTAGTTTATTTCCAGGGATAAACCAGGCTCCCCTGACCATGGGATTCCCCAGGCAAGAATACTGGAGTGGGTTGCCATATCCTCTTCCAAGGGGTCTTCCCAGCTTAGGGATTCAACTCAAGTCTCCTGCATGGGCAGGCGGATTCTTTACCAGTGACCCATCGGGGGAGCCCCAGCTCACTATGCATTAAGTCTTATTCCAGGGGATAGTGGAGGAAAGGAGGAACCGGGTGTGGTACAGTCCATGGGACATTAGTGCCTGAATGAGTCTTATTCTCAATGTCCAAGTCTCATATCTAGTTAACTTTTCCTGATGTTTTTGTTTCCCTAAAGGTTTATCTCGGTACGTTTATAAAACAAACATTTCTTAAAGATTTGTTTGGTTTTGTTTGGCAAGAAGACAGAGAATTAGGTTTTTGACAAGGAGTCACAGGTGCAGTTTAACAATAAGCAACGTCTTCTTTACATAGAGCGTGTCTGCTTTCACCTCCCTACCCCAGACCTTTCAGTGTGCTGAAAGAATCAAATGGGATGACAGCATAGAGGCTGCTTTTTGGAACTTTAAAGTTCTAGGTTATTAGAACACTCTTGAATCTTATGTCTGAGTCTCCCCGTCTCCCTCTACAGTTACGGAGTGGGTTAAGAACGGTACGTCAGCTTGGAATCGGGCTGTTTGGAGCCATTTAATTTAGACACTTATTGTTTTAATATAAGCAGTTTTCCTTTGGCAGGCAACGTACAATTTTAATTAACACTTGGAACGCAGCAGAGTAGGTTGACGAGGTACACGACACGAAGAAATGTGTTCCTAATGGCCTGCCCGAGGACGCTGGCAGCATCCAGGAGAGAGGCTTCCTGAAGAATGCCCAGCGCTTCTGAGAAATCGTCTTCCCTGGCACTTACGCTCTTATACATTTAATCACTTCAGTGTTTTGAAATGTCAAAATACTGGCATCGGATGCTTTGTCATCTAAACCACACTCGGAGGGAATATTAATTTCTTAAGCGTTATGGTGCAGCAAGTGGTATATGGGAACACTAAGCTCATTCCTACCCAGGATTTGCTTCCCACCTTGCCAGTCAAGCCCTTCTTGGTTATTTCCAGGGATAAACCAGGCTCCTGACCATGGGATTCCCCAGGCAAGAATACTGGAGTGGGTTGCCATATCCTCTTCCAAGGGGTCTTCCCAGCTTAGGGATTCAACTCAAGTCTCCTGCATGGGCAGGCGGATTCTTTACCAGTGACCCATCGGGGGAGCCCCAGCTCACTATGCATTAAGTCTTATTCCAGGGATAGTGGAGGAAAGGGGGAAACCCGGGGTGTGGAAAAGTCCATGGGACATTAGTGCCTGAATGAGTCTTATTCTCAATGTCCAAGTCTCATATCTAGTTAACTTTTCCTGATGTTTTTGTTTCCCTAAAGGTTTATCTCGGTACGTTTATAAAACAAACATTTCTTAAAGATTTGTTTGGTTTTGTTTGGCAAGAAGACAGAGAATTAGGTTTTTGACAAGGAGTCACAGGTGCAGTTTAACAATAAGCAACGTCTTCTTTACATAGAGCGTGTCTGCTTTCACCTCCCTACCCCAGACCTTTCAGTGTGCTGAAAGAATCAAATGGGATGACAGCATAGAGGCTGCTTTTTGGAACTTTAAAGTTCTAGGTTATTAGAACACTCTTGAATCTTATGTCTGAGTCTCCCCGTCTCCCTCTACAGTTACGGAGTGGGTTAAGAACGGTACGTCAGCTTGGAATCGGGCTGTTTGGAGCCATTTAATTTAGACACTTATTGTTTTAATATAAGCAGTTTTCCTTTGGCAGGCAACGTACAATTTTAATTAACACTTGGAACGCAGCAGAGTAGGTTGACGAGGTACACGACACGAAGAAATGTGTTCCTAATGGCCTGCCCGAGGACGCTGGCAGCATCCAGGAGAGAGGCTTCCTGAAGAATGCCCAGCGCTTCTGAGAAATCGTCTTCCCTGGCACTTACGCTCTTATACATTTAATCACTTCAGTGTTTTGAAATGTCAAAATACTGGCATCGGATGCTTTGTCATCTAAACCACACTCGGAGGGAATATTAATTTCTTAAGCGTTATGGTGCAGCAAGTGGTATATGGGAACACTAAGCTCATTCCTACCCAGGATTTGCTTCCCACCTTTGCCAGTCAAGCTCTTGGTCACCCTTTAAGCCCTAGTCGGAATATCCCCCTTCCCTGTCTTCTCTGACTTCCCTCTTCCCCGTGGCCAGTCTGTTTTCTGTATATGCTCACTGTCCACGCACCTGCAACTGCATGACCACATGGCATTGTTATTTTTTAGGCAGTTTTATGTATTTATTTGCCTGTTCTGGGTCTTCGTTACTGCTCGGGCTTTTCTCAGGAAAAAACCTGGGGCTACTTTCTAGTTGCAGCACGTGGGCTTCACCTTGCAATGCTTCTCTTGTTGTGGAGCATGAGCTCTAAAGCACAGGCTCCCGTGCTGTGGCTCATGGGCTCAGTTGCTCCATGGCATGGGGAATCTTCCCGGCCCAGGGATTCAACCCATGACTCCTACGTTGGCAAGTGGATTCTTTACCACTGGACCACCAGCGGAGCCCCGCAGTGTTACTTTTTAATGTTACTCTCCGGTTGACTCTCAGCACCGTGTTTGAGTGTCCTTATCTGTATTTTGGTTGCATCTAATTAAAGACACTACCTGGTGGAATAACTGGCAGATTTAATCTTAACTGCTGTTTACTTTCTGTGGAAAGTTGGACACGTTACCTAACTTCTTTGTGCTTCTTTCAATAAAGGTAGTAATGCCTGCTGTGCAGGATTGTTGTGAAGATTAAATGCAATCCATCCATCTGCTTAACACATACATAGAGAGAGCTGCTATTGCACGCCAGCCACTTACTTTGTACTAAGACTGTGGTGGTGATGAGGCCTGAACCTTCCCTGAGAACTTCAGGATTTACTGGTGGTTTAGTCATTGAGTCGTATCCAACTCTTGCGGCCCCGTGGACTGTAGCCCACCAGGCTCCTCTGTCCATGGAGTCTCCAGGCAAGAGTACTGGCATGGCTTGCCATTTCCTTCTCCAGGGCATCTTCCCAACCCAGGAATCAAACCTGGGTCTCCTGCAGTGCAGGTAGATTTATTGGGAGAGACAGACAAGAAAACAAACAGTTGCGATGTTTCTGAAGGTCGCGTAGGGATTTACCGTTAACAGGGATTCCGGGGGTTGGAGGAGGGCAGCTGGGTTTGGGGTGGAAGGGGATGCATGTGGGCTGCTCTTGTGTCAGAGAGAAGACGGCAGGTCAAGGTGAGAGAGAGACCGCATCGAGAGTGGCTGTGGAGTTGGAGCTGTGAAAACCATGGGGACCTCGCATGCCAGCACGAGGCAGGGGCAAGCTGTGAGGAATGTGGATCGGACGTGAGGTGCAGAAAGCTCTCGCTGCCTGGCTGTGGGGGTGGCTGGCACCAGTCTAGGGGAAGAGCAGCAGTTTGGAGGCTGCTGCCCTGTAGCGAGGTGGCTTCCGTAGCAGGCATGGCAGCGGGCAGGTGGTGGTGAGAACATACCGAGGGACATTTTGGTGGCAGAAAAGGCAGGATGTGATGAGATGTGGTGACGGCGAAGGGGCAGGGGGGTAAGGAGGGCAGACAAGTCGGGGAGAAGGAGTGGTTTGGGGTGTAAGTGGGGAAGGAAAAGTGAGTCCTGTTTGGAAGCTGGGTTTGAAGTACCTCCAGGGAGTGTGGGACATACTGACTTCATCATTCTGAGCTCTTGTGCGTTTAGACCTTGTTGGATTTTATTCTGCAACGTGAACATTTCTGTTAGGATGATATCAACACTGATGAATTTGGTGAACACTCTTGAGGCAATTTAATTCCTTGATCCGTTTTCTATAGTATGTTAGTCACTCAGTCATGTCTGACTCTTTGCAACCCCATGGACTGTAGCCCGCCAGGCTCCTCTGTTCCTGGAATTCTCCAGGCAAGAATACTGGAGTGAGTTACCATTCCCTTCTCCAGTGGATCTTCCCAACCCAGGAATTGAACCCAGGTCTCCCACTTTGCAAGTGGATTCTTCACCGTTTTCTGTACAGCATATTAAAACTATTTCCAGCGGTTTTAATATGCTGTACAGAAATAACTTCATTTTTATTTTACCAATATTATTTCCATCATGATAAAAATTTTTTCATGCACCTTTCATAAGGAAGACTTGACTTTTCAACCTCTTTTTTTTCCGTCTTTGTCAAATTTTTATAGATGATAGCTTTGTCTATGTAAGTTTTCTTCTAGGTGGGCTATTTTTACCATGTCAAATTTTATACATGTAAGCTTCTTTCAAATCTTTTTGATTTTTTATTAATCTGTAAGCAACATTTTTTAAAAACCATTCGCGTTTTTGCTATTGTCCACTGTAGTTTGCTTTTCTTTTTTAACCCAGCCCAGTATTTTCTGAAACAGTTTTTGTGGTTTCTAAATTTAGCAATGATATGATCCCTAAGTCAGCTTTTCATCTATAATAAATTTTTCTGTGTCTCATTTTCAGTGCTCAGTCTCTCAGTCGTCTCTGCCTCTTTTGTGACTCCATGGACTGTAGCCTACCAGGCTCCTCTGTCCATGGGATTCTTCAGGCAAGAATACTGGAGTGGGTTACCATTTCCTTCTCCAGGGGATCTTCCTGACCCAGGGATCGAACTCATGTCTCCTGTGACTTCTGCACTGGCAGGTGGATTTGAAACCGATTACCTTGGATTTGAGACTTAAACCCCAAACCTAGTTTGGGACTTGAATCCACATGGCCAGGACTGGAACCTAGCCAATACCAATTTGGGGACTTGAACCCACAGTCTTTTAGTTAGAATCACTCACCTGATGCCTGCACTTACTGAGGCTCAGGTTCTTTGTGTCTCAGCGCAGAAGGAATTCAGCGAGAGGCAAAGTGATGTGTAAGAAATAGATTTATTAATATAGGATGCTTGTAAGAGACACAAGCAGGCAGGCGAGGAAGCTCTGCCCCGAAGACTGGGTGGGCAACACCTGGGAAGTCTATTTCATTTTGGCCCTTGTCAGTTTCATTTTGGTCCTTAAACTCAAACTGCCTTCCAATGACAGAATAAAAGTGTCATATTTCAGCCCACTGATTGCCAGGGCTGGATGTTCGGGAAATAGGATGTGCATTTAAGCATGGTGATTTGGAGAGAAATTGGGGTCAAGTATAGATTCAGGTGTCATTCGCATGAGATGTTGAGGATTAGGGAAAGGGTGACATCTCCCAGGAGGGTAGACAGCATGGTGGAAGAGCACCCAGGAAAAGCAGGAGGCGCCCCAACATTCCAGAACGCAGGATGAGCCTGAAGAAGAAGACTCCATGAAGGAGAGGCAAAAGGAAGGAGGAAGCCCAGTGGGGGGCGTTACCATGGACGTCAGAACAAGGAAGAACAGCGCTCAGGGGACGGTGGGAGCAGCAGAGAGCATGGAGGAGACACCGGAACCTGTCCTTGGAGTTAGCAACAATGACGCCATCACCGTCAGGGGTGGGAGAGAAACGCCCAGCTTGGGGGACTCCCAAGAGGAGTGAGAAGGAAGAGAAGACTTGGGTACAGTCCGGCCAACAGCAGCTGCAAGAAGGGAAGTCTGTTTGCTCCTTTGTTGACTGGCATATTTATTTCCTTTTAACAGAAGAGAGACTGGCTTCCCTGGTGACCCAGTGTAAAAAATCCGTCGAGAAGATCCCCTGGAGAAGGAAATGACAACTCACTCCAGTCTTCTTGCCTGGAGGATCCCCATGAACATGAGGGTAACAGTCCATGGGGTCGAAAAAGAGTCAGAGAGACGGAGAGACTAAACACCACCACCAAGTAGCGATCTTAGGAGGATAGGCTGAGCATAAGAAATGCAGTCTGTTTTTTGTTTTTTTTTTTAACTTTAAATGTTTTACTTTGTCCTGGGGCATAGCTGATGAACCATGTAGCAGTTTCAGGTGAACGGTGAAGGGACTCAGGCTTATATATACGTGTATCCATTCTCTTCTAAATGCCCCTCCCATCCAGGCTGGCACATAGAATTCCGTGTACTATACAACAGGTCCTTGTTGGTTATCCATTTTAAATATAGCAGTGTGTACATGACCTTTCCAGACTCCCGAACTATCCCTTCCCCACCTCAGCCCTGCAACCATGAGTTCGTTTTCTGTGAGTCCCTTTTTGTTTTGTGAGTTCATCTGGATCGTTGTTGACACATATGAAGTGCACCCTTCTTATCTGCATGTTGCCATTTCACCTGCCAGTTCACACAGACCCAAAGGTTAACTTTGTTTTAGGAAGTGGGACAGGTTTCAGGACTATGATTACCTTTAAGGAAGCTTGTCTTCTTCCCTAGCGACTGACATCAGCTCAGACCCTCCAGGGCACGGAAGAACGTGCATCCTCTTTGCATCCTTTATATTTATAGCTCACACCCCTTCCACCTGGTCTCTGTGCTGACCCTTTTGGGTCTTTTTGCTTGTTTCCTTGTTTTGCCCTTAGGACAAAGTACAGGACACTTCTGTTGGCTGCTCTTGAGTCAACTGTGTTTGTTTGACTTCTGTGGAATTCAGTTCTGGGCACACGAGTTAATGACAGGTGGATCGAGCAGTCAGGATCTCTTCCTGGCAAGTTCTCTCAGCTTCAGTCTTTGCTTTGCATTCCCTTCCCAGACCCCATGGAGATGTCTCCATGGGTGTTGTCTCTGGGTCCTAGCGCAGCCACTAGGTGTGGCTGTGACCCTGCAGTGGGCCAGGATGAGGCTGGGGGAGCCCAGGGAAAATCAGAGATGCCTACGTTTGTCTCTCTGCTCCAAGCCGGGACTCCCCTTGGAGCATGCATGTATCTAATTAGGTTGAGAAAGAACCAGAGATACTGCTGCTTTCTTCCCTAAATCTCAGTGTGCAATCAACACTGGATACAAATGATCTGTAGGCCAATTTAATACTGACTTCAGACTCACATTACATTACGGTAGGTTGCTGGGAAAAGAAAAGAAGAGGTTTGAAACCCTCACCGGGTCTCAGGGCAGGCTTTCTTCCTGACGTGTTTGGTTCCGGATCTCCTCCCTTGCCAGAGAACAGGTGGGGCTGGGGCTGGGCATTGTTCACTGTCCATCTGTATAGGCTGGTGTCTGCACAGCTCTTTCGCACAGGTGAACAGGTGGGCTCTTGGGCTGGGCTTTGCCTGGAGGGTCCTGGCCACACGTCCAGCCCGTTCCTGGCCTGTCAGAGGGATCCTCTCATTCTCAGGCCCCTGGACATCATTTTCTCACTCTTCTTCCTTCTTTGCTGGTGCAGTGGGTGGGGCCGTGAGTGCTGGACAGACGAGAGTCTGGATTCTAATTTCCACATCAGAGACAGTGAGCACAGGGGCTCCTCCCTGCTCAGGCGGGGGCAGGGGAGCAGAGAGAGAAGGTGGGACACGTGGAGAAACAAGACACAGTTCAGTACCACAAGTTAGGACCCTGCCCAGCAAGCAAAACCTGCTCGCAGAGAAGAGGGTCTCACCTAAATGTCTGGAAAAACTATTTCTAATTAAGAAAAAAAATGGGGAGAATGACAAAGATTCCGGGCAAGACTGAGGGAGAAGTTCCTGGGGCTGGAGGAGGGGCGGTTTGGGGAAGTGCTCTCTGACTCCACGGCTCCGCCCTTCCTGTTCTCCCGCCACTTCCTCGGGGACCCTTCTCCTTTGGAGCCCTGTGGTCCCTCTTCCCCATTCATCCCTGTCCTTCCCCGCCCTTGTCCCCCTCCCATCCTACACCCAGCCTGGGAAAGCCCTTTGGAGAGGCCTGACTGGCCTCAGTAGGTCCCTCGTTTGGGAGATTTGTCCAGAGGGCCTGTGGATGCCTTCTTGCCAAATATTCCCTTTTAATCTCTGCATGAGCTATTTTTCTTTTTTTCCTTTTTTTGCATTTAATTTTACTTTTTGAACAAAAGGTTTGTGTGCTTCCAAGGTCAAGATGAGACAGTTGAACCCAGGGCCCTGTGGCCTCCGTCCTGGGCTCTCTGCCCCATTTGCTTTTGCTTTTGCTTTCTACAGGTTACTAACACTGGTGCTGAAAATAGTCTTCTCATATTTCTTTTTGCAAATGTAAGAATATACAGAGGAAACATAGCATATGAGTTTGCTGCACATAATTTATCTCAGCTTCCATACTGGGTCCGTATGGAATCTTGTTTGACTTTCTTCACGGCTGAATACACAGAATTATGAGCATGTATCATAGTTTGGGGGCTCAGTGGTCAAGAGTGTGCCTGCCGATGGAGGAGACACAGGAGGTGTGGGTTCCATCAGGAAGATCCCCCTGGAGGAGGAAGTGGCGACTCCCTCCAGTATCTTGCTTGCGAGATCCCATGGACAGAGGAGCCTGGCGGGCTGCCCTCCATGGGGTGGCAAGCCGTCGGACACGATGGAGTGACTTAACAACAGCAACGACCACTGGCCTGTTTGGAAGTGTGGATTTGTCCCGGTGGGTGGGACTGACTGGCGTCTGCTTAAGCAGGTCAAGGTCTCTGTGGCGCCAGGAAGATTCCGCTCCAGCACATTCCCTGATTTTTCCTGACTCCGTCAACGGGAATAAGCCTGACATTTACGATGAGAGCCGCCCAGGAGGAGAGAACCTACTGGCCTTAGTGTATCGATGGCATCTGTCCCAGTGTCCCAGGCACTTTCTTGAGAAGACATTTCAATAGAGCCAAGGACAGAGTGAGGGTGAGGCTGCCAGCTGGAAGGTGGAAGGTGGGGGGAGAAGTAGACACACAGTCCCTGCAGACATCACACCCCACACAAAGGACATCACCCCAGTGGCTGCTGTGCCCCTTCTTGTTCATGTGAGCCCCCCGGCCTTGGCTCACGGGAACGAGAAGCGTCAGTTATTCATTCTGATCTCTTTGTCTCCCTTCTTCTCCTGAAAATGACTTGTTTTGTCCCCTCTTCTCTGTTTCTTGGTGGCTCAGATGGTTAAGAATCTGCTTGTAATACAAGTGACCTGGGTTTGATCCCCGGGTCGGGAAGATCCCAAGAAGGGAATGGCAACCCACTCTAATATTCTTTATTTTTATTATTATTATTTATTTATTATTTATTTATTTTGGGCAGGGGTTGAGTTGGGGAGGGAGGGGAGCGGGCTGGCCACTTCTATCGGTCTTTCATTTCTCTATTTTCATCCGTCTTTGTTCTTTGGCTCCTGCGGGCCTCCCATCGCGGTGGCGTGTCATTGCTGAGCACCAGCTCTGGGCGCATGCGCTCCAGAGCTCCAGCTCGCTGATTGGACACATCGGTCCAGCTGCTCTGTGGCATGTGGGATCTTCCCAGGCCAGGGATCAAACCGGTGCCCCTTGCACTGCAAGGCGGTGTCCTTACCCACTGGGCCACCAGGGGAAGCCCCCACTCTAATATTCTAGGCTGGAAAATCCCATGGGCAGAGGAGCCTGGCAGGCTGCATACAATCCATGGGATTGCAAAGAGTCAGACACGACTGAACGACAAACAGAGCACACTTCTCTATTCCAGCTCTTAACTGCCCCAGACAGGACTTCCACATTTATCCCCTGGAAGACTGGAGCAGAAAAGGCGGCTGAATCTGGAGCCAGACGTCCGAGTCTTTAGTTTGTTTGTTTTTGCTCTGCAGAGCATCATGGGGAATTTTAGTTTCTTGATCAGGGATGGAACTCAGGCCCTTTGCACTGGAAGCGCAGAGTCTCAGCCACTGCACCGCCAGGGAGGTCTTGACTGCCAGGTTGAAGTCACTGCTCTGTGATAACGAGCCTTTACTCTCTGGACCACTCACTTAGCCCCCGGGCCTTGGTTTCCTCCTGCCGTTTGAGATGCAGGACAGTGTTTGTCACATCCAACCCTTGTGAGGATTAAGTGAAATAAAACGTGGAAAATGCTTGGAACAGTGCCTGGCACGTCTTAAGTACACAATGAGCACTAGAGATCACTCCAAAAGCCTCCCAACTGGTTCCACTGCCTTCTCTGTTTCTTTCTAATCCACTCCCCACATGGTGGGCAGCCCGCTTCCTGTGGGCACTGCCTCCATGATCCTCTGGACCTTCTCAAGTTGCTTCTAAGCCTCTTCTCAGTCTCATCTCCCACCACAGCCCTGCAGGACTCCCTGGACCTTCTACCACCATCAGTGTTTACATCTCTGCATCTGGAGCTCTCCACTGGACTTGCCTTCTTTCTCCTTATTGCCTTGGTAATCCACATCTCAACCTTCAGGCAAAGGCCAGATGTCCTGAGCTCAGTGAGAACGTTGCTGACCTTCCCCCCTTCACTGAGTCATGTTGACTGCTGTCTCTTCTGTAGTCCCCTGGGAATTGGTCAGTCCCTCCAACATGGCTTCTGTGGATGGTGACTGCAGTCATGAAATTAAAAGATGCTTGCTCCTTGGAAGAAAAACTTTGACAAATCTAGACAGCGTGCCCTTGCACTGCAAGGCGGTGTCCTTACCCACTGGGCCACCAGGGGAAGCCCCCACTCTAATATTCTAGGCTGGAAAATCCCATGGGCAGAGGAGCCTGGCAGGCTGCATACAATCCATGGGATTGCAAAGAGTCAGACACGACTGAACGACAAACAGAGCACACTTCTCTATTCCAGCTCTTAACTGCCCCAGACAGGACTTCCACATTTATCCCCTGGAAGACTGGAGCAGAAAAGGCGGCTGAATCTGGAGCCAGACGTCCGAGTCTTTAGTTTGTTTGTTTTTGCTCTGCAGAGCATCATGGGGAATTTTAGTTTCTTGATCAGGGATGGAACTCAGGCCCTTTGCACTGGAAGCGCAGAGTCTCAGCCACTGCACCGCCAGGGAGGTCTTGACTGCCAGGTTGAAGTCACTGCTCTGTGATAACGAGCCTTTACTCTCTGGACCACTCACTTAGCCCCCGGGCCTTGGTTTCCTCCTGCCGTTTGAGATGCAGGACAGTGTTTGTCACATCCAACCCTTGTGAGGATTAAGTGAAATAAAACGTGGAAAATGCTTGGAACAGTGCCTGGCACGCCCTTAAGTACACAATGAGCACTAGAGATCACTCCAAAAGCCTCCCAACTGGTTCCACTGCCTTCTCTGTTTCTTTCTAATCCACTCCCCACATGGTGGGCAGCCCGCTTCCTGTGGGCACTGCCTCCATGATCCTCTGGACCTTCTCAAGTTGCTTCTAAGCCTCTTCTCAGTCTCATCTCCCACCACAGCCCTGCAGGACTCCCTGGACCTTCTACCACCATCAGTGTTTACATCTCTGCATCTGGAGCTCTCCACTGGACTTGCCTTCTTTCTCCTTATTGCCTTGGTAATCCACATCTCAACCTTCAGGCAAAGGCCAGATGTCCTGAGCTCAGTGAGAACGTTGCTGACCTTCCCCTCTTCACTGAGTCATGTTGACTGCTGTCTCTTCTGTAGTCCCCTGGGAATTGGTCAGTCCCTCCAACATGGCTTCTGTGGATGGTGACTGCAGTCATGAAATTAAAAGATGCTTGCTCCTTGGAAGAAAAACTTTGACAAATCTAGACAGTATATTAAAAAGCAGAGATATCACTTGGCTGACAAAGGTCCCTATAGTCAAAGCTATGTTTTTTTTTCAGTAGGCATGTATAGATGTGAGAGTTGGACCATAAAGAAGGCTGAGCACCAAAGAATTGATGCTTTCAAACTGTGGTCCTGGACAAGCCTCTTGAGAGCCCATTGGACTGCAAGATCAAACCAGTCAATCCTAAAGGAAATCAACCCTGAATATTCATTGGAAGGACTGATGCTGAAGCTGAAGGCTCAATACTTTGGCCCCCTAATTGGAAGAGCTGACTCACTGGAAAAGCCCTTGAAGCTACGAAAGATTGAGGGCAGGAGGAGAAGAGGTAGGCAGAGGATGAGCTGGCTGGATGGCATCACCGACTCAATGGACATGAGTTTGAACAAACTCTGGGAGATGGTGCAGGACGGGGAGCCAGGCGTGCTGCAGTCTGTGGGTTTGCAAAGAGACACACATGAGTGAGCAACTGAACAACCACAACCAATTGGCCGTGGCCCGGAGAACACAAGTGCACCACACGCTACCCGACCAGACGGAGGGGAAGCCATGCCCTTCCTGTGCATCTCTGCTCCCACAGGATTTCCTGTGACAAGACAGCCTTCCACCTTCCCTCACACCATCACTCGCTCCTCTTTGTAGCACTTGTGACAGTCCATAAAGGAAAGGAGGGAAGTGTGCTTTATTTTGTGCACAAACATGGTTGAGAAAGAAAGTGAGCCTGGTGCCGGGCAGACTTATAAGAGGTAAATAATGTAGCTGCCATGCCACCTTTCTGCTTCTACAGCTCTCAGGAACTTCTTTTTCTTCCTTTTTTTAAAGGTTTTCTCCTTTTAAAAAAAAGTATTGTTTTTTCATTTGGCTACACTAGTCTTGGTTGGAACACACTGGATCTTCGGTCTCTGTTGTGAGTGGCAGCATACTAGTTTCTGACTAGGGATCGAACCCAGGCCCCCAGCACTGGGAATGCGGTGTCTTCACCACGGGACCACATCCTAGAAACCCCTTAATAAAACTCTGGGATGTTCCTGCCCCAAGGCCTTGCTGCCCTCTTCTTCCTGTGCTCATCTCTTTCCTTGGAGGCAGTAAGAGAGGACAAATGAAACTCTGAAGCCCTGACAGTATATTAAAAGCAGAGATATCACTGGGAAATCCCTATAGTCAAAGCTATGTTTTTTTTTCAGTAGGCATGTATAGATGTGAGAGTTGGACCATAAAGAAGGCTGAGCACCAAAGAATTGATGCTTTCAAACTGTGGTCCTGGACAAGCCTCTTGAGAGCCCATTGGACTGCAAGATCAAACCAGTCAATCCTAAAGGAAATCAACCCTGAATATTCATTGGAAGGACTGATGCTGAAGCTGAAGGCTCAATACTTTGGCCCCCTAATTGGAAGAGCTGACTCACTGGAAAAGCCCTTGAAGCTACGAAAGATTGAGGGCAGGAGGAGAAGAGGTAGGCAGAGGATGAGCTGGCTGGATGGCATCACCGACTCAATGGACATGAGTTTGAACAAACTCTGGGAGATGGTGCAGGACGGGGAGCCAGGCGTGCTGCAGTCTGTGGGTTTGCAAAGAGACACACATGAGTGAGCAACTGAACAACCACAACCAATTGGCCGTGGCCCGGAGAACACAAGTGCACCACACGCTACCCGACCAGACGGAGGGGAAGCCATGCCCTTCCTGTGCATCTCTGCTCCCACAGGATTTCCTGTGACAAGACAGCCTTCCACCTTCCCTCACACCATCACTCGCTCCTCTTTGTAGCACTTGTGACAGTCCATAAAGGAAAGGAGGGAAGTGTGCTTTATTTTGTGCACAAACATGGTTGAGAAAGAAAGTGAGCCTGGTGCCGGGCAGACTTATAAGAGGTAAATAATGTAGCTGCCATGCCACCTTTCTGCTTCTACAGCTCTCAGGAACTTCTTTTTCTTCCTTTTTTTAAAGGTTTTCTCCTTTTAAAAAAAAGTATTGTTTTTTCATTTGGCTACACTAGTCTTGGTTGGAACACACTGGATCTTCGGTCTCTGTTGTGAGTGGCAGCATACTAGTTTCTGACTAGGGATCGAACCCAGGCCCCCAGCACTGGGAATGCGGTGTCTTCACCACGGGACCACATCCTAGAAACCCCTTAATAAAACTCTGGGATGTTCCTGCCCCAAGGCCTTGCTGCCCTCTTCTTCCTGTGCTCATCTCTTTCCTTGGAGGCAGTAAGAGAGGACAAAATAGAAACCTCTGAAGCCCTGAACATAGTTATGATTTTGTCCTGTTGCCCTGTAGAAAGAAAAGGGTTCTCTGCCACTCTTCACACTAGGGATCCTTGGCTTAGCAACATAGCGTGGAAGATTGGAGTTCTTGCTGTTGGGTTCTCAGTCCCCTTCTGGAAAACCTCTGCTAGACCCAGTTTTGTTAGGGTGGGCTCCGTAGAAGCAGTGCCTGAGGCAGGGGTGGCTGTGACAGTGATGCTTTGGGGAAGTGCTCCCAGGAGAAAGGGAGTCTGAGGACAAGCAAAGGGAAGGAGGGGGACCCCACGTGAAGGTGGCCCTGGCAGGGACTGATTGGACCTGACCCTACGGGGAGTTCCAGAGCATGGAGCTGGTGGTGGGTGGTGTTTCAGAGTCTCATGTTGGTCAGTCATGATCCTCATCTCTCTGAAGAAGGGATGGTGGATGCTGAATCTCTCAGATGCTGTCGCTCCTTTTGATTGACTGCCCACAGATTTTGCCAGTAATCTAGGAGCAGAGAAGTAGAAGGAGAAAGTTCAGAGAACATACTGATGACTAGAAATATACCCTCACGGGACACCTTGGAGACACTGACATGGGATGTGCTAACTGCATGCATATGGCACCCATGTGCATATGTCTGTGCCAGGGTTTCCCAAGGCACGTGGTCTGTTGTTACTGTTGTTCAGTCGCTAACTTGTGTCTGACTCTTCAACCACATGGACTGTGGCATGCCAGGTTCCTCTGTCCTTCACTATCTCCTGGAGTTTGCTCAAACTCATGTCCATTGAATCGGTGATGTCGTGTAACCATCTCATCCTCTGCCGCTCCCTTATTCTTTTGCCTTCAATCTTTCCCCAAATCAGGGTCTTTTCCAGTGAGTCAGCTCTTCCCATTAGTGGCTCAAAGTACTGGAGCTTCAGCTTCAGCATCCATCCTTCCAATGAATATTCAGGGTTTATTTCCTTTAGGATTAATGTATTTGATCTCCTTGCTATCCAAGGGACTCTCAAGAGTCTTCTCCGGCTCCACAGCTCAGAAGCATCAGTTCATAGCATGGGGCCCAGACACTTTCATCAGTATATCAAAGGGATGATGATCCCAGCAGATAGAGGACTTAGCAAAAGGGACATTTCTGATATTTTTTTTTTGTGATAATCCAGAGTCTGTTTAAAAGACCAGAACTGTGCCATGTCTGTGTCTAGGTCTAGCACCAATTGACTATGGTCATGTGTTAAGCTTTCTACTTAATTTTAACTAATTTATTTAGAATTTCCCATCTGGCTTTGTTGCTCCAAACAAGAAGTAGATGCTGTCAAAACTTTTAGTTGGGGAGTTATTGCAGGAGACTGAATTGAGTTCTGAGACATTAGACAAAAATGGTTTAAGTGCTGGGTTACAAGGTCTATTATTTGGGGTAAAAATAAACTATAATGTGAAGAAAGACACAAAGCTTTATTAACCTCTCCCAACAGTCTCAAACCAAATGAATGGGACACATGCCCGACTTGGTTGTTCCTGGTCAGATACCTCAGATAGGTCCAAACATGACTCCCAGAGTCCTGAAATAGCTTCCTCATCTGCTTCAACAGATCCTTATAAGAATGAATGAACTCAGAAAGCAGGTGGACTTGAAGACATACATGTGAAAAATACTCTGTATTTTTGTGTATTTAAGGATCTTTAAAAAGACCACAGCTTGTTAGTTGACTGTACGTCTGTGGATCCTGCTGAAATTTTTATTTTATTTTATTTTTGAAAATTATTTATTTATTCATTTTTGGCTATTCTGGGCCTTCACTGCTGCCACAGGCTCCTGTCTAGTGAGTGGGGGCTACTCTCCAGTTGAAGTGAGCAGGCCTCTTGTTGCGGTGACCCCTCTTGTTGTGGACCTCGGGCTCTAGGGCTCACGGGCTTCAGTAGTTCCAGTGAGTCAGCTCTTCCCATTAGTGGCTCAAAGTACTGGAGCTTCAGCTTCAGCATCCATCCTTCCAATGAATATTCAGGGTTTATTTCCTTTAGGATTAATGTATTTGATCTCCTTGCTATCCAAGGGACTCTCAAGAGTCTTCTCCGGCTCCACAGCTCAGAAGCATCAGTTCATAGCATGGGGCCCAGACACTTTCATCAGTATATCAAAGGGATGATGATCCCAGCAGATAGAGGACTTAGCAAAAGGGACATTTCTGATATTTTTTTTTTGTGATAATCCAGAGTCTGTTTAAAAGACCAGAACTGTGCCATGTCTGTGTCTAGGTCTAGCACCAATTGACTATGGTCATGTGTTAAGCTTTCTACTTAATTTTAACTAATTTATTTAGAATTTCCCATCTGGCTTTGTTGCTCCAAACAAGAAGTAGATGCTGTCAAAACTTTTAGTTGGGGAGTTATTGCAGGAGACTGAATTGAGTTCTGAGACATTAGACAAAAATGGTTTAAGTGCTGGGTTACAAGGTCTATTATTTGGGGTAAAAATAAACTATAATGTGAAGAAAGACACAAAGCTTTATTAACCTCTCCCAACAGTCTCAAACCAAATGAATGGGACACATGCCCGACTTGGTTGTTCCTGGTCAGATACCTCAGATAGGTCCAAACATGACTCCCAGAGTCCTGAAATAGCTTCCTCATCTGCTTCAACAGATCCTTATAAGAATGAATGAACTCAGAAAGCAGGTGGACTTGAAGACATACATGTGAAAAATACTCTGTATTTTTGTGTATTTAAGGATCTTTAAAAAGACCACAGCTTGTTAGTTGACTGTACGTCTGTGGATCCTGCTGAAATTTTTATTTTATTTTATTTTTGAAAATTATTTATTTATTCATTTTTGGCTATTCTGGGCCTTCACTGCTGCCACAGGCTCCTGTCTAGTGAGTGGGGGCTACTCTCCAGTTGAAGTGAGCAGGCCTCTTGTTGCGGTGACCCCTCTTGTTGTGGACCTCGGGCTCTAGGGCTCACGGGCTTCAGTAGTTGCAGCACATGGACTCAACAATTGCGACTCCAAGGCTCTAGAGCACAGGCTCAATAATTATGGCTCATGGATCTAGTTGCTCTGCAGCAGGTGGGATCTTCCCGGATCAGGGATCCTGTGTTGGCAAGCGAACTCTCCACCACTGAACTAACAGAGAAGCCCCCTTCGCTGAATTTTTTACTGATATCAGAAGGTCCGGCATCATTATCTCTAAAGATTTTCCCACCGGCTCTTCAGAGGACATTCCTATCTCTGCAGTCACCATCTTTTGGATGCCTGAGTAAGATCTTCCAAGAGGCAGGGTTATTCTTGGTGAAAACACTTGAACAGTTTGAAAACTGAGTTTGAAAATTTGCCTTCCACAGAGTCACTTGATCCTAGGAACTGTGACTACTGAGCTTTTCTGTACATGTGATTGAAAGCTATAGAGGCAGATGCTGTTTCAATAGCATCTATTAATGGTCTCTGACAATTCTGGAATTATTAGCTTCTTTCTTTCTCTTAGAAGTCTAGGGAAGAAGTAATTAACAGTTGATTGAGACGGTACGTTCATCTGGGTTCTGGTTAAAGTCATGAAGGCTCTAATCTTAGTGCTATTGGCTCCAGGAAATGATGTGTCAGACTACCTATAAAACAGCAATAATATTATTAAAGGATGTTTTCAGAAAAGTCATTTTCTAAGCAGAAGTAATAAGATTTAAGATGTATGTGTGTACTTATATCTATAATGAGTACCTGGTGTGGTGGAATTTTTTATTTCAAGGTGAACATAAAAAGTCATATAGGAGTTGCATCCTTTATATAAACATAAGAATTGAAGCATATCTTGTTTTGGGGAAATGGTATACCAGTTAACTTTTTTAAAAAATTCTATGACTAGCCCATGTCTTCTCCTCAATTTGCAGAGGTTTGGAAGTGGCTATATTTGCACAAGGATCCTATAAAACTTGTGAGAAGGGAAGAGATAAGGTACCAACACCTGCCACCAATTTTTTTTTTTTTTTGATCAGGCCAGGTCTTAGTTGTCACACATGGAATCTTTGATCTTCCTTGCAGCATGGGGGATCTAGTTCCCTGACCAGAGATCAAAATCAGCCCTCCCTCCGCCTCCCACACCCTGCCCCGTGGAGTCTTAGCCACTGGACCACCAGGTTGCTGTTTGTTTAGTCACTAAGTCATGTCCGGCTCTGTGCAGACCCCATGGATTGCAGCACGCTAGACTTTTCTGTCTTTCATTAATCTCCCAGAGTTTGTCAAACTCATGTCCATTGTGTAGGTGATCCTATCTAACCATCTCATCCTCTGCCACCCCCTTCTCCTTTTCCCTTCAATCTTTCCTAGCATCAGGGTCTTTTCCAATAAGTGGCTCTTCCCATCCGGTGGCCAATGAATTGGACCTGCAGCTTCAGCATCAGTCCTTCCAATGAATATTTATGGTTGATTTCCTTTAGAGTTGACTGGTTTGATATTCTTGCAGTCCAAGGGACTTTCAAGAATCTTCCCCAGCACTACAGTTCAAAAGCATCAATTCTTTATGGCCCAACTCTCACATCCATATGTGACTACTGGGAAAACCACACTTTGACTATATGGATCTTTGTTGGCAAAGTTCCCCAGATCTTAAATTTAGGAAAACTTGCTCCAGTGGATGGTGTTGGGCCTGACCAAGGTGCCATGACAGAAGAGAACACCCAAAGGGGAAACTCACCACAACAGAGAGTGGAGTCTGGTCCCAAGTCAGAGCAAAAACTTAATTTGATCCACCATGAGCCTGAATTCAGGAGATCCACAGGTAGAAGTCAGGAAACTAGCCCTCTTGGTTGGATGATAAAGCACTTAATTTCAGGTTGAAGGGTTCTAAGCAAGCAAGGCATTGGCCTGGTTTCTCTATTAGAGAATTCATTCTGGTGGCCAGTGAAGAGACTACACCTAAGAGGAGCAAGAGTGGAGTCTGAGAGGCTGCTGTTGTGGTCCAGGGAGAGGAATGGGGACAGAGGTATAAGGGACAAATTCAAGTAGTGAGAGGTAAAGCCATCATGTTGGTAATTGATGACCTCAGTGGGAGAAGTTCTTAATTTGTTTGCTATTTGTGCTGTTTATTATTATTATAAATTATGGGCACTGGAATAAGTGGCCAATAATTCTTTTCCTGATTGCACTTGTTTCAGCTGTTGGTCTCTAAAAAGAACACTATGACAATAGGGCTTTGATTAGCCTCACTCATTTTCATAATGACTGTGGTTATCATTCCCAGTGTCTTGAGCAGAGTCATTGTTTTAATTTGCATAAGTGGCCTTTGGATATGCAAAGCCAATTAATTAAATGCTAGATATCAGTTGAACAGGAGAACAATTATCTCGATGTGGCCATGATGTTAAAAAGAACAATCGACTGGAGGGTTTGCCAACATTTCCGTTGAGTTCATTCTGGCTCTTCCCATCCGTGGCCAATGAATTGGACCTGCAGCTTCAGCATCAGTCCTTCCAATGAATATTTATGGTTGATTTCCTTTAGAGTTGACTGGTTTGATATTCTTGCAGTCCAAGGGACTTTCAAGAATCTTCCCCAGCACTACAGTTCAAAAGCATCAATTCTTTATGGCCCAACTCTCACATCCATATGTGACTACTGGGAAAACCACACTTTGACTATATGGATCTTTGTTGGCAAAGTTCCCCAGATCTTAAATTTAGGAAAACTTGCTCCAGTGGATGGTGTTGGGCCTGACCAAGGTGCCATGACAGAAGAGAACACCCAAAGGGGAAACTCACCACAACAGAGAGTGGAGTCTGGTCCCAAGTCAGAGCAAAAACTTAATTTGATCCACCATGAGCCTGAATTCAGGAGATCCACAGGTAGAAGTCAGGAAACTAGCCCTCTTGGTTGGATGATAAAGCACTTAATTTCAGGTTGAAGGGTTCTAAGCAAGCAAGGCATTGGCCTGGTTTCTCTATTAGAGAATTCATTCTGGTGGCCAGTGAAGAGACTACACCTAAGAGGAGCAAGAGTGGAGTCTGAGAGGCTGCTGTTGTGGTCCAGGGAGAGGAATGGGGACAGAGGTATAAGGGACAAATTCAAGTAGTGAGAGGTAAAGCCATCATGTTGGTAATTGATGACCTCAGTGGGAGAAGTTCTTAATTTGTTTGCTATTTGTGCTGTTTATTATTATTATAAATTATGGGCACTGGAATAAGTGGCCAATAATTCTTTTCCTGATTGCACTTGTTTCAGCTGTTGGTCTCTAAAAAGAACACTATGACAATAGGGCTTTGATTAGCCTCACTCATTTTCATAATGACTGTGGTTATCATTCCCAGTGTCTTGAGCAGAGTCATTGTTTTAATTTGCATAAGTGGCCTTTGGATATGCAAAGCCAATTAATTAAATGCTAGATATCAGTTGAACAGGAGAACAATTATCTCGATGTGGCCATGATGTTAAAAAGAACAAATGTCTGACTGGAGGGTTTGCCAACATTTCCGTTGAGTTCATTCTAGCTGCCAAAGATTGATGAGAGAACACAAAGAGAAGAAGAAACAGGGGTGGCCTTGTCCAAATGGTACCTCTGCAGCTTAGAAGCATGGGGAGGGAGTGATGTCATTTGGTTTTTTACCAAAATGTTTAAAATTATAAAACGAACACAATTTTGTTGTAAAACAATGAACAACAGTAACCTAAAGTGACAAAATGGTGTATATGGTAGAAATGAAAAAACATCCCCTACCCCTGCAATGTCCTACTTCCTGGACCTGGTTGGTAAGCACTGTTCACAGATTAGTGTGGATTTTTCCAGGTTAAATTTCTCCTTAAAGAGATTCTATTCATTGTACAGAATTGAAGATAGCACCTGTTTCATCAAAGTAATCCTTGACCTATTGTGTGGTCTGATAAAGGCCACTTGATGATTCCGTTCAGAACATACTGGTTGGCTGAACACTAGGGTTGTTGTTGGCAGGAGATGCTGTCCTGTTGGGACAGCAGGCATTGGGAATAAGAGAGACAGGACAGGAAGCTACAGAAAAAGGGTCAAGTGAAGGTTGAATACAAATAACCAATGCCAGGCAGGAAACTAGGACAAGCTCAGGATTGGAGGCTTGGACATCTCCCTTCTCTGCCTTCACTTTATCACCCCAGTTCTAGTCACTCTGTGCCTGGCTGCTGAGTTTCAGCCCTAGGTCTCTATGTTATCCTCCCAAAGGTCACCAAGGGACTGTTCGGTCACCACACTGAATGACATTCCCTCAGGGTCACCTTCCTTAACCTTGCTCATGTGTGACATTGAGCAGGACTGTAAGTGGCCAATAATTCTTTTCCTGATTGCACTTGTTTCAGCTGTTGGTCTCTAAAAAGAACACTATGACAATAGGGCTTTGATTAGCCTCACTCATTTTCATAATGACTGTGGTTATCATTCCCAGTGTCTTGAGCAGAGTCATTGTTTTAATTTGCATAAGTGGCCTTTGGATATGCAAAGCCAATTAATTAAATGCTAGATATCAGTTGAACAGGAGAACAATTATCTCGATGTGGCCATGATGTTAAAAAGAACAAATGTCTGACTGGAGGGTTTGCCAACATTTCCGTTGAGTTCATTCTAGCTGCCAAAGATTGATGAGAGAACACAAAGAGAAGAAGAAACAGGGGTGGCCTTGTCCAAATGGTACCTCTGCAGCTTAGAAGCATGGGGAGGGAGTGATGTCATTTGGTTTTTTACCAAAATGTTTAAAATTATAAAACGAACACAATTTTGTTGTAAAACAATGAACAACAGTAACCTAAAGTGACAAAATGGTGTATATGGTAGAAATGAAAAAACATCCCCTACCCCTGCAATGTCCTACTTCCTGGACCTGGTTGGTAAGCACTGTTCACAGATTAGTGTGGATTTTTCCAGGTTAAATTTCTCCTTAAAGAGATTCTATTCATTGTACAGAATTGAAGATAGCACCTGTTTCATCAAAGTAATCCTTGACCTATTGTGTGGTCTGATAAAGGCCACTTGATGATTCCGTTCAGAACATACTGGTTGGCTGAACACTAGGGTTGTTGTTGGCAGGAGATGCTGTCCTGTTGGGACAGCAGGCATTGGGAATAAGAGAGACAGGACAGGAAGCTACAGAAAAAGGGTCAAGTGAAGGTTGAATACAAATAACCAATGCCAGGCAGGAAACTAGGACAAGCTCAGGATTGGAGGCTTGGACATCTCCCTTCTCTGCCTTCACTTTATCACCCCAGTTCTAGTCACTCTGTGCCTGGCTGCTGAGTTTCAGCCCTAGGTCTCTATGTTATCCTCCCAAAGGTCACCAAGGGACTGTTCGGTCACCACACTGAATGACATTCCCTCAGGGTCACCTTCCTTAACCTTGCTCATGTGTGACATTGCCAACCTCCATGGCCTTCATGCATCTTCCCCTGTCCTTGGCTCTGGTGATGGTATACCCTAACAGTTCTTAACCGTCCCTGACCGTTCTAACCCTGATTTCCATCCTGACTGTTCCTCTCCCAGTCCTCAAACTGTGGACATTTCCTGCAACCCTTTCCTGGTTCTCTTTTCTCTGCTTTCCCTGTTTCTTGGGCATTTAATTCACATTGATGTCTTAAAAAGCCTCTTGATGAGGGTGAAAGAGGAGAGTAAAAATGTTGGCTTAAAACTCAATGTTAAAAAAACCAAGATCATGGCATTCGGTCCCATCATTTCATGGCAAATCGATGGGAGAAAGATGGAAACAGTGTTAGATTTTATTTTCTTGGGCTCCAAATCACTGCAGATGGTGCCTGTAGCCATGAAATTGAAAGACACTTGTTCCTTGGGAGAAAAGGTATGACAAACCTAGACAGTGTATTAAAAAGCAGAGACATCACTTTGCTGACAAAAATCACTATAGTCAAAGCCGTTGTTTTTCCAGTAGTCATGTACAGATGTGAGACTTGGACCATAAAGAAGGTTGAGCACTGAAGAATTGATGCTTTCCAACTGTGGTGTTGGAGACGACTCTTGAGAGAGTCCCTTGGTCTTCAAGGAAATCAAACCAGGCAGTCCTAAAGGAGCAGTCACTGGAAGGCCTGATGCTACAGCCGAAGCTGCACTACTTTGACCACCTGATTGGAAGAGCCAACTCATTGGAAAAGACCCTGATGCTGGGAAAGATTGAGGACAAGAGGAGAGGAGAGTGGCAGAGGATGAGATGGTTAGATAGTATCACTGACTCAATGGATATGAGTTTGAGCAGACTCCAAGAGATAGTGAAGGGCAGGGAAGCCTGGCATGCAGCAGTCGCAAAGTGTGGGTCGCCAAGCATATGGGGTTGCAAAGACATGATTTAGCAACTGAACAACAAAATATCTTCAAAATGATCTCTGTGAGGGAGATGCTGAAATATATAGATAAAGCTAGAAATAAAAGACTCTTTCCCCAATGGGACTGTTCGGTCACCACACTGAATGACATTCCCTCAGGGTCACCTTCCTTAACCTTGCTCATGTGTGACATTCCCCTTCATGCATCTTCCCCTGTCCTTGGCTCTGGTGATGGTATACCCTAACAGTTCTTAACCGTCCCTGACCGTTCTAACCCTGATTTCCATCCTGACTGTTCCTCTCCCAGTCCTCAAACTGTGGACATTTCCTGCAACCCTTTCCTGGTTCTCTTTTCTCTGCTTTCCCTGTTTCTTGGGCATTTAATTCACATTGATGTCTTAAAAAGCCTCTTGATGAGGGTGAAAGAGGAGAGTAAAAATGTTGGCTTAAAACTCAATGTTAAAAAAACCAAGATCATGGCATTCGGTCCCATCATTTCATGGCAAATCGATGGGAGAAAGATGGAAACAGTGTTAGATTTTATTTTCTTGGGCTCCAAATCACTGCAGATGGTGCCTGTAGCCATGAAATTGAAAGACACTTGTTCCTTGGGAGAAAAGGTATGACAAACCTAGACAGTGTATTAAAAAGCAGAGACATCACTTTGCTGACAAAAATCACTATAGTCAAAGCCGTTGTTTTTCCAGTAGTCATGTACAGATGTGAGACTTGGACCATAAAGAAGGTTGAGCACTGAAGAATTGATGCTTTCCAACTGTGGTGTTGGAGACGACTCTTGAGAGAGTCCCTTGGTCTTCAAGGAAATCAAACCAGGCAGTCCTAAAGGAGCAGTCACTGGAAGGCCTGATGCTACAGCCGAAGCTGCACTACTTTGACCACCTGATTGGAAGAGCCAACTCATTGGAAAAGACCCTGATGCTGGGAAAGATTGAGGACAAGAGGAGAGGAGAGTGGCAGAGGATGAGATGGTTAGATAGTATCACTGACTCAATGGATATGAGTTTGAGCAGACTCCAAGAGATAGTGAAGGGCAGGGAAGCCTGGCATGCAGCAGTCGCAAAGTGTGGGTCGCCAAGCATATGGGGTTGCAAAGACATGATTTAGCAACTGAACAACAAAAATATCTTCAAAAATGATCTCTGTGAGGGAGATGCTGAAATATTATAGATAAAGCTAGAAATAAAAGACTCTTTCCCCAAACTTCCTTGGGGTCTGATCTTCCATTTTCTGTTGCCCTCTCGACAGGTCCCATGTGTATCTCACACTCAGCACTTCTGAGACTAAGCTTGTTCTCTTCTCCATCTAACAGACTCCTCAGCATGGCCTAGAGGGATCTTTATGATCTATCCTCTCCCACCTGTCTATCTCATCTCTTGCTGTCCTTGCACAAGTACCCCGTTTTCCAGTCAATCCTAAATAACCACAGATGCATGACCATGTCGTGCAGTCTTGTGCCTGTACGCTCTTAACTATGTTCCCTCCACCTGAATAACCCTTCTTCCCTCTCCTGGGTTTCTTTGCCACAGACAACGCTTCTTCAATTCTCAGAACTTCTCTTGAGCATCACCTTCTTGAAGAAGCTTTCCTTAAGTTCATGGATCCACTACCCCTTTGCGGTCTACTGCATCAGCCTTGGAAACTCTTGTCATAAAACTTATCACATTACATTCTGATTGGTTGTTTCTTCACTTGTATTCTTGACAAACTATGAGCCCTTTGAAGGGAAGGACTATGTCTTTGATCTCTCCAGCCCCAGGGCCTAGTGAAGTACTTTCACATACATTAAAGTGAAAATGTTAGTTGCTCAGTTGTGTCTGACTCTTTGCGACTGCATGAACTGTAACCCACCAGGCTTCTCTGTCTATGAAATTCTCCAAATAAGAATACTAGAGTAGGTTGCCATTCCCTTCTCGAGGGGATCGTCCCAACCCTGGAATTGAACCTGGGTCTTCTGCATTGCAAGTGAATTCTTCACCATTTGAGCCACCAAAGAAGATGCATTAAGTACTTAATAAATCCTGGATGAGAATGAGAACCAGCTTCTCTCTCCAGGGTGATCGAAAAGTCATCTGATATTTAGATCTCTCACACTGACATCTCCCCCAACTCTAGAATCATATCCTTCCTTTGCAACTTTTCTGCTTGAATTTTCAGCAAGTTGATCAAAAATAACAGGTTCAAAGAAAAGTCTTTGATTCCTTGGCCCCTTGTTCCCCATCTAAGAAGGGAAACAACTATTTACCTGGCCACTCAGAGCAAAAACTTTGGAAGCATCCTAATTTCTCTCTTTTTTTTCCCCATGCTACATTAAATTCAAAAAAAGTCCTGGAAGCCTTATCTGATCATATATTGGGAATCTGGTTGGTTTTTGTCTTCTCTAAAACTATCATATTAGGTCAAGCTATCACTGTCTCTTGCCATGTGTTATGGTACCTTCTTGCTGGTCTTGTATGTCTAGGTTTGTTCTTCTATGAATGATTCTTCTGGGCAATGACCAGAAATCTCTAGCCGGGCTTATGGACCTTTCTGGATTTGGTCTTTGGCTGTCCTTTTAGCCTCCAAATCTCTCTATTCTGATTATTTTCAGAAAAAGGACTCTGAACACCTATCTAAAAAGTACTTCCTTGATCCTTGCAACTCCTATTCTCACTCTGACTTTCTTCTCTTTATCCCACACTATTTTGTATTTATTTATACATCAGTTTTGATTAGCTCTTATCCCTAGTCTAGAAGGTTCCTGAGGGTAAGGTCTTTGTCCACCAAAGTCTTTGCTGCAACCCAACATTTAAACAGTTCCTGACTTTATAGTAAGAGCTTAAAAAATATTTGATGGATGAATGACTTTTTCTAGTTTGAAGGCTGTGAATCATCTTTGCCTCTTCACTTGCCTTCCTTCCTGTGTCAAGTCATCAAGTCCTTTAGACTCTTTCTGGTGTTAATTCAATTAAGGTATTTATTGATGCAAATTGATTGTTGCAGTGCCTCTACCACTGAGCAATTTACTTCCCACAATTGCCATATCAACAGAAATAACTGATGGAATAAGAACTTTGTAAACTCTAAAGCACCACACACACGCCATTTGCCTTCCAGCCCCCACCCTCTGAGATGACAGTAATTAACATTACTTCCACTTGAGCCTCTAACTTATCTTCCTGCTTTCAAACTCTCCCCAGATAATATATTCCATACTCTGCTGCTGACTTAATTTTCTTAAAGCATTGCTTTAATTATGTTCCTCTCCTACTCAAAAACATTGACTGTCTTCCAATTTCTGACCAAATAGTATACAAAATCCTTGGCTTGTAACCAAGATTTTCCCCAGCCTGGCTCCAGAAGGCCTTTCCAGGGTCTCTCTCTGTTACCCACTGAAACATGTGATGCTCAAGTCCACCTAGACCGCTCTGTCCTCCCTGAGGACAGCTGCCTTTGCTGCTTTCCTCCCCACTTCACCCATGGCCTCCCTCTGGCAGGAATACTTCCTACACCCCCTTCCCCTGAAAAATTCACACCCTGCAGGATGTGAATGCACCTCACAATGTTGTTCTTGCAGTGTTTTTCCACTTCCAGGTGAAGGTTAGTCCTTCCTATTGAGGCAGTACTCGTCTCCAATCCAGCGTTTCCTTAAAGGCAGAGGAAGGAAAAGCATACAAGGAATGATTTTAGTAACTCTTCCTTCTCTCTTCATTCTGATTGGGGAGGCAGAGAAAGCTGGACCTCCGTTTGTCTAAGCTTCTCTGTTTCCTCCCCACTTCCAAATGGGCCCTGGGACTCTCTCTGTGGATCTGCCTTTCAACAATCAGCATGCATTCATGGCTCCCTCTTCTCTATGATAGACTTCAAAGACTGGTGTTCATCTTGCTGGATGGAGTGACCTGCCATTCGGAGGGAGAGGGGCCTACATTTGCTACAGGATAAGGTTCATTCTCCAGTCTAGTCTTCCTGGATTGTAAATTGAATAGCCTCTGTGCATTGGACTCTATTTCTTAATAGGTTCTGAACTCTGAAGAGCAGGAGAAATTAATTATCACTCTCCCTTAAACTCCAGCATCACCCAGACAACCATTTTTCTATGCACTCCTCTATAGTACAGAATTTATAATGTCTTATTTGGATTTGTAACCTAAGATCAGAAGCATTTAGAATAGAGAGGCAATATCTTATACTGTTATTCTTCTTGAATTCCTTTAGAGTTCAGGTTCATGGGCCAGGATTTATTGGCAAGGAGGTCATTAAGGGCAAGCAAAGCTGACACTAAGAAACGAAATTAAACATAAAATACGTGTGATGAGAAGTGAGATATTTCCTGTACAAATTATGGCTGAAATTCAAAGCTAATTAAACTGTGTGACCAAGTCCCTGTGTTATAAAGAGCAACACTAGACACACGTCTACAGAATTTACCGAGAGGTGAAGAAACCGATTCTTCGACTGTCTGCTCCAGACACCCCATCAACCACCTTCAACTGCATCAGAAAACACTGGGCTATGCCTTAGGTGGGATTCTTGGGTCTAAGAGCAGCCCAACATTTTCCTGATCTTCTCTCTGGGATGAGAAAGAGGGCTGTCCCTTCAAGTTGAGTTAGAATGATCCTTAAGGAAACCTAGAAATGAGGGCGGTCCAGGAGGGGACATTGGAATCGCCCAATCATGAGACTGGGGCCTTCCCCTTGCCTGGGTGGTCTTGAGGGTGGGAGGCTGACTGGAGCTGTCTGGGACAGGAGCCGAGGGCGGAAGGCAGGGATGACTGGCCTGGACATCAGGAATGTTCTAGAGAAGCATGTCTCACTGATCACAAAGAAGACATCCAGATGTCCAGGTATGGATTATTTTATTAATCTTCAGTACATCCCTAGGGAGTGGTATTTTTATTTCCATTTTTTTCAAGTCTGAAGGACTGGGTTAGTGGTCAAGGATAAAAATGACATAGGCACAGTCTCAGGTGCAAGTAGGGAAGAGCGGGGAGGAGTCAGTAATGGAGCAAGTCTGTGTCGTGTCCCCAGGGAGCTGAACTCAGTTTTTTCACCTTAATTTCTCAGTCATGTTACTGAGAAATACACTCTTTGTGACCTCATGGAGTGTATCCCTGCAGCCCCCTCTGTCCATGGGATTTCCCAGGAAAGAATACTGGAGTGGGTTGCTATTTCCCTTTCCAGGGGATCTTCATGACCCAGGTGGATCCTTTATGCTCTGAGTCACCAGGGAATCTTAAATACAATGTAACAGAAAAACACAGAAAGAGTCTCTAATGGATAGCAAAATGCCCACCCTTCAAAGACAAGAATGACCAGGGAAAGGGATCAGAGCAGAACTTCATCTAGAGATCAGTCAGATTAGTTGGTACAAACATGGTACTCCTTTAATGTGAAAACTATAAGCTGTCAATCCTAAAGCTGAAACTTAGAGCTCAAGTTACATTGAGCCACTTACAAATTAACATCAGCTCTGTTTTTTAAGATTTCTGCCAGTATCCACTCCTAATGCAAGGAAATAGGGAACAATGGAGTTGGAATTGGAAAACTTGGATGACAGTTCCTGCTTTGTTCCTACCGGCTCATGCACCTTAAGAATTTACTTCATCTTTTCCAGTCCCAGATGACTCATCTCTGTATTGGGGATGAAAAGAAGCATCTATCTCATAGGATTGTAGATTAGGTGAGCTAATCAGTGCAAAGTCCTAACAGAGTGCTGGTCACCTAGCACAAGGAATAACGCTAGGTAATAGTAACATGACTGGAGGGGGGTTACTATAGTAGTGTCTGGGTCACAGGGCTGTCATAAGGAGTAAAGGATGTGTGTGTGTGTGTGTGTGTGCATGTGTTTAATACCTATCATGGTGTTCGGACCATGGGAAGACAATAAATAATGGTTGAATATGCTAATGTATTGAAAAATCTACAAGGTGTAGATTGTTATAAAAATGCTTCCACTTTTTATTATTTATCTTCTCAATAAAAATAGATCGAGTAATTAAAAGCCTTTGTGTGACCAAAATAGGAAAGATGTTCCAAACGTTCCCAACCATTCAGGAAGGATATTTAGAATATTCTGCAATTGGTAGGGCATGTGTGTAGATTAATCAGAATGGATGCCAGCAATAGCTACAGAGAGCAGGGTTCCAAGACCTCCCACCCTGCCCAGCTTTATGCCCTTAGCTAGAGATTGTGGGAAAGCCATGGAGGAGCCCTAGAGAGGGACCAGACCAAAAAAAGAGGGGAGCCCAGGGTGGAGAGGTTTACATACCATAGCAGCCATTTTCTAACTAGTACAAGCCAATTTCTCTGTGAACCTAAAGGGTATTGTGCTTAGTGAAGTAAGTTGGATAGAGAAATACAAATACTGTACATTATGACTTATATGTGGAATCCAAAATATAAGACAGACAGAAACTATAAGCTGTAAAAAATCCTAAAGTTTTGAAACAGATTAGTTGGTACAAACATGGTACTCCTTTAATGTGAAAACTATAAGCTGTCAATCCTAAAGCTGAAACTTAGAGCTCAAGTTACATTGAGCCACTTACAAATTAACATCAGCTCTGTTTTTTAAGATTTCTGCCAGTATCCACTCCTAATGCAAGGAAATAGGGAACAATGGAGTTGGAATTGGAAAACTTGGATGACAGTTCCTGCTTTGTTCCTACCGGCTCATGCACCTTAAGAATTTACTTCATCTTTTCCAGTCCCAGATGACTCATCTCTGTATTGGGGATGAAAAGAAGCATCTATCTCATAGGATTGTAGATTAGGTGAGCTAATCAGTGCAAAGTCCTAACAGAGTGCTGGTCACCTAGCACAAGGAATAACGCTAGGTAATAGTAACATGACTGGAGGGGGGTTACTATAGTAGTGTCTGGGTCACAGGGCTGTCATAAGGAGTAAAGGATGTGTGTGTGTGTGTGTGTGTGCATGTGTTTAATACCTATCATGGTGTTCGGACCATGGGAAGACAATAAATAATGGTTGAATATGCTAATGTATTGAAAAATCTACAAGGTGTAGATTGTTATAAAAATGCTTCCACTTTTTATTATTTATCTTCTCAATAAAAATAGATCGAGTAATTAAAAGCCTTTGTGTGACCAAAATAGGAAAGATGTTCCAAACGTTCCCAACCATTCAGGAAGGATATTTAGAATATTCTGCAATTGGTAGGGCATGTGTGTAGATTAATCAGAATGGATGCCAGCAATAGCTACAGAGAGCAGGGTTCCAAGACCTCCCACCCTGCCCAGCTTTATGCCCTTAGCTAGAGATTGTGGGAAAGCCATGGAGGAGCCCTAGAGAGGGACCAGACCAAAAAAAGAGGGGAGCCCAGGGTGGAGAGGTTTACATACCATAGCAGCCATTTTCTAACTAGTACAAGCCAATTTCTCTGTGAACCTAAAGGGTATTGTGCTTAGTGAAGTAAGTTGGATAGAGAAATACAAATACTGTACATTATGACTTATATGTGGAATCCAAAATATAAGACAGACAGAAACAGAGTCACAGGTATTGAGAACAAACTCCTGGAAACCGGTGAGAGGGAAGTGGGCAAGATCGGAGTAGGGGATTAAGAGGCATAAACTATTGTGCGTAAAATAGATGAGCCTCAAGGATACATTGTACAACATAGGGAAATAGAGCTACTGTTTCATATTAACTTTAAAGGGAGCATAATCTATTAAAATATTGAATCACTATGCTGTATATCTGAAAATAATATAACATTGTTAACCAACTATATTTCATTAAAATTCACGGATTTAATGTCTGGGTCAGCTGATGTGAAGAGATGATTCGTTCAAAAAGACCCTGATGCTGGGAAAAATAGAAGGCAGGAGAAGAAGGGGATGGCAGAGGACAAGATGGCTAGACGGCACCACTGGCCCAATGGACCTGAGTCTGAGCAAGCTCTGGGACATGGTGAGGGACAGGAAAGCTTGGCGTGCTGCAGTCCATGGGGCCTCAAAGAGCTGGACACGACTGAGCAACTGAACTGAGCTGAGCAGCTGTGTTGGCGCCTGTCTCCTGAGTGGTGTGCACATGCTCAGTCGCTCAGTCACGTCCGACCCTTTGTGACCCTCTGGACTGTCGCCCGGCAGACTCCTCTGTCCATTGGGATTCTCCAGGCAAGAATACTGGAGTGGGTTGTCACGGCCTTCCACAGGGGATCTTCCCAACCCAGGAATCGAACCCAAGTCTGTCTCCTGCATCGGCAGGCGAGTTCTTTATCAATAGTGCCACCTGGGAAGTCGGCCTACATTCAGATGCAGCTCTAGACTATGCCCTGTGAGCCCTGGAGTTCAAAGGAGAGAGACTATATCCTGTGTATACTGTTCTCCCCTTCTCTTTCCGTCCTAAACTAGGGTTTGTTTGCTTCTAAGTAGTGTTCTCTCAGAGAACTAGGTCAAAGGAAAGGCCCGAGAACTAAACTTCAGGAGAGGTGTGTGAGTGCTCCTGTGAGATCTGTAAGAGGCGGTCTGTTTTTGGTAACATGTGGGCGAGCTGCCAATTGCATCATCTGTAGCTGCTGCTGCTCTTGATAATACAGTATTAGTCATCTTTATTCCAACAAAGTCCTCCTCATGCGCTATAGATGTGATGCTGAATTTCAGATCCATTCAGGTGATAATGTTTGTAACTAGTATGTTAGAAATCCTACATTATTTGAAAGAAAAAATGTGCAACCTATTTGAAGATCAGTGGGAAAGATGGTGAATAAACAGCCTTCTAGTCACCGTAGTTTTAAAATACTGCTAAGGAATTGTGCGTGAACATTCCTCTGTATAACTCATTTAAGATCTACAATGATACACTAGATATCCTGATGAATCAGTGGCCTCTGTGGGGTTTGGAGCTTGGAAATTAGTGAGGAGAGTTGGAAGCAGAATCACAAATCTCTATGTTCTTTTCCAAGTGAAAGACGTCTGAAAAGGCTGTATAAGCTGATCAGCCCAAATGACTTCCATAATTCACCTGCTAGAGATCTTGTGCGAAAGCGCTTTTTGTAAAGTGTATTAGCCGGGATTCTCCAGAGAAATAGGACCAAAAGCATGTCTCTGGCTCTATCTCAATCTCTATCTAATCTCTATATCTATTTTTCTATCTTACCCATCTATGATGTTTATTTAAAGAATTGACTGTATAGCTAATCTTTTTCTTTCTCTCTCTCTCTGTCTATCTATGAAATTTATTTTAAAGAATTGACTGTATAGCAAATCTTTATTTTTCTTTCTTTCTCTCTATCTATCCATCTATCTATGAGACTTATTTTAAGGAGCTGGCTTGTGCAGTTGTGCAGGCCTGTGGAGTCCAAATTCTGATAGCATAAACCAGCAGGCTGGAGACCCTGGGAAGAGCTGCAGTTTGAGTCCAAATGCAGTCTCCCTGCAGAATTCCTTCTTTCATGGGCACAATCAGTCTTTTTCTATTAAGACCTTCAACAGATTGGATGAGGCCCACCCACATTACGAAGGACAACCTGCTTGACCCCAAGTCCACCAATGTAAGTGTTTGACCCGCTCTCTGGGAATTGTGGCCCAGCTGAGCTGACACATAAAATTAACCATCAGATGATATGCTGTGAAGTATGACTAATATTTTTATTTTTGTTTGTCTATTTGTAGGAGAGAGCTGCCAGAATGCCCAAATGGCAGCTATTTGAGGAGTAGCTTCATGTTGAGATGTTAACGTGGAAAGTAGATGACTTAGGGGTTCATAGTAACACAGAGATAGTAACACCTCAAATTTCTCACAACCCAGAGAAATACGTACACATAGGTATATATATTGTATATTTTTAGGTTGTGATAACGTGAAGGTGTTACTATCATATATCTATCTCTATATATCTATACTATCATATAGATGTATATATGTATATATATATATATATATATATATATATACACACATACAAGATATATATATAAGATATATATATAAGATGTATGTGTATATATATATATATATATATATATATATACACATACATCTTATATTTTCAAAATGCTCAAATGCATGCATATGAAAGGCAAAGAGCAGAACCAGGATCATCAGAGGAGATGAATTTTGACTCAAGACTAATTGGAACCATCAATAAGTGATGACTTCTGAGCAGAGCTGGCCCTGAGCGGACTCCCTTCTGGCCTTCTGTGATGAGCTTATTCCCAGCTCCTCATCGTGACTATCACAGAATTTCCTCTTTTCCCTTCAGCCCCTACCCACACCACATTTACTTTATTCCCCTCAATTCAGAGACAAAAGGCCACCAATTCCGTAACATCCTTCTTAAACACTTCCATTTTTAGAACTTTTTTTCTATCTCAATGAATAGGTTTCTTGGATTTTTCCCAAGGCCAGTTTGTTCCTGTCCTTGGCCCAATGCTTTCCACTTTCTCCAGGTCCTTGCTCATTTGGTGAACATAATTTTTTTTAGAAATAAATATGTGATGTTCTCTGCACTTAATGTTTTGTAGCAGTTAGCTTTTTACTCAATATCTGCTATGCCAGGCTTATGGCTGACAGGCTTTTTATATAAACCAGAGGAGTAACATTATCTCCCTCTCTCTTTCTTTCTATCTACCATGCTTGACCCCAAGTCCACCAATGTAAGTGTTTGACCCGCTCTCTGGGAATTGTGGCCCAGCTGAGCTGACACATAAAATTAACCATCAGATGATATGCTGTGAAGTATGACTAATATTTTTATTTTTGTTTGTCTATTTGTAGGAGAGAGCTGCCAGAATGCCCAAATGGCAGCTATTTGAGGAGTAGCTTCATGTTGAGATGTTAACGTGGAAAGTAGATGACTTAGGGGTTCATAGTAACACAGAGATAGTAACACCTCAAATTTCTCACAACCCAGAGAAATACGTACACATAGGTATATATATTGTATATTTTTAGGTTGTGATAACGTGAAGGTGTTACTATCATATATCTATCTCTATATATCTATACTATCATATAGATGTATGTATGTGTATATATATATGTATATATATATATATACACACATACAAGATATATATATAAGATATATATATAAGATGTATGTGTATATATATATATATATATATATATATACACATACATCTTATATTTTCAAAATGCTCAAATGCATGCATATGAAAGGCAAAGAGCAGAACCAGGATCATCAGAGGAGATGAATTTTGACTCAAGACTAATTGGAACCATCAATAAGTGATGACTTCTGAGCAGAGCTGGCCCTGAGCGGACTCCCTTCTGGCCTTCTGTGATGAGCTTATTCCCAGCTCCTCATCGTGACTATCACAGAATTTCCTCTTTTCCCTTCAGCCCCTACCCACACCACATTTACTTTATTCCCCTCAATTCAGAGACAAAAGGCCACCAATTCCGTAACATCCTTCTTAAACACTTCCATTTTTAGAACTTTTTTTCTATCTCAATGAATAGGTTTCTTGGATTTTTCCCAAGGCCAGTTTGTTCCTGTCCTTGGCCCAATGCTTTCCACTTTCTCCAGGTCCTTGCTCATTTGGTGAACATAATTTTTTTTAGAAATAAATATGTGATGTTCTCTGCACTTAATGTTTTGTAGCAGTTAGCTTTTTACTCAATATCTGCTATGCCAGGCTTATGGCTGACAGGCTTTTTATATAAACCAGAGGAGTAACATTATCTCCCTCTCTCTTTCTTTCTATCTATCTTGATTTGTTTGGACTAGTGCAGGAGTAAAGATAACAGAAAAAAAGCAGATGTACAAAAACACAGAACCATGCAGTGTGAAGTATTTGTGGGCAGAGAGACTGAGACTTCTTTGCTATTTGGGCTCAACGTTAATCACGCTGGCACAGGAAATGCGGGGCATGGTGGCCAGAATCACCCACTTGTCACGCATCCAAGGCAAGTGGCAACCAGACAATAGTCACATCATTGCAGTGATGAGGCTTCCTCCCTGCCGTGTCTCTTATCCCACCGCTGGACCCACCATATTATTTATCTTAAGACATAATTTACATAAAATGATCCCCCCATTTGAATGCACAGCTTGATGAATTTTGCAAGATGGATACAATTATGTCTTCACCAGCACACTCAAGGTAGAGTTTTGATTCCCTCATCCCCCCAAGTCCCCCCATGTTCCTTTTGCTTTCAAAGGTCCCCCACTCACAATCCCCAGACCACTGATGAGGTTTCTCTTAGGGCCCTAGACTGCATGTTTGTGTTGCCCCAAGATGGATGTGCTGGAACCCTAGGCCCACAATAAGTGTGACTTCTGGGAGATATCAGTCATGTGGGTGGGACCTTCATCATGGATTAGTGCCCTTACATGTAGCACGCTCTCTGCTCTCTCTACCGGGTAAGGACACCGTGAGAAGAGGTGCTTCTGTAAACAGCAAGCTGGCTCTCACGGGACGCCAGGTCTGTCTGTACCTTGACCTTGGGTTTCCCAGCCCCAAGAACTGGGTGAAATGCTTGTTGTTTAAGTCACCTGCGTCTAGGGTGTTTTTGTTATAGCAGTTTGAGCTGCGAAGACACGTAGCATTGACTAGTGCTGCCTTCTCTAGTGTGGAGTCGCTTCTACTTTTGACTGTGTGAATAACTGCTGGCAGCCATTATGCCTGGCTTATGCTTGACTTCTTGTCCTCAACACAGTGTTTGTAGGGTTCATCCATGCTGCAGTATGTCAGCAGTTTGTTCCTTTGTAGCCCTCTGTGCTGTTTGACCTTTTTGCTAGGTGTGGACAGTTAGCTTTTTACTCAATATCTGCTATGCCAGGCTTATGGCTGACAGGCTTTTTATATAAACCAGAGGAGTAACATTATCTCCCTCTCTCTTTCTTTCTATCTATCTTGATTTGTTTGGACTAGTGCAGGAGTAAAGATAACAGAAAGAAAGCAGATGTACAAAAACACAGAACCATGCAGTGTGAAGTATTTGTGGGCAGAGAGACTGAGACTTCTTTGCTATTTGGGCTCAACGTTAATCACGCTGGCACAGGAAATGCGGGGCATGGTGGCCAGAATCACCCACTTGTCACGCATCCAAGGCAAGTGGCAACCAGACAATAGTCACATCATTGCAGTGATGAGGCTTCCTCCCTGCCGTGTCTCTTATCCCACCGCTGGACCCACCATATTATTTATCTTAAGACATAATTTACATAAAATGATCCCCCCATTTGAATGCACAGCTTGATGAATTTTGCAAGATGGATACAATTATGTCTTCACCAGCACACTCAAGGTAGAGTTTTGATTCCCTCATCCCCCCAAGTCCCCCCATGTTCCTTTTGCTTTCAAAGGTCCCCCACTCACAATCCCCAGACCACTGATGAGGTTTCTCTTAGGGCCCTAGACTGCATGTTTGTGTTGCCCCAAGATGGATGTGCTGGAACCCTAGGCCCACAATAAGTGTGACTTCTGGGAGATATCAGTCATGTGGGTGGGACCTTCATCATGGATTAGTGCCCTTACATGTAGCACGCTCTCTGCTCTCTCTACCGGGTAAGGACACCGTGAGAAGAGGTGCTTCTGTAAACAGCAAGCTGGCTCTCACGGGACGCCAGGTCTGTCTGTACCTTGACCTTGGGTTTCCCAGCCCCAAGAACTGGGTGAAATGCTTGTTGTTTAAGTCACCTGCGTCTAGGGTGTTTTTGTTATAGCAGTTTGAGCTGACGAAGACACGTAGCATTGACTAGTGCTGCCTTCTCTAGTGTGGAGTCGCTTCTACTTTTGACTGTGTGAATAACTGCTGGCAGCCATTATGCCTGGCTTATGCTTGACTTCTTGTCCTCAACACAGTGTTTGTAGGGTTCATCCATGTTGCAGTATGTGTCAGCAGTTTGTTCCTTTGTAGCCCTCTGTGCTGTTTGACTGCGTATAGTGGAGGTGGTTTAGGTGCTCAGTTGTGCCTGACTCTTTGAGACCCCATGGGCTGTGGCCAGCTGGGCTCCTCTGTCCATGGGATTTCCCAGGCAAGAATACTGGAGTGGGTGGCCATTTCCTTCTCCAGGGGATCTTCTTGACCCAGGGTTTGAACCTGGGTCTCCTGGATTGCAGGTGGATTCTTTACCACTGAGCCACCAGGGAAGACCAATTTTATTGTGTAAATATACCACGATTCATTTATCCAATCAAAGCACACATTTGGGTTGTTCCCAATGTTTGGGTCTTATCAATAAAGCTGCTGTGATCATCCATGTGTACGGACATAAATTTGAGCATTTGGTAGGGGTTACATACTCAGGAGGGAGAAACTAAGAATATGTTTAACTTTATAGGAAATTGCCAAACTATTTTCCACCAGTAATATTGCCCCATTTTTTCTTGCCAATATTTTAAAATTTATCCATTCTATAGGATATATGTTGTACTTTATTTTGGGCTTTAACTTTTTGCATTATACTAATGACCAATGATGTCCCTTGTCTTTTCACAAGTTTATTGGGTATTCGTAAATTATCTTCTTTGTGAAGTGTCTGTTTAAACTTTTGCACATTTTTTATTGGGTGTTCATCTTCTTTTTTTATTATGCAGTTGCAAGAATTCTTGGTATATTCCAAATTCAAGCACTTTGTCAAATACACTCATTGCAAACGTTTTCTCCTAATCTGTGGCTTCACAGCAAGGAAAGTCACTGCAGTGAGAAGCCTGCACACTACAGCTAGAGAGCAGTCCCCTCAGCAACGAAGACTCAGCACAGCCACAATAAATAAGCTCTGCTGTTTAAGGTCCAGCCAAGGGGCTTTTTTCTAGGGTGTTTTTGTTATAGCAGTTTGAGCTGCGAAGACACGTAGCATTGACTAGTGCTGCCTTCTCTAGTGTGGAGTCGCTTCTACTTTTGACTGTGTGAATAACTGCTGGCAGCCATTATGCCTGGCTTATGCTTGACTTCTTGTCCTCAACACAGTGTTTGTAGGGTTCATCCATGTTGCAGTATGTGTCAGCAGTTTGTTCCTTTGTAGCCCTCTGTGCTGTTTGACTGCGTATAGTGGAGGTGGTTTAGGTGCTCAGTTGTGCCTGACTCTTTGAGACCCCATGGGCTGTGGCCAGCTGGGCTCCTCTGTCCATGGGATTTCCCAGGCAAGAATACTGGAGTGGGTGGCCATTTCCTTCTCCAGGGGATCTTCTTGACCCAGGGTTTGAACCTGGGTCTCCTGGATTGCAGGTGGATTCTTTACCACTGAGCCACCAGGGAAGACCAATTTTATTGTGTAAATATACCACGATTCATTTATCCAATCAAAGCACACATTTGGGTTGTTCCCAATGTTTGGGTCTTATCAATAAAGCTGCTGTGATCATCCATGTGTACGGACATAAATTTGAGCATTTGGTAGGGGTTACATACTCAGGAGGGAGAAACTAAGAATATGTTTAACTTTATAGGAAATTGCCAAACTATTTTCCACCAGTAATATTGCCCCATTTTTTCTTGCCAATATTTTAAAATTTATCCATTCTATAGGATATATGTTGTACTTTATTTTGGGCTTTAACTTTTTGCATTATACTAATGACCAATGATGTCCCTTGTCTTTTCACAAGTTTATTGGGTATTCGTAAATTATCTTCTTTTGTGAAGTGTCTGTTTAAACTTTTGCACATTTTTTATTGGGTGTTCATCTTCTTTTTTTATTATGCAGTTGCAAGAATTCTTGGTATATTCCAAATTCAAGCACTTTGTCAAATACACTCATTGCAAACGTTTTCTCCTAATCTGTGGCTTCACAGCAAGGAAAGTCACTGCAGTGAGAAGCCTGCACACTACAGCTAGAGAGCAGTCCCCTCAGCAACGAAGACTCAGCACAGCCACAATAAATACATAAATAGAAGTATTAAAAATATGGAATATAGTCATAGGATGAAACAGAGTTGGAACAATTAAAACAAAACCTTTTAGAAAGATAAGCACTGTTCACCAAGTACTGTTTTCCAACATGCCATTGACTGAAAAAAGAAAAAGAAAAAAAGCACAAACTCAAAGTTGTGAGTTGCGTTTTTTCAGCCGATTTTCTGAAGACTTCAAGCCCGGGAGACAGGTCTTTCAGATCACTCTGAGGGACTGTTCCAAAGAGATCAGGGAGGAGCCAGGGTACACGGGAGTTTTGTAACAAAAGCCAGGTGGTTGGAACACCAAAAGATTACTGTTAAAGAAAACGGGATATCTCAAGTTAATGTATTGAGGGCTTTTCTATATATGGGTAGAGGCAAAAGTCTGGGCTCATTGAAATCACTTCTCTGACATGCACCTCAGCTACCTGGAGCCAGTATACTGGGTTTTCATGTCTGGAGTTTCCTCAGGGGACACCCTTGCAGGGCGGGGGTATCTGCAGCGGCTGCAGGCTTAATAAACACGCACCTCACTCCTGCGCTTCTCGACTTCCAAGCGGCTGGGCTGCAAGCCTCACGGTGATGACAGAGGCACCAGAGAGCCAGCCCATGGGCAGCCCATCTCCCGCCTCTGGCCTCTGCCCTCTCCGGGGGAAGCTGCATGACCACGCCCAGGGTCAAGAGGGGCAGCGGGGCGCCCTGCTCGCTGAGGGAGGGTGCTGCGGAGTCAGGTGGCAGAGCATGTGGGCGCAGGGAGGCATAATCGTGGGACCAAAGGACTCGCCTGCATTGCCAGAAACCCGCTGGGTGTTATCTGTTCCATGGAGACGCTGGGGTCGCTAAATAAATCCACACGTGAAGTCCTTCCAAAGACACTGCTTGGTCTTCTGGTCAATAAGTATTGGTTATTTGGTTATTCTTATCATTTTCTGAAACTTAAATCTTATCATGATACTTCTCTGCTAATCCTCCCCATGGCTCCCCATCTTGCCTGAAACTCCCGTCCGCCCAGGTCAGTTTGCCTCAGGACCACCTGGGCAGCTTGACAAACGTGCGTAGTCATGCCTTCCATTCCTCTAGGCTCTGACTCATAGTCTGGGATGGGGCTCGGAAAACTCTATTTCCACAAGCACATGGTTCTTCTGGAGGCAGGTGGTACGCGCCTCCTGCTTGGAGGCATGTAGACCACAGGGGCAAAAACTCCAGGCTCGTAAGCATCACACCCAAGCCCCTCTTCTGAAGCCTTATCTCCAACTGCAAAAACTTTGACATTTACTAAACGAATGACCCTATTGATGACTATTGCTTTCTGAGGAGGTAGTCTTTCAGGCTATCTTAAGTCAACGAGTGGTTTCTGAATTTTAGGTGACCCTAGGATGAGGCACATTATCTTTTTTTCCCCCCTCTTTTTCTTGTTTAGGTACATGAATGTCATTGGTTCCATTGCCTTTCATTCCTCCAGGCTGTTGGGCATTACGGGAAACTACATCTCGCAGGCTCCCTTGCATTCTGGTTTTCTGAAGGTCTGGCCAGTGAGACACATGGGTGGAAACTGGAAGATGGCAAGGGGAGACTAGCCAGGTATTTCTCCCCCTTTTCTTTGGCTCCCCTTACCAAACGTGGCAGCTCTGCCAGCTGTGATGTCTCCCCCATGGTTCCAGCTGTTACCAGGCAGTTCCCACCAGGCTTCCCCAGCATGTGGACTCTAGGCCTCTGTGTCATCCCAATGTCCCTGCAGTTCAAGGGCTGGTGCAGAGTCTTGCTCTCAGTAGGGTCACGGTCAGCCTTCTGTGTCAACTAGGCTATAGCATCCGGCTATTCATCAAATGCAAACATAGGTGCTGCTATGAAGGCATTTTATGGGTACAATCAGTTGACTTTAAGATGATTATCAATAACACGGGTGCACCTGATTCAAGGTCTTTCACTTGAAAGGTCTTAAGACCAGAACTGAGGTTTCCCTGAGGAAGAAGGCATTTTGTCTGTGGATCAGTGGACCGCACGCAGCCTGGCCTCCTGCCCAACCATCTCCAGGCTATGTTTTTTGACAGCCTGGCTGATGGCTTTTGAAATTACCTAGCCAGCCTCCACAATCACATGAGCTAATTCCCTATAATGTGTAATGTATATAATCTCTCTCTGTGTCTCTCTGTATGTGTCCCTCTTTTTATGTATCTATCCCTCTATCTATCTATCTATATATGTCATCTGTCTATCTATCTATCTATATTTATCTGTCTATCTGTCTCCATCTGTCTCTCTCTATTTGTCTGTCTGTCTGTCTATCTGTCTAACTAGTATGCTGGCTCTGTTTCTTTGTCAGAGCCATGACTGATGCAGATCACCTCTGGGTTGTCTCTCCATTCTCTGAGCCCTCACTGATATAGCACATTTGGAAAAAAGGACATTGGAGACTATGCCAACATTACCCTAAAAATTGATGTGCGTCATAGATGAATGGTACAGAATAGAGAGCCCAGAAATAAATCCACACAATTATGATCAATTAATCTGTGACAAAAGAGGCATGAATATACAATGGGGAAAAGACAGCCTCTTCAATAAGTGGTGCGAGGAAACTGGACAGCTACATATAAAAGAATAAATGAAACATCCCGGCTTATTCTGGTTCTAACCAAACATGGGTGGCAAGATGGCAAGGGAGACTAGCCAGGTATTTCTCCCCTTTCTTTGGCTCCCTTACCAAACGTGGCAGCTCTGCCAGCTGTGATGTCTCCCCCATGGTTCCAGCTGTTACCAGGCAGTTCCCACCAGGCTTCCCCAGCATGTGGACTCTAGGCCTCTGTGTCATCCCAATGTCCCTGCAGTTCAAGGGCTGGTGCAGAGTCTTGCTCTCAGTAGGGTCACGGTCAGCCTTCTGTGTCAACTAGGCTATAGCATCCGGCTATTCATCAAATGCAAACATAGGTGCTGCTATGAAGGCATTTTATGGGTACAATCAGTTGACTTTAAGATGATTATCAATAACACGGGTGCACCTGATTCAAGGTCTTTCACTTGAAAGGTCTTAAGACCAGAACTGAGGTTTCCCTGAGGAAGAAGGCATTTTGTCTGTGGATCAGTGGACCGCACGCAGCCTGGCCTCCTGCCCAACCATCTCCAGGCTATGTTTTTTGACAGCCTGGCTGATGGCTTTTGAAATTACCTAGCCAGCCTCCACAATCACATGAGCTAATTCCCTATAATGTGTAATGTATATAATCTCTCTCTGTGTCTCTCTGTATGTGTCCCTCTTTTTATGTATCTATCCCTCTATCTATCTATCTATATATGTCATCTGTCTATCTATCTATCTATATTTATCTGTCTATCTGTCTCCATCTGTCTCTCTCTATTTGTCTGTCTGTCTGTCTATCTGTCTAACTAGTATGCTGGCTCTGTTTCTTTGTCAGAGCCATGACTGATGCAGATCACCTCTGGGTTGTCTCTCCATTCTCTGAGCCCTCACTGATATAGCACATTTGGAAAAAAGGACATTGGAGACTATGCCAACATTACCCTAAAAATTGATGTGCGTCATAGATGAATGGTACAGAATAGAGAGCCCAGAAATAAATCCACACAATTATGATCAATTAATCTGTGACAAAAGAGGCATGAATATACAATGGGGAAAAGACAGCCTCTTCAATAAGTGGTGCGAGGGAAACTGGACAGCTACATATAAAAGAATAAAATGAAACATTTTCTCATACCATACACAAAAATAAATTCAAAATGGATTAAAGGCATAAATGTAAGACCAGAAACCAAAACCATATAAATTCTAAAAGAAAACATAAGCAAAACCCTCTTTCACTTGAGTTGTAGCAATATATTTTGTATCTGTCTCTTAAAACAAAATTAAAAGGAAAAATGGGACAAATTGACCTACTCAGGTGTAAAAGTTTTTGTTCAGCAAAGGAAGCCATCTACAAAACAAACAGACAACCTTCTGAATGGAAGAAAATATTTGTTAATTATTTGACTGATAAGAGGTTAATTTTCAATATATAAAAAGAGCTTGTACAATTCAACACCAATAAAACAAACAACTCGATTTAAAAATGGGAAGAAGACCTGACTAGACATCTCCTCAAAGGGGACATACAGATGGGCAACAGGCACATGACAAGATGCTCAGCATCATCAGTCATCAGAGAAATGCAAATTAAAACCACAATAAGATCTCAACTCATACCTGTCAGAATGGCTCTCATCAGAAAGAACAGAGATAATAAATGTTGGCAAGGACGTGGAGAAAGGGGTGTGCCTGCACATTGCTGGTGGGTGTGTAAGCTGGTGCGGCCACTGTGGAAAATAGCACAGCGGTTTCTCAGAAAACTAAAAATGGAATCACCCTATTACCCAGCAATTCCACCTCTGGGTGTAAATCTGAAAAAAAGGAAAATGCTAATTAGAAAAGATACATACACTCCAATGTTTATAGCAGCATTATTATTTTTTAAATTTATTTGAAGTTTTTACAGAGTTTTGTTGTTTACAGACATGTGTTTTCTCAGATCAGTCATATGCATATCCCTGGTTCCCTCTCCCCTCCCAGATCCCCCATCCTACCCCTCCAGGCCATTGTACCACAACCCTGCAGGATCTCCTATTCCCACAGCGCAATGAACATAGCTATCTTTTTTCACATATGATAGTATAGGTTTCCATGTTACTCCCACTATGCCTCCCACCCGCTGTCCATTCCCCACAATGTCCAATGTCCTCTATGTCTGTTTTTCCATGGGTTCATTGCGTGTGTTATCTAATTACCCTTTTACTAGACTCCATATATATGTATTAGTATACTGTACTTGTCTTTCTCTTTTTGACTTACCTCACTTTTGATGATAGGTTCTAGATCCAGCCACCTCATTGGGACTGATTCTTCTGCATTTCTTTTAACAGCTGAGTAGTATTCCATTGCATATATGTACCAGAGCTTCGTTATCCATTCATTCGTCGATGGATATCTAGGTTGCTTTCATGTCCTAGCTATTGTATAGAGAGCTATAGCAGCATTATTTATAATAGCCAAGATGCAGATGCATCCTAAGTGTTCCTCAACAGCTGAGTGGACAAAGATATGGACTATCACAGTGGACTATTACTCAGCTATAAGATAAATGAAATAATGTCTGTTACATAGCAGGGATGAACTTGAGGGGTGTTAAACTAAGTGAAATAACTCAGACAGACAAAGACTATATGATATCACTCATGGGCACAATTTAAAATAATAATAGAGACTAATGAATATAACAAAAAGGATACAGACTCACATATATAGAGGACAAACCAGTGATTTCCAGTGGGGAGAGGGAAGGGGAGAAGGACAGTGTAGGGGTAGGAGGTTAAGAGGTATAAACTATCACATATAAAATAAAGACATTAGAAGATCTATTGCACAACACAGGGAATACAGTCAACATTTTGTAGTAACTATAAATGGAGTATAACCTTTAAAAATTGAATCACTCTATAGTGCACCTGTAACACAACAGTATACAGCTCAGCAGGTGGGGAGTGGAGACGCAGGAGATGAGGGTATGATTCTTGGATTGGGACGATCCCCTGTAGAAGTGAATGACTACCCATTCCAATATTCGTGCCTGGAGAATTCTATGAACAGAGAAGCCTGGTGGGTGACAGTCCATACGGTCGCAGAGAGTCCGACATGACTAAGTAAATTTCATTTTCACACATTTTCATAGCAATTTTTTACATTGTTCCAATATCTGAGAATGTCATTGGCGAATGCATTTTGTTTCTATAGTATCTTTTTTAAGGTCAATCTGTGACAACTTCTTGTTGTTGCTCAGTTGCTCAGTCGTGTTTGGCCCTCGGGGACCCCATGGACGGCAGCACGTCAGGCTTCCTGTCCTCCACGGTCTCTGGGAGTTTGCTCAAATTTATGTCCATTGAGTCAGTGATGTGTTAGGGGTTAGGGAAGGAAAATTTCCTCATCACAGAGAGTCTGAGAAATTCTGGGAAAAGGAAACACAATGTCTCCTTTTGGTGAACGGCAAAGATGGAAGCCCCTGGAATCAGGATTGAAGGGGCAGCAGAAGCAGGGATCCAGGCGTCCCAGGCGAGGCCCTGGAGCATCCCCAAGCGTCTCCAGTGGAGGCAGATGCCGTGCACAGTTTAAAGCAGGGGCTGCAACTGAAACTCCCAGATGGGCAGCCAAGATGAGTCATGGGGCCCAAGTCTAAAAAAAGTCCATGTTATTTTGATATGAAACATGTAGGAACATTTGTCTTGTTGCTCTCAAAGGATATAAACTTTCCACCTTCCATTTTCTCTGGAAATGTGTCATGGTTCAATGTGAACTCTGTTCTGAAATAAAACAGTGCAAGTTTGATAATGAATGATAAACCGACTTAGCCAACTGTGGCAGACAAGATTCTAAGAGTCCCACCTCGTGTTGGGCATGGTCTGCCTAATCCCTAGGACTGTAGCTGTGAGGTGACATCACCGTCATGAATAGCTTGTGTCACATAGGAGTCTTGGATTCGAGGATCCGAGAGGAACTTGGGTGGGCCAGCCCTAATCAGGTGAGACGTTAAAGGGGACTGGGCTCCTCCTGGAAGGAGATCTAGAGCATAGAGAGCTGGTGCACCAGAGGCGCCTCGGCGCTGGCTTTGAGGGTGGATGGGCCACGTGGTAAGGAAGGCAGGCAGCCAAAGGAATGGAGAATGTTCTCGCTCAGAACCAAGAGGCGAAGGGGAGCACAGCATACAATCGCACAGGACTGCATCCTTTGGGAGAGAACGGGAAAGCAGGCCGGCCGACACGCAGACGGGAGCTTTGTAAGACGGTGAGATAGAAATGCGGTCATGCTGTGAGCGGGCTTCTGACCACAGAGGTGGGAGCTGCCTGAGGTCCCTGTGTTCAGCTTTGAAGTGTGTGTGGTCACTGGTACAGAACAGCAGAAAACGAGCACAGCCAGGACACAGACTCGAGGGTCAGAGTAAACAGCAGATCCTAGAGAGCTCTTGGTTTAAAAGGGTGGCTTCCGCCTGATGCCAGCCTCCCTGCTGCGCGTGAGCACACGGAGGGGCTCTGTGTGTGCTTCTAGCCGACTCACCTTGTACAGAAGAAACACAGCAGTTACACTCCGATTAAAAAACAAACGAAGGGGCTTCCCCTGGTGGCCCAGTGGGTAAGGACACCACCTTGCAGTGCAAGGGGTGCCGGTTCGATCCCTGGCCTGGGAAGATCCCACGTGCCGCGAAGCGGCTGGACCGATGTGTCCAATTACCGAGCTGGAGCCCTCGGGCGCATGCGCCCAGAACCAGCTCTCTCACGACAACTTTTGATATGAAACATGTAGGAACATTTGTCTTGTTGCTCTCAAAGGATATAAACTTTCCACCTTCCATTTTCTCTGGAAATGTGTCATGGTTCAATGTGAACTCTGTTCTGAAATAAAACAGTGCAAGTTTGATAATGAATGATAAACCGACTTAGCCAACTGTGGCAGACAAGATTCTAAGAGTCCCACCTCGTGTTGGGCATGGTCTGCCTAATCCCTAGGACTGTAGCTGTGAGGTGACATCACCGTCATGAATAGCTTGTGTCACATAGGAGTCTTGGATTCGAGGATCCGAGAGGAACTTGGGTGGGCCAGCCCTAATCAGGTGAGTCGTTAAAGGGGACTGGGCTCCTCCTGGAAGGAGATCTAGAGCATAGAGAGCTGGTGCACCAGAGGCGCTCCGGCGCTGGCTTTGAATGTGGATGGGCCACGTGGTAAGGAAGGCAGGCAGCCAAAGGAATGGAGAATGTTCTCGCTCAGAACCAAGAGGCGAAGGGGAGCACAGCATACAATCGCACAGGACTGCATCCTTTGGGAGAGAACGGGAAAGCAGGCCGGCCGACACGCAGACGGGAGCTTTGTAAGACGGTGAGATAGAAATGCGGTCATGCTGTGAGCGGGCTTCTGACCACAGAGGTGGGAGCTGCCTGAGGTCCCTGTGTTCAGCTTTGAAGTGTGTGTGGTCACTGGTACAGAACAGCAGAAAACGAGCACAGCCAGGACACAGACTCGAGGGTCAGAGTAAACAGCAGATCCTAGAGAGCTCTTGGTTTAAAAGGGTGGCTTCCGCCTGATGCCAGCCTCCTGCTGCGCGTGAGCACACGGAGGGGCTCTGTGTGTGCTTCTAGCCGACTCACCTTGTACAGAAGAAACACAGCAGTTACACTCCGATTAAAAAACAAACGAAGGGGCTTCCCCTGGTGGCCCAGTGGGTAAGGACACCACCTTGCAGTGCAAGGGGTGCCGGTTCGATCCCTGGCCTGGGAAGATCCCACGTGCCGCGAAGCGGCTGGACCGATGTGTCCAATTACCGAGCTGGAGCCCTCGGGCGCATGCGCCCAGAACCAGCTCTCTACGACAACATAGGCCACCGCGATGGGAGGCCCACAGGAGCCAAAGAACAAAGACGGATGAAAATAGAGAAATGAAAGACCAATAGAAGTGGCCTGCCCATCCCACCCCCAAAAGATAAATAAATAAAATTAAAAAAAAAAAAAAAAACAAAAAAACCAAACGAAGGGCTTCCCTGGCAGCTCAGTGGCTCAGTGGTAAAGAGTTCGCCGGCCAATGCGGTAGACGCCGGCTCGATTCCTGACCTGGCAAGGTCCCACGCGCTGCAGAGCATCTGAGCCTGTGGTCCACAGCTATGGAGCCCGTGCTCTAGAGCCTCGGAGGCGCAACTATGGAGCTCATGTGCCGCAACTGCTGAAGTCCATGAGCCCTAGAGCTGGAGTTCCACCACAAGAGGAGTCACTGCAACAAGAAGCCTGCTCACCTCAATTAGGGAGTAGCCCCCAATCCCTGCAACTAGAGAGGAACCTGCAGCCAGCAGTGAAAATGCAGAATAGCCAAAAATAACTAACTAAATAAAATAAATTAAGAAAGAGAAAATATGGATTCAGTGTTCTCAGATCTGTAGGCTCTAGAGAAGCCAGAAATATGGATTTTTGTATAATACAGTTCAAATTTTAATATGGGAATTCTACACACATACATCCACACACACATGTGTACATTTGAAGCTAAGAAAACCACATTCATGCCCTGACTCTGTTGAATGCCAGTTGGCTATCAACAGTCTTAAGTTTCTTAATTGTGCTGGTATGTTTCCCTAGAGCTAAAATTTTGATTTTCTTTTCTAGATCATTCATTGCTGAGTAAAATTCAAGATCCGACTTGAGAAAAAGCTTCGCTTTAGCCAGCTGTTGGTATCAAGTGTGGATGGCTCTCTTTGCTTCGAGGTGAGTTTTTCTGTCCTGTGGTTAATGAAGCAACGCTCTCGCATAGAATCCAACCTTTTTCTCCTTCATGCTTCAGCTTCAGGGTTCTTCCCTGAAGTGGCCTCTGTGGACAGGCCGGCTACAGCGGTGCCTCTGATCCGTCCAGCTTCCTTTCAAGTGGAGCCGACGCAGCTCTGAAGTTCTTTCTGTTGTTTTACTATCTTTGTGAGGCTGATGTTTGTCACTAAAGTAGTTTTTCACAGTTTTATGAGTCACCACCGTGTCACATCATTATTTGTTATTCCATGCTGCCCCCTAGTGAAATAGCGGGAGGGCTGTGCTGCTGAACTAAGATGTTGTGCCTTTCATCTGAATTTTGGTGAATAGTGCGATTCTCCCAAATTATGTAGTGGTGCTAGAGGTAAAGAGCCCACCTGCCAATGCAGAAGGCATAAGAGATATGGGTTTGATCCCCGGCTTGGGAAGATGCCCTGGAGGAGGGCAATGGAACCCACTCCAGTCTTCTTGGAGTCCCGGGTTTGATCTCTGAGTTGGGAAGATCCCCTGGAGAAGGAAAGGACTACCCACTCCAGTATTCTTGCCTGGAAAATCCTATGGACACAGACGCCGGGGTGGGCTACAGTCCGTGGGGTTGCAGAGCTGGACACAACTCAGCGACTTTCACTTTCATACTTAGAAAGTGAAAGCACTGCTGTAGTCTAGATTCCTTAGAAAATGGAGGGTCTATATAATAGGCATGTTTTTAGTCTTTTTTTTTTTTTTTTTTTAACAGATCTTGGAAATCTAAACTAAAATTCAGAGGCATGTTAATGTGCGGCAACACGGGTGGACCTAGAGAGTGTCATGCTGAGTGACGATAAGTCAGAGAAGGAGAAAAAAAGAGACATCTCTCATAGGTGGAATCTAAAAATAAATGATGCACATAAGTTTACTGACAAAACAGAAAGGGACTCACAGACTTGGAGAATGAACTTATGGTTCCAGGGGGAAGGAATAGTTACTAAGTTTGGGAAGATCATGAACACGCTGCTGTATTTAAAACGGGAAGCCAACAAGGACCTACTGTAGAGTGCGGGGAGCTCGGCTCACTGCTCTGTGCCAGCCTGGCTGGGAGGGGAGCCTGGGGGAGAATGGACACATGTGTATGTAGGGCTGAATCCCTCCACTATCCACCTGAAACTTCCACAACATTGTTAATCAGCCATACCGCGACACAAAACAAAAAGTAAAAACATGAAAAAATTCAAAAGCATGTTATATGTTTGCAGTGTTTTAGCCTTACATATAGCTTGCTTTGCTTTCAAAATTGTCCTGTGTCATTTTTTAGAGATGTGGCACAAGGGCTATTTCCTGGGAAAACACGTCATCATTCTTTTGTGTGTTTAAAGCCAGGTGTTCCTGCTGCACCAGGCTCCACCCTCGTAAGTCAGTTCTTGTGTCCCCCACCTGTCCCGTCATTCCCCAGCTCCCCACCATCTGTGGCCAGGCCTGGGGTTTTGCTTCATTTCTCAGCAAAGTGCTTCACATCTGTAATTTCCAATATGTGAAAAGTAGGTCTCTTACTGCAGCCATGTTCACAGAGTTACAGCATTTCCTCTGCTAGAAACGACCTCCGACTTTACAAACACGTACCTCCCTCTCTTTACAGATGAAACGGCACCCAGGTGGGCCCTGTGGTGTTCGCTGGTCTCGGAGCACCTTCATGGCTGTGCTGAGACAAGGCTGAAGGGTCTCGATGGCCAAAGAGACACAAGGATGTGCTCCTTGTTCTGATAAGAGGGCTTGGTGGGGCTGAGCTGGGATGGAGAGGTGATGCTCCTCAATAACAGGGGCAGGAAGACCACAGGCAGGAGAGGGAACTTCGCTTCCGGAGCGCTGGGATGGCCTGCAGCCAATGAAGATGTGTTTATCAGCAAACTCCTCTTCACCCAGCCTGTGTCCAGGCTTCAGCCTGCCTCTGTCCAGGTCACGCAGGGCAAGGAGAGGCTGTGTGTCCACCCTTGCTATTCAGAGGGGCTGGCTGGAGCAGACGGATGCTGAGCTCAGAGCTGATAGCTGGCTTGAAGTGGCTGAGCTTGAACCACCCTCTTTTGGTCCCCGAACACCCTTTTCTATATAAACCAAAAGAAAGAAAAGCTGTTATAACAATATTGTTACACTATTGCTAGTCACTAATGATTGTGTGTGTTGTTACCCAGCCATGTCTGACTCTTTGTGACTCCGTGGACTGTAGCCCACGAGGCTCCTCTGTCCATGGATTTCTGCAGGCAAGAATACTGGAGCTGCCATTTCCTTCTCTAGGGGATCTTCCCAGTCTCCTGCATTGCAGGCAGATTCTTTACCATCTGAGCCACCAGGGAAATCATTGATGAATACTAAGCAATTACTTATCAGCCTAATTATTGCTAATAATTGTTAATTGACAGCATCAACTTAATTGCATGCTAATAATTAGTATGCTAGTGTACTATGGTTTTCCCAGTAGGCATGTGCAGAGGTGAGAGTTGGACCATAAAGAAGGCTGAGAGCTGAAGAAGTGAGGCTTTGAAATTGTGATGCTGGAGAATACTCCTGAGGGTCCCTTGGACAGCAAGAAGATCAAACCAGTCAATCCTACAGGAAATCAACTCTGAATATTCATTGGAAAGACTGATGCTGAAGCTGAAGCTCCAATACTTTGGCCAGCTGATGTGAAGAACCGACTCATTGGAAAAGACCCTGATGCTGGGAAAGACTGAAGGCAAAAAGAGAAGTGGTATCAGAGGGTGAGTGGGTTGGATAGAATCATTGGCTCGATGGGCATGAATCTGAGCAAACTCTGGGAGATAGTTAAGAACAGAGAAGCCTGGCATGCTGCAGTCTGTGGAGTCACAAAGAGTTGGACACAGCTTAGGAACTGAACAGCCACAACAATATCAGATGAGCAGCACTGTCCTGGGTGCTGGAGCTACACTGGTGAACTAGAGACCTGCTTTCTGTCTTCAGAAGAAGGGAGGCCAGGGTGAGACCCCACAATATCTCAATCTCCTCCCACTTAAGCCCTACATTAACTTACGTTCTTGCTGTTTAGTTGCTAAGTTGTGCCCTACTGTTTGCGGCCCTATGCACTGTAGCCTGCCAGGCTCCTCTGTCCATGGGACTCTCCAGGTAAGGATCCTGGAGTGAGTTGCCGTTTTCTTCTCCAGGGGATCTTCCCAACTCAGGGATCAAACCCAAGTCTCCTGCATTGGCAGGCAGATTCTTTACCACTGCGCCACCAGGGAAGTAGCCAGAATCTAACCTCTGCCCCGTCCTTATCGGCATGTGGCTGGGGGTGGTGATTTCATTCTGTTGAAACAACCCTGCTCAGTAAGCATTTTAAGGAGAGAGGTCATCATCCTGACATCTGACCCCACTCCGAACTCAGAATGTTGACTCCTTGGCACCTTTTGCTGGCAAGGGGTGAAGTGTTCTGTGCCAAGATCATAGTGGAAGATCTATGCCAACCGGGCACCATGGAAAACCCCTGGGCACAGCAGAGGAAGTGCTGCCAAGCCTCCAGAGCCTTGTGCTGGGGGTCTGTAATCCAGAGCTCCCTTGGCGATGGCCCTCCTCCATGCCCGTCTGCCTCCGTTTCAGGGTCTTCTCCCGTGTACCAGTGGAAGCTTCTCTCCTGAAAGCTTGTCCTGGGAGGGTCTCTGTGGTAACCCTGTCTGTGAGCAGCTGTGACGTGGCTAAAGGCTGTCACCATCTCCCATTCCCAAGCCTCTTGTCATTCAGTGCACTGTGCTCGAAGCCCACGGCACGGACTGCCACTAGAGACAACTTACCTCTGAAGCTGTAGGGGACCAGATGAGCTTTCATCCAAGAACCTGACAAGTTGGGCAAGAAGTCTTTGGGGACTGCATTGTTGGTGAGCCAGTAGCCCGCCTAAGATGAGGGACTCCTGGGGAAGGACACCATCACTGAGCCACTGCAGGACTTGGTCACCTGACCGCCTTTGGGGATCAGAGCATGACCGGGCAAGGCCGGCCTCTGCACTCACCTCTGGTTCTCTCATTGTATGTGTGCGTGCTCAGTTGTGTCCGACTCTTTATCAACCCCAGGGACTGTAGCCCTCCAGGCTCCCCTGTCCTTCACCATCTCCCAGGGCTTGCTCAAGCTCATGCCCATTGAGTCGGTGATCCCATTCAAGCATCTCATCCTCTGTCGCCCCTTCTCCTCCTGCCTTCAGTCTTTCCCAGCATCAGGGTCTTTTCCAGTGTCTTACTGGCAGCTGAGAACTTGAGTATCTCATTCAGAGGATAGGTTGTCTCACTGCCTTTGAAACTGCAAGTATGTAGCAGGTTGAACTCAGTAAGGCCCTGGTAGGCTCTCAAAGGCTCGGTGGCTCTAGCTCCTGAGAACTCGTTCAAGTTAAGGTGCGTCAGATTGGCTGCCTTTGGAGAGCCTGAGAGCGCTCTCTGGACAGGGCTGGGGAGTAATCCCACCCCACTCTGGGCGAAGGACCAGGAGATGAAGCATTTTAAGGAGAGAGGTCATCATCCTGACATCTGACCCCACTCCGAACTCAGAATGTTGACTCCTTGGCACCTTTTGCTGGCAAGGGGTGAAGTGTTCTGTGCCAAGATCATAGTGGAAGATCTATGCCAACCGGGCACCATGGAAAACCCTGGGCACAGCAGAGGAAGTGCTGCCAAGCCTCCAGAGCCTTGTGCTGGGGGTCTGTAATCCAGAGCTCCCTTGGCGATGGCCCTCCTCCATGCCCGTCTGCCTCCGTTTCAGGGTCTTCTCCCGTGTACCAGTGGAAGCTTCTCTCCTGAAAGCTTGTCCTGGGAGGGTCTCTGTGGTAACCCTGTCTGTGAGCAGCTGTGACGTGGCTAAAGGCTGTCACCATCTCCCATTCCCAAGCCTCTTGTCATTCAGTGCACTGTGCTCGAAGCCCACGGCACGGACTGCCACTAGAGACAACTTACCTCTGAAGCTGTAGGGGACCAGATGAGCTTTCATCCAAGAACCTGACAAGTTGGGCAAGAAGTCTTTGGGGACTGCATTGTTGGTGAGCCAGTAGCCCGCCTAAGATGAGGGACTCCTGGGGAAGGACACCATCACTGAGCCACTGCAGGACTTGGTCACCTGACCGCCTTTGGGGATCAGAGCATGACCGGGCAAGGCCGGCCTCTGCACTCACCTCTGGTTCTCTCATTGTATGTGTGCGTGCTCAGTTGTGTCCGACTCTTTATCAACCCCAGGGACTGTAGCCCCCCAGGCTCCCCTGTCCTTCACCATCTCCCAGGGCTTGCTCAAGCTCATGCCCATTGAGTCGGTGATCCCATTCAAGCATCTCATCCTCTGTCGCCCCTTCTCCTCCTGCCTTCAGTCTTTCCCAGCATCAGGGTCTTTTCCAGTGTCTTACTGGCAGCTGAGAACTTGAGTATCTCATTCAGAGGATAGGTTGTCTCACTGCCTTTGAAACTGCAAGTATGTAGCAGGTTGAACTCAGTAAGGCCCTGGTAGGCTCTCAAAGGCTCGGTGGCTCTAGCTCCTGAGAACTCGTTCAAGTTAAGGTGCGTCAGATTGGCTGCCTTTGGAGAGCCTGAGAGCGCTCTCTGGACAGGGCTGGGGAGTAATCCCACCCCACTCTGGGCGAAGGACCAGGAGATGAAGCAGAGCACACAGACGCTGATGGAGGGCTTCTGGAAGAAGTGAGATGAGGGGAAAGGCAGGAACATCTCCTGGGACACGGGGTGCCTTACAAACCATCTAGAAGGCCATCAGGGACCATGGGGAGCTTTGGGGTCATAGATCAGAGACTTTGCTTCAGGCAAGCACATGCTTGCTTCCCTAGACTTGCTCTCCTGAGCCAGAGGGGCCTAAGAGATCAAAGATTTGTCATTCCTCACTTCTGCAATTGACTTTTCTCGCAGGGCATGAGTGACCGCTGGGGAGAATGGTCAGGCAGCGTCTAGCTGTTCTCACAGTTACTATCTTTGGGTATTTACGAACTGAATTTCTTTCTAACTGGAACAAAGCCAGTCAAATCTATCTATGTACGTTGTTATTGTTCAGTCACTAGGCTGTGTCTGACTCTTTGTGACCCCATGGGCTGCAGCGTGCCAGGCTCTCTCTCGCTCTTTCCTGGGGTTTGCTCAGATTCAAGTCCATCATGTCACTGACACTGTTTAACCATCCCACCCCCTGTCATCCCCTTCTCCTTTTGCCCTCAGTCTTTCCCAGAACCTTTCCCTTTTCCAATGTGCCAGCTCTTTGCATCAGGTGGTCAAACTATTGGAACTTTAGCATCAGTCCTTCCAATGAACATTCAGGACTGATTTCCTTTAGGATGGACTGATTTGATCTCCTTGCAGTCCAAGGCTGCTATGTATGGCAGGCTTTAAAGGAGAAATTCTGGAGAAAAAAGTCTCTAACTTGAATCGTGGCAATATTGTGGGAATATTTGTAGCCCCAGGGGGGCAACTCTGGATGCTATGCAACTCCTTGTACACAGATGTCAAGTCCGTGTATTGAATCTTCTTTTTCAAATATTATTCGCCTACCACATAAGCTGTTTTTCAGAAACTATAATAATCACATTTTACATGCTTAGCATGCTTGCTGGTGACAGGCTCTGCTCTATGCATTCCACACGCATAACTCGTTCCTTTTCCTAGCAATCCTGGGAGGAATGGATTCCTGTCCCAGGTCTCAAAGGCTCGGTGGCTCTAGCTCCTGAGAACTCATTCAAGGGGGACCGGACGGGTTGCCTTACCAACTCTGGGCGAAGGACCAGGAGATGAAGCAGAGCACACAGGCTGATGGAGGGCTTCTGGAAGAAGTGAGATGAGGGGAAAGGCAGGAACATCTCCTGGGACACGGGGTGCCTTACAAACCATCTAGAAGGCCATCAGGGACCATGGGGAGCTTTGGGGTCATAGATCAGAGACTTTGCTTCAGGCAAGCACATGCTTGCTTCCCTAGACTTGCTCTCCTGAGCCAGAGGGGCCTAAGAGATCAAAGATTTGTCATTCCTCACTTCTGCAATTGACTTTTCTCGCAGGGCATGAGTGACCGCTGGGGAGAATGGTCAGGCAGCGTCTAGCTGTTCTCACAGTTACTATCTTTGGGTATTTACGAACTGAATTTCTTTCTAACTGGAACAAAGCCAGTCAAATCTATCTATGTACGTTGTTATTGTTCAGTCACTAGGCTGTGTCTGACTCTTTGTGACCCCATGGGCTGCAGCGTGCCAGGCTCTCTCTCGCTCTTTCCTGGGGTTTGCTCAGATTCAAGTCCATCATGTCACTGACACTGTTTAACCATCCCACCCCCTGTCATCCCCTTCTCCTTTTGCCCTCAGTCTTTCCCAGAACCTTTCCCTTTTCCAATGTGCCAGCTCTTTGCATCAGGTGGTCAAACTATTGGAACTTTAGCATCAGTCCTTCCAATGAACATTCAGGACTGATTTCCTTTAGGATGGACTGATTTGATCTCCTTGCAGTCCAAGGCTGCTATGTATGGCAGGCTTTAAAGGAGAAATTCTGGAGAAAAAAGTCTCTAACTTGAATCGTGGCAATATTGTGGGAATATTTGTAGCCCCAGGGGGGCAACTCTGGATGCTATGCAACTCCTTGTACACAGATGTCAAGTCCGTGTATTGAATCTTCTTTTTCAAATATTATTCGCCTACCACATAAGCTGTTTTTCAGAAACTATAATAATCACATTTTACATGCTTAGCATGCTTGCTGGTGACAGGCTCTGCTCTATGCATTCCACACGCATAACTCGTTCCTTTTCCTAGCAATCCTGGGAGGAATGGATTCCTGTGCTCTGCATTTTACTTGTAGGCAATCTGCCCAAGGTCATGCAGCTCCTAAGTGGGGACGTGAGGTTCAAACCCACACGATCTGAGTTTGGAGGTTGGTTCTTAACCTCGACCCCCACTGCCTCTGATGATGTCATCTACTCACAGGATATTTCCAAAGTTAAACTGACCACAAGCCATCTCAAGAAATGGCCCTAATTTACTGCCTAATCATTGCCTTCTTCCTCCCTTCTGCCCGACTGGATGCTCTGAAGATCTGACTTACATTTCTCAGGATAAATGTATCCTTTAGGGTTCTTTTCTTTTGGCTAAGATCCTATAAAAAGGAGAATCTGTTGGAGGCATGTTGTGGATCAGGGAATGAGAGGGAGGCTGGGGGATATGGGCTAAAAACAGGATGGGAGGGACCGCAAACAGAAGTCCTGTGTGAGGTGGAGGACAAGCTACAGGACCCTTCTTCTGGAATGATGGGCTCGAGCGCTGTGAGTCTCGGGGAAGGAGTCCATCGTCCACACTCAGGCCCTGTGTCCCAGTGCGGGTACAGAAGGGGAGAGAAAGGCTGTGATGGAAGGAGCCTTCGGGCGCCTCCACCCGAGGTAGAGCGTGTGGGGCTTCAGTTGTGGGAAAAGGAATGTCTGCTTTCCCAGAGCGTGAGATGGGCAAGGCTAGGTGTGCATGGGCAAAGGATGAAGCAAGGAGGAGACGGAGTTGAAAATGATGATCATGGAACTAGTGGATGGTGGTGTAAGACTTCACCTTGGGTAACAAAAGAGAGGCTGGGAGGAAGGAAATCCAAGAGGCTGACGTACCCGCAGTGTTCTTCCTCTTTGTCTCTTTTTATTCATATTGTGAGCCATCATCTCCAGTCCTACAGATGTCTGGGCAACTCTGAGAATTAAAACTTATGTATTTCCATGTCTGTAGCTTTCCCAGGTGGCTCAGTGGTAAAGAATCCACTGGCAATGCAGGAGACATGGGTTCGATCACAAGGTGGGGAAGATCCCCTGGAGAAAGAAATGCAATCCACTCCAGTATTCTTGCCTTGGAAATTCTGTTTTTCAGAAACTATAATAATCACATTTTACATGCTTAGCATGCTTGCTGGTGACAGGCTCTGCTCTATGCATTCCACACGCATAACTCGTTCCTTTTCCTAGCAATCCTGGGAGGAATGGATTCCTGTGCTCTGCATTTTACTTGTAGGCAATCTGCCCAAGGTCATGCAGCTCCTAAGTGGGGACGTGAGGTTCAAACCCACACGATCTGAGTTTGGAGGTTGGTTCTTAACCTCGACCCCCACTGCCTCTGATGATGTCATCTACTCACAGGATATTTCCAAAGTTAAACTGACCACAAGCCATCTCAAGAAATGGCCCTAATTTACTGCCTAATCATTGCCTTCTTCCTCCCTTCTGCCCGACTGGATGCTCTGAAGATCTGACTTACATTTCTCAGGATAAATGTATCCTTTAGGGTTCTTTTCTTTTGGCTAAGATCCTATAAAAAGGAGAATCTGTTGGAGGCATGTTGTGGATCAGGGAATGAGAGGGAGGCTGGGGGATATGGGCTAAAAACAGGATGGGAGGGACCGCAAACAGAAGTCCTGTGTGAGGTGGAGGACAAGCTACAGGACCCTTCTTCTGGAATGATGGGCTCGAGCGCTGTGAGTCTCGGGGAAGGAGTCCATCGTCCACACTCAGGCCCTGTGTCCCAGTGCGGGTACAGAAGGGGAGAGAAAGGCTGTGATGGAAGGAGCCTTCGGGCGCCTCCACCCGGGGTGGGCGTGTGGGGCTTCAGTTGTGGGAAAAGGAATGTCTGCTTTCCCAGAGCGTGAGATGGGCAAGGCTAGGTGTGCATGGGCAAAGGATGAAGCAAGGAGGAGACGGAGTTGAAAATGATGATCATGGAACTAGTGGATGGTGGTGTAAGACTTCACCTTGGGTAACAAAAGAGAGGCTGGGAGGAAGGAAATCCAAGAGGCTGACGTACCCGCAGTGTTCTTCCTCTTTGTCTCTTTTTATTCATATTGTGAGCCATCATCTCCAGTCCTACAGATGTCTGGGCAACTCTGAGAATTAAAACTTATGTATTTCCATGTCTGTAGCTTTCCCAGGTGGCTCAGTGGTAAAGAATCCACTGGCAATGCAGGAGACATGGGTTCGATCACAAGGTGGGGAAGATCCCCTGGAGAAAGAAATGCAATCCACTCCAGTATTCTTGCCTTGGAAATTCCATGGCTAGAGAGGCCTGGCGAGCTACAGTCTATGGGGTCATGAAAGAGTCAGACAGGGCCTAGCACTAACCAACAGCAGCATTTCCATGTCTACCTTCTGGCCCGAACGCTTGCAGCTGAGGACCATCTTTCTCAAGCTCTAAATCTCATCTTAGTATGACTTTGTTCCCCAGGGTTTTCAATCCCAACTCATTGTACTTTTATAGCAAGTATAATTTATCTTCTGAATAGAAATGTAATTTCAGAAGCAGGCCATTCTCCTTGATTATAAGCAAAATCAAACTTAATATTAGTTTGGATTTATTTGACTGTTAATATTATTTACTTTCAGAAAACAGACTAACCCCAATTAGCGTTGTGAATTGTCTGCCCTGTAATGACCAGAGATTCCATTCTATTACATTACAGAAATCATTTGCATAGTAATTACGGTTTAGCTATATTGGTGAGTGGGATTGTTTCCCTTCTGGTAATGTTCACAATGGTCTCTCATTAATCACAGAGAAAACCTTGCCAGATGGCAGAATTAAGGAAGTATAGTAATACTCTCCCACTAAACTCACGGTCATGTGAGGTTCAAAACCAACGGTTCACTCTGCTCCACTGTCTTCCCTCGAATGGGGTTTAGTTTCTAAACCATTCATGCAACAGAAAAACAGCTTAAGTTGCAAATGTGATTGGTCTTTTATTTTAAAATTCAGTAGAGCAGTCTGGCGCTCTGTGATGACCTGGAGGCATGGGGTGGGGTGTGGGCGGGAGGGAGGTTCCGGAGGGAGAGGATGTATGTATAATTACGGCTGATTTGCATTGTTTTACAGCAGAAACCAGCACAGCATTGTTTTTTAAAAAATGTAATATTTACATAAAAAATAGGAAAAAAATTCAGTAGCGCAAATTATCCATCTTGGCTTCCCCAGTCTGTATCTCTCTCCTCCATCACTATCCATGAGCCTGAAAGCAAGTATCACAGGCCATAAAGGCCATTGAGGCATATTTATATGTGTGTGTGTGTGTGTGTGTGTGTGTGTGTGTAATTTGTTCTAAGTAAACTAAATGCAGTACAGGAAAATCTAAGTTTGCTCGATAAAACCAAACAAAACTGGGACTCAGACTTCACCTTACAAAAGGATTATTTTTACAAATGTCTGAATTCCAAGTACCCTGAGTACAATGAGAATATGATTTAGGACTTCCCTGGTGGTCTAGTGGTAAAGAATCTGCCTTGTAATGCAGAGGATGGGGGCTCAATTCCTGGTCAGAGAACTAAGATCCCTGATGCTGCAGAGAAATAAAGTTCCCACACCATACCTGCTGAGGCTTCATGATGCAACTCCTGAGCCTATGCACCACAACTGAAGAGTCCAAGGGCTGCACTGTGAGATCCTGCACGAGCAGTGAAGATCCAGTGTGTCGGAACTAAGACCTGATGCAGCCAAATAAATAAGTCAAAATATTATTTAATCTCTAGAGTTATAATTTTTTTAGAAATTCATTCAACAAAAAGTCTTAACTGATGTACACGCACACAGCATGTGTGTGAACACACTCACAGATGCGTACACATCACCTGACTGTGACCTGGGACAAGGTGGTATAGGGGGAAAAGCAGGGAAGGAGCCAGGCAGAACCGGTCCATTCTTGGCTACAATGGCACAGAAAGTCATTCTGGTGGAGCACTCGCTCCCTCGTCCGTGAAACTGCAGTAACAGTCACATCAGTATTAGTTGGAATACAGATTGAACACCTGGGCTCAGTGGTCTCAGGTGGCCCAGTGGTAAATAATCCACCTGCCAATACAGGAAACACAAGAAATGTGGGCTCAGTCTCTGGATCAGGAAGAGCTGCTGGAGTAGGAAGTGGTGACCCATTCCAATATTCTTGCCCCGAAGATTCCACGGACGAAGGAGCCCGGTGGGCTATAGTCCATGGAATTTCAAAGAGTCTGACACCATTTGGCACACACACTGAATATCTGAGCAGAGATCCGTCCCCACGGCTGTCTTACATAAGACATTATGCCCTTCCTGTACCATCCCTCCCTGTGACGTTGGGGAACCAACGGCGGTGACTCAGGCCGCTCTCTCTTGCTCTCCTCATCCCTGTGTAGGAGGGTGCACCCTTGTCCACAAGACCCAAGACAGGTCACCACCACATCTCTATTCCCCAGCCTGCAGGAGAAGGGAAAAGGGGAGGGAAGGATGTGCTCCTGGCATTGAACAGCTGGCCTGGAAGTTGCAAAGTCACTTCTGTTCATGCTTATGGATTGGAGAGAGCTCAGTCACTGACATAGCCCCATCTGGCTGCAAGGGGTCGGGGCACTGGCATCTTTACTCTGGCTGTCCACATGGTCACTTAAGCTAGAGCAGGTCTGCTACTGAGGGAGGTGAGAGAATGGATGCTGGAGCGTGACTAGCAATCTGCTACCCCACCTCACGTGGCAACCAGGAAAACTAAATGAGATCATAATGTTTGGACAGTCCACATTCACAAAGAATAAATCCCTTTGAACACCTGTATTTATAACAGCACTATTATAATAGCCAAAATGTGGAAGTAACCTGAGTGTCCATTGATGAATGAATGTGTAAACAACACATAGTAAATACATGCACTGAAATATTATTCAGCCTTGAAAAGGAAGATCCTTCTGACAGATACTACACCATGGAGGAACTGTGAGGAGAGTATGCTAAATGAAATAACAAGTCACAGAAAGAAAAATAGTGCATAATTCTATGTTCATGTGTTACTTAGGACAGTCAAGATCAGAGAGACTGACAGAAGCAGGGTGGTTGTCGGGGGCTGGAGGGAGGAGCGATGGGGAGGTTTCATTGAACAGAAACAGAGCTTCAGTTTTGCAGGATGAGTTCAGTGGGAAAATCAGCAGCCCCCACTGCTCATCAAGAAGGGTTCCTTCTGGGATGAAAGACTGGGGGCGTGCTTTGGTGTGGAATAAGGGATGACAGTGAACCTGGAACTCCTTTAGGTGAGCCCAGACACTGAGACGTATCTTAAGGCTACACCATGCCCTCCTGGAGTAACTAAGGAGGCGTCATGCAGAAAAGACAGTTTTTGGAGTCAAATAGCTCTCTTTTTGGGAGATAGGGCCGATTTTACATCACGTGTAAAGTGCACTGTGTAGTACCTGGGACATAGAACATTTTCAATGCAAATTAGCTGCTCTTTTTGATATTGTTATCAATGGGCTTTTTAACAGATTTTAAAGATTATTTATTTATTTTAATTTGGTTGCACTGGGTCTTGGCTGCGGCGTGTGGGACCTAGTACCCTGACCAGGGATGAACCCAGGCCCCCTGCCTTAGGAGCACAGAGTCTTAGCCACTGGACCACCAGGGAAGCCCCATGAATGGGCTTTTTGCAGCCTTGTCCAAGTCGGCCAGGGTCATGTCATCTTTGTTTTACCCATTTCTGACCACTTGAAGACTTGAGACCACTGACGGTCTTGGGAATGTGTACGAGTCAGCTCAAGCTGCCACAGTAAAATTCCACACACTCAGTGGCTTAACCAGAAATCTATGTACTCACGGTTCTGGAGGCTAGACTCTCAGTAGGAGGGTTGATGGTAGGGTTGCTTTCTGATGAGGCCGCTCTTCCTGGCTTGCAGACAGCCACCCTCTTGCTGTGTCCTCATGCAGCCTTTCTTCTTGCGGAGAGAGATCGCTGGTGTTTGTTCTCTTCTTACAGAAAACCAGCCCTATTGCATTAGGGCCCCATCCTTATGACCTTGTCTAAGTTTACTTATCTCCTTAGAGGTTCTATTCCTGCACAGAGCTATCCTGGGGGAGAGGTTTACAGATTCCACATGTGCTTTGCACGTGTGTGTATATGCGTGTCTGTGTGCTGCAGAAATGCAGAACACAGCTCAGTCCATAACAGAAGGCCTCCGGGGGGCGATGGGAGGTTTCATTGAACAGAAACAGAGCTTCAGTTTTGCAGGATGAGTTCAGTGGGAAAATCAGCAGCCCCCACTGCTCATCAAGAAGGGTTCCTTCTGGGATGAAAGACTGGGGGCGTGCTTTGGTGTGGAATAAGGGATGACAGTGAACCTGGAACTCCTTTAGGTGAGCCCAGACACTGAGACGTATCTTAAGGCTACACCATGCCCTCCTGGAGTAACTAAGGAGGCGTCATGCAGAAAAGACAGTTTTTGGAGTCAAATAGCTCTCTTTTTGGGAGATAGGGCCGATTTTACATCACGTGTAAAGTGCACTGTGTAGTACCTGGGACATAGAACATTTTCAATGCAAATTAGCTGCTCTTTTTGATATTGTTATCAATGGGCTTTTTAACAGATTTTAAAGATTATTTATTTATTTTAATTTGGTTGCACTGGGTCTTGGCTGCGGCGTGTGGGACCTAGTACCCTGACCAGGGATGAACCCAGGCCCCCTGCCTTAGGAGCACAGAGTCTTAGCCACTGGACCACCAGGGAAGCCCCATGAATGGGCTTTTTGCAGCCTTGTCCAAGTCGGCCAGGGTCATGTCATCTTTGTTTTACCCATTTCTGACCACTTGAAGACTTGAGACCACTGACGGTCTTGGGAATGTGTACGAGTCAGCTCAAGCTGCCACAGTAAAATTCCACACACTCAGTGGCTTAACCAGAAATCTATGTACTCACGGTTCTGGAGGCTAGACTCTCAGTAGGAGGGTTGATGGTAGGGTTGCTTTCTGATGAGGCCGCTCTTCCTGGCTTGCAGACAGCCACCCTCTTGCTGTGTCCTCATGCAGCCTTTCTTCTTGCGGAGAGAGATCGCTGGTGTTTGTTCTCTTCTTACAGAAAACCAGCCCTATTGCATTAGGGCCCCATCCTTATGACCTTGTCTAAGTTTACTTATCTCCTTAGAGGTTCTATTCCTGCACAGAGCTATCCTGGGGGAGAGGTTTACAGATTCCACATGTGCTTTGCACACGTGTGTGTATGTACGTGTCTGTGTGCTGCAGAAATGCAGAACACAGCTCAGTCCATAACAGAAGGCCTCCTGGGACTTCCAGGTACATTTCATTCTTATTCAAGCAATTCCACTTGGTGTCTACTGTTACTTGCCGCTCAAACCCTCCTAAGCAATACAACTGACACATTAAAACACCTTTACCTGGGGTGGAGGTTGCTACCATGTCATTCTCTAAAAGTGTACACAGATTTTTATTCTTAGGTACATTTTCAGAGCATTTCCGTGATGGTTCAGTGGTAAAGAACCACCTGCCAATGAAGTAGATGCAGAAGATGTGGGTTCGACTCCTGGGTCAGGAAGATCCTCTGGAGAAGGAAATGGAAATCTGCTCCAGTGTTCTTGCCTGGGCAATCCCATGAACAGAGGAGCCTGGTGGGCTACAGTCCATGGGGTCACAAGAGTCAGACACGACTTTAGAGACTTGCAGCCCAAGTCCTCCTAAGTGATACAACTGACAGTCTAAACCACCTTTATCGCGTGGTGGGGGTGGGCGGGCCATGCAATACCTTAGAAATAGACACAGGAATTTGTTGCTATGTACATTTTCAGAACTGCCATCAGATTACAAATGGACCTCTGATCCTCAGAAGAGTGAAAGCCACTGATGGACCATTGCAAACTTGCTGAGCAACCGTGTGATGAGCATGCGCTTGAATTCACCTGCACCTGTGATCGCCCTGCAGGCCCCGGGCGAGGAACGTACATGAGGGCGCTGGTGAAGCAGGAAGCGAAAGGCAGTGAGGACGGTGTTGGGACCTGGTGAACTCATGTCCCCTCCACATCCGGGGACAGAATGCTCCCCAGATCCAGACGTGTTCCATGTGCAAGGCAGAAACATGGACTGTTGTGCAAAATTCTTTAATTACTTAAAATATGGTTTGAACAAAGAAATGGTCATAGTGGTTAAACGTAAATCCGTGGGCTCTCACATTTCAACTACTGGTGTAAATATGTTTAGAAGAACTTTGGAGCTAGGTAATGATAACTCCTTAAATAAAAGTTACAGAATGTAGCCTTATTCATGAATCATTGTAGAATCACCTCATCTTAATCTTCTTGTGTCTCAGCGTTCAGCACAGTGTTTGATTCAGTGTGTGTGTGTGTGTGTGTGTGTGTGTGTGCGCTAAGTTGATTCTATCACGTCCGACTCTTTGAGCCCCTGTGGACTGTAGCCCCCCAGGACCCCCTGTACTATAGCATTCTCCAGACAAGACGACTGAAGTGGGCTGCCATTTCCTCCTCCAGGGGATCTTCCAGACCCTGACCCACATCTCTTACGTTAGCAGGTGGATTATTTACTACCGAATCACCAAGGGAGTCACAGAGTACATGCTCAGAAAGACTTTTATCTTATTTTTGACTTAGAGGGTAATTGCTTTATAAAGTGAAAGTGTTGGTCACTTGGTCGTGTCTGACTCTCGAGACCCCATGGACCGTATCTGGCCAGCCTTCTCTGTCCGTGGAATTTTTCAGCCAAAGTTACTGAAGTGGGTTGCCATTCCCTTCTCCAGGGGATCTTCCCTACAGTCGATGGCGTTGCAAGAGGTTGGACACAACTGAGCAACTAACACACATTTTTTTGTTTGTTTGCTAAGATACTTGGTTCTTGATGACATCTCCGAGTCATTGAATGTACGGCTGCCCAGATCTTTGGCTGTCCATGCTCCTCTGTGTCTATTTCCTTCTTACTTAAAACAATTGAGTTTGGTCCACAGCTATGTACAGCTAAACCCCTCCTGAGTGAGGCAACTCTTACATCGCAGAGATTGCATCTGGGGGAATCCTTACCTGGGTGATTTACTAGAAGTAAGGAATGCCTGTGGAGCGGGTGAAAAGCTAGACAATTTTACAACAAAGTTAGTAAGTGTTAAAGTGTCCAATGGCATTATTTCTGACACCATCTCTCCACTACCACAGGAGTGGGCAAAGGTTCACATAAAGTTCTGAACAGTAAATGCTTTAGGTTTATAAGCCTTAGGTTTCTGCCATAATGACTCAACTCTTCTATCATAGTGACAGCAGCCACGACATTATGTAAACAAATGGATGTGCTATAATCCCTACATATGTCAAAGATGAATTAAGAATTCCATTTCCAAGCCTCCTTGTTTTCTTTGGAGAAACAATATGTATATATATTCCATTAGACTGGAAGTTAAGAACCTTAGCTTCCTGTCCTAGAATTCTGACAACCTGCCTTGTGACCTTGGACAAATCTTTTTGCCTCTCAAGACCTCAGTTTCTTTACCTGCTAATTTATCTGCAAATGCTGACCTCAGAGGTCCTTTCCAATGTTCAATTCCTGCTTGTTTCTCTTCTTCACGGCAGAGTACTCTGTAATGGTTTTTCATGGAGAGCAGAGACTACCTGGGCTTCGTTCACAATTTTATTCCCTAAACGAGCGATAGTGGCGTAGAGCTCAGGAGGATTTTGCTATCATTTCCATGACGTTCCTACAGAATAATAATGAAGTGGGTTCTAGAACTGATGTCAGAATTGGCTCTTTCCTCTTTATATCTTGGAGAACTACTCTGAGCCTCAGTTTCCTTATCTCCAAATTAATAAAACAATTTTCACTTCATAGAGCTGTAATATTGAGTAGGCTTGATCATGAATGTAAACTCATATACAAATATGAGTGATGATTATAGTAATATTGATTATTGTAAAGTTCTTGGCATCAACAGTGAGTTCTAAGATTAATTTTATCTCATATCTATTAATAATAAGCATTGTGAATTATTACCAGGGAGTAATGATAACAGTTTCCCTAAATAAAAAAAACATGATTACTGCTTCAGGCAAAATGTGAACATTTCAGTCTATAAGTAAAGTATTCCTTTTGATTCTCATAAAATATTAACAAGAACCACTAACATTATTTTTAATTCAGAACAATTGAAAGACAATGAAAAATTCAAGGCTAGGTTCTGGAAAATTAAAGAGAAAGAAAAATCAGTTATGTTAGAATTAGAGAAGTAACAGTAGAAAATTAAACATTAGGAAAGACTGAGTATATTTTAAAAGCCATTGGCAATAATTCAACCAATGAATGATGATGTTGGCGATAGGTCACATCACCCTCCATAGGATACCCTGCCAATGCTTCAGATATAAAAATATCTGCTAGAAGGATCTAAAAAAAGGATTCGTGTATATTATTAACAAATAAAAACTAATGAATCTAAAACATCTTTTAGGTAAGAATGTGTGTGCAGTGTTCAGTTGCTTGGTTGTGTCTGACTCTTCGCAACCCTATGGACTGAGAACCTCACAAAATACAGGGAAGGGTGTCACTAGATGGTAAAAGACAAGCTTTTGAGCACAGGTGTAAAAATGTAGGCTGTATCACAAAGATATTCACTTAATCCAAAGGAGAGGGGAAATGTAACTTGATTTATTAAGACAATTTTCCCATCAGGATGTCCTTATTGCAAAAGAAAAAGCAGTTATAAATTACAACACCCCCTAAACGAGCGATAGTGGCGTAGAGCTCAGGAGGATTTTGCTATCATTTCCATGACGTTCCTACAGAATAATAATGAAGTGGGTTCTAGAACTGATGTCAGAATTGGCTCTTTCCTCTTTATATCTTGGAGAACTACTCTGAGCCTCAGTTTCCTTATCTCCAAATTAATAAAACAATTTTCACTTCATAGAGCTGTAATATTGAGTAGGCTTGATCATGAATGTAAACTCATATACAAATATGAGTGATGATTATAGTAATATTGATTATTGTAAAGTTCTTGGCATCAACAGTGAGTTCTAAGATTAATTTTATCTCATATCTATTAATAATAAGCATTGTGAATTATTACCAGGGAGTAATGATAACAGTTTCCCTAAATAAAAAAAACATGATTACTGCTTCAGGCAAAATGTGAACATTTCAGTCTATAAGTAAAGTATTCCTTTTGATTCTCATAAAATATTAACAAGAACCACTAACATTATTTTTAATTCAGAACAATTGAAAGACAATGAAAAATTCAAGGCTAGGTTCTGGAAAATTAAAGAGAAAGAAAAATCAGTTATGTTAGAATTAGAGAAGTAACAGTAGAAAATTAAACATTAGGAAAGACTGAGTATATTTTAAAAGCCATTGGCAATAATTCAACCAATGAATGATGATGTTGGCGATAGGTCACATCACCCTCCATAGGATACCCTGCCAATGCTTCAGATATAAAAATATCTGCTAGAAGGATCTAAAAAAAGGATTCGTGTATATTATTAACAAATAAAAACTAATGAATCTAAAACATCTTTTAGGTAAGAATGTGTGTGCAGTGTTCAGTTGCTTGGTTGTGTCTGACTCTTCGCAACCCTATGGACTGAGAACCTCACAAAATACAGGGAAGGGTGTCACTAGATGGTAAAAGACAAGCTTTTGAGCACAGGTGTAAAAATGTAGGCTGTATCACAAAGATATTCACTTAATCCAAAGGAGAGGGGAAATGTAACTTGATTTATTAAGACAATTTTCCCATCAGGATGTCCTTATTGCAAAGAAGCAGTTATATACACACATTTAATTTGCATTGGACTTTTCTGGTACCTTAGATGGTAAAGGATCTGCCTGGACTGTAAAGACCTGGACTCGGTCCCTGGGTCAGAGAATGGCTGAGAAGAAAAGAAGAGAATGGTGACTCGTTCCCGTATTCTTGCCTGGAGAAGTCCGTGCAGAGGGAATCTGGTGGGCTACAGTCCCTGCGGTCACAAAGAGTCGGACACAACTGAGTGAGTAACACACTTTCTCTATTTTTCATTTACATGTGATTTCCGAACGGAGGGTGCCTCAAGATTGACCGTATCCAGATTAATGGACGAGGTTATCTCTGAAAGGCCCATAAGATGAAATTTCTTACATTGAATCTCATTTTCAGCATTCTCCATTACGTAACCGGCGACTCATTTTAATTAAAGGCCAATAATTCATTCAACAAATACGTATTTATCTCCCACAGCTTGCTGGGAACAGCCCTAGACATGCGGATACAACAGTGAATAAGATTGGGGACCATTTAGTTTCCCATAACATCTTGTATCATTTATTCACTCATTGGCCAATTCACATTGGATGCCTAGTCTTTCGCAGGCTCAGAAGTTCAAAGAAGGGCTTCCCCTGGTGGTCCAGTGGGTAAGGACACCGCCTTGCAGTGTAAGGGCCGCCGGTTCAAGCCCTGGCCTGGGAAGATCCCATGTGCCGCGGAGCGGCTGGACTGATGTGTCCAATTGACGAGCCAGAGCTCTGGAGCGCTTGCGCCCAGAGCCGGCGCTCTGCAATGACAGACGCCACCGCGATGGGAGGCCCACACGGGCCAAAGAACAATGACAGATGAACATAGAGAAACGAAAGACCAATAGAAGTGGCCCGCCCGCTCCCCTCCCTCCCCAACCCGACCCCCGCCCAAACTAAATAAATAAATAAAATCTTTAGGAAAAAAAAAAAAGAAGAAGTTCAAAGAAAAAAGTCAGCCACAGTCCCAGCCTTCTTGGCACTTAGACTAGTGAGAATAAGCAGCCATCAACCATGTTCACTGCTTATGATGTGCCAGGCACTGCACGAACAGATTGTTTCTAGAATAATTCTCACCACACTGTGATGTTGATATTATTTGACAGACAGTGGAAACCGAGGCTCAGAAATGGTGAAACAACCTACCCAAGTTCGTAGCTCATAAGCGACAGACCTGGGGTTTGAACCCAAAGTCTATCCTCTTGCTTACTCTTCAGTCCTGCTTCCTGTTGCTGGAACTACTTCTGAGAAAGAACAAGAAGGAAGAATCCTGGTGGCTGAGGTGATCGCTGCCTAAGACGCGGTGCACAGGGGAAGAAATGAGAGGGAAGGCAGAGTTTGTCTCCGGGGTCTAACTTTATTGAACATCTGTGAGCTTCAAAGTGATTTACATACAGGATCTCATTTAATTCTTTCAATATCCTTGTAAATTGGGTAATCTCATCCCTGTGGGGCTCAGACAGTGAAGAATCCGCCACCTACAATACTAGAGACCCAGGTTCAATCTCTAGGTCAGAAAGATCCCCCGGAGAAGGGAATGGCAACCCACTCCAGTACTCTTGCCTGGAGAGTTCCATGGACAGAGCAGCTGGGGAGGCGACAGTCCACAGGGTCACAAAGAGTCTTACACGAGTGAGCACGCATGCACAGAGCTATGTGTTAGCCAGGGCTCACGTGAGATAGTGGCAGAGGGTCTGAGAAACTGGACCTGTCAGGGAGAGTGTCTCCTCCAGCTTCTCACCAGGTCTGGAACCTCCTTCGACAGCATCAGAATGCCGACATGTCCCAACAGCAAGAATTTATATCCTCTTTTAATTAATTAAATTTACTTAATCCTCAAGGCAATGCTAGAAGTAGGTCTGGCAGGGTTCATGATCATCTGAGTAAAATTACGTCAGTTTTTACAGAATCACACAGGTAGCAAGCGTGAGAAGGAGGAAGGAAGGCCTGTGGCTCTGGCCAGCGCACGCTGGACTCAGCATAGCAGCCAGTGAGTCTAGGAACCAAGTGCAAATGCACATGGGGAGAGTCATTACAGACAGGTAAGAGCGATTCCTGTCAAAGCAGGAGTGAGGGAAACACTAGAGACCGAGTCCAAAGAAGAGGAGGGAAATGAAGGGGTGGAGGGAGGGATGCTGGAGAGCCCACAGACAGACATTTCTGATGTCTAACCTTGGCTGAAACAAGTATGGACAGTCACTTGGATCAGGACTGGTGCCCCTTGTGTGTGCACACCAGACATCATTCATCGATAGGTAATTCATCGCCTGTGCTGGGATCACAGCACTGTCCTCGGCCTGGTGCTCCAGGCAACAGCTGCATCGAAATGTGGTCCTGTGAAATCACACCCAGATGCCATCCCCACACTGAAGAGGCAAAAGCTAAAACCTGTAGGCTCTTGAACAAGAAGCATAAAGAGAGAAATCTTGGATAACCGTGTATATCCTGAGGGTATTTGCGCATTTTACTAAAATATCTGAGCTTTAGTTTCCTCATTTACAAAATGAGGAAAATAGTACTTACTTCACATGGCTGCTGAAGGATTTAAAACCATGATCCCTACCCAGCATTTAGTGGATGCTGTTTTTTACCGTTACTATCAGTGCTAGATGAGGGATGACTTTTGCCTCCTCACAAAATCCATTAAGTACTAATGTAAGGAAAAGACAGAAGCCAGTCTCTAATTTGATTTTCCCAACATCAAATCAAATGGATTGATTGATTCATTCAGTCATCCAAAAGTTATTGAGTACCTACAATGTCACTCTAGAGCTCATTGGAAAGGTCCCTGATGCTGGGGAAAGAGAAGGTGGCAGAGGATGAGATGGTTGGATGGCGTCGCTGATTCAATGAACACATTTGGAGGACATGGGAGTGGAGGACAGGGAAGCCTGGCGTGCTGCAGTCCACGGGGTCGCAGAGACTCAGACCCGACTTAGCAACTCAGCAACCGCGGCTGCAATGTCACAGCCCTCCTGGTGGGCGTGAAAGTGCCTGTGGCGTTCGACAGTGGGGTTTGTTTGATGTCTTTCCTACAGTCAGCCTCTTTGTAACAGAGGACTGATGGAAATTTCTGGACTCTCTGTGGTCTGTGACTTGGACCCAAGGCTGAAGATGAAGAGGTACAGATGACTCCCTGTTCTGGACCCAAGTGCAAATGCACATGGGGAGAGTCATTACAGACAGGTAGGCGATTCCTGTCAAAGCAGGAGTGAGGGAAACACTGGGGTCCAAAGAAGAGGAGGAAATGAAGGGTGGAGGGAGGGATGCTGGAGAGCCCACAGACAGACATTTCTGATGTCTAACCTTGGCTGAAACAAGTATGGACAGTCACTTGGATCAGGACTGGTGCCCTTGTGTGCACACCAGACATCATTCATCGATAGGTAATTCATCGCCTGTGCTGGGATCACAGCACTGTCCTGGGCCTGGTGCTCCAGGCAACAGCTGCATCGAAATGTGGTCCTGTGAAATCACACCCAGATGCCATCCCCACACTGAAGAGGCAAAAGCTAAAACCTGTAGGCTCTTGAACAAGAAGCATAAAGAGAGAAATCTTGGATAACCGTGTATATCCTGAGGGTATTTGCGCATTTTACTAAAATATCTGAGCTTTAGTTTCCTCATTTACAAAATGAGGAAAATAGTACTTACTTCACATGGCTGCTGAAGGATTTAAAACCATGATCCCTACCCAGCATTTAGTGGATGCTGTTTTTTACCGTTACTATCAGTGCTAGATGAGGGATGACTTTTGCCTCCTCACAAAATCCATTAAGTACTAATGTAAGGAAAAGACAGAAGCCAGTCTCTAATTTGATTTTCCCAACATCAAATCAAATGGATTGATTGATTCATTCAGTCATCCAAAAGTTATTGAGTACCTACAATGTCACTCTAGAGCTCATTGGAAAGGTCCCTGATGCTGGGGAAAGAGAAGGTGGCAGAGGATGAGATGGTTGGATGGCGTCGCTGATTCAATGAACACATTTGGAGGACATGGGAGTGGAGGACAGGGAAGCCTGGCGTGCTGCAGTCCACGGGGTCGCAGAGACTCAGACCCGACTTAGCAACTCAGCAACCGCGGCTGCAATGTCACAGCCCTCCTGGTGGGCGTAGAAAGTGCCTGTGGCGTTCGACAGTGGGGTTTGTTTGATGTCTTTCCTACAGTCAGCCTCTTGGGGGATGTGACTCTGTAACAGAGGACTGATGGAAATTTCTGGACTCTCTGTGGTCTGTGACTTGGACCCAAGGCTGAAGATGAAGAGGTACAGATGACTCCCTGTTCTAAAGAGAGCTGTCAGCCGTAGATGGGCTTGGTGGCTCCTGCCAGGGATGAGTAGATGTGGGCAAAACTGGCCTTAGCCCTCCCGGGCATCTTCGTCTCCTCACTCACGTCCAGGGCTGCTGGTCTTAAAGGAAGAATAGGGACACTTCCCTTTTTGAGAATCCCAGCCAGGGGAGGCTCCGAGAAAGCCACCCGGTGGGGTCAGAGGTCTGGGCTAAGGGCAGATTGCCACCTTGCTCCCCGGCTGGTAGCTTGCTGAGGGCAGCCGAGCCCTGGTGCCGCCGTCAGAGTGGACTGGATAGTCGCGGCATGACATATCTCAGGAGGCGCACAGGATCAAAAATCCCGCTAACTGCTTTTTTGCTTCTGCAGTCCTGAATGTTGGGGGCTTGCCAGACTTCCATGCCAGGAGGACAAGTATCTGAGAAAATAAAAAGGAGAGGAACCCTGTCCCCAGGTCCTTAGAGGGCAATGCGGAAGATGCAGAAGCAGAGACGATAGCCCTTCACGCTGCAAGTCAGGGAAACAGAAGTGAGAGAATGAGCCAGGTCAGAGGGGCTCACTAGGTGGTCACTGAGGGAACCTTCACTCAGAAAGATGGCTGGGCATCTAAACACCGCTTTCTTCAAAAGTACCCCTCCTCCTCCCTTTCCACTGACCTGGGGAAGGCAAGACAAGGAAGGAGAGGGGGCTAAGTTTCAGGGCTGATCATGGAGTAGACCGTGCCTCAAACTCGTATCCTCGTCCCTTAGCCTGAGCTGGGTGGTTGTGAGGAGGGTGTAGAGAGGAGCTGGGACTCAAGTAGTATTCTAAGTCTGAAGTTTTAAACTGGTTTGGAATTTTAATAATGAATAGGTCTAGTATGTAAAATGGCAGGTGAATGGTTGGATGTCTTTCCTTACGGGGTGGAGGACAGGAAGCCTGGCGTGCTGCAGTCCAGGGGTGCAGAGACTCAGACCCGACTTAGCAACTCAGCAACGCTGCAATGTCACAGCCCTCCTGGTGGGCGTAGAAAGTGCCTGTGGCGTTCGACAGTGGGGTTTGTTTGATGTCTTTCCTACAGTCAGCCTCTTGGGGGATGTGACTCTGTAACAGAGGACTGATGGAAATTTCTGGACTCTCTGTGGTCTGTGACTTGGACCCAAGGCTGAAGATGAAGAGGTACAGATGACTCCCTGTTCTAAAGAGAGCTGTCAGCCGTAGATGGGCTTGGTGGCTCCTGCCAGGATGAGTAGATGTGGGCAAAACTGGCCTTAGCCCTCCCGGGCATCTTCGTCTCCTCACTCACGTCCAGGGCTGCTGGTCTTAAAGGAAGAATAGGGACACTTCCCTTTTTGAGAATCCCAGCCAGGGGAGGCTCCGAGAAAGCCACCCGGTGGGGTCAGAGGTCTGGGCTAAGGGCAGATTGCCACCTTGCTCCCCGGCTGGTAGCTTGCTGAGGGCAGCCGAGCCCTGGTGCCGCCGTCAGAGTGGACTGGATAGTCGCGGCATGACATATCTCAGGAGGCGCACAGGATCAAAAATCCCGCTAACTGCTTTTTTGCTTCTGCAGTCCTGAATGTTGGGGGCTTGCCAGACTTCCATGCCAGGAGGACAAGTATCTGAGAAAATAAAAAGGAGAGGAACCCTGTCCCCAGGTCCTTAGAGGGCAATGCGGAAGATGCAGAAGCAGAGACGATAGCCCTTCACGCTGCAAGTCAGGGAAACAGAAGTGAGAGAATGAGCCAGGTCAGAGGGGCTCACTAGGTGGTCACTGAGGGAACCTTCACTCAGAAAGATGGCTGGGCATCTAAACACCGCTTTCTTCAAAAGTACCCCTCCTCCTCCCTTTCCACTGACCTGGGGAAGGCAAGACAAGGAAGGAGAGGGGGCTAAGTTTCAGGGCTGATCATGGAGTAGACCGTGCCTCAAACTCGTATCCTCGTCCCTTAGCCTGAGCTGGGTGGTTGTGAGGAGGGTGTAGAGAGGAGCTGGGACTCAAGTAGTATTCTAAGTCTGAAGTTTTAAACTGGTTTGGAATTTTAATAATGAATAGGTCTAGAAAATTATGAATTCTGTCCAAGATGTCCCTAAAAGATTCCAAAGGACCATCTAATCCGTGTAACTGGAGACAAAGACTATAGAAAAGTAGTTGTTTCAAGCTTCCATGCTTCTATGCGTGCTAAGCCGCTTCAGTTGTATTCGACTCTTTGAGACCCTCTGGGCTGTAGCCCGCCAGGGTCCCCTGTCCATGGGATTCTCCAGGCAAGAACACTGGAGTGGATTGCCATGCCCTCCTCCAGGGGATCTTCCCCACCCAGGGATCGAACCCCGGGCTCCTGCATTGCCCGCAGATTGTTTACCATCTGAGCCGCCTAAAGCCGGTTTTGTCCGCTGATTTTGCTGCAAAACCTAGTGTCGGCTGTAGGTGGAGCTGTACGCCATTTTCAGAACCAGACTGTTTTAAACTGGGAAGAACTTTGGAGCCCTGCATGCCAAATCAGTTTGCCTCCCAGGATGATCGAACACTGAAAATCTGGCTTGCTGAGCGCCAGAATCTCAGAGGCTCCAGTCTGGGAGGTCTGTGTGAGTCTCTGTGGTGGAGACACCGTCGGCGTGAGGCTGTGTTTGAGCTCTGCTCTCTGAGGAGGGCTTCTCACTCTCCTGTGGTGGTTGCTGGGAGACAGGCTACTCTCCCTGACCGGGCTGCTGCCCATTCTCCTGGGAAAGCTGGACGGGTTAGTTATGTCTCTTCAAGAGGCCAGACGCCATCCTCAAAAACTTGATGTGCTCATCTTCAGATTTCTATAAATTGGGGCTGCCTCTTTGCATGAAACAATAACATTGGCGTTTTGGATAATAACAAAAGAAAATGCAAGATTCCAAAGACTGAGGACAGCAAGGGAGTTCGGTCTTTCTTTTAGTCCTTGTTAAAGAAGACTTTACAATCTGTACTGTCTCTTCATTCTCCTAGATGACGGTGTGAGCCAGTAGAGAAAATACTTTTATAGTTATAATACTTTTATAGTTTACTATTTTTTTAAAGATTTACTTATTTATTTATTTTGCTGGGGGTGGAGTGGCGAGGGAGGGGAGCAGGCGGGCCATTTCTATTGGTCTTTCATTTGTCCATTTTCATCTATCTTTGTTCTTTGGCCCGTGTGGGCCTCCCATCACCGTGGCCGCTGTTGTCGCAGAGCACCGGCTCTGGGCGCATGCGCTCTAGAGCTCTGGCTCGGTAGTTGGACACATCGGTCCAGCCGCTCCGCAGCACGTGGGATCTTCCCAGGCCAGGGATCGAACCAGCGGCCCTTACACTGCAAGGTGGTGTCCTTACCCACTGGACCACCAGGGAAGCCCTATAGTTTACTTTTATAATACTTTTTTGGGGGTGTGTGCTAATTAGAGCTTTCTGAGCAAAGAAATCTAGGACTTGGATTGAAAGGCCAACCCGAGAAGTTAAAGAATGACCGGGGATCCAGCGACCTCAGGAGGTTTATCTGTCCATGTGTGTACATCTCAAAGCGGGATAAGATGCTAAGCTATAAATTCCAGTTTGTCTTCTCTATCGCCTGAAGATATTTTTTTCAATTCCAAAGTATGAAAATTCAGGAGTTTTCTCCTTGTTTCCGCAAAGGAAACACGCATACCTTTAGGAACAAAGGTTTTCCTTCTTCCCTCTGGAGTGTAGGGGTGACCTGCATAGACCCTCCTGGGCTCATATGCTCAGAGCTCCCACCGTGGTCGTGCATCTCCCTTGGGTCTGCGAGGCTCTCGCTACTTCACCCCAGAAACAGGAAGAATGGGGGCATGAGGAATGGATAGTTATTGCTGAGAGTGAAGCATAACGATCGCTTGACCAGAAACTTCCTATTTGCATTCAGGACAATCTATAGAAATGCAGGTATTAAAAACTGCTCAACTGGGAGCCTGGAGAGTGGTCTGTGTTACTCAGTGACAGGGAACCAGCAGATGGGTTGCCCAGGTAGACACTGGTGTAGGGTCTGAGGAAGGAATGGACTAGCAGAAAAAAGACATCTTCTGACTGTTTTCTGTTTCATTCAGCAAAGGAATTAAGGGCCCATGGTAGTGAGTGAAAGTCACTTAGTCGTGTCTGATTCTGTGTGACTCATGGATGAGCCATAAAATTTTCCAGGCAAGAATACTGGAGTGGGTAGCCTTTGCCTTCTTCAGAGGGGATCTTCCCAACCCAGGGATTGAACCCAGTCCTCCCACCCTGCAGACGGAGTCTTTGCCATTGGAGCCACCGGGGAGCCCTGATGTTAGAGTCAAACGTGTGCTTATTCAGCTCATCTTGTCGTTGCGGTTGTCCAGTGGCCACGTTGTGTCCATCTCTGTGCGACTCCATGGACCGCAGCACGCCAGTCTCATTACCACCAGCTATGTAAAACTAACTTGATTTCACGTCATTTCAACTAGGTCTGTGCAGGTCTCAGTGACCTGCTTAAATGTGAGAGAATCTCGGCAAAATTTCCTGGAGCTTTATTTAGCTCCTTTAAGTTCCCAGAGAAACTAGCAAACACAATACACACTCATTTTTACTCCACGACAAACACCATTTCATGTTAAATTCAGTGAGAACTTCGCTAATCCGACCCGTTGCTGGATGGAGATTCACTCGAGGTGACTGAGGTGACAAAGACGAAGGTCTGAGCACCTTGCCTTGCACCCCGGGGCCCTGCCATTACAGCAGCTGTGCCCACCTTTACCACAGGAAGAGGACCACAACAGAGGATCAATTGAATAAGGGATGAAGGAAAAACAAATGCATCCACGGCCTTTTCGCCAGCATCCGTTTGTTTGCAGCAATAACCGCCTCTGGAAAACTATTATTTATCAATGTCCCAACTTTCCTCTAGATGCTTAGTCTTTCTTGAACAAAAATCTTTAAGATATGTTTTAAAGCCTTGCTTTTAACTTTAATTACTTATCCATGTGCGTCCGTTGTTGGAACTGTGAATGCTCCAATTTTTCCTTTCCTAAATCAGAAATGGCTGGTGAACTCACAGCTGGGCTGGGCTGTATATTGAGTCTCGAGATCAGCTCCAGGCAAAGGATGGTTCTGAATAGATGGCAAATCACCATAGACTGCGTCTCCCTGTTTTGAAACATCTTTAAACATGGATGAAGCAAGAGATAAGGTTGTGGCTGTTGTTAGTACCTTTGCCTTTTCTGAGGAAGGAATGGACTAGCAGAAAAAGACATCTGACTGTTTTCTGTTTCATTCAGCAAAGGAATTAAGGGCCCATGGTAGTGAGTGAAAGTCACTTAGTCGTGTCTGATTCTGTGTGACTCATGGATGAGCCATAAAATTTTCCAGGCAAGAATACTGGAGTGGGTAGCCTTTGCCTTCTTCAGAGGGGATCTTCCCAACCCAGGGATTGAACCCAGTCCTCCCACCCTGCAGACGGAGTCTTTGCCATTGGAGCCACCGGGGAGCCCTGATGTTAGAGTCAAACGTGTGCTTATTCAGCTCATCTTGTCGTTGCGGTTGTCCAGTGGCCACGTTGTGTCCATCTCTGTGCGACTCCATGGACCGCAGCACGCCAGTCTCATTACCACCAGCTATGTAAAACTAACTTGATTTCACGTCATTTCAACTAGGTCTGTGCAGGTCTCAGTGACCTGCTTAAATGTGAGAGAATCTCGGCAAAATTTCCTGGAGCTTTATTTAGCTCCTTTAAGTTCCCAGAGAAACTAGCAAACACAATACACACTCATTTTTACTCCACGACAAACACCATTTCATGTTAAATTCAGTGAGAACTTCGCTAATCCGACCCGTTGCTGGATGGAGATTCACTCGAGGTGACTGAGGTGACAAAGACGAAGGTCTGAGCACCTTGCCTTGCACCCCGGGGCCCTGCCATTACAGCAGCTGTGCCCACCTTTACCACAGGAAGAGGACCACAACAGAGGATCAATTGAATAAGGGATGAAGGAAAAACAAATGCATCCACGGCCTTTTCGCCAGCATCCGTTTGTTTGCAGCAATAACCGCCTCTGGAAAACTATTATTTATCAATGTCCCAACTTTCCTCTAGATGCTTAGTCTTTCTTGAACAAAAATCTTTAAGATATGTTTTAAAGCCTTGCTTTTAACTTTAATTACTTATCCATGTGCGTCCGTTGTTGGAACTGTGAATGCTCCAATTTTTCCTTTCCTAAATCAGAAATGGCTGGTGAACTCACAGCTGGGCTGGGCTGTATATTGAGTCTCTTGAGATCAGCTCCAGGCAAAGGATGGTTCTGAATAGATGGCAAATCACCATAGACTGCGTCTCCCTGTTTTGAAACATCTTTAAACATGGATGAAGCAAGAGATAAGGTTGTGGGCCTGAGAATGCAAATTAAATTTATCGGTTCCCACCAACAAAACCGTGACGGGCCACGGAGTGGCAGAAAACCGGCAGCTTGGAATGGAGAGAGGGGACCCTGGGAGATGGAGGTTGCTCTCTCTCTGTTTTATTTCTGGCTGTGGTGGGTCTTTGTTGCTGCACGTGGGTTTTCTCTAGTTCTGGTGAATGGGAGCTGCTCTCTAGTTGAGGGGTGCAGGCTGCTCATTGCAGTGGGTTCTCTTGCTGCAGAGCACAGGCTCTAGGGCTTGAGGGCCAAGTAGTTGTGGGGCACACGCTTAGTTGCTCCAACGCATGTGGGTTCTTCCCTGACCAGGACTGAACCCATGTCCCCTGCATTGGCAGGTGGATTCTTAACCACTGGACCACCCGGGGAGGCCTGAGGATGCTCTCTTGTGTCCTTTCTGTCCCCTCTGTCTTCTGCCAGTGGGAAATGGGAGCTCAGTGGCGCATGCTCGACCCTGACTGGAGACACAGAGGACGTCCCTCACGGGGAAGTGGCGTGGGAAGCAAATGACAGGTGAGGGCGGACCTCTTCCTTCTGCTCAACCTTCCAAGGGGGAGACGATTGGATTGCAAACCGTAACACTTAGGGCAGGAGTCTTGGAAGATTCTTGAAGGTTCACATGTCCCTTATAATTCCTATGTTGCATCCTAACCCCTAGGGACTTCAGAATATGATCTTATTTGGAAATAGGTCATTGAAGATGCAACCAGTTAAGATGGATTAACTAGCACTTAGTTAAGATGGATGGTGGTTTAGTTGCTAACTAGTGTCTGACTCCTGCAGCCCCATGGACTGTAGCCCTCTAGGTTCCTCTGTCCATAGGATTCTCCAGGCAAGCACACTGGAGTGGGTAGCCATTCTCTTCTCTAGGGAATCTCCCTAACCCAGGGACTGACCCACATCTCCTGCATTGCAGGCGGTCTCCTGCCCACATTGCAGGCAGATTCTTTACTGACTGTCTCCCTGTTTCCTTTTTAAATCAGAAATGGCTGGTGAACTCAGTTTGGGCTGTATATTGAGTCTCTTGAGATCAGCTCCAGGCAAAGGATGGTTCTGAATAGATGGCAAATCACCATAGACTGCGTCTCCCTGTTTTGAAACATCTTTAAACATGGATGAAGCAAGAGATAAGGTTGTGGGCCTGAGAATGCAAATTAAATTTATCGGTTCCCACCAACAAAACCGTGACGGGCCACGGAGTGGCAGAAAACCGGCAGCTTGGAATGGAGAGAGGGGACCCTGGGAGATGGAGGTTGCTCTCTCTCTGTTTTATTTCTGGCTGTGGTGGGTCTTTGTTGCTGCACGTGGGTTTTCTCTAGTTCTGGTGAATGGGAGCTGCTCTCTAGTTGAGGGGTGCAGGCTGCTCATTGCAGTGGGTTCTCTTGCTGCAGAGCACAGGCTCTAGGGCTTGAGGGCCAAGTAGTTGTGGGGCACACGCTTAGTTGCTCCAACGCATGTGGGTTCTTCCCGGACCAGGGGCTGATCCCATGTCCCCTGCATTGGCAGGTGGATTCTTAACCACTGGACCACCAGGGAAGGCCTGAGGATGCTCTCTTGTGTCCTTTCTGTCCCCTCTGTCTTCTGCCAGTGGGAAATGGGAGCTCAGTGGCGCATGCTCGACCCTGACTGGAGACACAGAGGACGTCCCTCACGGGGAAGTGGCGTGGGAAGCAAATGACAGGTGAGGGCGGACCTCTTCCTTCTGCTCAACCTTCCAAGGGGGAGACGATTGGATTGCAAACCGTAACACTTAGGGCAGGAGTCTTGGAAGATTCTTGAAGGTTCACATGTCCCTTATAATTCCTATGTTGCATCCTAACCCCTAGGGACTTCAGAATATGATCTTATTTGGAAATAGGTCATTGAAGATGCAACCAGTTAAGATGGATTAACTAGCACTTAGTTAAGATGGATGGTGGTTTAGTTGCTAACTAGTGTCTGACTCCTGCAGCCCCATGGACTGTAGCCCTCTAGGTTCCTCTGTCCATAGGATTCTCCAGGCAAGCACACTGGAGTGGGTAGCCATTCTCTTCTCTAGGGAATCTCCCTAACCCAGGGACTGACCCACATCTCCTGCATTGCAGGCGGTCTCCTGCCCACATTGCAGGCAGATTCTTTACTGACTGGGGCACAAGGGTTGGGTAGAGTGGGCCCCTAATCCAATATGGCGGGCGTTCTTACAAGGAAAGGAAGCCATGGGCTTCTCCAAACCGAGAACCATCAAAGCTTGCCGGCAGGAGCTCAGGGTGAGGCATGGGACAGGTTCTCTCCCATAGATCTCAGAGGAAATCCACCCTGCTGATATGTTGATCATGGACTTCTAGCCTCCAGATCTCTGAGACACTGTTTCTGTTGCTTAGTCCACCCCGCTGTGGTTCTTTGTGGAGGCGATCCTGGGAGAGTGTCGGTAATGCAGAGAGCAGCGTTGCCTGGCGGGGAGGCTGATGGGGGAGACTGAGAAGCCTGTGCAATACCAGAGAGTCGGTGTCCTGAGGCAACACCCCTCTTCTCCTTCAACTCACTAGGAGGCAACTTGCCGCTGGACTCCAGCCTGTCTCGTAGAGGTGACCTGGGAGGGATGCCGTCCCCATCTGTACAGCAACTCAGGGTCACCAGCCGTTAGAACGAGTGAGAGAGATCGTGATGTTAGCCGTCATATCATTCAGGTCTCAGTGTCCCTGTGTACCACCAGTAAAAACTGTAGCACAGAGGGGAAAACAAAGGAACTTTCACAGCAGTAATGAATCTGTAACAGCTCTAAGAATTTACTTAACAAAGAACGTACAAAAACTCCACAGAGAGTAATTTAAAACTTTTTAAGAAAAAACAAATAAACACCTGAAAACACGATCTGGCCATTGTGTTCATATGTAAAATGTCTTGAGATTGTAATGGGCTCAAACCATCTGAAATTAATTTTTAAGTTAAGTGCAATCAAGACAACTTGAGCACTATTTTTTGATAAAGTTGACAGACTCTCAAATTGGAGACTACTGTTAAAAACCCATGAGTAAGGAAGTCAATTTTTACTTATTTTTCAATTAATTAATTTTTGGGGTCATGTCCTGAGGTGTGTGGGATCTTCGGTCCTCAACCAGAGATTGAATTCACGCCCCCTGTACTAAAAGCCTGGGGTCTTAACCACTGGACTGCCAGGGAATTCCTGCCAAGGCAATTTTTAGAAAGAAGAGCAACTAAGGGAGAATTCCTCAGCAGATATGAAGGCATACTGCCATGAAATGGTAATAGACTAGTACTGCGGCAGGAACAACCAGATACAGCAACGGAGGGGACTAGAAAGGCTGGAAGCAGATGCACATGCATATAGAAATCTGGTGCAAGAAGGAGACGGCAGACATATTAAAAAGAAAATATATAGAGCAATGTGAACTTTTAATTAGAAATATGAACTTCTAAATAGAATTTCGTATTATTATTATTTTTAATTCAAGGTTAATAGCTTTACAGACTTGTGTTGCTTACTGCCAAACATCAGCATGAATCAGTCCCAGGCGCACGTGCATTCCCTCCCTCCTTAACTTCCCTCCCATCCCCCTCTCCATCCCACCTCTCTAGGTTGTTACAGAGTCCTGTGTGATTTCCCTGAGTCCTACAGCAACTTCCCACTGGTTGTCTATTTCACACATGGTCGTGTAAGTCTCCACGTCACTCTTCTACGCGCCTCCCCCCGCTCCCTCCCCCCATCTCCACGGCTGTTCTGTGTCTGTTCCTCCATTGCTGCCCTGCATATGCATTCATCAGCACCATCTTTCTCGAGTCCGTATACATGTGTTAGCAGACTATATTTATCATCCTCTTTCTGACTTCCTTCACTCTGTATAAAACATATGAACTTTTAATTAGGAATAGGAACTTCTAAATAGGTTTCTTTGCGAAAAATTACCTCGGAGGAGATCAGCTGCTTAGACACCTCAACAGCAGTAAGCTGGGCTCACTCTTCCCTGGTGACGTGATGGGAGGTTGAGCGCCTGTTTTCAGGAGACAGACCCTCCACCTCCGGCCCGATGCTCCTTCTGCTCCACCAGGGGCAACTTGCAGCTGCTGCGAAAATCATTGTCGCCACGAGACGGAAGCCAGCCACAGCGGGTGACTCTTGCTAACTGTCAGCTCAGAGTGAAAAGTCAGGTGCACAGTCCTAAACAAAATAATGCTTTAAGAGCTTCCCTGGTGGTTCATGGTCATGTCCTGGGGGGAGGTCCTCAACCAGAGATTGAATTCACGCCCCTGTACTAAAAGCCTGGGGTCTTAACCACGGGAAGAGCAAGGCATAAAGGAGAATGAATTCCTCAGCAGATATGAAGGCATACTGCCATGAAATGGTAATAGACTAGTACTGCGGCAGGAACAACCAGATACAGCAACGGAGGGGACTAGAAAGGCTGGAAGCAGATGCACATGCATATAGAAATCTGGTGCAAGAAGGAGACGGCAGACATATTAAAAAGAAAATATATAGAGCAATGTGAACTTTTAATTAGAAATATGAACTTCTAAATAGAATTTCGTATTATTATTATTTTTAATTCAAGGTTAATAGCTTTACAGACTTGTGTTGCTTACTGCCAAACATCAGCATGAATCAGTCCCAGGCGCACGTGCATTCCCTCCCTCCTTAACTTCCCTCCCATCCCCCTCTCCATCCCACCTCTCTAGGTTGTTACAGAGTCCTGTGTGATTTCCCTGAGTCCTACAGCAACTTCCCACTGGTTGTCTATTTCACACATGGTCGTGTAAGTCTCCACGTCACTCTTCTACGCGCCTCCCCCCGCTCCCTCCCCCCATCTCCACGGCTGTTCTGTGTCTGTTCCTCCATTGCTGCCCTGCATATGCATTCATCAGCACCATCTTTCTCGAGTCCGTATACATGTGTTAGCAGACTATATTTATCATCCTCTTTCTGACTTCCTTCACTCTGTATAAAACATATGAACTTTTAATTAGGAATAGGAACTTCTAAATAGGTTTCTTTGCACGAAAAATTACCTCGGAGGAGATCAGCTGCTTAGACACCTCAACAGCAGTAAGCTGGGCTCACTCTTCCCTGGTGACGTGATGGGAGGTTGAGCGCCTGTTTTCAGGAGACAGACCCTCCACCTCCGGCCCGATGCTCCTTCTGCTCCACCAGGGGCAACTTGCAGCTGCTGCGAAAATCATTGTCGCCACGAGACGGAAGCCAGCCACAGCGGGTGACTCTTGCTAACTGTCAGCTCAGAGTGAAAAGTCAGGTGCACAGTCCTAAACAAAATAATGCTTTAAGAGCTTCCCTGGTGGTTCAGTGGGTAAGGACACCGCCTTGCAGGGCAAGGGGCGCCTGTTCGATGATCCCTGGCCTGGGAAGATCCCACGTGCCGTGGAGCGGCTGGACGGATGTGTCCAATGACTGAACCGGAGCTCTGGAGCACATGTGCCCAGAGCCGGTGCTCTGCGACAACAGAGGGCGCCGCGATGGGAGGCCCACACGGGCCAGAGAACAAAGATGGATAAAAATAGATAAATGAAAGACCAATAGAAGTGACCCGCCCGCCCCCCTCTCTCCCTAACCCTCCCCCCTCCCCCCGCAAAAGCCCAAACAAACAAACAAACAAAAAAACAACAAAAAAACCCTCACTTTCATAAATATAGTCAATACAGTAATGCCTCCAGGGGAGACGCCTCAGTAGTAATCAAGAAGGTTCAAAGAATGGACGTATTGGAGCAACATGCAGAGTCATCTTTGCATCTCTGCTGCCCAGCTCAGTTCCTAACATTTAGGGACTTCATCACTTCCTTGGTGGCGAAGATGGTAAAGAATCTTCTTGCAATAAAGGAGACGCGGTTAGGTCTCTGGGTCGGGAAGATCCCCCGGAGAAGGGAAGGGTGACCCACTCCAGGATTCTTGCCTGGAGACTCCCATGGACAGAACAGCCTGGTGGGCTGAAGTCCACGGGGTCACACAGAGTCAGACGTAACAGAAGCAATTTAACATACATGTACCCACAGTCAGTTAAACACAGTGGAAAGACTGACTTAAGGGACCACAAAATGGAAGCTTTCATTTTCCCTAATTAGGGTTGGCTTCCCAGAGATGGCAGCATATGCAGTGAGCGTTGAGTGGTGAGAGAGGATTTGCTTCCAGAGGCATTTTATGGGCAAGGACAAGCTTGTTGAAAGGAAGCTATAGGCAGGGATGGAGTCTTTAAATCAGGAACAGTGAGGGCAGTTGGAAATGCGAGACTGAATGTGGAAAGGCCCACGTGCATCCGAGATGCATGTTCATACACGCGATGTTCAGAAGTCTGGAATTCCTCAGCATCGATGAGGAAACACTGTGCAGCACGCATCCTAAATGTGGTGTCAAGAGCTTTGTGGACCCCCTGAAATGCTTGGCAAAACGTGTGAATGTGTCTGTGTGTGTGTGTGTGTGTGTGTATCTGTAGAAGAAAGACCATGCGTGTGAAGGAGATGGTCATATGAGTCATTTTCTGGAAAGAAAGCCCATGGTTCACGGTGGGCCGCTGGTTCTCTGTGGGTTATGTAGCCTATGAAAAGGCGAAGAACCGCTGCATGTTCAACGAGAAAGCAAAGGTCAGACCTGAGGTGTTACACAGAGTCGATCTGGGGAAGGAGGCTGTAGAGATGCTGTCAGAGAGCAGACCCATGGAGAGCTACTATGGGAAAGCTTAAAGCTTAGGATGATGTGGAACTTCACTGGTGGTCCAGGGGCTAAGACTATGCTCCCAAGGCAGGGGGCCTGTGTTCCATTCCTGGTTGGAGAACTAGATCCCACATGTCCCGGCTAAGAATGTGCATGCCACAACAAAGATTGAAGGTCCCGAGCGCTGAAATGAAAACCTGGTGCAGTCAAATAAATAAATAGTTTTTAAAAGCATAGGATGATTGGTCAATTGTGCTGAATGAGTTCTAGTTTGAGACAAGGAGTGATCATCTGTGTTCTTATGGGTTATTAGGAAATCATTTACAAGCTCCAGTGGATGCTATGGTCCTCCCAGATAGCGTAGTGGGTTAAGAATCGTATTACAATGCGGGAGGGAGACACAGGAGACGTAGGTTGAATCCCAGGGTTGGGAAAATTTCCTGGAGGAGAAAATGGTAACCTGCTCCAGTATTCCTGCCTGGGAAATCCCATGGACAGAGGAACCTGGCGGGCTACAGTCCATGCGGTTGCAAAGAGCTGAACATGGCTGATCGACTAAGCAAGCACTCATCAGGAACAGCAGACAGGCTAATGCAATCACAACTGGAAACTGAGCCCTATTTGAAAGTGCTCCACAAGATGGCAGTACGGGCCAGTAAGACTACTCATCTGGCTTCACAAGTGAAATATGCTTACCTTCCTCATTTTCCTTTCTTTGCTGATACACTACCGCCTGATCCCCCATGTTATTTGCCTACTGAAAACACTGGCGTTTGGAAATAATATCCCTAATTTTCACTATTCACGCTTGCTCTGTGTAATCCTCGGTAGACTTTAGAAAACCCTTATTTGAATCTCAGCCCTAATACAGAAAGTTGGACCTAATCCCTAATTTACTAAAACCCCTCTTAAGGCTGTGTGTAGTCACTGCTGGCATTTACTGACCTGGGGAACTGTGAGGTTGGGAAAGACAGGAGGGAAATAAGAGTGAAAGGGAGAAAAGGCCTCTGAGTCTGATCAGAAGAGCAAAGAACACCAGCTTCAGCCATGACCCACCAGGCAAGGGAATCAAACAGCCGGAAACGCATGGAGGGGCTTTTAAGGAAGAGAACCTCCTTATCCTGGGCTGCATATTAGTTGGGACTTTCATGTGAAAACCTTCATTTTAGAAATTATTATTTCTGGGCAGAAAGAACAGATGGCTTAAATTAGGCTCCAGGAAGAGGAGTTAAAATATATCCTTAAAGAAAATTGTCACACAATTTTACATTCATACGGAGCTTAACCGGCTTCCAAAGTGCTTTTCTCTCTCCATCATTTTGTTTGAGTCTCAAAACCACGCGGCAATGGGCAGTGTAACTCGCCCCACTTTGTGCGTCAGGAGGCGGAGACAGAGAGGTTCAGAGCCTTGTTCAAGGCTGCACAGCTGTCGACTGGGCGACCAGGCGAGAAAATCTAGGTCTTCACTTTTTTAATGTGTGAAATGGGGCAGAGATGTGTTAAACATAACCACATAGTAAAGGTCTTGACACAGAGTTAACATACTCTAGCTTCATTGTTGAGAAAGAATAGGTTAAAAGGCGTATTTCCAATGGTATATATGTTAAGGACCTTTGATTGCAAAAACAGAAGCCAATTAGCTTGTTAACAACCTGCTAAATTACCATCCAAACCCCTCCTCTCTGCCCCTCACTGTGCAAAAAAAAAAAAAAAAAAACCAAAAAACCGGAATTTATTGTAAGGAAACAAAATAGCTGCAGAATCCAAGAAGGCAGAAGAGCCCGGCCTTAACAAGTGCATGTGTGCTCAGTTCTGTCTGAGTCTTTGCAGCCCTATGGACTGTGATCTGCCAGGCTCTTCTGTCCATCCCGGGCAAGAATACTGGAGTGGGTGGCCATTTCCTTCTCCAGGGGATCTTCCTAACCCAGCAATGGGACTCACGTCTCCTGCATTGGCAGGTGGATTCTTTACCACTCTGCCACCTGAGAAATCCTTGGTAAGTACAGGATTCAGGGAAAATAGGGGTGGACCACTTTGGGCCACGTGCATGCTCCCTAGCTAGGGGAGCAAGGGTCTTTAACTGTCAGCCAGGAGAGGACAAGCTATCTCGAAGGAAAGTTGGGGTGCGATTGTAGAAGGAGAAGAAATAAGGGCCCAACAGGAAAAGGAAGCACTGAAAGTCATTAAACAGGGTATTTCTCAAATGAAGGCCTTAAAACATCACTTTTGTTGTCGCTCACTCTCTGTGTCCAACTCTTGGTGGTCCTGTGGACTGCATCACACCAGGCTTCCCTATCCTCTACTATCTCCCTGAGTTTGCTCAAACTCCTGTCCATTGAGTCAGTGATGCCATCCAACCATCTCATCCTCTGTCACCCACTTCTCCACCTGCCCTCAATCTTTCCCAGCATCAGGGTTTTTTCCAATCAGTTGGCTCTCCTCAACATGTGGCCAAAGTACTGGAGCTTCAGCTTCAGCATCAGTCCTTCCAATGAATATTCAGGGTTGATTTCCTTTAGGATGGACTGGTTTGATCTCCTTGCTGTCCAAGGGACTCTCAAGAGTCTCCTCCAACACCACAGTTCAGAAGTATCAGTTCTTTGGTTGTCAGTCTTCCTTATGGTCTAACTCTCACATCCGTTTGTGACTATTGGAAAAATCACAGCTTTGACTACGAGGACTTTTATTGGCAAAGTGATGTCTTTGCTTTTTAATACACTTTTTAATACACTGTCTAGGTTTGTCATCACTTTTCTTCAGAGGAGCAAGAGTGTTTTTAATTCCATGGCTGCAGTCACCATCCACAGTTGTAAAGCTAAACGTTTATGTGCCAGGCATTATTACATTCATGAACTCATTTAATTCTCTGATGACCCCATAAAGCAAGTCATATTATTAGACCCATTTTACAGGGAAGGGGACTGAGGCACATTTGGCTAGGGTGGCAGAAAACCCAGTGAGAGCTCATCGCACCAAACCAATAGTCTTTAGAGGATTGCGCAAAGTCAGGAGTTAACATTAGACGGAACATGAAATTGTGGATAGTTAGCCATTTTTGGCCTCAAAGTTGCTTCTGACTGCACTTGGTACTTGCATGGTACTCAGAGTAGCGCCTGTAACTCTGTGTGTGTGTGTGCACACGTGTGCACTCAGCTGTGTCCAAGGCTTTGCAGCCCCATGGATGGTAGCCCGCCAGGCTCCTCTGTCCATGGAATCCTCCAGGCAAGAGTACTGGAGTAGGTTGCCATTTCTTCCTCCAGGGGATCTTCCCAACCTGAGGATCAAACACACGGCCCTTGTGCCTCCTGCATCTGCCAGCTGGCCACCTGGGAAGCCTCATCCTGTAATTCAGTCAGTGCCCAGTGATGTATTTCATTATTATTAAATGGTCCTGGCTGTCTGCAAGCAATTGGGCTTCAGAACTAAAATTGTGTGGGGCCATTATTATTTAAACCGGACTCGACTGGGATAAAAGTCCAGGAAGATGTCCTCTGATGAGAGCCACACTGCAGCATCCCAACGAGCAGGCTAGGCTAGGCGTTTGCTAGTCTTTTTTTCCACTTGCGATCTCCATCTCTGTGTGTCTGCACCGCTAACTCCTCTCATGTCTCAGGCTTGAGACTTGTGCGCATTCTTTGGCACTGAGAGCACAGCAAGAGTTCTTTGTTTTATGGCAACACGGCAGCGTGGACAGAAGCCCTTGACTCATCCTGTCAGCTCCGTCTCCTCCCGCCTCGTACCCTCATTCCTCCCTTGCTGGCCCTTGTCTCTGAATGGATTTCCCCCAAAAGGGAGCTGCCTAACCCGGAGCCAGAAGGTTCTCTCAGAGCTGCTTAGCCCGACGTTTGAGCTGTTTACTGGCAACGAGGTGGAGCAATTAGTCCAAAAGGTGCTAAAGAGAAAAAAAAAAAACCAGGGATGTGGCCCAGGTCTAGGAGAGTATCTGACCCCAGCCTGGGAGCCCTCCGAGTTCTGATTCGGTGGGACGATCAATTAGTCCTCAATTCTCCGCAGGTCCCAACACACAGCTTCACACGCCACCTCTGAAAAAGAGAAGGAACACAAGCCCTGCAGCCCAGTTCCCAGCTTCTCCCTCAGGCCCCAGCCTCGATCCCATCTGCCTGAACAAGCAAGGCCATGCAAGAGCCAAGGGTTACTTATTTCCTGGAAGGAGATGTGAGGACCTGTTTTCAGCAAAACTGATTTCCCAGAAGCGTGGGGCTTCTTGATGCTGACCCACTTCAGGGCTCAGTCCTGACAACTGAGGTCTCGAGAATATCATCGGGTAGCTTTCCGGCTATGCCATCCGCGCGGGGACTCAGTCTGTCTTTAAAAGGCACAAATAGCTGCATTGCATAATGTAACCTGATGTTCTGACAACCCTGCTTATGCTCAGGCTAAATTTAAAGGTCACAATCATGGAGAAATAGTGGCAAGAGAATGAAGGCTCCTTAAACACGAATTTCACAGGCATTTCCTCATTTGGAAAGTCTTTTCCTGTAAAATAGAGGCAAAATTGCGTGCGAGTCTAACCAAAGCAAGCGTAGAATCCATTTCTTGGGAACAAAATAACTTTAACAGAATTGTAAAATAGGCAAGTGTGAGGTGGTAAAGCGTGTCTTAGATGCTGTCTGTAGTATTAATCACTTTCCCTCTATACTTCTTTGGGCTTCCCTCTTGGCTCAGTGGTAAACAATCCTCCTGCAATCTAGGTGACGCAGGTTTGATCCCTGGGTCGGGAAGATCTCCTGGAGAAGGAAATGGCAACCCACTCCAGTATTCCTGCCTGGAAAATTCCATGGACAGAGGAATCTGGCAGATTATAGTCCATGGGAGCACAGAGTGAGACATGCCTTAGCGACTAAACAACATTACTTCCTTAGTACCTACTGTGTGTTAGGAACTGGGCTAAGAATCAGACAGAATGCAAACGGAATCCCCGCCTTCAGGGAGCTCTCTGTTTGTCAGGGAACACATAAAAATACGGAGTTATGGGAAGGGAAGATGAGGGTTGGAAAGAGAAATCTGTCTGGGAAGCCCAGGGCAGGGGCACCGGTAAGAGTAGAAAGGCGTGGACAGCACCATCCCCTCATGATGCCCCTATGCGGCCACGAGCTCAGGGATGAGAGGAGAAAGAAAGGCGTGACCTGGATGGGGAACAGCGTTTCTAGAAGCTAGGGGAGGAGGAAGCATGCCCGGAAGAAGTACAGCAGGAGCAGCAAAATTTTTGATCAGTTGTTATTGGAGCAGAGTTGCTTTCCCGTGTGTTAGTTTCTGCTGTACAAGAAAGTGAACCGGCTATAGGTACACATAGACGCCCTCTGTTTTGGATTCCCTTACCCCTTAGGTCAGCATGGAGCACTGACTAGGGTTTCCCGAGCTGTACAGTGGGTTCTCATGAGTTCCCTATTTTATACATAGTAACAGTAGTGTATCTAGGCCCATTCCAGTCTCCCAGCTGATCCCACCTCCCAGCTTGGTGTCCATGTTTCTTCTCTACATCTGTGCCTCTATTTCTGTTTTACACGTAAGATCATCTGTACCATTTTGCTAGACTGCACATGTATGGGTTAATACGCAATGTTTCTTTTTCTTTTCCTGACTTGCTTCACTCTATATAACCGTCTCTAGGTCCACCCACATCTCTACAAATGGCCCAATATTGTTCCTTTTTATAGCTGAGTAGTATTCCGTTGTATATAAGTACCATATTATCTGTATCCTTCCCTCCATTGATGGACATTTGGGTTGGAAGCAGCAAATTAGGGCCCCCAGACCAAATCCAACTTAATGTCTAGTTCCACAAATGACGTTTTATTGGGACGCAGCAGTCTGTACTCCCTTGCTGTTCATGGTGGCTGTTGTGTTGCAACGGTTCCGTTGAGTGGTTGAGACAGAAGACGCGTGGTGGGGAGCCCCCGGCAGGCACTTGATAAACTGTCGCGGCTCTTAACGCCTGCCTGCCTCTCGGTGCGCAGGTAGTGCCACTGCACCAAAATGGTTTATGGGAGAAGAGAAAGATCCTGTCTTCCTAGGAACTTGGCCAAAGCAGGGAACAATTGTCAGACCTGGTGTTAGGCCCATCCTCGCTGATCGATCACCGTCTCTGGTATTCATGTTGTCAGCTAGAGGGTCAAGCTGTCGTGAAAGGCGTCTGCAGCTGAAGGTCGACCAGTGTGCAGACAGGCTCCCTTCTGACAGATGCCTCAGCCTCTGAATTCTGCTCCTTATATGTGTATATTAGACAAGCCACTCCTAGCCTTGCTGAGTGAGATTGCACTTGACGAGTTGTTATTTGTCTCTCCAGTGATGATGGCCTCTTTTGTGGACATGCCCAAAGCAAACATTTGCCTAAGCTAGGATTTGAGCAAGCTCCAGGAGACAGTGGAAGACAGGGAAGCCTGGTGGGTTACATAGTCCGTGGCCTCCTGTGGTTGTTAGCTAAGTTAATGGGAGCTGCTACGCTAACTTGGCATTAAATAGCACTGCATCCCATAGACCGAGGAGGACATCATTGCATGTCCTGTCTTCAGTTCTTTCACACGGTGATGAAGAAGACAGGCTTCGGAGTCAGACTTCCTATGACTGTATAGATTACCTGTTGCTGTGTAGCAAATTCATCCAAAACAGAGACTTACAGCACCAGTAAGATTTTAGTATCTTAGGTCATGTAGGTCAGGACCTTGGGGGTGGCTAAGGTAGGTGGCTCCAACTTGGGAGGGTCTCATAAGATTCTAGTCACGATGTCAGCCAGGGTGCCGTCCTCTGAAGGTGGGGCTGGGGCTGAAGGATGCTGTTCTAAGATTCTAAGGTCCCGCACTCCAGCTAGAATAGGTCTATTTTTCCTTCCCTCCATTGATGGACATTTGGGTTGGAAGCAGCAAATTAGGGCCCCAGACCAAATCCAACTTAATGTCTAGTTCCACAAATGACGTTTTATTGGGACGCAGCAGTCTGTACTCCCTTGCTGTTCATGGTGGCTGTTGTGTTGCAACGGTTCCGTTGAGTGGTTGAGACAGAAGACGCGTGGTGGGGAGCCCCCGGCAGGCACTTGATAAACTGTCGCGGCTCTTAACGCCTGCCTGCCTCTCGGTGCGCAGGTAGTGCCACTGCACCAAAATGGTTTATGGGAGAAGAGAAAGATCCTGTCTTCCTAGGAACTTGGCCAAAGCAGGGAACAATTGTCAGACCTGGTGTTAGGCCCATCCTCGCTGATCGATCACCGTCTCTGGTATTCATGTTGTCAGCTAGAGGGTCAAGCTGTCGTGAAAGGCGTCTGCAGCTGAAGGTCGACCAGTGTGCAGACAGGCTCCCTTCTGACAGATGCCTCAGCCTCTGAATTCTGCTCCTTATATGTGTATATTAGACAAGCCACTCCTAGCCTTGCTGAGTGAGATTGCACTTGACGAGTTGTTATTTGTCTCTCCAGTGATGATGGCCTCTTTTGTGGACATGCCCAAAGCAAACATTTGCCTAAGCTAGGATTTGAGCAAGCTCCAGGAGACAGTGGAAGACAGGGAAGCCTGGTGGGTTACATAGTCCGTGGCCTCCTGTGGTTGTTAGCTAAGTTAATGGGAGCTGCTACGCTAACTTGGCATTAAATAGCACTGCATCCCATAGACCGAGGAGGACATCATTGCATGTCCTGTCTTCAGTTCTTTCACACGGTGATGAAGAAGACAGGCTTCGGAGTCAGACTTCCTATGACTGTATAGATTACCTGTTGCTGTGTAGCAAATTCATCCAAAACAGAGACTTACAGCACCAGTAAGATTTTAGTATCTTAGGTCATGTAGGTCAGGACCTTGGGGGTGGCTAAGGTAGGTGGCTCCAACTTGGGAGGGTCTCATAAGATTCTAGTCACGATGTCAGCCAGGGTGCCGTCCTCTGAAGGTGGGGCTGGGGCTGAAGGATGCTGTTCTAAGATTCTAAGGTCCCGCACTCACATGGCTAGAAAGTGGGTGCCGGCCGCTGTCGTGCGGATTTCTCCATCCAGCTGCTTAAGGGCCCTCAGGATGTGGAAGGTGGCTTTCCCAGAGCAAGTGAGCTGGGGGAGGAGTGCAGAAATAACTGTATCTTTTATGACTTAGCCTTTCATTTTGGTAGTTGGGCTGCTAGGCTTCCCTGGTGGCTCAGATGGTAAAAAATCTGCCTGCAATGTGGGAGACATGAGTTTGACCCCTGAGTCAGGAAGATCCGCTGTAGAAGGGGCAATATTCTTGCCTGGAGAACTCCATGGGCAGAGGAGGCTGGTGGGTCACAGTCCATGGGGTTGCAAAGAGTTGGACATGACTGAGCAAGTGACACTTTTACTTTCAAGAGAATAGCACAGACTGGGTGTCTTTTTTTAATATTTATTTTCAATTGAAGGATAACTGCTTTACAATACTGGGTTGGTTTCTTCCATACACCAGCATGAGTCAGCCATAGGCACACGTGTGCCCCCTCCCTTTTGAACTTCCCTCTCACCTCCCCACCCCATCCCACCCTTCCAGGTTGTCACAGAACTCTATTTGAGCTCACTGGATCCTACAGAAAACTTCCACTGACTGTCTATTTTATAGCTTCCCTGGTGGTAAAGAATCCATTTGCAATGCAGGAGATCCAGGTTCACTCCCTGGGTTAGGAAGATCCCCTGGAGAAAGGAATGACAACCCACTCCAGTAATCTTACCTGAGTTATCACTGGCTTTATAATTGAAACAAAAATGTATCACAGGGCTAAAAAAAAAAAAAAAAAAAAGGCTGAGAAATGTATCACAGTGGCTCTGCTTTTCCCTGGAAAAGAAATGGCAGCCCACTCCAGTGCTCTCGCCTAGAGAATTCCATGGACAGAGGAGCCTGGCGGGCTATAGTCCATGGGGTCACAGAGTCGGACACAACTAAGCAACTAAAATGCATCTCTTCTCCATATGGCGATGTATGTGTTTCCGTGTTACTCTCTCAGTTCATCACCCTCTCTCCTTCTCTTTTGTGTACACAGGTCTGTTTAATTGGTGATGTTTAAATAGCAGAAATGTGTTTCTCAAGGTTCTGGAGACTCTAAGTCCAAGAGCAAGGTGGAAGCACGGCTAGAGACGGGCGAGAACAACGCTCTTCTGAGCTGCAGGTGGCTGTCCTCTGACTACGTCCACATCATGGAAAGAGGGCAAGGGAACGTTAGGAGCTGTCTTCCTTTTAACATTCATTGATTTTAATTGATTGATGATTGCTTTACATGTATACTGTCTTTCAATGGAGCACTCAGCCCATTTGTGAAGGCTTCACCTTCAAGGGCCCCAGCATCCAAGGTCACCATAGCTCACACGTTCATTTCAGTGACTTTGGAAGATGGGCACAAAGATTCAGTCCGTAGCACTGTGCAAGCCACAACGTGATCATTTCTGCTGTGTTCTCCAGTCACACATACTAATATTGATCTAATATGAGAGCTGACTGAGTACAGAAAGACATGGATACCAAGAGCTCAGGGTCACTGCGGACCACTTGGATGTCCATCTTGGAGTCTGCTGCTACCATTTCAAGCTGTGCAATGATGGATATCTTATTAGATTTCACTGTGTCTCAGTTTCCTTACTTGTAAAATGAGAGTAATATTGCCTACCTCATATGTATTTTTTGAGAATTAATACCAACGAAGTCCACAGAACAATGCTTAACACATAGCACATACTAAGAAATGTCCAGTTAATACTTGTATATCACTCTATTTCAGTCTAACTGAAAGAGTCAGTCCACCATGAGATAAGGGTTTATCCAAGAATATAAATCAACAAAACGCACCTTTATCGAGGGCACTGTGCCACCAGAAAAGAAAAACTTAGTTGTCAACTAAAAGTTTAATTTAAAAAATCCCTTAAACAGAGTATTGCATGTACTGATGTAGTTGATTTGCATTTTGGAGCAATCTGTTACGGCTAGACAGGAAAAAAAGTAGTTTGCAGACCAACCGTCAACCCTCAAATTACACTTTGGCCAGTACTTCCCTGACTTTTTTGTCTAGTGGATGTATGTGTTTCCGTGTTACTCTCTCAGTTCATACTAGTAGCTCCTTCTCTTTTGTGTACACCGGTCTGTTTAATTGGTGATGTTTAAATAGCAGAAATGTGTTTCTCAAGGTTCTGGAGACTCTAAGTCCAAGAGCAAGGTGGAAGCACGGCTAGAGACGGGCGAGAACAACGCTCTTCTGAGCTGCAGGTGGCTGTCCTCTGACTACGTCCACATCATGGAAAGAGGGCAAGGGAACGTTAGGAGCTGTCTTCCTTTTAACATTCATTGATTTTAATTGATTGATGATTGCTTTACATGTATACTGTCTTTCAATGGAGCACTCAGCCCATTTGTGAAGGCTTCACCTTCAAGGGCCCCAGCATCCAAGGTCACCATAGCTCACACGTTCATTTCAGTGACTTTGGAAGATGGGCACAAAGATTCAGTCCGTAGCACTGTGCAAGCCACAACGTGATCATTTCTGCTGTGTTCTCCAGTCACACATACTAATATTGATCTAATATGAGAGCTGACTGAGTACAGAAAGACATGGATACCAAGAGCTCAGGGTCACTGCGGACCACTTGGATGTCCATCTTGGAGTCTGCTGCTACCATTTCAAGCTGTGCAATGATGGATATCTTATTAGATTTCACTGTGTCTCAGTTTCCTTACTTGTAAAATGAGAGTAATATTGCCTACCTCATATGTATTTTTTGAGAATTAATACCAACGAAGTCCACAGAACAATGCTTAACACATAGCACATACTAAGAAATGTCCAGTTAATACTTGTATATCACTCTATTTCAGTCTAACTGAAAGAGTCAGTCCACCATGAGATAAGGGTTTATCCAAGAATATAAATCAACAAAACGCACCTTTATCGAGGGCACTGTGCCACCAGAAAAGAAAAACTTAGTTGTCAACTAAAAAGTTTAATTTAAAAAGTCCCTTAAACAGAGTATTGCATGTACTGATGTAGTTGATTTGCATTTTGGAGCAATCTGTTACGGCTAGACAGGAAAAAAAAAAAGTAGTTTGCAGACCAACCGTCAACCCTCAAATTACACTTTGGCCAGTACTTCCCTGACTTTTTTTTTCTTTGTTTCCTGCACTGACAGGCTGGTTCTTTACCACAACAGCCACCTGGGAAGCCCAGAAAACATGCAAGAAGTGTTCAAAAGGAGAAGGAAAATGATACAGGTCAAAAATGTGCAAAGTGACAGAGAAGGAATAAATAAAGGTAAAACAAAGTACCTTATTTTTCTTATTCTTAATCTGGGAACTGTCTGCTGAAAGCACTTGTAGGAACAATGTACTGGGAGAGGACAGCAGGTGGGTCCGTGAAGCAAACGACCACGGTGTTGTAAGGGATGGACGGGGGACATTGATAATACTTTTTTTTTTCAATGTTGGCCTCTTTTATTGTCGGCCTGTGTGGGCCTCCCATCGCCGTGGCCTCTCTCATTTCAGAGCACTGGCTCTGGGCACATGCGCTCCATAGTGCTGGCTCGTAATTGGACACACCGGTCCAGCTGCTCCGCGGCACATGGGAGCTTCCCGGGCCAGGGATTGAACCGGTGCCCCTGGCACTGCAAGGCAGACTCTTTACCCACTGGACCACCAGAAAGCCCGATAAAACTTTGCTAAGAGATAGCTGTGCTACGAGGTGGTAGAGTGTTTTGTGAGTGTAGATTTAGATTTATTGTAAATGCATATCACAAACTGGTAACCGCTAAGAGAGCAGGTAAAATGAAAGCATCTCAAAATGAATCCCGCACCTAAATGCAAAATGCAAAACTTTGAAATGCCTAACAGATGATATGGGCTTCGCAGTGGCTTAGTGAAAGAGTCAGTCCACCATGAGATAAGGGTTTATCCAAGAATATAAATCAACAAACGCACCTTTATCGAGGGCACTGTGCCACCAGAAAAGAAAAACTTAGTTGTCAACTAAAAGTTTAATTTAAAAGTCCCTTAAACAGAGTATTGCATGTACTGATGTAGTTGATTTGCATTTTGGAGCAATCTGTTACGGCTAGACAGGAAAAAAAAAAAGTAGTTTGCAGACCAACCGTCAACCCTCAAATTACACTTTGGCCAGTACTTCCCTGACTTTTTTTTTCTTTGTTTCCTGCACTGACAGGCTGGTTCTTTACCACAACAGCCACCTGGGAAGCCCAGAAAACATGCAAGAAGTGTTCAAAAGGAGAAGGAAAATGATACAGGTCAAAAATGTGCAAAGTGACAGAGAAGGAATAAATAAAGGTAAAACAAAGTACCTTATTTTTCTTATTCTTAATCTGGGAACTGTCTGCTGAAAGCACTTGTAGGAACAATGTACTGGGAGAGGACAGCAGGTGGGTCCGTGAAGCAAACGACCACGGTGTTGTAAGGGATGGACGGGGGACATTGATAATACTTTTTTTTTTCAATGTTGGCCTCTTTTATTGTCGGCCTGTGTGGGCCTCCCATCGCCGTGGCCTCTCTCATTTCAGAGCACTGGCTCTGGGCACATGCGCTCCATAGTGCTGGCTCGTAATTGGACACACCGGTCCAGCTGCTCCGCGGCACATGGGAGCTTCCCGGGCCAGGGATTGAACCGGTGCCCCTGGCACTGCAAGGCAGACTCTTTACCCACTGGACCACCAGAAAGCCCGATAAAACTTTGCTAAGAGATAGCTGTGCTACGAGGTGGTAGAGTGTTTTGTGAGTGTAGATTTAGATTTATTGTAAATGCATATCACAAACTGGTAACCGCTAAGAGAGCAGGTAAAATGAAAGCATCTCAAAATGAATCCCGCACCTAAATGCAAAATGCAAAACTTTGAAATGCCTAACAGATGATATGGGCTTCCGCAGTGGCTTAGTGGTAAAGAATCCACCTGCAGTGCAGGAGAAGCAGGAGACGTGGGTTCATTCCATCCTTGAGGTGGCAAGACCCCTTGGAGAAAGGCACGGCAAACCCACTGCAGTATTTTTGGCTGGAGAATCCCAAGGACGGAGGAGCCTGGCTGGGACAGTCCATGGGGTTGCACAGAGTTGGCTATGACTGAACTGACTTAGCATGGTCAACAGATAATATAGGAAGAGATCTAGGTGAACTTGAATTTGTGATGACGTTTTCCATACACTATCAAAAGCAAATTCTTGGAAAAATGGATAACTTGGAATTGATTAAAATGAAAAACTTCTTTTCTTGTGAAAGACACTCTTCCTGATACGGTGGGAAATCGTTTGTTTCTCAAATGTCCTCCTCTGATTTTCATTCACTGACGATTCCTTTGCCCAGTGGTCAAAAATGGACCTAAAATGGACCCAGTCCTTCCACCTGACACTCCGTTGAAGCTCCTGGAGTCAGGCATTGAGCCTATTTGAGTTTTCATTTTTTCTGCTTAACTGTAGAAGAATAGGAGATCAGACTACCGGAGAGGGCTGACTTCAGGTATCTGAAATGCACCCGCTGTGGTTTCTCAAAACCCTCAAGTCAGAGCCTGTGTGCCTCTGCGCAGGGCTTCGTGGGTCTGAGGAGAATGGAGGACTTTAAAGGCGTTTTGTTAGCAAGCGTGTTCGCCTGAGGGTCTGCATGGTCTGATTTTCCCCAAGTCCCTCCAGAAGCTCTGTTTCCTCATGATCACTGGCGAAATCCCCGGAACAGAATGGGTGTGTGAAATTTCAGATTTTATGCAGGTTCACAGCTAGAACCCATGCACAATTACCGCTAAAGCATTTGATTCTGTCCCAGTGAAAGCCCCTCAGATCAGGCCTTTCAGAAGGAAGGAAAAAAAGCCGCTTCTGAACTTGGAGGCTCCATCCGCGATTGCACAGCAGAATAGTCTTCATACAGCCAGCACATTTACAATGTAAACGGTTTCTTTTCAAGGTTAAGGTTTAAGAGCCCAAGGCCACTATTGAAACTGCAGGGGCAGAGCGGGAACAATTCGACTGGCATTCTAAAAATAAGACGCTTTATTTTCAAACTGCAGGATGTGGTTTAAAAGACAGTCTCAACAATATACTTTCTTTCTTTTTCTTTTTTTTTGATTGCCACTTGGCCTAGAGAAAGCAGCTGGTCCCATACAGTTGTTGTGTAGTCGCTAAATCCTGTCGGACTCTTTGTGACCCCATGGACTGCAGCCTTCCACGCTTCCCTGTCCATCACCATCTCCTGAAGTCTGTTCAGATTCATGCCCGCTGAGTCAGTGATGCTATTTAACCATGGTGTTCTCTTCGACCCTCTCCTCTTTTTGCCTTCAATCTTCCCCAGCATCAGGGTCTTTTTTTTCAATGAGTCAGCTCTTTGTATCAAGTGGACAAAATATTGGACTCCCCGGGGCACCCGTGGTAAAGAATCCACCTGCTGTTGCAGGAGACAGAAGAGATGCAAGTTTGATTCCCGGGTCAGGAAGATACCTTGGAGGAGGAAATGGCAACCCACTCCAATATTCTCTGTCCATGGGAAATCCCGTGGACAGAGGTGATGGGTGGGCTGCAGTCTACAGGGTCTCAAAGAGTCAGACACAACCGAGTGCACACACACAGGCACACACAGCCAATGTGTCGAAGCTCCAGCTTCAGCATTAGTCCTTCCAATGAGGGAAGGGTCATTTCTGAGAACCAGATAAGATGATTCTCGGGGATCCCAGTCAGAACATCCCCAACCTTCCCCATCTTTTAGGGCTCAGGTGATGAACTGTTAGATTCGTGGTGACTGAATCTTAGGCAGGATCAGGCCTCTGGTAGCTCCAGACTGGCACCTGCTATCCACCTCTACAAAGATGGAATCATGAGCCACTGCAGCTGCTGACCTTCACCACCCCGTGAAGGAGCTCAGAGTGGAGAGCAGGAATGAGGCACTTGCTGCTCTGGGAAACACAGCAGAACAGGTTTTCAGATAGTTAGATATTTTCAGGAGAAGCTTTTATGAGCCCAATGCTCACATCTCATCATACCTAGAAAAGCACTTACATCATCAACAGGGTTGTCTGCTCCTCATGACTAGTGTCAAGTCATTGGCAAAATGAGTGCCTGACTGTGCACATCTCCTTCCCTGAAATCATATAGAACATTGACCTTCTCCCTGCCTCTCTGGAGCAGTTTCTCAAAGCTATCTGAGATGCGTCTTCTGGGTTTAGTTCAGCTCGGTTCAGTCTCTCAGTCGTGCCTCACTCTTTGAGACCCCGTGGGCTGCAGCACACCAACCTTCCCTGTCCTTTACCACCTCCCAGAGCTTGCCCAGACTCATGTCCATTGAGTCAGTGATGCTATCCAACTATCTTTCCTCTGTCGTCCCCTTCTGCCTTCTATTTTCCTCAGCACCAAGGTCTTTTCCAATGACCATCTCTTCACATCAGGTGGCCAAAGTATTGGAGCATCAGTTTCAGCATCAGTCCTTTCAAGGAATATTCAGGGCTGATTTCCTTTAGGTTTCCTTTAGGACTAGTCTGATCTTCTTGCAGTCCGAGGGGCTCTCCAGAGTCTTCTCTAGCACCACGTTTTGAAGGCATCAATTCTTCAGCACTCATCTTTCTTTACGGTCCAAATCTCACATCCATACATGACTACTGGAAAACCATAGCTCCGACTATATGGAATTTTGCTGGCAAAGTGATGTCTCTGCTTTTTGATACACTCTCTAGGTTTTCTTTCAAGGAGCAAGCATCTTTTAATTTCATGGCTTCAGTCACCGTCTGTAGTGATTTTGGAGCCCAAGAAAATAAAGTCTGTTGTGGGGCCCTAAATGAAAGAGGGCCTTTGCAAGCATCTTTGTAGAGTGACGCTCTCACCACCCGTGACTGGACTACTAGCAGTCCTCTGGTAGCTCCAGACTGGCACCTGCTATCCACCTCTACAAAGATGGAATCATGAGCCACTGCAGCTGCTGACCTTCACCACCCCGTGAAGGAGCTCAGAGTGGAGAGCAGGAATGAGGCACTTGCTGCTCTGGGAAACACAGCAGAACAGGTTTTCAGATAGTTAGATATTTTCAGGAGAAGCTTTTATGAGCCCAATGCTCACATCTCATCATACCTAGAAAAGCACTTACATCATCAACAGGGTTGTCTGCTCCTCATGACTAGTGTCAAGTCATTGGCAAAATGAGTGCCTGACTGTGCACATCTCCTTCCCTGAAATCATATAGAACATTGACCTTCTCCCTGCCTCTCTGGAGCAGTTTCTCAAAGCTATCTGAGATGCGTCTTCTGGGTTTAGTTCAGCTCGGTTCAGTCTCTCAGTCGTGCCTCACTCTTTGAGACCCCGTGGGCTGCAGCACACCAACCTTCCCTGTCCTTTACCACCTCCCAGAGCTTGCCCAGACTCATGTCCATTGAGTCAGTGATGCTATCCAACTATCTTTCCTCTGTCGTCCCCTTCTGCCTTCTATTTTCCTCAGCACCAAGGTCTTTTCCAATGACCATCTCTTCACATCAGGTGGCCAAAGTATTGGAGCATCAGTTTCAGCATCAGTCCTTTCAAGGAATATTCAGGGCTGATTTCCTTTAGGTTTCCTTTAGGACTAGTCTGATCTTCTTGCAGTCCGAGGGGCTCTCCAGAGTCTTCTCTAGCACCACGTTTTGAAGGCATCAATTCTTCAGCACTCATCTTTCTTTACGGTCCAAATCTCACATCCATACATGACTACTGGAAAACCATAGCTCCGACTATATGGAATTTTGCTGGCAAAGTGATGTCTCTGCTTTTTGATACACTCTCTAGGTTTTCTTTCAAGGAGCAAGCATCTTTTAATTTCATGGCTTCAGTCACCGTCTGTAGTGATTTTGGAGCCCAAGAAAATAAAGTCTGTTGTGGGGCCCTAAATGAAAGAGGGCCTTTGCAAGCATAAGGAGGCTTAAGCGCATATTTGCAGTTTGGAGCTAAGATGACGCCTACAGGAAGAGAAGAAGGTGTGATCTAAATTGTTTAGTGATGGTCAAAACTTCTGATTGATCCTCCTGGTTTCCGCGCTCGTGGACAATGCATGCTCACCATAAATTCCTATTGCAATGTAAATACATAATTGCTTGACCGTTAGCTTGATTGGTGTAACTATAGGAAGTCCCTTGCAAAACCCCCTTCGTTTGCCTATAAAAGCTGTGAGTCTGCACTAATAAAACGGAACTGCTTTGACAACACCCCTGCCATGTCTGATTGTCCCCTGCATGCGCAGGGGGGCTGGGGGGCTGGCAGCAAGACTTGCCTCTCTCTGAGATCTCCTGGTTCAGCCGGGGCAATCCCGCTGCCTTCCTTTCTGCGGAAGGTCCCCGCAGTCTGTCACTATTCCCACTGTTTGCCCATCTATTTGCCATGAGGGGATGAGGCCGGATGGCATGAACTTTGTTTTTTGAATGTTGAATTTTAGGCCAGTTTTTCACTTTCCTCTTTCACCATCATCAGGAGGCTCTTTAGTTCCTCTTCACTTTCTGCCCCAAATAATACTTAACTGGCAACTCTCATGTTGCACATTTTTCACCTTTATCAGAGACATTCATCAGCAGGGAGACAATTCTGGAGGAGAATCTGAACTGCAGCAACTGATGAACTGAGCGTCGAGGCTTTAGGGAAAATCTTCCTTTTGGCGTTCTAAAGGGGAAAACCCGCACAGGAAGCAGGCTGGGAGTCCTGGTGCACTTCAGTTCTTCCTTCTTCCCAGTTCTGTCCCCAGTGGGAAGGAGCCTGTCTTTTAGCAGAAGAATGCAGCCAAAGGACTCAATGAGCGGGCGCACCATCAGCACTCTGAAGATGTGTTTGCCTTAAAGACGCTTTTCTCCTTAGGAGGCATCTTGGCGCTCTGTGGATGCTGTGTGTTTGCCTTTGACCATGTGGGCTCCGGAGGTGTGACGCTGGGGCTTAGGGGAATGCATTTCTTGGAGAAGAGGGAGACACACAGAGGTCAGAAAACCTGGAAACGAGTCTAGGAGTGAAGCACACTGCTCCGTGAGCATCTGAGCATCTGTGTGAGTGTGTGTGGACTGGAAACTCACCCAGGAAGTGCAGGCACGTGCCTTGGACTCTCTGCTGGTCCACAGTCAGGAATCAGGGAGACGATGTGCTTTCTGTGATGATCAAACCCGCACACCTACCCAGACTGCAGTGGGCATCAGACTTTCATAGGCTTTTAATATATATAGAAAACAAAAAACCACTTATTTTTATAATTATGTGTGTGTGTGTGTGTGAAAAAGTGTGAATGCATTAGTTGCTCAGTCGTGTCCACCTTTATAGTATTGTGAATGAAGAATGCCACCTCCCATTTCAGGAAACAAAGGGTGTTGTGGTCATAAAGTCACCTTTGGAAGCAGCCCCCCCCATGCTGAGACCTGAGGGGAATTCAGGAGTGAGAGAATCTGAATATAGGTCCAAGACAGTGTTGACTGATGCACCAACTAAAAACTGAGACCCATGTGTTATTTTGACAGATTTCCTAAGAATGTCAAACCTGGAAAGGCAGGCTCTTAGAGAGCTCTGGGAGAGTGCTCCAAAGAGCTAAGTGAGGAGTCAGGATACATAGGAATTTTTCAATAAAGAACAGGTCGTTTGAACATCAAAGGATTACTGTTAATTGAAGGAAAACATGATATCAATTGAGGAATTTATTTATAGCACTTTTCTATCTATGGGAAAATGCAACAGTTTGGACTGACTGAAATTATTCCTTTGATATGCACCCTAGCTATCTTCAGCCAGCAACCTGTTTTATTCATCCTGAGCCCCCTCGGGGTGCACCTTGGGGGTGGCTGCAGGGGCAGAGGGCTTGGTGGGGGTGGGTCAGGGGAGGTAGCCCTTTTGTCTCCACCCTGACTTCACCTTGGGGCTCCTTATAGGTGGGGGTCAAGGCAGCAGTAATAGTTTGATGGCTGCAACATCCTTTGTTTACTGATACGGCAGGTGACATTATTCATTCACAATAGTCAAGATATTACACACTGAGAGAGGGACTTCAGTGAGCCCAAACACTTTCATCTTCCCATACAGAGAGGGCTTGCCTCGTGGTCCAGGCAGTAAAGAGTCTGCCTGCAATGCAGGAGACCCAGGTTCCATCCAGGGTCGGGAAGATACCCCGGAGAAGGAAATGGCACTCCACTCCAGTCTTCTTGCCTGGAGAATCCCGTGGACAGAGGAGCCTGGGGGCTACAGTCCAGAGGGTCGTAAAGAGCTGGACATGACTGAGCGACTAACACGACACTACATACATACAGAAGCCTTAAAGTCATTAACTTGACATGTAAGACTTTTTGTTTGTTTTGTTTAGTAGCAATCTTTTAATATTCAACGACAAGTTTTTCCCCCACCAGCGAAAGCTCCTATATACCATGGCTACTCTCTTACCTCTTAGGAACAGCCTCTCACAGCTACCTGAGAGGCTGCCTTCCTGGGTTATAATCCTCAGTAAGGCTACTGAGTAAAACATAATTCTCAATGCTTAGGTTATGCATTTTTTTCAGTTTACAATATATTTTATATATTATTCAGTTATATACTTATATAAAATATATTTATATATTTACATTTTGTAAAATATTTATACTATATCATATATTTAATATTTATGTATCGCATACATTATGTATTATATGCATATGCATGCTAAGTTGCTTCAGTCATGTCTGACTCTTTGAACCTTATAGACTAGCCTGCCAGGCTCCTCTGTCTTTGGGATTCGCCAGGCAAGAATACTGGAGTGGGTTGCCATTTCCTCCTTCCAGGGGATCTTCTCGACCCAGGGATCAAATCAGTATCTCCTGTGTCTATTGCTTTGGCAGGAAGATTCTTTACCACTCTGCCACATGGGAAGCCTCTACAAGTTTTTCATATTAATAAACAGAGAACAAGGAGCAGCTTTGCTCTGTTGAAGTTCTGTGCTCTTAGAAACTATACTGTGCATAGCAAAGTAGATAGTCAATCAGCAAGTATTTCGTGCACACTCACTTGCTACATGACATGATATTATGCCAGAAAATCTCTTGTCATGATCTCATTGAACTTAAAAGCACCCAGGAATGCCCTTCATGGATAGGTTTCCTAAGGATTAAGTATGATTCTAAGCCCAGGCCTAGTATGAGTGTTGAGTTTATCTAAATCATCTGTTGTTCTTATACGGTGTCACAATGTTGTCACTTTGACTTTTTCATTTTTCAAATCAACTCTCCCAGGGGATTTGTTCCCCTCTCAAAAAATTGGCTCCTGAAATGGAATCCTCTGGTGGCAGCTTTTGAAGGTCACATGGTCCAAGTATTATGGCCACAATTGTAGGCACGCTTGTCTGAGATAAAAGATCAGCATCTTTTGCTAAGCTCTCTTAAAAAAATCCAAATGAGTTCTTTTTAGTAAAAGGAAAAAGCATGTACAAATCTCAAGCAAATCTTACAAAATCCATATTTCAGAACAAATCATTTCTGAAGCAAGTTTTAATTTTCTTTTTAAGGAAAAATAGACCTGTAACATACTCCTTCTTTTTTTCCTTGGTGTGCATTATTCATAGCAACTCCAGTGTTTGTTTCTACTACGATCACAGACTCTAAATCCCCCAGTTACTGATTTTTGCTTAGGTTATGCATTTTTTCAGTTTACAATATATTTTATATATTATTCAGTTATATACTTATATAAAATATATTTATATATTTACATTTTGTAAAATATTTATACTATATCATATATTTAATATTTATGTATCGCATACATTATGTATTATATGCATATGCATGCTAAGTTGCTTCAGTCATGTCTGACTCTTTGAACCTTATAGACTAGCCTGCCAGGCTCCTCTGTCTTTGGGATTCGCCAGGCAAGAATACTGGAGTGGGTTGCCATTTCCTCCTTCCAGGGGATCTTCTCGACCCAGGGATCAAATCAGTATCTCCTGTGTCTATTGCTTTGGCAGGAAGATTCTTTACCACTCTGCCACATGGGAAGCCTCTACAAGTTTTTCATATTAATAAACAGAGAACAAGGAGCAGCTTTGCTCTGTTGAAGTTCTGTGCTCTTAGAAACTATACTGTGCATAGCAAAGTAGATAGTCAATCAGCAAGTATTTCGTGCACACTCACTTGCTACATGACATGATATTATGCCAGAAAATCTCTTGTCATGATCTCATTGAACTTAAAAGCACCCAGGAATGCCCTTCATGGATAGGTTTCCTAAGGATTAAGTATGATTCTAAGCCCAGGCCTAGTATGAGTGTTGAGTTTATCTAAATCATCTGTTGTTCTTATACGGTGTCACAATGTTGTCACTTTGACTTTTTCATTTTTCAAATCAACTCTCCCAGGGGATTTGTTCCCCTCTCAAAAAATTGGCTCCTGAAATGGAATCCTCTGGTGGCAGCTTTTGAAGGTCACATGGTCCAAGTATTATGGCCACAATTGTAGGCACGCTTGTCTGAGATAAAAGATCAGCATCTTTTGCTAAGCTCTCTTAAAAAAATCCAAATGAGTTCTTTTTAGTAAAAGGAAAAAGCATGTACAAATCTCAAGCAAATCTTACAAAATCCATATTTCAGAACAAATCATTTCTGAAGCAAGTTTTAATTTTCTTTTTAAGGAAAAATAGACCTGTAACATACTCCTTCTTTTTTTCCTTGGTGTGCATTATTCATAGCAACTCCAGTGTTTGTTTCTACTACGATCACAGACTCTAATCATCAGTGACCCACAGTTTTACAGTTTTGGCAATGGCTTACCCGACTCTGTGATCTTTCTACAGAAAAAAGGGGACAAAGATAAACCCTCTGCCACCTCAAAAGCCAAGGACAAGTTGGGAGAAACACTTGCAATGCGTGCCCCAGACAAATAACTAATTAGATATTTAGGGGAAGACCCACTGTTCAGAATGCCTTCATACTGCCTGTGTTTCTCCTTTACTCTCACGTGACCACACTTACCCTTCAGACACAAGTTCTGTGACTTTTTTTCTTTTCCACACCAACCAGTTTTGACACACCAGTTGGTAGTCTCACACAGATACACAGACAGACGTGATGGCTCATTTGCGTCTGACTCTTTGCAGCCTTGCTCTCTCCAGCCCTGTCTCCCTGGCTTTGATCTGGTTGTCCTGTACCACTTGAGTCTGGCCCACCAGCCTCAGGCATTCCATGCCTCTCTCTGTTTCTCTGCTCAGGATGCTCCAGCTCCCTTTCCTTCATGGCTGCCCAACATTGAAGACATGGCCCAGACGTCCCATCTTTGGAGCAGCCATTCTCAGAGACCTACTCTTCCCTTCCTCCAACTTCCGCTGTCCTCCTAAACTATACCATATCCGTGCTTGGGGGGATTGGGAAAAATTCAAGTTTGGTGCCGAGAGAGTTTTCTTTCACTCTTTCTGCTATTCTATATCTTGGTGACTTTCAGTCAATTACTTACTTGTACTGTATCTGTTTTCTCTTCCACAGAATTTTACTTTGTATGATTTTTTTTTGTATGATAATTTTACTTTGTATGATTGCCATGCCAACCTAATAATGGGATTATGAGAATTGTGGCGCTGGAGAAGACTCTTAAGAATCCCTTGGATAGCAAGGAAATCAAACCAGTCCATCCTAAAGGAAATCCACCCTAAATATTCATTGGAAGGACTGATGCTGAAGCTGAAGCTCCAGCCTTTTGGCCACCTGATGCGAAGAGCAGACTCATTGCAAAAGACCCTGATGCTGGGAAAGATCAGAGGCCAAAGGAGAAGAGGGCAGCAGAGGATGAGATGTGTAGGTAGCATCACCAGCTCAATGGACATGGATCTGAGCAAACTCCGGGAGATAGTGAAGGACAGGGAAGCCTGGGATGCTGTGTTTCATGGGGTCACAAAGAGCTGGACATGGCTTAGTGGCTGCACAGCAGCAACAGTGTGTGGGAAACATAATTCCTGGTCTCTGCATCCACATAAGCACTGGGCAGCATTCCTCCAGCTTCACTGTCACTGTGGGCATTCTCTTGGTGGTGGTTGCCATTCTCTCTGCCTTTGCGTTTGCTTCCTCCATCAAAGGAGTCTGCTTATGAGCTTTGTTTCTTTGCCTTTGCCACAGAGGGACCACCTTCCATCATCCCTGCATCCCCTGTGCTTAGAAGAGTGTGGACCTCCTATTAGGCACCTGGAGACAGTTATTGAAACCAACTAATTAACTGTCAAACATACATGCTACTTGCTACAAGATAGAATACCCAAACCTAGTCACAATATTGGTAGAGATGGCCACAGCCATTTGGAAGATTTTCAGTTTAACAAGGAACTTCGGTATATTTTAAAGCTCTATTCCTGACTTCCTTCTTCATTATCCAAGAGCATCCTCTTTTACCAATGCTCCTGCTTAAACAAAGAATGTATTACTTACTGGGTTAGTTGAAATGTTCAAAAGAGATGTACCTGTGTGCCATCTCTTTGATGAATTTGACCTATAATTTGGCTATATAAGAAAACATCTCAGCAGGGGCTCTCTGAAGAAGGAGGAAAGAGCTCAGGAGGTGAGGAACAGGAACAACTGACGGTAAGAAGCTCAGCAGGGTGCAGAGAGGGGGTGCTGCAGTTGGTAAAAAAGAAAAAGTAGAAAGAAGATTTTCATCTAAAATGAGAAAAGAGAAGAGCGAAAAACAGCTGCATTATACAAGATACTATGATTTGCTTCCATTTATGGGCATAATGGGAAAAAAAATAACTTGAGCATTGGGGCTAAAATTGGGTTGAATTGAAAAGAAATCCAACAGGATCGAATGGCAGATTTGAACTGAGATGTAAGATACCTCTGAAATGGTATTAGAAATGTGAGGAAAATGGCCATACTTAAGGACAGTGACCCAGAGGAGCCCGGGGTGTATATTCATTTAAACTTCACTGATTTCCAGCCTCTTACAGTTCACAGAGACCTCGGAAGGAGGGGGAAGGCTGAACTGGCGTTCTGTGCCAGCCTGGGGAGAGGATCCTGGTGCTTCTGAGCTGATAGCTCTCAATCCCAGCTACTTGGCTGGATCAGGATAAAAGGAAGCCGCAGCCTCCCTCCCCCACTGCGCTGTCACTCGGCCTGCCTACAAGTCAGTTAGTGTCCACAATTCCCCATCTACCCAACATAGACACCTAGGCACCGTCCCTCACGTCTACTCCTCTCAGCTGCCAGTCCGTCAGCAAGTGCTGTAAATGTCACTTCCCAAATGTGTCTAACTCTGCTCTGTCTCTCCTCTGCTCCCAGACCAACTCCCCAACATACTTTTGCATCCTAATCTCTGCTTCCCTTCATGCCTTTTGCATATCCAGTCTCCTAACAGCAACCAGAAGGAGCTCTTACAATGAAAGTGAGATCTTCAGGGTCTTGAAAACTAGGCTTGTTTCCTGGGCCTGACTAGCCCTACATGCCTTCCCCATCAAACCCTTCTCTGCTCTCATGTTCATCCAACTCCCTCTGACCACTGACCTTTGTTGAGGATTTTCATCTGGCCACATAAGTTCTATTCATCTGTGGCTGTCAGTCTCCATTGCTTCCTCACCTGACCTCACTTGGGTCCCCAAAGCCTAGAGGTTCATATGCGAACCATCCCAGGGTATCCAACCTTGACCTCCGATGTCCTGACCTCCCTGGTGTTCCCACAGAGGGGGCTACTTTGGCCTGAAACACTGGTCCCCCCACTCCATACTCTCTTTGATGGACTGCTATAAAGAGATCTATACAGATGTCCCATTTCCTTCCCCCATTCAGAGACTTAGTAAGCAGCTGGCATGGCAGGTGTGCCTTCCTCTCACCTGGAACACCTACTGCTGAAGATCCATCCAGCTGTGTCTGTGGGATCATGAGTCAGGTAAACTATATGTCCTGGCCTACCAATCGAATGGCAGATTTGAACTGAGATGTAAGATACCTCTGAAATGGTATTAGAAATGTGAGGAAAATGGCCATACTTAAGGACAGTGACCCAGAGGAGCCCGGGGTGTATATTCATTTAAACTTCACTGATTTCCAGCCTCTTACAGTTCACAGAGACCTCGGAAGGAGGGGGAAGGCTGAACTGGCGTTCTGTGCCAGCCTGGGGAGAGGATCCTGGTGCTTCTGAGCTGATAGCTCTCAATCCCAGCTACTTGGCTGGATCAGGATAAAAGGAAGCCGCAGCCTCCCTCCCCCACTGCGCTGTCACTCGGCCTGCCTACAAGTCAGTTAGTGTCCACAATTCCCCATCTACCCAACATAGACACCTAGGCACCGTCCCTCACGTCTACTCCTCTCAGCTGCCAGTCCGTCAGCAAGTGCTGTAAATGTCACTTCCCAAATGTGTCTAACTCTGCTCTGTCTCTCCTCTGCTCCCAGACCAACTCCCCAACATACTTTTGCATCCTAATCTCTGCTTCCCTTCATGCCTTTTGCATATCCAGTCTCCTAACAGCAACCAGAAGGAGCTCTTACAATGAAAGTGAGATCTTCAGGGTCTTGAAAACTAGGCTTGTTTCCTGGGCCTGACTAGCCCTACATGCCTTCCCCATCAAACCCTTCTCTGCTCTCATGTTCATCCAACTCCTCTGACCACTGACCTTTGTTGAGGATTTTCATCTGGCCACATAAGTTCTATTCATCTGTGGCTGTCAGTCTCCATTGCTTCCTCACCTGACCTCACTTGGGTCCCCAAAGCCTAGAGGTTCATATGCGAACCATCCCAGGGTATCCAACCTTGACCTCCGATGTCCTGACCTCCCTGGTGTTCCCACAGAGGGGGCTACTTTGGCCTGAAACACTGGTCCCCCCACTCCATACTCTCTTTGATGGACTGCTATAAAGAGATCTATACAGATGTCCCATTTCCTTCCCCCATTCAGAGACTTAGTAAGCAGCTGGCATGGCAGGTGTGCCTTCCTCTCACCTGGAACACCTACTGCTGAAGATCCATCCAGCTGTGTCTGTGGGATCATGAGTCAGGTAAACTATATGTCCTGGCCTACATCTCCATAGTTAAGTACTTCCTCTGCACCCCAAGAAGTTCACGCCACTTAAAACATAAGCTCTTGGTGTCCATACACTTGTTCTCTATGTCTGTCTCTATTTCACAAATAAAATTATCTGGACAATTTTTCTAGATTCCCTGCATATGTGTTAATACATATTATTAGTTTTTCTTTTCCTGACTTATTTCACTTTTTGACAGTCTCCAGATCCATCCACGGCTCTATAAATGACACAGTTTCATTCCTTTTTAAGACAGAGTAGTATTCCATTGTGTATATGAACCTTGTCTTCTTTATTCATTCCTCTGTTGGTGGAAAGAAAGTCTTGATGGCCAGCATTTATTTCCTACCCTCAAAGATGCAGTTACCTGTATGTGTCCAACCTAGGAATGTCTGACATTTCCCTGATGAAACGGTTTAGGAAGAAGGGACTAATGCCAGCTTTCTGGGATGCAGGCTTGATTCTGCAATATTCTCTGTCTAACATAAGCTAAGGAAGGGATAATGAAGGGACTTGCAGGGTTTGAGCCTAATGATAGTGATTAGCAGTTCACCTCTCATCTTGCAAGCAAAAGGAGAAGGGGAGAGTACCAGGAGCTTAGCCAGCACAGATGGAAGGAGAAGGGTATTGGATAGGGGTTCAGGGTCTGCACTACCCCTTGCTGGCTCATCTGTCCCTGCCCTTCTCTTTCCAAGTATTCCTTCGATTAGCCTCTCAGTGACTTACCCAGGTTGAATATGCTCATTGCCTCCTCCAGATATGGATAGTGGTCACACCTAATCTGTAGCCAGGTCCTCGCGATTGAGCGTTGAGCTTGTACCCTAGCACTCCAGTCATGTGTGTGGAGTGAATATTAAATATTCTGTGATAAAATATTACAATAGTTGTTCACTTTTATAAAGTCATGGAGGTAATTATGGACTATTATTCCTGAACCTGATCTTCAATGATACAACCCATCATTTTTACAGTTTTTAAAAATATTCTCAAAGGGGCTTCCCTGGTGTCCAGTGTGTAAGGATACCATGTGGCAGTGTAAGGGGTGCCGGTTCCATCCCTGGCCCAGGAAGATCCCACGTGCTGTGGAATGGCTGGACCGATGTGTCCAATTATGGAGCCAGCGCTCTGGAGCACATGCGCCCAGAGCCGGTGCTCTGTGGCAAGAGAAGCCACTGTGATGGGAGGCCCACACAGGCCAAAGAACAAAGACGGATGGAAATAAATAAATGAAAGACCAACAGAAGTGGCCAAAAAAAAAAAAAAAACAACCCAACATTCTCAAAGAAAAATAGCTTGTAATCACAGGTCCTAAAATTTTGGACATGCTTATTTGACATTCAAGGACTGATATTCTATTTACTGACCTCCTTCCCATATATTTTTAATAATGATCTCTCCTAGGCAACACTGTATTACTTTGGCTCAATGTGTGATAAATATATGTATATATATTGTCTAAGAGGAATTCTCAGGTGAGTGGTGCCAGTGCTGAGAGTGTGGAATCGTGGGTTGAAGAAAGACTCTGGAGTCACACAGGCTTGGGTTTGGATTCTAGAGCTGCCCTCAGTGGCTTGGTGACTTGGGCAGATCAGTTTCTGTTAATTACAAAATGAAGATATTAATTATGTCACTGATGGGCTGAGAAGATGAGATGGGTTGATACATCTGAATTCCCTGGCATAGAGCATGGCACTGGGCACTTGCTGACAGCCATTATTGCCAACCATATGTCCTGATTTCTTGTTCAGCCTGTTTTGTTGTTGTTGTTGTTGTTTTACTTCACCATTTGGCCAAACAAATTGAGGTGAATGGGAGAGAGTCCAGTGGATAGAAAGGGCTTGATGTGGCTGGGGGTCTGCTGTGTTCGTTGCTGCCATTAGACTGTGGTAAGGGTGGAGGAGCTCTTGCAGTTGACTCCCAGCTCTTTTCCAGACTCTGATTTGACATCTGTGGTTTCCCTCTTTCCTTCTTTTACACTTTCTCTTTTTGGACTATTATTCCTGAACCTGATCTTCAATGATACAACCCATATTTTACAGTTTTAAAAATATTCTCAAAGGGGCTTCCTGGTGTCCAGTGTGTAAGGATACCATGTGGCAGTGTAAGGGTGCCGGTTCCATCCCTGGCCCAGGAAGATCCCACGTGCTGTGGAATGGCTGGACCGATGTGTCCAATTATGGAGCCAGCGCTCTGGAGCACATGCGCCCAGAGCCGGTGCTCTGTGGCAAGAGAAGCCACTGTGATGGGAGGCCCACACAGGCCAAAGAACAAAGACGGATGGAAATAAATAAATGAAAGACCAACAGAAGTGGCCAAAAAAAAAAAAAAAACAACCCAACATTCTCAAAGAAAAATAGCTTGTAATCACAGGTCCTAAAATTTTGGACATGCTTATTTGACATTCAAGGACTGATATTCTATTTACTGACCTCCTTCCCATATATTTTTAATAATGATCTCTCCTAGGCAACACTGTATTACTTTGGCTCAATGTGTGATAAATATATGTATATATATTGTCTAAGAGGAATTCTCAGGTGAGTGGTGCCAGTGCTGAGAGTGTGGAATCGTGGGTTGAAGAAAGACTCTGGAGTCACACAGGCTTGGGTTTGGATTCTAGAGCTGCCCTCAGTGGCTTGGTGACTTGGGCAGATCAGTTTCTGTTAATTACAAAATGAAGATATTAATTATGTCACTGATGGGCTGAGAAGATGAGATGGGTTGATACATCTGAATTCCCTGGCATAGAGCATGGCACTGGGCACTTGCTGACAGCCATTATTGCCAACCATATGTCCTGATTTCTTGTTCAGCCTGTTTTGTTGTTGTTGTTGTTGTTTTACTTCACCATTTGGCCAAACAAATTGAGGTGAATGGGAGAGAGTCCAGTGGATAGAAAGGGCTTGATGTGGCTGGGGGTCTGCTGTGTTCGTTGCTGCCATTAGACTGTGGTAAGGGGTGGAGGAGCTCTTGCAGTTGACTCCCAGCTCTTTTCCAGACTCTGATTTGACATCTGTGGCTTTCCCTCTTTCCTCTTTACATTTGTTTTTGTAACTGGAATTCTTTAGTCAAATCTATTTAATAGAGGACCAAATAAAAAGAAAGGAAAAAATGTAGCTCAAGGGAGCTTGGCACTTGTTCCCTGAACCTTCTTTCCTAATCCCAGGTCTCGTGGGAAGATTCTAGCATAAAGAATCCACCTACAATGCAGGAGGCTCAGGAGGCTCTGGTTAGATCCGTGGGTCAGGAAGTTCCACTGGAGGAGGAAGTGGCAACCCACTCCAGCATTCTTGCCAGGAAAATCCCATGGACAGAGGAGCCTGGTGGTATATGGTCCACAGGGTCGCAAAGAGTCAGACATTTCTGAAGCGACTGATCACACGTATTATTATTGTACTTCTAAGATAGGCACTTCCGTGAAACAAGCATCCTATTTAGAGACACCTCCAGCAAGCTCTTACTTTAGAGTTTGTGGGTCTGTAGACTAATCCAGCAAAGCTCTTGATACAGCAAACATTTCCTGAAGTCCTATTTCCTTCCCAAGTATTTCGGAGCTTGCAAATTCAGATATAATGAATGGAGCCATTAGAGTGAACAATCCCTCAACAGCATAAGTTATTTTAATGGGCCCATCACTTGAAACTAAACTTCCACCATCTGTTCAACCCTTTAACTGCAAATGCAAAAAGAACACCATTCCCAATGGCATCATAAAAAGTTAGATATAAGTGATTTAAATGCATGTTTTTGTTCTGTATTCAGTGCAATATAGATCTGAAGGAAGGCGTATATTGGATGTATTTTTTATGGCAAAATCAAAATTCAGAATAGGAGAGTTTCTTTGTTCACAAACAAGTGGCTTTTTAGTTAGCATGGAATATGTTCTACCGTGCTATTCCTTCTTTCCTTCCTTTCTTCTTTCCTTTGGTCTTTCTTTCCCACAAGTATTTGTGGAATGCTACCTTGTGCCTGCTAATGGACTAGATGTTGGGGACATAGAAGTTAATGGCGATAATTAGCAAGACCCCTGGTACCTCCCAAGGACAATAAAACAGAACATTTCATATAAATAAACAGAAAAGTCACATAAAAATTCAAACATAAATTTCATGTTCTACTTCAGAATGGTAATGTGATGGAATAGGAAGGGGTTTGCAATGAGTCAGATCTTGGTTTTAAATTCCCAACTTCTCCACCGTGTGACATCTCTGAGTCTTTCCTTATCTGGCATTTATTTCATATCTGTTTTACCACCCAGAAAATGGGAACAGTGTCTTCCTCATAGGTCTGCTGTGATTGAATGAGTTATGCATGCAAAATTGCTCATCTGGGACATGAAACAGAGTGGGCACTCTGTGTTAATTTTCCTGATTTCCAATGCATTTTTTATAGATTTTGGAAAATTACTTTTCACACATAAAATGATAGATTCATGAAACCCTAGAATATGAAAGAGTCTAAGATGCATTCAGCTTCTCTACATCCAATGTTCCTTATTTTATAGACAATCTAATTTAATTCCAGAAAACATAGTAACTAGCTCAGAGACTCGCAATTTGCAGTAGTCTTTAGAACATTCTGACTATGATTCTGATTTTATTATTCTATAAATTAAAAAAATAAGCATGTACTTTCCATATATGTATATATTTAATTTTGTAGAGTGAACATGTTGTATATTTGGTATACATGAGTTAGTATATTGACAATTGTACATACTACGAAAAATATATAATAGAAATAAAGAATAAGATAATAATGAAATACTAAGTATTTGTCATTGAATTAATTTTGATGGCTTTTACTAAGCCAAAGGCATGCATCCTAGTGGCAGAAATTGAAGAGGAACTAAAGAGCCTCTTGATGAAGGTGAAACAGGAAAGTGAAAAAGCTGACTTAAAACTTAATATTCAAAAAACTAAGATTATGGCATCTGGTTCCATCGCTTCATGGCAAATAGATGGGCAAACAATGGAAACAGGGACAGGCTTTATTTTCTTGGGCTCCAAAATCACTGTGGATGGAGATTGTAGAGATCAAATTAAAAGTTGCTTGCTCCTTGAGTCTAGTGCCTTAGACTACTGACCATCCTGACACGCTATGCTTGTCCCTTGGAAGAAAAGCTATGACAAACCTAGACCAGTGTATTAAAAGAGAGAAACCACTTTGCCAACAAAGAGCCGTCTAAAAATCCAAGAAATTCATAAAATTCAAAAAAAAAATAAATTTCATGTTCTACTGCAGAATGGTAATGTGATGGAATAGGAAGGGGTTTGCAATGAGTCAGATCTTGGTTTTAAATTCCCAACTTCTCCACCGTGTGACATCTCTGAGTCTTTCCTTATCTGGCATTTATTTCATATCTGTTTTACCACCCAGAAAATGGGAACAGTGTCTTCCTCATAGGTCTGCTGTGATTGAATGAGTTATGCATGCAAAATTGCTCATCTGGGACATGAAACAGAGTGGGCACTCTGTGTTAATTTTCCTGATTTCCAATGCATTTTTTATAGATTTTGGAAAATTACTTTTCACACATAAAATGATAGATTCATGAAACCCTAGAATATGAAAGAGTCTAAGATGCATTCAGCTTCTCTACATCCAATGTTCCTTATTTTATAGACAATCTAATTTAATTCCAGAAAACATAGTAACTAGCTCAGAGACTCGCAATTTGCAGTAGTCTTTAGAACATTCTGACTATGATTCTGATTTTATTATTCTATAAATTAAAAAAATAAGCATGTACTTTCCATATATGTATATATTTAATTTTGTAGAGTGAACATGTTGTATATTTGGTATACATGAGTTAGTATATTGACAATTGTACATACTACGAAAAATATATAATAGAAATAAAGAATAAGATAATAATGAAATACTAAGTATTTGTCATTGAATTAATTTTGATGGCTTTTACTAAGCCAAAGGCATGCATCCTAGTGGCAGAAATTGAAGAGGAACTAAAGAGCCTCTTGATGAAGGTGAAACAGGAAAGTGAAAAAGCTGACTTAAAACTTAATATTCAAAAAACTAAGATTATGGCATCTGGTTCCATCGCTTCATGGCAAATAGATGGGCAAACAATGGAAACAGGGACAGGCTTTATTTTCTTGGGCTCCAAAATCACTGTGGATGGAGATTGTAGAGATCAAATTAAAAGTTGCTTGCTCCTTGAGTCTAGTGCCTTAGACTACTGACCATCCTGACACGCTATGCTTGTCCCTTGGAAGAAAAGCTATGACAAACCTAGACCAGTGTATTAAAAGAGAGAAACCACTTTGCCAACAAAGAGCCGTCTAGTCAAAGCTATGGTTTTTCCAGTAGTCATGTACAGATGTGAGAGTTGGACCATAAAGAAGGCTGCTTATTAACTGTGACACTGGAGAGGGCTCTTTAGAATCCCTTGGACTGCAAGGAGATCAAATCAGTCAATCCTAAAGGAAATCAACCTTGACTATTCATTGGAAGGACTAATACTGAAGTTGAAGCTCCAATACTTTGGTAGCCTGATGAGAAGAGCTGAGCCATTGGAAAAGACCCTTGATGGTGGGAAAGACTGAAAGCAAGAAGAAAAAGGGGTGACAGAGGATAAGATGGTTGGATGGCATCACCAACTCAATAGACAAGAGTTTGAGAAAAAAGGGAGATAGTGAATAACATGCAATCCTGGTGTCTGAAGTCCATGGGGTCACAAAGATTTGGACATGATTTAGTGACTGAACAACAGTAACAAAGGCACACATACTTAGTCTCTTGGGATACATTGTATATAATTAGTATGACTTTAATTCCACAGTTCAACACTTTTGAAAAGGTTTGAGAATTTTTGACAGACTTTTATTTTTAGCTTGTGATGGGGTTGAGTATTAGAAGGAGAACCAGCTCTACCATTTTCTTGTTTTCCTCTTGTATTCGTATTATGCTCAGTCTGCAATGGCTTTGCAGGAATATTTTTAGCCATTTCTTCATATTGTGGTGATTAGTTTGGCTAAACCTGGACAATAAAATGTCCAAATCCACATTTCCAGGCACATGTTAATATGCTGGTGGTAAATGGGTGGGTAAGGAAGCTGATGTTTCCACTTGTCCATTAGGAAGTGTGTCTTTTTTTTTTTTTTTTTAATTTGGCGTCTTTTATTGACTATTTATTTAGTTATTTTCAGTCATGTTTATTCTTCAGCCTGTGCGGGCCTCACATTGCAGCCTCCTCTTTTTTAGCCCTGTGGTCCAGAGCGCTGGCTTGTAATTGGACACACCGGTCCAGTCGTGGTGAGTGGGATCTTTCCAGGCCTTAGACTACTGACCATCCTGACACGCTATGCTTGTCCCTTGGAAGAAAAGCTATGACAAACCTAGACCAGTGTATTAAAAGAGAGAAACCACTTTGCCAACAAAGAGCCGTCTAGTCAAAGCTATGGTTTTTCCAGTAGTCATGTACAGATGTGAGAGTTGGACCATAAAGAAGGCTGCTTATTAACTGTGACACTGGAGAGGGCTCTTTAGAATCCCTTGGACTGCAAGGAGATCAAATCAGTCAATCCTAAAGGAAATCAACCTTGACTATTCATTGGAAGGACTAATACTGAAGTTGAAGCTCCAATACTTTGGTAGCCTGATGAGAAGAGCTGAGCCATTGGAAAAGACCCTTGATGGTGGGAAAGACTGAAAGCAAGAAGAAAAAGGGGTGACAGAGGATAAGATGGTTGGATGGCATCACCAACTCAATAGACAAGAGTTTGAGAAAAAAGGGAGATAGTGAATAACATGCAATCCTGGTGTCTGAAGTCCATGGGGTCACAAAGATTTGGACATGATTTAGTGACTGAACAACAGTAACAAAGGCACACATACTTAGTCTCTTGGGATACATTGTATATAATTAGTATGACTTTAATTCCACAGTTCAACACTTTTGAAAAGGTTTGAGAATTTTTGACAGACTTTTATTTTTAGCTTGTGATGGGGTTGAGTATTAGAAGGAGAACCAGCTCTACCATTTTCTTGTTTTCCTCTTGTATTCGTATTATGCTCAGTCTGCAATGGCTTTGCAGGAATATTTTTAGCCATTTCTTCATATTGTGGTGATTAGTTTGGCTAAACCTGGACAATAAAATGTCCAAATCCACATTTCCAGGCACATGTTAATATGCTGGTGGTAAATGGGTGGGTAAGGAAGCTGATGTTTCCACTTGTCCATTAGGAAGTGTGTCTTTTTTTTTTTTTTTTTAATTTGGCGTCTTTTATTGACTATTTATTTAGTTATTTTCAGTCATGTTTATTCTTCAGCCTGTGCGGGCCTCACATTGCAGCCTCCTCTCTTGTTGCACTGTGCTCCAGAGCGCTGGCTTGTAATTGGACACACCGGTCCAGTCGTGGTGAGTGGGATCTTTCCAGGCCAGGGATTGAACAAGTGCCCCTTGCACTGCAAGGTGGACTCTCTACCCACTGGACCACCAGGGAAGTCACTGGAACTTGTCTTTGAGGGTCCCCTGTGGACATTATGGAACCCTCTGACATAACAACCAAATAAGATTGAGAGTATCTATATATCAAATACCTTGAAAACTTTTCTTACTTTTTAAAAAGATAAACAGTTAAATACTTGCCCTAATATTTTTGCCTCTACCGTAGATGATAGTCTTGTTCATTTCACTTTGGAGGTCAATTGAATTCATGGAAGAAAAAGGACTAGAGGCTGGGTCTATTGTTTTCTCAATAACTTTTTTTGTACAAAATACAAAGGATTTTTATAACAAGATTTTTATTTTACTGTCGTGTAACATGGTCATAAAGGTATACATGTTGCAAGGGTGCACTTTCCTGAATTTCCTCACAATGAACCCACATGGCCACTGTGCACATCAAAAACTAGAGCCTCCCCAGCACCAGAATGTGCTCTCAAGCTTCCTCTTGCCTCTCAATAATTCCTATTTAGATTTCTAATTCTCTGAATTAGTTTGTTTTAGATTTTGTATAAAGAGAATGGTACAATTTGAACTATTTTAAGCCTTAATATCTTAACACTGTGAGATTTATCTGGGTGGGCTTGTGTCGTGGTTAGCCATTCATCTTCTTTGCTATGGGATCTCTACGGCATCCATCTACCGCCATCTACTTAAGATTTCACACTGATGGAGAGCTGCGTTGTTTCCAGTGTTTTTCTATTATGAATGGTGCTACCATGGACTGTCTTGTTATTTGGTGTGGATATGCCTGCATTTCTGCTGAATATAAATTTAGGAGATGCATGTAGCAGTGGGACAGCTGAGTCACAGAGTAGAGATATGTTGAGCTTTAGTAGATAGACTATACATATACACTATTTCAGTAATATTATGTAAGTAGCAACATAAGACAGAACAACATACAACAATAAGAAGTTATCACTCACACAGCCTCTGGGTTGCTTGGGGTCTGCTGATCTAAGCTGTATTCAACTGGACTTGGCTTCAAGCTGGACACTGAGTTCAGATCTATTCCATGTGTCTCCCATTCTTCTTGGATCAGAGGCTCCTCAAGGCTCATTTTCCTTAAAGGTCAGCCAAGTTTCCCCTCAAGACTGGAATCAGGATGGCATGCCTAACTGGAAAAGTACATTTCAGGTCTCTGCTCACATGATGTCCATCAGCATACTAATGGATAATACAGGTGACACGGTCAAACACAAGAGGTGGAGGAAATCACTGCCCCATCATGAGGTCTTAGTTAGTGTGTGAATATATAATTTTACACACAGAAATGAAGAATTTGAACCCATAATTCAATTGACTGTATAATCTCTCAAGGAATACCAATCCAATGTACACTGTAAGCAGTGGATTTCAAAATTTCCCATTACTCCACATCTTCAACATTTTTGGTATATTTTCAGTCTTTTAAATGATAGTCATTCAAAGTCATGGCTTTAATTTGTATCTCTCTAGTGATTAATGAGGCTGAATACCTTTTCACGCATTTGTTGGCCTTTTTAAAAGTGCTGCTCAGGTCACTTACCCATTGAAAAGATTAGGTGGCAAGCCTTTTTCTAATTGATTCATAAGATATATTCTGAAATGAGTCTTTTGTTGGTTATCTTTCTCTACTCTGTCTTATCTTTTCACTCTCATATTTGTGTCTTCGGATGAACATCTTACATTTGAATACGGTCCAAGTTAGCAATCTTTCCTTTATGATTAGTGCCTTGTATGTCCCACTTGAGATGCCTTTGCTGACCCTCGGTTCATGAAGAGATTCTCCTGTGTGTTTCTTATAAAAGCCTTATTGTTCTTCTTTTCATATTGATATCTACAATCTATCTGGATCTGGAATTGATTTTTATGTATTTTGTGACATAATGGTCCAGATGCGTATGGATTCTAATTTACCCGTACCATTATTGAAAGACCATCTTTTCCTTTTGCACTACCATTTTCCTATTAAGTATCCATTATGTGATTTGCATTTCTGGTTTCTCTGTTCTATTCCATTGGCCTATTTGTCTGTCTAATGTCAATACTATGTCCTTTTAATTACTATTGCATCTTAATATATCTTCATATCTGACATCATAAATCCTCTAGATTTGTTCTCAGTCAAGATTACCTTGACTTTTCTTAACTAGGTTTCCATTAAAAATGTTTAAACCAGCTTGTCAATTTTTATAGCAGTCCTCCTGGAATATTGATTAAAATTACAACGACTAACTTGGGGAGAGGCAATGATTACCTTTTTCGATCTAGGAATGTGATGTATTCATCCTTTTTTTTCCCCATGTCTTTAAAGTGCTTTACTCAACAAATCTGGATCTGAAAATATCCCAAATTATCAAGTTTTGGTACATTTTTGTTTAACAGTTCTTCAAACTGTCTCTTTCTTCTATTATTCTTTACAGTACAGAAGCAAGAAAAAAACCAGACCTTACTGCAACACTTTTGTTGAAATCTCCTTAGCTAAATATCCAAGTCCTTTGCATGTTTTTCTTTATATGAAACTGCAGAACACAGTTCAGCTACCTTTTCTGACACTATCTAAAAATACTGAATACCAGTCATTGATTCCTCATTACTATCTGTCCATCACTGGCAGTGTTTTGACATCGTGTTTCTACCAAGAGTCTGTTTGTAATGATTTAGTCATTCTCTTTGCCAGCAAAGGTCCCTATAGTCAAAGCTACGACTTTTCCTGCACTAGAATGACATGCAACTTTGTGAAGCATTCCATATTTGGAGGTGGGCACGGGGCTTCCTGTCCGCTCAAAAGAGTTTTGTAAAGATATCTGCCAGTTTTTACCCATCTTTTTTTTTGTGTCTTCGGATGAACATCTTACATTTGAATACGGTCCAAGTTAGCAATCTTTCCTTTATGATTAGTGCCTTGTATGTCCCACTTGAGATGCCTTTGCTGACCCTCGGTTCATGAAGAGATTCTCCTGTGTGTTTCTTATAAAAGCCTTATTGTTCTTCTTTTCATATTGATATCTACAATCTATCTGGATCTGGAATTGATTTTTATGTATTTTGTGACATAATGGTCCAGATGCGTATGGATTCTAATTTACCCGTACCATTATTGAAAGACCATCTTTTCCTTTTGCACTACCATTTTCCTATTAAGTATCCATTATGTGATTTGCATTTCTGGTTTCTCTGTTCTATTCCATTGGCCTATTTGTCTGTCTAATGTCAATACTATGTCCTTTTAATTACTATTGCATCTTAATATATCTTCATATCTGACATCATAAATCCTCTAGATTTGTTCTCAGTCAAGATTACCTTGACTTTTCTTAACTAGGTTTCCATTAAAAATGTTTAAACCAGCTTGTCAATTTTATAGCAGTCCTCCTGGAATATTGATTAAAATTACAGCGACTAACTTGGGGAGAGGCAATGATTACCTTTTTCGATCTAGGAATGTGATGTATTCATCCTTTTTTTCCCCATGTCTTTAAAGTGCTTTGCTCAACAAATGTGGATCTGAAAATATCCCAAATTATCAAGTGTTTGTAGAGGTTTGTTTAACAGTTCTTCAAACTGTCTCTTTCTTCTATTATTCTTTACAGTACAGAAGCAAGAAAAAAACCAGACCTTACTGCAACACTTTTGTTGAAATCTCCTTAGCTAAATATCCAAGTCCTTTGCATGTTTTTCTTTATATGAAACTGCAGAACACAGTTCAGCTACCTTTTCTGACACTATCTAAAAATACTGAATACCAGTCATTGATTCCTCATTACTATCTGTCCATCACTGGCAGTGTTTTGACATCGTGTTTCTACCAAGAGTCTGTTTGTAATGATTTAGTCATTCTCTTTGCCAGCAAAGGTCCCTATAGTCAAAGCTACGACTTTTCCTGCACTAGAATGACATGCAACTTTGTGAAGCATTCCATATTTGGAGGTGGGCACGGGGGCTTCCCTGTCCGCTCAGATTGTAAAGAATCTGCCTATAGTGGGGGAGGCCAATGTCTAATCCTTGGATCTAGAAGATCCCCTGGAGGAGGGAACGACTACCCATTCCAGGGTTCTTGCCTGGAAAATTCCATGGACACAAAAGACTAGAGAGCTACAGTCCATGGGGTTGCAAAGAGTCAGATACAACTTAGTGACAAACACTCACTTTTTCACATAATTCTTCCACTGGGTCTTAAAAGATGAGTAGTTTGGGTAGAGGGGCTGTGGCAGAGCAATCATGCAAGAAGGAACAGCTTATGCCTCCTAATGACTGGTAGGTGCTTCCTTAAAAGACTTTTCCATCTCTGATCCCCAGGCCAGCCTAGCTCACCTGGGCACGTTTCCACTTTCCCAGTCACAACACGCATCCTCTCTCCCTTCCCTTCACCTTCCCCTCCTAGCCCATCTCAGCAAAGGCAACCAACATATCCATCCAGCCAGTCACTCAAGCTCAAAGCACAGTTCACCTTCTGATTTCCTTTCTGTCCTGAATGTCCTGCAATCCTGCCAGCAGCCCACCTTCTCAACTCTGTCAACTTCAGAGGGGCATTTGCCATCTACCTCTGTAAGAATGACATCATCCCTTCAACATCCCCTGAAAGGAGTTCCCAGTGGAGAGCAGGAATGAGGCATGCTGCACTCTGGAAAACTGGCAGAACTGGTTTTCACATAGTTAGATATTTTCGGGAGATAATTTTATAAGCCCACTTCTTGCATCTCTTCATATCTAGAAAAGCAGTGAAATCCTACATAGTGTTGTCCGCTCCTTGTGGCTAGCAGTAACTTTCATGAGATTTGTAGAAACCTTCTGCAAAAATATGTGCCTGACTTTATGAACTTCCTCTTCAGTAACATGACATATATACTACTTCTCCTCCTATCTCTTCAGAGGAGTTTCTCAGACCTATCTGAGGTGCTGTCCCTGGGCTGTAGTCCTCATCTTATCCCCAATAAAACAACTCACAACCTTCTCATGCTATGCTTTTTTAAAAATTTCTTTAAGTAAGCAATACCATCTCAAAGTTATAGCCTCACTATCTCATTTCACATGTTGGAAAAGATTTTGGAAGAAATTCTGGTCCTGTTGGTCCGAGGAGAGAGATAACAAGTGTCTTTTGTTATATTAATGAAGCGACATTTGGAGAGTGCCTAAGGTTGGGGGCTGGTTGCGAGTGGAAACTACTGGATCAGTTGAGCCTCTGTAATGAAGCTTCCATTAGGAGCCCAAAAGGACGGAGTTGGGAGGGCATATATATGGTGAACCAGATCCCTTCCGTGTGCCACTGGGCCAGCCTCTAAACCCTGTGAGGACAGAAACTCCTTTGTCTGGGACCTTGCCCTGTGATTCTCTTCTTTTCAAAACTTTTGTAATAAACTTGTAGTCTAGGGAGTAAATGGGTCTCCTAAGTTTTGTGAGCCATCGTAGCAAATTAATGGAACCCAGAGATTTTGGGTTGTTTTTTGGAGAAAAACCTAACTGATCTGAACTGGAGGGTACAGACATTTTGGTTAGAGCCATGGATATCTAGCATCAGCAAGGCAACCAACATATCCAAGCATCAAAGCTAACAGTTCACCTTCTGATTTCCTTTCTGTCCTGAATGTCCTGCAATCCTGCCAGCAGCCCACCTTCTCAACTCTGTCAACTTCAGAGGGGCATTTGCCATCTACCTCTGTAAGAATGACATCATCCCTTCAACATCCCCTGAAAGGAGTTCCCAGTGGAGAGCAGGAATGAGGCATGCTGCACTCTGGAAAACTGGCAGAACTGGTTTTCACATAGTTAGATATTTTCGGGAGATAATTTTATAAGCCCACTTCTTGCATCTCTTCATATCTAGAAAAGCAGTGAAATCCTACATAGTGTTGTCCGCTCCTTGTGGCTAGCAGTAACTTTCATGAGATTTGTAGAAACCTTCTGCAAAAATATGTGCCTGACTTTATGAACTTCCTCTTCAGTAACATGACATATATACTACTTCTCCTCCTATCTCTTCAGAGGAGTTTCTCAGACCTATCTGAGGTGCTGTCCCTGGGCTGTAGTCCTCATCTTATCCCCAATAAAACAACTCACAACCTTCTCATGCTATGCTTTTTTAAAAATTTCTTTAAGTAAGCAATACCATCTCAAAGTTATAGCCTCACTATCTCATTTCACATGTTGGAAAAGATTTTGGAAGAAATTCTGGTCCTGTTGGTCCGAGGAGAGAGATAACAAGTGTCTTTTGTTATATTAATGAAGCGACATTTGGAGAGTGCCTAAGGTTGGGGGCTGGTTGCGAGTGGAAACTACTGGATCAGTTGAGCCTCTGTAATGAAGCTTCCATTAGGAGCCCAAAAGGACGGAGTTGGGAGGGCATATATATGGTGAACCAGATCCCTTCCGTGTGCCACTGGGCCAGCCTCTAAACCCTGTGAGGACAGAAACTCCTTTGTCTGGGACCTTGCCCTGTGATTCTCTTCTTTTCAAAACTTTTGTAATAAACTTGTAGTCTAGGGAGTAAATGGGTCTCCTAAGTTTTGTGAGCCATCGTAGCAAATTAATGGAACCCAGAGATGGGGTTGTGGAGACCTCTGATTTACAGACATTTTGGTTAGAAGCCCAATAACAACGAGGGATTACAACTGGCATCTGAACTGGGGAGGGGTAGTCTTGTGGGACTGAGCCCTTAGCCTGTGGCTCTGAGGCTGTGTCCAGGCAGACAGAACTGGGGTAAGTTGTAGGATACTCAGCTGGTGGGAGGGCGGGTAGACACCCCTACACAGTGTAATTGGTGACAAGAATGAGTGCCACTCTAGAACTTTGAGCATCCTGCAGGCAAGCCTCCTTCCTGGGCTTCCTCACTGATCCTCATATTCCTGAAGCTGCAGCCAGTGGATAGGTTCAGTCTTCCCCAGGGCTGTCCCCACCCTCCGTCCCCAGCCCACATCTGTGCTTTTAGCCAGTTCGCCTGTCTCCTGTCGCCTGCCCTTCCTCTTCCTTTTAGAACCTACTTTGGTGCCATGCCGTTTGGCTATAAATTAAGTATTAGGGGCATTGCAAATAATGTTAACATACCACCTCTGCATTCTTGTTTCTTTTTGACCTTTATACATGAGTTCTAATCAGCAACTCCCCCTTGACAGGGTGTATGATTCCAATTGCTTTAAAATATAATTATTATTCTAATTGAGCAAGACCCCCAACCGGGGAGGCAAACGATTAAATCATTGAGAGTTTACATGCCTACAGAGAGATAAAATGATATAATATGATAATAACTAAAGAGCCATTATGTTGGTTAATTGCAATTTTAAAACAACTCATTGTTTAGGGAAAATAATTCATAAAGAGGAATACAGAGAAATTACGGCACCATATGTAAATATATGTCATTGATGACATTCATATGTAAATACAGTTTTAAAAAGAAACAAGAGAAAAAAAAAGGTTCTCATTTTGAATATGCTTGGAATTTCATGCCCTGTCCCAGATTAATAGTGACGTAAAAATTTCTTTCATATTTATCATATTGCTGACAGAGGGCTTTCTGATATTTTGGGGATGTTCGGAGCCAAACTGGTGGGCTTCTCCGGTGGTTTAGTGGTATAAAATCCTCCTGCCAATGTGCGAGATGTAGATTCTATCCCTGAGTCAGGAAGATCGCCTGGAGAATGAAATGGCAATCCACTCCAGTATTCTTGCCTGGGGAATCCCAAGGACAGAGGAGCCTGGTGGGCTATGTCCACCGGGTTGCAAAGACTCAGACAGGACTGAGTGTCTGAGCACTCAGGCACACAGGGACAAGCTGGCATCATGAAGGCATTAACCCAATTCTTTGGGGGGAAAAACTGCTGGAATAAAATCATTAAGTACCCTTTTGCCTTCTAATGAACCAGCATGAGACTGTATCCAATTTCCTGTCTATGTTTCCTTTGATCTCTTTAAGTTTTTCCTTGGTCAAAGCTCTCCTGTTTGAATTGCACTAATTTGTAACTCTGCGTCTTCCATCTGGGGATACAGATCTGTGCAACACCCCCCCTTCCACGCTGGGCTAAATTTGCCCAGCACCTGGTTGAACATATTGGTTTCGGCATGTTTACCCAAATTGTTAGTAAAACATCAGAAACAGTCGGCTCCTGCGAATCAAATCGCAAGCAGCGTCCCTGTCACTTACGCTAATATAATTTAGACTTGAGATTCACAAGCAGGAGTACCTGCTTCCACTTCAGTTAACATACCACCTCTGCATTCTTGTTTCTTTTTGACCTTTATACATGAGTTCTAATCAGCAACTCCCCCTTGACAGGGTGTATGATTCCAATTGCTTTAAAATATAATTATTATTCTAATTGAGCAAGACCCCCAACCGGGGAGGCAAACGATTAAATCATTGAGAGTTTACATGCCTACAGAGAGATAAAATGATATAATATGATAATAACTAAAGAGCCATTATGTTGGTTAATTGCAATTTTAAAACAACTCATTGTTTAGGGAAAATAATTCATAAAGAGGAATACAGAGAAATTACGGCACCATATGTAAATATATGTCATTGATGACATTCATATGTAAATACAGTTTTAAAAAGAAACAAGAGAAAAAAAAAGGTTCTCATTTTGAATATGCTTGGAATTTCATGCCCTGTCCCAGATTAATAGTGACGTAAAAATTTCTTTCATATTTATCATATTGCTGACAGAGGGCTTTCTGATATTTTGGGGATGTTCGGAGCCAAACTGGTGGGCTTCTCCGGTGGTTTAGTGGTATAAAATCCTCCTGCCAATGTGCGAGATGTAGATTCTATCCCTGAGTCAGGAAGATCGCCTGGAGAATGAAATGGCAATCCACTCCAGTATTCTTGCCTGGGGAATCCCAAGGACAGAGGAGCCTGGTGGGCTATGTCCACCGGGTTGCAAAGACTCAGACAGGACTGAGTGTCTGAGCACTCAGGCACACAGGGACAAGCTGGCATCATGAAGGCATTAACCCAATTCTTTGGGGGGAAAAACTGCTGGAATAAAATCATTAAGTACCCTTTTGCCTTCTAATGAACCAGCATGAGACTGTATCCAATTTCCTGTCTATGTTTCCTTTGATCTCTTTAAGTTTTTCCTTGGTCAAAGCTCTCCTGTTTGAATTGCACTAATTTGTAACTCTGCGTCTTCCATCTGGGGATACAGATCTGTGCAACACCCCCCCTTCCACGCTGGGCTAAATTTGCCCAGCACCTGGTTGAACATATTGGTTTCGGCATGTTTACCCAAATTGTTAGTAAAACATCAGAAACAGTCGGCTCCTGCGAATCAAATCGCAAGCAGCGTCCCTGTCACTTACGCTAATATAATTTAGACTTGAGATTCACAAGCAGGAGTACCTGCTTCCACTCACATCCACGGAGCAACTGGAAGCCTAGACCTGGCACTCAGCATATCTGCAGAGCTGGGAGAGGAGGCACTTCAGCTGGTTTCAGTCTTATGTTTCATACATAGTCTGTGGATCATTTTCCAACTCTTCCTTTTCATTTCTTAACTTCTCCAAGTCCTTTGATGAGCTCTGTGTGGAGAGCTATTGCCAGTCTCATTTCCTGTGGTCTTTTCAAATCCAATCTTTTCAGCTCGCTCTGTTTGGTTGAGGGATTAGAGCTTCTTAGCCTGAAAGCCAGTTTTGGAATGCTGGTTGAGGGTCAACAGTGAAGACAGTTTTCCCCTTCCATTTTTGTCTGGGGTAGCCTTTTTAATTTACAAGTCTGGAAACCCACAAAGCCTTCTTATTGTTACTGTAGCTGGCAAATGGCCCAGATCCACCCCAATCCTTTGCAAAAAAAAAAAAAAAAATCCTTCTTTCTATTCCTGCCTTTTGCTGTAGAATTCATTATTGTAATGCCTTGTTTATTTACATTTTTATCCGGTGATAATGAGCTTTTCAGTCTTTAGGTTTTCAGTTTCCCTAGCCACAGAAAGAAGACCAAGAAAAAGAGAGAGAAAGATGTGAGGGGTGAGAGTTCTTGCCCTGAGTCTACTTCTCTGCCCAGGTTCTGAATGTGTGTCACTAACCCTTTGTGGCTGTGGGTTAATGATCTTTAAAAATCAGGATTCAGGAATGACCCAGCCTGTTCAGGGCCTGCTGTGTGTCAGAGCTGTTGGGTGAAGGTAGTCAGTTGTAACCCCTTCTAAGGCTGGGGCGGGGGGTGGGGAGTTGGGGGTGCAGGTGGTCATGAGAGGGAGGGATGTTAGTGCTGCCGCAGGAAGGAGAGCGTCAGGGGGTCCTGCCGGCTGTGAGGACGGGGTCTTCCTCTCCCAGGGACCCAGCAGCCTTAGGAAATCAAGTCTCATGCTTGAACATAGACAGCATTTTCTAAGAAATGGATTGAAATTGTGCCAGTGTCAGAACCTGTGTGTTTCGTCTCTCACTGTTGACCAAAGGGGTTACATAGCTTCCGTCATCTTATCTGTCCACTTGCTACTTCTTTCTTCATGCACTTATTTACCAGTCCTTGTGCCTAAGTGCTTACACTTTTCCAGGCCCATTTCATGATGATAAAGCATCACAAACTGCTGACTGAGATCAGTAAGAAAGCTGAAAGGAGCCTGAAGATGGTCTGCTGAAACCATGTAACCCAGATTGGGATTTGAGCCTATGGTCTTTATTTAAAAAAATTTTTGGCCACTTTTTATTGGTCTTTCATTTATTTATTTTCATCCATCTTAGTTCTTTGGCCTGTGTAGGCCTCCCATTGCTGTGGCCTCTCCTGTAGCAGAGCACCAGCTCTGGGTGCATGCACTCCAGAGTGTTAGCTCTTAACTGGACACACCAGTCCAACTGCTCCACAACACTCGAGGTCTTCCCATGCCAGGGGTTGAACCGGCACCCCTTGCAGTGCAAGGCAGACTCTTTGCCCACTGGACCACCAGGGAAGCCCCTAACCTATGGTCTTTTAACTGAGATAACACACCTACTCTCAGGACTCAGTGAAGTTCAGGTTCTTGAGGTCTCATTAGAGAAAGGATTCAGTGAGAGACAAAGTGATAGGTGGGGAGTGGATTCATTTAGAGAGAAACACTCTCCACAGACAGAGTGTAGAGCATCTCAGAAGGTGAGAGGGGCCCTGAAATATGGCATGGCTCACTTTCATGGACAGCAATTTCATGGGCTAATGGGTGGGAGGATTATTTCAACTATTCAGGGAAAAGATGGGGATTTCCAGGAATTGGGCCACCACCCAGCTTTTGGTCTTTGATGGTCGGCCTTAGAACTGTCATGGCCCTGGTGGCTGTGTCATTTAGCTGACGTGTTACAGTGAGCAGATGAGGCTCCAGGTCCACTGGAAGTTGAGTCTTCAGCCTTTTTGGACCTGCTTGACTCTAACTGGTTTTTGTCATGTCCTATGGCTATGTCTTTTTTTCAAAGGCCATGTCCTGCTCCCTTCCCTCCTGTTTCACCTCTACAATTTGTAACTAGGAGATATTAGAAGATTTGTAACTAGGAGTCCTGACTGGGGTGGTGGAAGGGAAGGGGATATGAAGGGTCACATAATTCAATAATGTAAATTAGGCAACAAAACATTTAGTGGAAAAAGGTGAGTGAGCAAACTTTTATCTCTTGAATCCATAATAAGAGTTGAAAGAGGTCACCTTAAGAAAGGCATGACTTCAGACTGGGGTGGCAATGGTAGAGTTGAGCTGGAAGACTTGGCCTTGGAAGGCCCTGCATAGAGTAGGCAGAGCCTGAGAGGAGCCCTGTGTGTCATGGATGTGGATCCTTCCCCTTTTCTCTTCCCATTCTGAGATTGGGGAAACCAGTCACTAGGACCTTGGATGACAGTAGGTAGGATCTGCCTGCCTGGGAGGAGCTGGAGGTCAGACTGGGACTTTTTCTGACTTCTCTCCCAGCTAGTATTTTAGTTTGTGACTTAGACTTTGAATGATGAGCAATTTATAAAAAGAACAGAGACATGGAGAATTCCATCCTGCTGGCCAGTGGAAAACAGCTATGGTCTTAACTGAGATAACACACCTACTCTCAGGACTCAGTGAAGTTCAGGTTCTTGAGGTCTCATTAGAGAAAGGATTCAGTGAGAGACAAAGTGATAGGTGGGGAGTGGATTCATTTAGAGAGAAACACTCTCCACAGACAGAGTGTAGAGCATCTCAGAAGGTGAGAGGGGCCCTGAAATATGGCATGGCTCACTTTCATGGACAGCAATTTCATGGGCTAATGGGTGGGAGGATTATTTCAACTATTCAGGGAAAAGATGGGGATTTCCAGGAATTGGGCCACCACCCAGCTTTTGGTCTTTGATGGTCGGCCTTAGAACTGTCATGGCCCTGGTGGCTGTGTCATTTAGCTGACGTGTTACAGTGAGCAGATGAGGCTCCAGGTCCACTGGAAGTTGAGTCTTCAGCCTTTTTGGACCTGCTTGACTCTAACTGGTTTTTGTCATGTCCTATGGCTATGTCTTTTTTTCAAAGGCCATGTCCTGCTCCCTTCCCTCCTGTTTCACCTCTACAATTTGTAACTAGGAGATATTAGAAGATTTGTAACTAGGAGTCCTGACTGGGGTGGTGGAAGGGAAGGGGATATGAAGGGTCACATAATTCAATAATGTAAATTAGGCAACAAAACATTTAGTGGAAAAAGGTGAGTGAGCAAACTTTTATCTCTTGAATCCATAATAAGAGTTGAAAGAGGTCACCTTAAGAAAGGCATGACTTCAGACTGGGGTGGCAATGGTAGAGTTGAGCTGGAAGACTTGGCCTTGGAAGGCCCTGCATAGAGTAGGCAGAGCCTGAGAGGAGCCCTGTGTGTCATGGATGTGGATCCTTCCCCTTTTCTCTTCCCATTCTGAGATTGGGGAAACCAGTCACTAGGACCTTGGATGACAGTAGGTAGGATCTGCCTGCCTGGGAGGAGCTGGAGGTCAGACTGGGACTTTTTCTGACTTCTCTCCCAGCTAGTATTTTAGTTTGTGACTTAGACTTTGAATGATGAGCAATTTATAAAAAGAACAGAGACATGGAGAATCCATCCTGCTGGCCAGTGGAGCAGCTATGACTGGAGAGTCAAGCATTGTGGGACAAAGCACTGTGCTGCATCCCCCCCATTGTGGAGATCCAGCGCCTGCAGTGCCAGGGCACAGTGGTGGCAATGCTGTTTTCCTTGGGGGGAAATCTGATTTTCTAGAAGAACAGCCCCAGAAATGTATTTCCCAACCTTCGTTCCATTCTAAAGAATCCAGTATTCTTTCAATAAGTCAGTGTTTTGTATAAGTTGGCCAGTGATATTCTGGTGCTTTGAAACCAGTGACTTGCTCAAGTTCAGTTCTCTTCTAAGACACATCCAAGTTCACCTGGTGGTGGTTTGGTGTAGTCGCTAAGTTGTGTCCAACTCCTGCGATCCCATGGACTGCAGTCTGCCAGGCTTTTCTGTCCACAGGATTCTCCAGGCAGCTGTCCTGGGGTGGGTGGCCAGTTCCTTCTCCAGGGGATCTTCCCAGCCCAGGAATTGAGCCCAGGTCTCCTGCATTGCAAGCATATTCTTACTGACTGAGCTATGAGGGAAGTCCAAGTTCACGTGAGCTCATCCCAAATCCCACTTTTGATTTTTAAATTTTGAATGAAATCTTTTTGTTTTGTAAAGACAGCTATATGACCAGTGCACGAACTTGGCTCTCATCATCCTCTTCATCTGAGCTACACCCATTGTTGACATCGCTCCCATGTTTTTGATTTCTCTCTCCATACACACAAAGATACACACATTCTTATTACTTATTGCATTATTTTTACTATTATTGTTCTGCTGAATCAGTTGTGGAAATTTGACACCTCATTCCCACATACTTCAGCATAACTCTCTTAAAGAGGGTGCCATTCTCTCATATACTTATGATGTGATGAGCAAACTCAGGAAATTTAAATTGAATCCAGACTATTATCCAATATATAGTCCATTTTCAAATTTTGGTGATTGTCCCAATGCTTCCTTGGGAACTATTTTTCTCTCTAATACAGGGTTCAACTCAGGATCAGGCATTGACTCAATGATCAGTCATCATTTTTATTTGGTCTTCTTAGACTTTGAATGATGAGCAATTTATAAAAAGAACAGAGACATGGAGAATCCATCCTGCTGGCCAGTGGAGCAGCTATGACTGGAGAGTCAAGCATTGTGGGACAAAGCACTGTGCTGCATCCCCCCCATTGTGGAGATCCAGCGCCTGCAGTGCCAGGGCACAGTGGTGGCAATGCTGTTTTCCTTGGGGGGAAATCTGATTTTCTAGAAGAACAGCCCCAGAAATGTATTTCCCAACCTTCGTTCCATTCTAAAGAATCCAGTATTCTTTCAATAAGTCAGTGTTTTGTATAAGTTGGCCAGTGATATTCTGGTGCTTTGAAACCAGTGACTTGCTCAAGTTCAGTTCTCTTCTAAGACACATCCAAGTTCACCTGGTGGTGGTTTGGTGTAGTCGCTAAGTTGTGTCCAACTCCTGCGATCCCATGGACTGCAGTCTGCCAGGCTTTTCTGTCCACAGGATTCTCCAGGCAGCTGTCCTGGGGTGGGTGGCCAGTTCCTTCTCCAGGGGATCTTCCCAGCCCAGGAATTGAGCCCAGGTCTCCTGCATTGCAAGCATATTCTTACTGACTGAGCTATGAGGGAAGTCCAAGTTCACGTGAGCTCATCCCAAATCCCACTTTTGATTTTTAAATTTTGAATGAAATCTTTTTGTTTTGTAAAGACAGCTATATGACCAGTGCACGAACTTGGCTCTCATCATCCTCTTCATCTGAGCTACACCCATTGTTGACATCGCTCCCATGTTTTTGATTTCTCTCTCCATACACACAAAGATACACACATTCTTATTACTTATTGCATTATTTTTACTATTATTGTTCTGCTGAATCAGTTGTGGAAATTTGACACCTCATTCCCACATACTTCAGCATAACTCTCTTAAAGAGGGTGCCATTCTCTCATATACTTATGATGTGATGAGCAAACTCAGGAAATTTAAATTGAATCCAGACTATTATCCAATATATAGTCCATTTTCAAATTTTGGTGATTGTCCCAATGCTTCCTTGGGAACTATTTTTCTCTCTAATACAGGGTTCAACTCAGGATCAGGCATTGACTCAATGATCAGTCATCATTTTTATTTGGTCTTCTTTCTTGTTTTCCTCTCTATGTTGTTTTAAACAGCATTGGAATTTTTGAAGAGCACAATCTGTTATTTTGCAGAATCCTTCTTTGTCTGATTGTTTCCTTGTAATTTGATTCAGGTTATGCAGTTCCAATGGGTTTTTCTGGTGGTTCAGCAATAAAGAATTCGTCTGGCAATGCAGAAGACACAGGAGACACAGGTTCAGATTCCTGGGTTGTGGAAATGACTTGAAGCAGGAAATGGCAATCCACTTCCATGTTCTCTCCTGGGAAATCCCATAGACAGAGGAGGCTGGCAGGCTACAGTCCATGAGGTCTCATAGGGTTGGGCATGACTGAGCGACTAAAAAACAACAACAATGCAGTCCCAAATTTTCAACCAGTCCTTTGCATTTGCAACTGTCGACTAAAAAAATGAACAACTTGAGAGTTGTGGGTTAAGTTTTATTTGGGGCATAATTAGGACTGCAGTCTGGGAGACAGCACCTCAGATAGCTCTGAGAGACTGCTCCAAAGAGGCAGCAGGAGGAGGGCCAGTATTTAAGGATTTTTGTGAGGGGGGAGTTTAATATCATTAAACAGTCATTTTACAAAGAGTCCCGGGTTAGTCACGAGGATCAGATGTCACCATGAGGAGATTTAGTGCTTTTCTAAAGATGAGGAGATGCAAGGATTGAGATAATAAAATCTGTTCCTAAAAGCATCCGCCTATCTAAAGACCTGCCCCACCAGATTCCCTGGAGCACAGAGTGCCTCTGCCCCACCCTGATCTCCATCAGGGTGTATTGAAGGTCAGCAGCCCTCAACAGCACCAGATCTCAGCCTCACCCTGATCTCCTTCAGGGGATGTTGAAGGTCAGCAGTTCTCAACAGCACAGGGTCCAGTCTCTGCAGAGGCAGAGGGCAAATGTCCTTGTTGTCCAGTCACTGGCAATGTAATTGGTAAATGCCAGTTTGTAGCTGACACAACCATGGTCTCAAGTCTCTGACAACCTTGCATCTGTAGCTTGAGATGCTAATTGTATTATCTTAGCTAGGATGAGTGATTCATAATCCTGGGAAGATACATGATAAAGTACATAAATATAAGTATATGAATGGTTTGATATTTAAACCTTCATGTAAATTGTGATCACACAAATATACCAGAAAGTTGTGCAGTAGTTGTGCTGTTAGAATACATTTTAAAAGGTGTTTGAGACATTTATGATAATCAGACATTCTAGAGAATTTAGACTTGAGATTTTAATTTACAATATTTGAAGGTTCTTATCTAATCACATTTGCTTAAAAGCTTAAGAGTATCTTAGTCGCTAATTTATTCATTACTTTTGGAGACACTGAAATGAGTAACTGTGTCTGAGTTACTCATTTTGTAAATTCATATGTATTAAAGGGAGGAGAGTTTCGGAGAGTTCAATTTTTGCTGATAGCTTTATTAGCCTGTCTTGTTGGCTGTTTAAAATGCTTGAGAAAGTAAAATGTGTTCAGTATCTGACCATGGTTTGACACGTTTAAGGTAATCTAATTAGTGAAGTTTAAGATACTATGGGAGATTTTAATTTGTTAAGTTTTTAAGTTTTTGTGACTTTCACGTAATATATTTGAGAAAATTTGATAAACTTTAAAAATGCTTAGAGAAAATTAATCTGTGAAAGTAGTATAAATCGAAGAATAAAACAAATGAGTGTTTTTAATGTTCACATCCAGTTACTAAACTGACAAGCAAACGTATTGGACTTGAAAAATGAATTTAAAGGCTAAAGGAAAGATGGATTTGAAATAAAAAATGAAAAAAAAAGCACTATTAGTGAAAACTCAAGCTATGCCAAATGCTTTTTCTTATGGATCCTCCCTTGGACATTAAAAAAAAATTAAACAATTAAACAAAACCAACTAAAACAATAAAAAATAAAACCTATCAATTGATAGGCCAGACAATCAAGGCACATATGCTAATTATACAATGGAAAGAGTGGGCACAGAGGGCTGGTGAAGGCAGGTCCTCTTGTCTCAGGATGGCCGGGGGACAGGGGATGATCCAAGGATGGTGATGCCAAAACAGAGTCTTCCATGGTGAGCAGGAGATCACCAGGTGAGCAGAAATGGGATGGCCTTTGGGGGCCCATGAGCAGAGCAAGAGGATGGTCTCAAGTCTCTGACAACCTTGCATCTGTAGCTTGAGATGCTAATTGTATTATCTTAGCTAGGATGAGTGATTCATAATCCTGGGAAGATACATGATAAAGTACATAAATATAAGTATATGAATGGTTTGATATTTAAACCTTCATGTAAATTGTGATCACACAAATATACCAGAAAGTTGTGCAGTAGTTGTGCTGTTAGAATACATTTTAAAAGGTGTTTGAGACATTTATGATAATCAGACATTCTAGAGAATTTAGACTTGAGATTTTAATTTACAATATTTGAAGGTTCTTATCTAATCACATTTGCTTAAAAGCTTAAGAGTATCTTAGTCGCTAATTTATTCATTACTTTTGGAGACACTGAAATGAGTAACTGTGTCTGAGTTACTCATTTTGTAAATTCATATGTATTAAAGGGAGGAGAGTTTCGGAGAGTTCAATTTTTGCTGATAGCTTTATTAGCCTGTCTTGTTGGCTGTTTAAAATGCTTGAGAAAGTAAAATGTGTTCAGTATCTGACCATGGTTTGACACGTTTAAGGTAATCTAATTAGTGAAGTTTAAGATACTATGGGAGATTTTAATTTGTTAAGTTTTTAAGTTTTTGTGACTTTCACGTAATATATTTGAGAAAATTTGATAAACTTTAAAAATGCTTAGAGAAAATTAATCTGTGAAAGTAGTATAAATCGAAGAATAAAACAAATGAGTGTTTTTAATGTTCACATCCAGTTACTAAACTGACAAGCAAACGTATTGGACTTGAAAAATGAATTTAAAGGCTAAAGGAAAGATGGATTTGAAATAAAAAATGAAAAAAAAAGCACTATTAGTGAAAACTCAAGCTATGCCAAATGCTTTTTCTTATGGATCCTCCCTTGGACATTAAAAAAAAATTAAACAATTAAACAAAACCAACTAAAACAATAAAAAATAAAACCTATCAATTGATAGGCCAGACAATCAAGGCACATATGCTAATTATACAATGGAAAGAGTGGGCACAGAGGGCTGGTGAAGGCAGGTCCTCTTGTCTCAGGATGGCCGGGGGACAGGGGATGATCCAAGGATGGTGATGCCAAAACAGAGTCTTCCATGGTGAGCAGGAGATCACCAGGTGAGCAGAAATGGGATGGCCTTTGCCCCATGAGCAGAGCAAGGAGGACTGATCATTCTGAGTTGTTGATAAGCCACTGAGGCCATGAAAGATCTAACCAGATCTTACACGGCCTTAGTCTCTAAGAAATTACTTCAAATTATTCATTTAATACTCATTTGTTTATTGAGTATCTACTGTGGGCCAGTGTCTGTTTCTCTTTGAGGTTAAAAAAATGGAAAAACAGGGCCCTCTCTGTGTCTTGGCATTTATCAGATTGCACCCAAATGAGCTAGTTTATAGGTCTGTCTTCTTGACAAGGCAAAGAGCACCTTCAAGAAAGGGACTTTCCAGATGGCTCAGTGGTGAAGAATCTGTCTACCAATGCAGGAGATGCAGGAGACATGGACTTGATCTCTGAACTGGGAAGATCCCCTGGAGGAGGACATGGTAACCCACTCCAGCATTCTTGCCTGGAGAATCCCTTGGACAGAAGAGGGATCACAAAGCGTTGGATGAGAGTGAGCACACACCTTCAGGAAATGGGTGTCAGCTTTTGTATCTATGCCACTTGGCATAGAGCCTAGAATATAAGAAACATTGGATAAAGGCTTTTGAGAGGAATAAAGTAAGTCTCATAGAGTAAATTGAGCATAACAGTTCAGTGTGAAAAGGATTAACTCTTATTTGACAACATGTATTATCAAAGTGTTTATTGCGTGCTGTGCACTTTTATAGGAGAGTTGGATACATCTGTGAACAAAACTGTCAAAAAAAAAAAAACAAAACAAAATCCCTGTGTCTTAGGCAAGATTCCCTAGAAGCAGAGTTTGGAATGGGTCTTTTCAGTTGAGTGATTTATCCAGGAAGTACTCATGGGAGAAAGAGTGAGGAATTAAAATAAGGAGGAGGTCAAGCAAGAATGTGGTTCCCGCCGCCCCCCCCCCCCAAAAAGAATGTGGTCTCAACTGAGATGAGTCTTAGCTTGATGCTATGTGGAAACTCTGAAACATATATAACATAGTCCTGCCTTAGGACAAGGAAGGGGTGCAGCCTCTTGTATCCCATGTCAATCTCTCACTGACTGAGGTCTGTCCCCTTGAAGGATATAAGATAGAGTCCCATGGATGTCTACAGGACAGAACCCATTAATAGGACATGGGACTACTAAGAGCCACCCTGGAGGATCACTTCCTGCCAAATTTGTGTTTTCCTCAATTTGTTTGTCTTATTATGTTGCAGAAATTTTATATCCTCTTGACTATAAGCACCTACCATATGCTACTGTTGGTACAGTAACTCTTTTCTGTGACTGCTGGTCTAGTTCCATGAGCATCCTCACATGACCAAGAAGTTCCCTTTTGGGTCCCTTGGTGAAAGAACCCCCTTTTCTGGAAACCATGACCTTTATCCCTATGGAGTCTGAAGTTACAGGCAAAGTAAATATCAGTTGCCTAATAGCTGCTTCCTTCCTTAGGTCTTTCACCCATGCATTCTATCTATTGAGCGTGGCTAGTCACTCAGTGGTATCCTACTCTTTGTGATCCCATGGACTGTAGACCACCAGGCTCCTCTCTCTGTCTGTGGGACTTACCAGGCAAGAAATACTGGAGTTGCCATTTCCCTTCCCAGGGGATCTCTCCAACCCAGGGATTAAATTCACATCTCCTGAACCTTGCAGGTAGATTCTTTGCCCACTGAACTGTCTGAGAAGTCTACTGGAGTGATTGCCGTGCCCTCCAGTGGAACACTATCACCATTATAATGGCCCCTTGTTTAAAGTGTACAGTAAGTCCCCTACATACCAACCTTCAAGTTGTGAACTTTCAAAGATGTGAAAGTGCATTCCATCCATGTCAGGGTGAGTAAAATGACAGCTTGCCCTCCAGTTGGGTCAGTTGGAGGTTAACAAATCAGACTTCAAATGCACTCCTGGAATGAAATTTGTTTGTATGTAGGAGACTCAACTGAGTACCGCATTATAAAGGATATCACTCTATATTCAAAGGTGTCATCATCAATCTGGCTCCTCAGGTGTCCTCCAAAGGTTATTCCATCCCTCTATTAGGCCAGTAGTGTCTGGATAGTTTGTAATACAGTAGGACGAAAAGATTCCATGGCCGTATGCTCATTACCATCTTCACGATGTCCAGATGGTCAAGCTGCTTTTGGACTATGTAACGACAGAGAACAGGAAAATTAGCATAGCCCTGCATCTGTGCTATGAATGTGCACTATTATTTGTCCCATGAGAATACAACCTACTTCTCATCTTCCTCCTTTATGAGGATGAAAAACAACACATTCATTAGATCAAGAGTACACACAATACATCTAAAACCATATTTATCTCCTCTAGTAGAGACACCACATCTGGCAGAGCACCTACTCACAGGACTATACTTGGCTAAGTTAGTGATAGTCCATGAATATCTATCATGATCCATCTGGTTTTCACACTAGTGATGTAAATAGAATATGTCAGCCTATTAAGGCTCGGAGGGTGACACTAACATCTGTCATGCATATTCTGGGAGGGGAGATTGTTTTTGATTTATAATTGTGTGGAGAGGACAGACTTCACAGACTTTCACTTGGCCTTTGTTGCTATGATAGCTCTTATTCTACAGGTTAATTTGAGAGTTCTGCCAAATTGCTAAGTATGGTCATTTTGATTATACTTTCAAGAATCAGGGAACTAGCCTTGAATGAATCGGTGGAGCTGATGAGTCTACTTTGAGACGGACCTGGGCCAGGAATTCATTCATTACTGATCCCCAAGGTGCCCACTTTAACTGGGTCAACAGTGACACTTTCAGTTCAGGATGATTAGCATCTATTCATACCTTGTGCTCTAAGCCCTTGAAAGAGTTGACCATTTCCCTGTCCCTAGGACACAATTATCTGAGTAAATGGCCATAATCCTTTTGTTGCCTGTGTCTGCTTACTGGGCAGAAGAACTGGGAAAGCACTGCTGTGTACACTTTCTGTGTTGCATTTTTAAAAATTTTATGTTGGAGTATAATTGGTGAACAATGTTGAGCTAGTTTCAGTTGCACACCAAAGTGATTCAGTTACACATCTATATTTCTCTATTCTTTTTCAAGTTCTTTTCCCAGTGAGGTCATTATGAAATATTGAGCAGACAGGTATGGCTTCCCTTGTAGCTCAGCTGGTGAAGGATCCATCTACAATGCAGGAGACCCCAGTTTGATTCTTGGATTGGGAAGATCCTTTGGAGAAGGAAAGGCTACCCACTCCAGTATGCTTGCCTGGAGAACTCCATGGCTCATTTGTGGATCGCAAAGAGTTGGACGTGGCAGAGTGACTTTCACTTCACATGACATGTACACACTGCTTATTTGAAATAGATCTCCAACAAAGACCTATTGCACGTATTTTTGTGGAGATCTGGTCTTTCCAGTTACGCTATTGCACGTGGACGATTGACTATCCTAGTAACAAAAATTTATCTCCTCTAGTAGAGACACCACATCTGGCAGAGCACCTACTCACAGGACTATACTTGGCTAAGTTAGTGATAGTCCATGAATATCTATCATGATCCATCTGGTTTTCACACTAGTGATGTAAATAGAATATGTCAGCCTATTAAGGCTCGGAGGGTGACACTAACATCTGTCATGCATATTCTGGGAGGGGAGATTGTTTTTGATTTATAATTGTGTGGAGAGGACAGACTTCACAGACTTTCACTTGGCCTTTGTTGCTATGATAGCTCTTATTCTACAGGTTAATTTGAGAGTTCTGCCAAATTGCTAAGTATGGTCATTTTGATTATACTTTCAAGAATCAGGGAACTAGCCTTGAATGAATCGGTGGAGCTGATGAGTCTACTTTGAGACGGACCTGGGCCAGGAATTCATTCATTACTGATCCCCAAGGTGCCCACTTTAACTGGGTCAACAGTGACACTTTCAGTTCAGGATGATTAGCATCTATTCATACCTTGTGCTCTAAGCCCTTGAAAGAGTTGACCATTTCCCTGTCCCTAGGACACAATTATCTGAGTAAATGGCCATAATCCTTTTGTTGCCTGTGTCTGCTTACTGGGCAGAAGAACTGGGAAAGCACTGCTGTGTACACTTTCTGTGTTGCATTTTTAAAAATTTTATGTTGGAGTATAATTGGTGAACAATGTTGAGCTAGTTTCAGTTGCACACCAAAGTGATTCAGTTACACATCTATATTTCTCTATTCTTTTTCAAGTTCTTTTCCCAGTGAGGTCATTATGAAATATTGAGCAGACAGGTATGGCTTCCCTTGTAGCTCAGCTGGTGAAGGATCCATCTACAATGCAGGAGACCCCAGTTTGATTCTTGGATTGGGAAGATCCTTTGGAGAAGGGAAAGGCTACCCACTCCAGTATGCTTGCCTGGAGAACTCCATGGCTCATTTGTGGATCGCAAAGAGTTGGACGTGGCAGAGTGACTTTCACTTCACATGACATGTACACACTGCTTATTTGAAATAGATCTCCAACAAAGACCTATTGCACGTATTTTTGTGGAGATCTGGTCTTTCCTTTAGTCAATACAGTCTGGATCTGAAAACTTTTCCAGTCTGTAAACTGGACGATCATGACTGTCCACTGAGATCAGCTTACCTTATCCTTCTGCTCATTCATTCTCAGAAATTCTTAGATTATGTATTTTAAGCAGTAGAGCTGCTGGCATCCACATAGTGTATTGTCCCTAAGAGGGCCATGTCTTACGAGCTATTTCCAAGATTCTTATTGGTTGTACCCCACTGCTATTCCAGTGTTGGTGTCTATGATGGCAGGCAGGTTCAGTGTGTTTCTGACTGTCCAGTTCTCCCACCTGGCCTCTTGAATTTCATGCTCCTGTCATCCTCACTGCTATTAGGGAGCCCAATTCTGAAGTAGTATCTGCTGTCATCTGTCCTGACCTCTATAGAGGAAGCCAACTCAGGTTTTCACTGTTTAGGACTCTCTTCTCAGTGTACTCTGTATCACCTTGGTTAAAAAAAAAAAAAGTCCTCCAAACCATCCCAAGGAATAGATTTAGTTGGCCCATTTTTAGTCTTGTTTAATAGCTGTATTAGAGCACCCTCGCTTCTCTGAGGTCCAGGGATACTTGGTCTTCATGGTTTATCTGGCATCCTGCCTTTCATACAAAGTTGGCCATTACTTTTCCCAAGCTCCTAAGAGCTGCTCTTAGGCGTGTTAGATGTCAGAATGTCAGGACCATCACTTGAGGCCTTTTTCCAAATGGTAGGTGTGTATTACAGAGGAGTGCCCCTACCGACAAGTCCTCCATTACCCAGGTTTGTCTCCCTCCACCTTGGTCCTTTTCCCAGTGAGGTCATTATGAAATATTGAGCAGACAGGTATGGCTTCCCTTGTAGCTCAGCTGGTGAAGGATCCATCTACAATGCAGGAGACCCCAGTTTGATTCTTGGATTGGGAAGATCCTTTGGAGAAGGGAAAGGCTACCCACTCCAGTATGCTTGCCTGGAGAACTCCATGGCTCATTTGTGGATCGCAAAGAGTTGGACGTGGCAGAGTGACTTTCACTTCACATGACATGTACACACTGCTTATTTGAAATAGATCTCCAACAAAGACCTATTGCACGTATTTTTGTGGAGATCTGGTCTTTCCTTTAGTCAATACAGTCTGGATCTGAAAACTTTTCCAGTCTGTAAACTGGACGATCATGACTGTCCACTGAGATCAGCTTACCTTATCCTTCTGCTCATTCATTCTCAGAAATTCTTAGATTATGTATTTTAAGCAGTAGAGCTGCTGGCATCCACATAGTGTATTGTCCCTAAGAGGGCCATGTCTTACGAGCTATTTCCAAGATTCTTATTGGTTGTACCCCACTGCTATTCCAGTGTTGGTGTCTATGATGGCAGGCAGGTTCAGTGTGTTTCTGACTGTCCAGTTCTCCCACCTGGCCTCTTGAATTTCATGCTCCTGTCATCCTCACTGCTATTAGGGAGCCCAATTCTGAAGTAGTATCTGCTGTCATCTGTCCTGACCTCTATAGAGGAAGCCAACTCAGGTTTTCACTGTTTAGGACTCTCTTCTCAGTGTACTCTGTATCACCTTGGTTAAAAAAAAAAAAAGTCCTCCAAACCATCCCAAGGAATAGATTTAGTTGGCCCATTTTTAGTCTTGTTTAATAGCTGTATTAGAGCACCCTCGCTTCTCTGAGGTCCAGGGATACTTGGTCTTCATGGTTTATCTGGCATCCTGCCTTTCATACAAAGTTGGCCATTACTTTTCCCAAGCTCCTAAGAGCTGCTCTTAGGCGTGTTAGATGTCAGAATGTCAGGACCATCACTTGAGGCCTTTTTCCAAATGGTAGGTGTGTATTACAGAGGAGTGCCCCCTACCGACAAGTCCTCCATTACCCAGGTTTGTCTCCCTCCACCTTGGTCCAGCGTAATCAAAGGTCCACTCCCGGCTCCAGTATCTGATCCAGGAAGTACCTGTGAGTTTAGTTCTACAGCTCTTTGGGAATAAAATCTCTTTCTTCACTTTATAGTAATGGTGTTTTCTCTAGTCAGGTCCAGCTGAAATTTAACTCTAATTATGAATGTGGCAGCCAGCAGGAAAAGTGGAAAGAGATTCTAATGAGGGCAAGTGTAACGCTCTAAGTCAACTCTAAGTCATTGCTTCATTTTAAATCTCCGAGTAGGTTTCAAGAAAGAGGATTTCTATCTTCCCAACATAGGAAGGGATCACTTCTTCAGGCTCAGAAGATTCAGAGGAATTTGGGAGTCATTGTTCTCATATACATTCATCCAGATATCCACATCTCAAATCTCAGGGTGCTACTATCTTTGTATCTAATGAGCTTTTTATTGGATATTTGCTGAGGTTGATTGCTCGGACTTCTCTAAAGTTCTGTTTTCCTTAAAATTAAGTCTAGTGCATCATCTTAAGAGATGTCTGTATTTTAGTTGTTAGATAAAGATTTTTAAATATGGTCAAAACTAACCTATGACTCTCCCACTTTTAATTATCGACTAGTAGATCTGACCCTGTCTTTTTCCCTTTGCAATAGATCAATGTTCCTTAGAAAATATCACCTGATTCTACTGTTCTCTTTTCAGTCAAGACTGTACTGAGGTCCCTGCTGCATCAGAGGGGAGTAAAACCAAACAACATATTCCCTTGCTACTCACTTGCTGGGGGATAGTGAGCTTGTTCTTTGTATAGGGTGAGGGCAGCAGTGTTTTCCACCCCCAGCAGTCAGGCTGGAGGGGTGGCTTAGGTGTTCTGCTCATCTCTTTGGCGGTGCTGAGTGCAGGGTGTGTGTAGTACCCTGATTTTGCTCCCAACAGTTCTTATAGTTTTTATTTCTTCTATATCTCTTGAGTGCCAAAGGCATGGTACCAGTAAGGTGTTTTTCCTTTTGCTCATACTACTTGTGCTACCACAATGAGGTTTAAGGTGTGTATTACAGAGGAGTCCCCCTCCGACAAGTCCTCCATTACCCAGGTTTGTCTCCCTCCACCTTGGTCCAGCGTAATCAAAGGTCCACTCCCGGCTCCAGTATCTGATCCAGGAAGTACCTGTGAGTTTAGTTCTACAGCTCTTTGGGAATAAAATCTCTTTCTTCACTTTATAGTAATGGTGTTTTCTCTAGTCAGGTCCAGCTGAAATTTAACTCTAATTATGAATGTGGCAGCCAGCAGGAAAAGTGGAAAGAGATTCTAATGAGGGCAAGTGTAACGCTCTAAGTCAACTCTAAGTCATTGCTTCATTTTAAATCTCCGAGTAGGTTTCAAGAAAGAGGATTTCTATCTTCCCAACATAGGAAGGGATCACTTCTTCAGGCTCAGAAGATTCAGAGGAATTTGGGAGTCATTGTTCTCATATACATTCATCCAGATATCCACATCTCAAATCTCAGGGTGCTACTATCTTTGTATCTAATGAGCTTTTTATTGGATATTTGCTGAGGTTGATTGCTCGGACTTCTCTAAAGTTCTGTTTTCCTTAAAATTAAGTCTAGTGCATCATCTTAAGAGATGTCTGTATTTTAGTTGTTAGATAAAGATTTTTAAATATGGTCAAAACTAACCTATGACTCTCCCACTTTTAATTATCGACTAGTAGATCTGACCCTGTCTTTTTCCCTTTGCAATAGATCAATGTTCCTTAGAAAATATCACCTGATTCTACTGTTCTCTTTTTCAGTCAAGACTGTACTGAGGTCCCTGCTGCATCAGAGGGGAGTAAAACCAAACAACATATTCCCTTGCTACTCACTTGCTGGGGGATAGTGAGCTTGTTCTTTGTATAGGGTGAGGGCAGCAGTGTTTTCCACCCCCAGCAGTCAGGCTGGAGGGGTGGCTTAGGTGTTCTGCTCATCTCTTTGGCGGTGCTGAGTGCAGGGTGTGTGTGTAGTACCCTGATTTTGCTCCCAACAGTTCTTATAGTTTTTATTTCTTCTATATCTCTTGAGTGCCAAAGGCATGGTACCAGTAAGTGTATCTCTTTTCAACTGTTTATTAAAGGTAAGCACTTTTGATCATTCCAACACTTGAATATGTCAGGAATGATATATACTCCACCTACCACCAGTGGTGAGATCCCTATTGCCATTCAACCAGCAAATGACTCAATTTGAGAATCCCATCTTTAGAGCTTGCCAGGGCCACTCAAATTCTGGTACCAACCCTCTAAGACTTGGTTCCCTAGAAACAGAGTGTTCTTTATAAGGAGAGTCTCTGTCCAAAAATGAGTATTCTTAGTCAAGTGATTTATTGGGAAAATGGTCTTCAGACAAGGCGAAGGAAGGGAAGCAGAATAGAGCAAGGAAAAAGCTACGCGGGAATAGAGATGTTTCTCAGCTGATGACTGTTTTCTGTCTGTGCCCACAGCCAATGCTTGGAAAATAAGCTGGACCACAGTCCCCCCACCACCCCAAGGGACAGCCGGTGTTTTGGTACCTTATGGGAGTCAATCTCTGGCTATGATCTGCCTCTTTAGAGGAAGGGCTGGTTTTTGTTAACTGAGGAAAATGCTATGAAGGACAAGACATAGATGTGACAGATAAATGAGAAGTCAATGGAGAGGAGCATGATTAACAGAGGGTTTTTTGGAAGCTGGATGAAATTAACAGCTTGTTTGCTGTGGGGAATGACCAAGTGGAAAGTGAAAATGTAAAGATAAATGAGGGAGGAAAATTGCTGTAGCTGAGTGGTTAAGTGTGGATAGAGTCCAACTTACAAATGAATAGATTTGGGCTTCCTGGTGGTCCTACTGTTCTCTTTTCAGTCAAGACTGTACTGAGGTCCCTGCTGCATCAGAGGGGAGTAAAACCAAACAACATATTCCCTTGCTACTCACTTGCTGGGGGATAGTGAGCTTGTTCTTTGTATAGGGTGAGGGCAGCAGTGTTTTCCACCCCCAGCAGTCAGGCTGGAGGGGTGGCTTAGGTGTTCTGCTCATCTCTTTGGCGGTGCTGAGTGCAGGGTGTGTGTGTAGTACCCTGATTTTGCTCCCAACAGTTCTTATAGTTTTTATTTCTTCTATATCTCTTGAGTGCCAAAGGCATGGTACCAGTAAGTGTATCTCTTTTCAACTGTTTATTAAAGGTAAGCACTTTTGATCATTCCAACACTTGAATATGTCAGGAATGATATATACTCCACCTACCACCAGTGGTGAGATCCCTATTGCCATTCAACCAGCAAATGACTCAATTTGAGAATCCCATCTTTAGAGCTTGCCAGGGCCACTCAAATTCTGGTACCAACCCTCTAAGACTTGGTTCCCTAGAAACAGAGTGTTCTTTATAAGGAGAGTCTCTGCCCAAAAAATGAGTATTCTTAGTCAAGTGATTTATTGGGAAAATGGTCTTCAGACAAGGCGAAGGAAGGGAAGCAGAATAGAGCAAGGAAAAAGCTACGCGGGAATAGAGATGTTTCTCAGCTGATGACTGTTTTCTGTCTGTGCCCACAGCCAATGCTTGGAAAATAAGCTGGACCACAGTCCCCCCACCACCCCAAGGGACAGCCGGTGTTTTGGTACCTTATGGGAGTCAATCTCTGGCTATGATCTGCCTCTTTAGAGGAAGGGCTGGTTTTTGTTAACTGAGGAAAATGCTATGAAGGACAAGACATAGATGTGACAGATAAATGAGAAGTCAATGGAGAGGAGCATGATTAACAGAGGGTTTTTTGGAAGCTGGATGAAATTAACAGCTTGTTTGCTGTGGGGAATGACCAAGTGGAAAGTGAAAATGTAAAGATAAATGAGGGAGGAAAATTGCTGTAGCTGAGTGGTTAAGTGTGGATAGAGTCCAACTTACAAATGAATAGATTTGGGCTTCCCTGGTGGTCCAGTGGGTAAGGACACCACCTTGCAGTGCAAGGGGCGCCGGTTCGATCCCTGGCCTGGGAAGATCCCACGTGCCACAGAGCGACTGGACTGATGTGTCCAATTGCTGAGCCGGAGCTCTGGAGCACACATGCCCAGAGCCGGCGCTCTGCGACAACAGAGGCCACCACGATGGGAGGCCCACGGGAGCCAAAGAACAAAGACGGATGAAAATAGACAAATGAAAGACCAATAGAAGTGGCCCACCCGTCCCCCTCCCTCCCCGCCCACCAAAAAACCCATTACCCACGTTTAAAAAAAAAAAAAGAATGCATTTATCTAAGCTAAAAGCATAGCATCTCATCCACAGTAACCATGGAGGGGGTGTCTCCGCAGAGGCCACAGGGAGGGGTGCTCACCTCTCCAGGGAGCAACCTGGGAGGTGCGAGGCAGATGCATGGACCTGGTGCTTGCTTGTGGGGGGAAATAAGACCTTACTCCATGGCTGCACTATTGTTTCTCTTGACTGTTGGCTTCTCCCTGGTCTAGCATCCCGCCCTCCTCTAATTAACAACTAACAACAGTTGTATCTTGTGATACATTAGAAAATGGTTGTGTGCCAGAAGCAGCACAGAAATTTCCACTGCTCTTCTCTTTGATGCAAGCGATGCCACCTAAGCTCTCTTTATGAATTCATAGGGGCTGAAGCTCTTCAGATGTGTTATCTTTTCATTTCTGCCTGGAAAACCTAAAGATAATGTGAATGCTGCTAATCTCTAGGAAAATAAGCAGAAAAATGACAGTGCTTCAATCCCACCCACAATCGCACTCTGTCCTCACAAGGGACTCAGGCAGTGACTGTTCAGGTTCCTTCCTCATCGTCGAGAACTGTGCTTTCCAAAACATTTCCCCACGTAGACCCTGCTGCTGAATTCCCTGCTGCTGAATCCACCATCTCTCAGAGGTTGCTCAAACTCATGTCCATTGACTTAGTGATGCCATCCAACCATCTTGTCCTCTGTTGTCCCCTTCTCAGCAAAAGTGCCATAATTCATATAGAACACTGTCTACAGACAAAATGTAAATGAATATACAAATAAGTTAAAAGAATTAGTAAGAATGCTTATAGAGGTTTATAGATCTGAAATACAAACATTAGAGCATTTCTTTAGACCCAAAATAGAAAGTACAAAAGATCAGAAAGTAAAATTTCAGGCATCTAGATGTCATCCCAATAAAAAATGCAAAATACAAAGGAATAAAGTTTTAACAATGACATACAAATTGAATTTTTGGTAATAAATTAAAAACTTTATTGAAAGGCATAAAGAAGACCCAACTAAACAGATGTAACATGCTTATGCATAGAAAATACTCATGTTGTAAAGATGTCGATTCTCCTCAAACTGATTAACAGACTCAATTCAATTTCAGTTTATATCTTACCAAGTTTTCTTATAGAACATGAGAACATTCTAAAATTTCTGTGAGAGTACATGAGTTGAATTTTCTGGGAAAACACTTGAGAAGATGGGGTTAGATATTTATTGAGTATAATACTCATGAAAGATAAAGGGAAGAGGGAGCTGGAGGGGGCAGATAAACCCTTCAGACTGACTCTACCCCTGTGAAAATGTAGGAGAAAGAAGGGAGAATCAGGCAAGAAGAGCCCTGATCTTCAGTGTAGCTAGGAGAGGTCTCTCCTAGTCCATAGGGAGCTTGGATGCATGATTCCCTAGAGGGAAGTCACACTCTGGCCAGTGGGAGCCCATCTTCAGTCACCGCCATATTCGGTCATTGACTGGGCCTGTCCGGGTAGGGCATGGCCTCAGATCTAAAGAGAATGGAGACTCTGAAGGCTCCTCCAGTTGAAAACGACAGACTAATTGTACTCCTATGGCACATTCTCTCTCTGAAGGGAGATCTAAGTGAGTGTGTGCTCTTGTAGCAGCCACAAAGGATGAAGTGCCAACGTCAGGAGGTAGAGCCTTGCCCTTCTGGATATGGAGACATCATAACACAGCCATAGTAATTAAGATATTATGTCACTGATATTGGGGCCCTTAGGCAGGCTGATGGGAAAAGACAGGGAGTCCAGCGTCTGATCCTCACACAGATGGAAACCTGTTTGATGACTGAGGTGGCCTTGTAGATCAGTGGGGAAAAGACAGCGAACTAAAGGGAGGGAGAATGCTTTGTTTTCTAGACAGTGAGAAGAGCAAATGGCTCCTCACTGGGTCTCAGACCAAAAAAAAAAAAAATTCCATATGGACTGAGTACATAGTGTCAATGGCTAAATTTTTATAAGAAGCTATAGGAGAATGCCTTTATGATCTTGAGATGTGAAGAATTCCTTAAGATCTGAAAAGCCCAAGTCATAATGGGGATTATTGATAAAGTCAATCCATTACAACTAATTTTGTTCATCAAAATATATGATAAACACAGTAAAAAGGTAACCTGCAAACCAAGTAACATATTTTTATCTTTTTAACTTTTATTTTGTATTGGAATATAGCCAATTAACGATGTCGTGATAGTTTCCAGTGGACAGCAAAGGGACTCAGTCATACATATACATGTATCCATTCTCCCCATAACCTCCCTCCCATCCAGGCTGCCACATAACATTGAACAGAGTTCCCTCTGCTAAGTAGGTCCTTGTTGGTTATCCATTTTAAATATAGCTGGAGGGGCAGATAAACCCTTCAGACTGACTCTACCCCTGTGAAAATGTAGGAGAAAGAAGGGAGAATCAGGCAAGAAGAGCCCTGATCTTCAGTGTAGCTAGGAGAGGTCTCTCCTAGTCCATAGGGAGCTTGGATGCATGATTCCCTAGAGGGAAGTCACACTCTGGCCAGTGGGAGCCCATCTTCAGTCACCGCCATATTCGGTCATTGACTGGGCCTGTCCGGGTAGGGCATGGCCTCAGATCTAAAGAGAATGGAGACTCTGAAGGCTCCTCCAGTTGAAAACGACAGACTAATTGTACTCCTATGGCACATTCTCTCTCTGAAGGGAGATCTAAGTGAGTGTGTGCTCTTGTAGCAGCCACAAAGGATGAAGTGCCAACGTCAGGAGGTAGAGCCTTGCCCTTCTGGATATGGAGACATCATAACACAGCCATAGTAATTAAGATATTATGTCACTGATATTGGGGCCCTTAGGCAGGCTGATGGGAAAAGACAGGGAGTCCAGCGTCTGATCCTCACACAGATGGAAACCTGTTTGATGACTGAGGTGGCCTTGTAGATCAGTGGGGAAAAGACAGCGAACTAAAGGGAGGGAGAATGCTTTGTTTTCTAGACAGTGAGAAGAGCAAATGGCTCCTCACTGGGTCTCAGACCAAAAAAAAAAAAAATTCCATATGGACTGAGTACATAGTGTCAATGGCTAAATTTTTATAAGAAGCTATAGGAGAATGCCTTTATGATCTTGAGATGTGAAGAATTCCTTAAGATCTGAAAAGCCCAAGTCATAATGGGGATTATTGATAAAGTCAATCCATTACAACTAATTTTGTTCATCAAAATATATGATAAACACAGTAAAAAGGTAACCTGCAAACCAAGTAACATATTTTTATCTTTTTAACTTTTATTTTGTATTGGAATATAGCCAATTAACGATGTCGTGATAGTTTCCAGTGGACAGCAAAGGGACTCAGTCATACATATACATGTATCCATTCTCCCCATAACCTCCCTCCCATCCAGGCTGCCACATAACATTGAACAGAGTTCCCTCTGCTATACAGTAGGTCCTTGTTGGTTATCCATTTTAAATATAGCAGTGTGTCCATCCCAAACCCCCTAACTATCCCTCCCCACCTCCCACCCTTCCCTCTGGCAACCATAAGTTCATTCTGTAAGTCTGTAAGAGAGCATATTTTTAATACATAAAACGGACAATACTAATATGTATAGTATGTTTCAAGAAAAAACTCTTTTGAGAGCCAACCAGAAAAAAAAAAAAAAAAACACAGTGATTCCAATGGATAAATGGACTAAACACAGGAATATGACTTTCCCTAAATGGAAAGTGTAAATGGTCAATAAACACAAGAAAACATACTCATATCACCTTAGTAATGGAAGAAACACTAATTAAAATAGGATATAAAAATTTGCAACTATTTTATTGGCAAGCAAACATCTTGAAAACACCAATTTTTGGCAAGAATGTGGAGTGATGGGAGCTTTTCTACATTGCAGGTGGGAGTGTTCACTGGCAGAATCACTTTGGAAAATGGTTTGTGATTGTCTCGTAAAGTTGAAGCTACGCACAGCCTAGGCCCCTTGATTTTACTCTGGAGTGTTTGCTCTTTGGCAGGTTATTCTTTGGCCTTCTCACTGTAGTGCAAGTGTTTCCTGGGGCTTCATGAAGATTTTCCAGGGGTCTGAGTGCATAGGTGACTTTGAGTGAATTAATTTTTAGATCTTCAGTATCTATCTGTACTCTTTTCTAAAATTGTTCTGTCTGATAACACATTTTGGAAAAAAAAAACCAAAACATTTTTGTTGGTTGTCCCTTTTCTAACTTCCTTTTCACAATCATCCTTATTCCGTTGTTACAAAAGAAAGCCTCTCGCTGACCTTCTCTTACTCATGTGCATCTCTGGGATGTAAAAATCCCTGGGGAGCACCAAGAAGTCAATGCAAGTTATTGTTGCCCTGAGGCTTCCGTCAATCAAAATACCTTTAACCTGTGGTGAGGCTTTGTGATTTTCTTTGTCTTGTAAACTTTTCAGCCAGAGCAGAGTATTGTGCTAGCAATGGAATATTTTGGTTTGCATCAGGATATTCTGAATCCAGCCTCAGCAATGACAATTTTCCTCACTTCCTGAAATCCCCAATTGCTAATCCACAATGCATCACTTCTGTGAATATCAAAGGTGGCAGTGTCTTGTTTCACCCATGTGACAAATTTAGAGCAAGACTATTTCTATCACCCATCGATCCATCCATCCACTCGTCTACCTGTGGGCTGTCTATGGTGGAGTCAGAATGCACAAGTGAAATGTCTGTCACGGCTTCAGAGCAACACTTTAATTTGAGACTTGAAATCAGATCTTTTTTCTGACACAAAGTCTGGCCTGGCTGATTGGTTAAAACTAAAGATTAGTTTTGCCTAGTCAGTTCTATACTGGATATTGCTCCTAAATTGAAAGTATTCTATCTTCATTTCTGAAGTTTAGATGGAAATGTCCTAAAAGCACGTTAGGATAGAAAGAATTTTATTAAAAATATTATATGAACAAAAATTAATTAGAATAAACAATAGTTCCTTTTCCTTAACCCTTTCTAGAGTGTATAATCTATAAGCAAGGGGACTGTACATGAAAAATTATAGATATAATAATAGTTATTGATAAATTTTTCTGTAAGAGACATATGATAAAAACTCTTTGTTTTGTTTCCAAGGATCTGAAAAAACACATGTCCTCAAACGACTGAAAAGGATTCTACAAGTCAAATATTTTATCTTTTGTTCTGCTGAGTGATTTTCATGAATGTCATTCTTTCCAATATGTCTTGCGAATGAATGGCAAAGGTCTGCATAGTCAAAGTTGATGTTTTCCAGTAATCACATACAGATGTGAGAGTTGGATCATATAAAAGGCTGAGGGTGAAGAATTGATGCTTTTGAATTGTGGTGCTGGAGAAGACTCTTGAGAGTCCCTTGGACTGCAAGATCAAAGCAGTCAGTCCTAACAGCTTTCAACCCTGAATATTCATTGGAAAGACTGATGCTGAAACTGAAACTCCGATGCTGTGGCCACCTGATGCAAAAAGCCAACTCAGTGGAAAAGCACTGATGCTGGGAAAGATTGAGGGCAGGAGGAAAAGGGGATAACAGAGGATGAGATGTTGGATGGCATCATGGGCTCAATATGGACATAAGTTTGAGCAAGCTCTGGGAGATGGTGGAGGGCAGGGAAGCCTGGCGTGCTGCAGTCCATGGGGTCATAAAGAATTGGGCCCAACTGAGTGACTGAACAACAATGAAACACTGACTATCCAATCTTACACTTGGAAAGTCATAATGCAGAGTTATAGTAAAGGCTTTGAGAAGTTTTGCAGTAAGGATTTCATTCTGTGTCTGCCAAACATAAAGGATCATAAGAATTCGTTCTTCCTTCCTTCCCTCCTATCTCCATCTCCCCACTTCTCCTTCACTACTTCATCTTTTCTAACATTCCAAATGGCTAGACTTGTTTAGCACACACTCTGGGTGACTCAGCTCTGGAGACAGAGCTCAAGCCACTGAAGCAAATGAGAGGTGGGTCTCACAGAACTTGTGAACTGACCAGTCTGCTGGCCTAGAGCCCCTGGTGCACTTGAGGAAGCACAAATCAACAAGCTCAGTGACATCACTGAAAAGAACATGTTGGAAGGTCACCCTGACAGATGTTCCACATTATTAGTTGAGTTGGATGAACTCATTACGCCTAATGAGAATGAATTTATGTCATTTTATTGACATAAATTTCCCAGTAATACATAGACCTAAGTGATAGAATGGTCCCTTTGCACATAGCTCCAGAGTCTTTCAACATGTTCCCAAGATAAATTACTTGACTTAATTGGCACCTTCTGTCATTCTGGTGACATTTTGCCTACTGATCGTATAACCAGTTCTTGATTATTGAACTGAATCATAAGGTAGATGTTCTGAAACATCATATGGTGTTTAAATTATTTATATGAAGTCTTTGAGCGTTTTCATTCCTTCTATAAACATTATAAGTAGACTGAACTGAGATCATAGTTCCCTGTTAAGTCCTAGAAACCAAAGATTGAAACAAAACCAATTTTTCTTCCTTAACAGAAATTTTAAAAGGGAGGACCTCCTTCACTCAAAGTAGTATCCAAAGGGGTTTCTCATGTTTGGGGCTTTTTTTTTTTCAGTTTGTGGTAAATGTGGAATCTGAGACTTTAAACCTTTTCAGGGTTTTTTTTTTTTTTTTTTTTTTTTCTGTGACATTCCATGAGAGAAAAAAAGCAAAATCTTGATATAGACTGCACATTTATGTAAGGACACTTTCTAGTCTAATCAGCAGATTTTAGAAATACTGGTGATGCCCAAGTGGTGACTTGAATTAGGAAAGGGCTACTCAAGCCTCCTTGCTGGGCAGTTTCTTTGTGTGTGTGGAGTGGGGGGTAGGGTACGGGTGGGGGTGGGGGGGGATGTTTCTGAATCCTTGACAATTCTCCCTCTCAGCAGTATTGTGATTTAAGAATTGTATCATTCCGGCCAAATACTCTTTGTAGCCAAATTTGGTCTTCTTTTGACAGACAAGAGCTGTGACTTTCTATCTAAAAAAGGCAGCACTTGAACCCTTTCTTGAGATGAAGTAGCACACAGATACCTAATACAATAAGTCCCTTACATATGAGCCTTCAAGTTTTGAACTTTCAAAGATGCAAATGTGTGTTCCCATGTTCAATCACGTAAGTTAGCTCACGTGTCTGGCATAGACTGCCACGTGTGTACAGCCTCTACAAGTGGCTGTGCTTTGTGTACTTTACTGTATAGCACCCTATGGAGTACAGGAGTGGAGTAGCTTTAGTTCAATCCCAGAATATCCAGAAACAAGAGTAAAAGCAGCGATGATGGTGTTAGTTGGGTACCTTGGCTAACTTTGTTAAACTTACCAACGAATTCAACTTCTAAATATGTTCTTGGAATGGAGCTCGTTGGTACAGGGGCCTTCCTGTACATGAACAGCTCTACAGGGGTAAGGGGGGTCCTCTGTGTCACTTTCTCACAACATCTCCTTGCCTTTGGCTATGGTAGCTTTAACATGTTGATATAAAAGGAGATTAGGACCGTTAATCTGATTGTATAGGGGATCCAGAGACCTGGTCTCAAACTAAAATTAAATAGCAAAGTTTTATTAAACATAGGTTATTTAGGCTTTTATTGGGTGCAGCTTTTTATCCTTAGAAGATATTATAGGTTATATTGTATGATTATCTATGGGCTTCCCTGGTGGCTCAGCTTGTAAAGAATCCATGTGCAATGCAGGAGACTCAGGTTCAATCCTGGGTCAGGAAGATCCCCTGGAGAAGGGCATGGCAACCACTCCAGGATTCTTGCCTGGAGAATCCCATGAACAGAGGAGTCTGAGGGGCTGCAGCCCATGGGGTCACAAGTTTCAGACATGACTTAGTGACTAAACCACCAAATCACCATATGATATATGACATAATTGTATATGGGGCATACTGTATTACAGGTTATAAAGTATTATTATATGTTTTTATTTGACATAGGTTGTTGTTGCTTAGCTGCTAAGTCATGTCCAACTCTTTATGACTCCATGGACTGTGGCTCATCAGGCTCCTCTGTCTATGGGATTTCTCAGGCAAGAAGACCCAAGAGTGGATAGGTAGCCATTTCCTTCTCCAAGAGATCTTCCTGATCCAGGGATCAAACCCACATCTCCCTCATTGCAGGTGGGTTCTTCACCACTGAGTGACCTAGGAAGACAGACATGGGTTTTTTTAGACATAGGTTAGGTAGGTTATTTGAGGATGTCCGTGTTTGGGTAGCTGGGTAGAATATGGATGATTAAAGCTCCTTCCACTAAGTACCCACTGGGTGTCACCTTTGTCCCCAAGTCCTTCTCAGAACCCTCCATGGTCTGCCAGGCAGTTTGGAAAGTGCTGGTCTAGGGATAGAGTCAGGCTGTCGACATTGAAAGCTGAGCATCCCATGACCTTAGCAAGCCTCCCCTCCCCTGGACACAGTCTCCTCAGGCACAAAAGGATTCAGTATCATGTCCCGAGTTTGTCCCCTAGTATTTTCTGAAGACTAATGAAATCAAGTCCACAAAGCCTTCTTTGTTTCTTGGCGAACAGAGGGATGAAGGGAAGAGAAGAGAAAAGATACTATTATACTAAATTATCAGGCCTGGCCACACCAGGACAACATTCTTAGATCCAGCCTGTTGTGTTGGATCTATGGATTTATGGTCTCAGAGCCTCTCCCCTCTTCCCCCTACATCAGGCAGGAACTGGAACGTGATTGACAGTTCTGTCTTCCTTATAGTCTTCTCTACACCGTCAACTGATGGAAGTTGGTGGGACTGGAAGAGGGTGGGGAGGGTGTGATCATGTGCCCAGCAGCTAAGCTTCCATCCTTGACACAGGCTTAGGCAGTGATCTGGCCTGAGACAAGGATTGCTGAGTTACTGTAAAGAAGAAACCTCTTCTAAGTGCTCAGACTTCCTGGCTCTCACTGAAGACTTGAGGGATTTGACTGTGAGTATGTCTGGAATCCCCTTCTGTTTGTTCTAGATTAACCATTGAGATGCCAATGCACATGTCAGCAAGAAGTGGACCTCACTCTGCTGTCACCAGAGAAGACTGAACAAGATGTTAGCCATTGTCCTAAAACACTCATGGATGGATTGATGATTCATTTTTCCACCAGGGCTGTGCTTTTGTGTGTCACGCGGAGCAAGGAGAAGCAGAGGTGAAAAAACAAAACCAGTACAAAGGTCCCTTCCAGGATTTTAGAGGTTGGTGGATCACCTGATATATTTAGCAAAATGCAAGGATATGCTTCTGTATCTACCTAGGGAAAGGATGCATAGCTCTGATCCGATTCCCAAAATCTTGTTCATGGGCAAGGTCTATTGTAAAGGCTTTCATGTTAAAGTGTAGAATGTATGAATTCAATCTGAATTTGGTGGTGTGGCAGTGGGATTTGCAGTTGAAAATATGAATCCCCGAAGGTGGCCACAGACAGCCCAGTGAGGTGGCCGCTGGACCAGAGAAGCAGTCAGGATTTCTCCTGGGATGTGTTTCCCTGATGTCTGATAACAGGGAAGTGGATGAGAGGCTCCTGGGAGAAGAGGAGAGGACAAACCTATGGAGAGGGAAGCCTGAGTGGAGAATATATGTCTTCAAGGTTTTAAGGAGTTTGCAAATATTTTGGGAAAAAAAAAACAGTTAAGCTTCCCTGACCCCATCACCCCTTTCTTAGTCCAGAGAAACATAGTCATTTTTTTTTTTTAACAAAAGTTGTACTTTAGGTGTTGGCACCTTTTCACCCTCATTTGTAAAGCATAGTGCTTGTTTTTGTTTTGTTTTTTTTAAAGTTACTCTAGTGGCTCAGATTGTAAAGAATTGCCTGCAATGCAGGAGACCTGAGTCCAGTCCCTGGTTGGGGGTGGTGCCCTGCATAAGGGAATGACAACCCACACAAGTATTCTTATGGACAAAGGAGCCTGGTGGACTACAGTCTAAGGGGTTGTAAAGAGTGGGACATGACTGAGAAACTAAGAGTTTCACTTTACATGACTTTCAATTATCTAGTGATCTATTCACTGGAAGGCTCCCACATTTGAACAAATTCTGTTCTGAGAGTATGTTCCTAAGTCCAATTTGTTGATGGGTACAATCAAAATTAGCCTAGGTACTCAGTGTGAGAGTTGGACGGTAAAAAAGGCTGAACACTGAATTGATACTTTTGGACTGTGGTGTTGGAGAAGACTCTTTAGAGTCCCTTGAACAGCAAGGAGATCAAATCAGTCAATCCTAAAGGAAATCAACCCTGAATATTCATTGGAAGGACTGATGCTGAATGTGAAGAGCTGACTGTTTGGAAAAGACCTTGATGCTGGGAAAAAGTGGAGGCAGGAGGAGAAGGGAGTGACAGAGGATGAGATGGTTAGATGGCATAACTGACTCAATGGACATGAGTTTGAGCAAGCTCTGGGAGATAGTGAAGGACAGGGAAGGCTCGAGTGCTGCAGTCTATAGGGTTGCAAACAGTCAGACACGACTTAGCAACTGAAAAACAGCAACAACAGCCAACTGACACAACCACTGGTAGAGTGTGTACACATGTGACAATGTAAACCAGATGTGTGAACTAACTTACGTGACTAAACATTTGAATGCACATTTGCATCTTTGAAAGTTTGCAAACTTGAAGGTTTGTAAGTAGGGAACTCACTGTATTATCTCCTCAACCTGAACTCTCCGAGGGTAGTAGCTGTGTCTTATTCATAAATGAATTCCCAGCACTGACCACCACCCACACATCCTAGGGCTTATCTAATGGCTCCGATGTATCCTGCCTCCCTTCTCCCATCCCTTCCTACCTCCCATCAAGAGGTGGTGTCTCTTCACTGCTTGAATACTGGCTGACCACATGCCTAGTTTTGACTGAGGGGATGCGTTGCAAGTGACATTGTGCACACTGTAGAGCTAGCTTAGGACTTAAAGTCCTGTGGTTCCTGAGTTCCCTGTCTTGGAACCCTGAGATCCCATGTCCAGGCCACATGGCTGGAGGTACCATGTGCAGAGGAAGAGCCTGGAGGATGAGAGAACGTGAGGTAAGAGAGAGATTCAGCCAGACCACAGCTTTTCTGGTCATCTGGGCAGAGAGACTAGGTGTAGATGTGAAATCATCTTGCATCCTCCAGGCCTGGTTGAACTGTCCCAGCCAACGCCACACAGAACTGACTAGAATTGTTCCAACCCAGACTTGCCCGAATGGCAGAATGCTCATCAAATGAATGTCTGTGGAAAGCTGAAGCCTCTCAGTTTTAAATTTTAATCCACTAAGTTTTGAAGCAGTTTGTCATAAGAGCAATAGATGATTGATACAATGGCAGAGAGATGATACTCAACAAACGTGTATTGATGAATGAATAAATAAGTGAAGGCACCTGGTCTCCTGCTGAAGAGATTACCTGTAGGGAATGCCAGGTCAATTGGTGTACGTTTGTTAACCACTCACTGAGAATGTAGGTCTAACATAAACACTGCAGTCAATTTATAGTGTGTCAATTACATGATATCAATGTTCCCTGGTGGGTATCTGGAAGATATCCTACCTTATGGGACAAGGAAATGAGGTCCGTGGGCAGAGGTGGTCAAGGCTCCAAAGAAGTGGGGTGGAGGACACACTACAGCTGCCTAGGGTGGTCAAGGAAGGCTTCTTTCTGAGTGGGTGACTGCTGAGATGAGGGGTTTCCTCCACCCTCTGCAGAAGTAGAGAGAGCCTTTCAATCAGTGCAAACAAAATGTGTAAAGACCCAGAAACTGGGAAAGTTTTGTAACACTCACAGACCTACGAGTAGCTTCCAGGATTGCTTTGTTTCACCAGAGTTTGCTGATGGTTTGAAGATTCTACATGTACATGTGGGAGAGGTGGGTGGAGAGGGTGGCTGGCTGGAGGAAATGCTGAGGAGGTGAGCTGGGACCTGAGTCTGGCAGCTCTTTTGGTTTACAGAAGCAGAAGTTATCCCTCAGGACACAGGCAGCCATTGGGGGATTTTTGCAGAGGTGCAACCTGACCTAATCTGTCCCCAAGTTGTGAGACTTAAGTATCACTCCAACTTTCTGAGTCTCTGAATATGACCCCATGTAACAGGCTCTGGTTTCTGTTTGATGCTGGCTGCCATGCTAAAAAGGCATTCCTCCGGCCACCCATGTCCCTGTCCATCTCTTTCCCATGCACAGAGGCTATCATGAGATTAGGGCTAAAATAAATACAACTGCTAACTCATGAATTTGTTCTTTAGACATTCACATGACAACAGACTCCTGGAACTGCATTGTCCTCCTATGATTAGGAAACAGGCATGTAATGCCTGAGTCTCTACAAACATTTAAAGACAGAAGATCCCCTGAAGAAGGGAATAGCAACCCACCTGAGACTTCCTGTCTGGAGAAACCCACGGATAGAGGAGCCTGGTGGGCCACCATCTGCGGGGCTGCAAAGGGTCGGACATGACTGAGCTACTGAGCACACAAAGACAGCAAAGACACAGAAAGTAGAATCTCACAATAAGGATGTGTTTTCAGAAGTCCTTTGGAGGTATTCTTGAATGAGCAACTTGTGATTTTCTGCAAACTTTTTCTGAGGTCTCCCAACCAAATATTAGGGGACTTTTATGAGTAGGATAGACACAGTTCTGGAATGCATTAGACTTCAGAGGCCAAAGAGGTTTGGTTCTCCCTCTGATCCCCAGAATTTATGACATTCTTAATCACAAAGAAGGATCTCTAAGATTTCTTCCAATTTCCAATGAAGGCAAGATTTATGTGTGGTCAGGTGAATTGGCCGTCTCTTTCCAGGAAAGGCCATTTCATAGCCAACTTTCATTTAGAGTTGAGATTGATTTATCCCCTTGGGCAAGTGCTACCTACTTGGACTTGAACCGCGGTGCTTGTGAGACTTTTATTAGGCTGTGGCTGTGGCCTGAGGCAGGTGGTATGCCTCTGCTCCGTGGCAGCACTGTCCTGTCCCCCAACCAAGTCACTGCCAGGATTCTACTCACAGTAACGCCATTCCCCATCCTAAAATAAGCACAAGACAATCAAAGCTCTTGCAAAGGGCTTCCCTGGTGGTCCAGTGGGTAAGGACACCGCCTTGCAGTGCAAGGGGCGCCGGTTCGATCCCTGGCCTGGGAAGATCTCACGTGCCGTGGAGCGGCTGGACCGATGTGTCCAATTACTGAGCCAGGGCTCTGGAGCGCATGCGCCCAGAGCCGGTTCTCTGCGACAACAGAGGCCGCCGCAATGGGAGGCCCACACGGGCCAAAGAATAAGGATGGATGAAAGTGGACAAATGAAAGACCAATGGAAGTGGCCCGCCTGCTCCCCTCCCTCCCCACCCCACCCCCACAAAAATGAATAAATAAATAAATAAATCTTAAAAAAAAAAAAAAACCTCTTGCAAAGGCTTTCCAAAAGCTCCAAAGAGGTTGCCAGCCTCATTCCCAGGGAAACATTTTGAAACCTAGAGTTCCCATGTTTACTGTATAGATTTTTTTTAAATGCGTTTTATCTTGATAATGGTGTGTGTGTGTGTGCGTGTGTTTAAATTTTGGCTTTCTTTTATTGATTATTTATGTATTTATCTCTCATCCATCTTTATTCTTTGGCCTTTGTGGGCTTCCCATTGTAGTGGCCTCTCTCCTTACAGGGCACCATCTCTGGATGCATGCACTCCAGAGTGTTGGCTCATAATTGGACACACTGGTCAAACCACTCCATGGTGTGTGTGATCCTCCCAGGCCAGGGATCAAACTGGTGCCCCTTGCACTGCAAGGCAGACTCTCTACCCACTGGACCACCAGGGAAGCCCTACTGTACAGATTTTGCTGGCGTATTTCAGTCCCAATTTCTGCTTTTCACTAAATTCCCCATAACATTCTCTCTAAATGAGGGCAGGACAAAGTCTTACTCTTTCATCTCTTCTTTGTAGCTCTAGTATTTATCTTGTCAGTAAACATTATCCCTTCCCACCCCAACGCTTCATTATCTGGATCCAACCAGACAAAGGAGAGCCAGGAATGACCTTCACCCAAATCTTCTTCCTGCAACCACAGAGTGTTGGGGGAGTCAGAAGTTCTGTGTTCTGAGCCCAGGCCTCAAGAGGCTGCTCTGCCTCTGTCCTGGTCACAAGGACAGAAGAGAAGCCCATGGGAGAGTGAGATTCCGTGAAGCCCACAGGAGTCATGGCCAATGAAGGCATCCTTGATCACGAGGCCCTGCTTACACACCAGCTGACCACAGCTGGTGGGAAGCCAGGAAAGACCAGCCAAGCCTGGTCCAGGCCAACAGAGTCCAATGCCTTTTGAGTCCCCCGAGGTGTTCACACTGCCGCCACGAATTGCAAAGAGGCCGGCAATGGGAGGCCCAGGCCAAGAATAAGGATGGATGAAAGTGGACAAATGAAAGACCAATGGAAGTGGCCCGCCTGCTCCCTCCTCCCACCCCACCCCACAAAATGAATAAATAAATAAATAAATCTTAAAAAAAAAACCTCTTGCAAAGGCTTTCCAAAAGCTCCAAAGAGGTTGCCAGCCTCATTCCCAGGGAAACATTTTGAAACCTAGAGTTCCCATGTTTACTGTATAGATTTTTTTTAAATGCGTTTTATCTTGATAATGGTGTGTGTGTGTGTGCGTGTGTTTAAATTTTGGCTTTCTTTTATTGATTATTTATGTATTTATCTCTCATCCATCTTTATTCTTTGGCCTTTGTGGGCTTCCCATTGTAGTGGCCTCTCTCCTTACAGGGCACCATCTCTGGATGCATGCACTCCAGAGTGTTGGCTCATAATTGGACACACTGGTCAAACCACTCCATGGTGTGTGTGATCCTCCCAGGCCAGGGATCAAACTGGTGCCCCTTGCACTGCAAGGCAGACTCTCTACCCACTGGACCACCAGGGAAGCCCTACTGTACAGATTTTGCTGGCGTATTTCAGTCCCAATTTCTGCTTTTCACTAAATTCCCCATAACATTCTCTCTAAATGAGGGCAGGACAAAGTCTTACTCTTTCATCTCTTCTTTGTAGCTCTAGTATTTATCTTGTCAGTAAACATTATCCCTTCCCACCCCAACGCTTCATTATCTGGATCCAACCAGACAAAGGAGAGCCAGGAATGACCTTCACCCAAATCTTCTTCCTGCAACCACAGAGTGTTGGGGGAGTCAGAAGTTCTGTGTTCTGAGCCCAGGCCTCAAGAGGCTGCTCTGCCTCTGTCCTGGTCACAAGGACAGAAGAGAAGCCCATGGGAGAGTGAGATTCCGTGAAGCCCACAGGAGTCATGGCCAATGAAGGCATCCTTGATCACCGAGGCCCTGCTTACACACCAGCTGACCACAGCTGGTGGGGAAGCCCAGGAAAGACCAGCCAAGCCTGGTCCAGGCCAACAGAGTCATCCAACTGCCCCGTAGAATTGTGAGCATCAGTACACCACTGTTGTTTTCAGCCATTGGGTTTTGCTGTGGATTTTTATCACGAAGAAGTACTGCAGCAATAGGTAGCTCATGAAGGCTGTCCACTGTCTTAAGTGCACCATGATCCAGGTTAAAATTTAGCACCAACCTCGCCTCTCCCTGAGGAAGTGTCTTTGTCCACACCAGCCTACCATGATTGTCCTCTCAGTCGAACTTCCTTTCTTTAGAATTAGGCATCTGTCTTAGCTCTGTCTTGGGGCTTTCCCCATTTTCCTGTTGGATGTAAGAGGCTCACTATTGAGGGAGGGAAGTTTTCCCTTCTCTTCTAGGCTCTTTGGTTGGCCTAATAATTAAATTACATAGAGCAGATTAATAGGAGAAAAATGAATTTCATTTCATTTGTACAGGATTCCCCCCCAAAGTTTAAGACTCAAAGAAATGACCAACATTTCATACTTTTTAGACGAAGAAACAGTAAATTTGTGGAGATTTGACAAGACAGAGGGGTTTGACCTTGTGGTAGTAAATTAGTTCAAAAATAACAAGATTTGTTTGTTTGACCTTCTCAGACCTAAATTCCCTATTTCTGGTGATAAGGATGCCTTATTCCCTCCCGAGACAGGGAGGGTAACTTTCACAGAGAGATTTATCTCCTGCTTTCAGAGGGACAGAGGAGGGTCAGAATGCCCTTCTTGTCCTGGCTGTTTCACAAATAACTTTAATTCAAAATAATCAATATGCCAAAGTGACGTATTTGGTGGTGGCATATTCTGTTACCCTTCATTTTTCAACCTTGACACCCTGCCCCGCCAAAATTGTGTTTCACTTCAGCATCTCATGATGTAACATCATCATGACCCATAGGAAAAAGGAATTTTTAACTGTTTACAAGAATCAATAGTATTAATTGTTGAGCCTACCTCATACGTTTGTTCTGTGACCCCGTAAAGCTGTCAGAATGTTTGTCAAGAGAGAAACAAAGGTTAATAACCAACTGGAAAGTATAAAATGCCTTGAATCCCCGTAAAGCTGACTTTCGTTAGCCAAGCCACTGGTCCAGGCCAACAGAGTCATCCAACTGCCCGTAGAATTGTGAGCATCAGTACACCACTGTTGTTTTCAGCCATTGGGTTTTGCTGTGGATTTTTATCACGAAGAAGTACTGCAGCAATAGGTAGCTCATGAAGGCTGTCCACTGTCTTAAGTGCACCATGATCCAGGTTAAAATTTAGCACCAACCTCGCCTCTCCCTGAGGAAGTGTCTTTGTCCACACCAGCCTACCATGATTGTCCTCTCAGTCGAACTTCCTTTCTTTAGAATTAGGCATCTGTCTTAGCTCTGTCTTGGGGCTTTCCCCATTTTCCTGTTGGATGTAAGAGGCTCACTATTGAGGGAGGGAAGTTTTCCCTTCTCTTCTAGGCTCTTTGGTTGGCCTAATAATTAAATTACATAGAGCAGATTAATAGGAGAAAAATGAATTTCATTTCATTTGTACAGGATTCCCCCCCAAAGTTTAAGACTCAAAGAAATGACCAACATTTCATACTTTTTAGACGAAGAAACAGTAAATTTGTGGAGATTTGACAAGACAGAGGGGTTTGACCTTGTGGTAGTAAATTAGTTCAAAAATAACAAGATTTGTTTGTTTGACCTTCTCAGACCTAAATTCCCTATTTCTGGTGATAAGGATGCCTTATTCCCTCCCGAGACAGGGAGGGTAACTTTCACAGAGAGATTTATCTCCTGCTTTCAGAGGGACAGAGGAGGGTCAGAATGCCCTTCTTGTCCTGGCTGTTTCACAAATAACTTTAATTCAAAATAATCAATATGCCAAAGTGACGTATTTGGTGGTGGCATATTCTGTTACCCTTCATTTTTCAACCTTGACACCCTGCCCCGCCAAAATTGTGTTTCACTTCAGCATCTCATGATGTAACATCATCATGACCCATAGGAAAAAGGAATTTTTAACTGTTTACAAGAATCAATAGTATTAATTGTTGAGCCTACCTCATACGTTTGTTCTGTGACCCCGTAAAGCTGTCAGAATGTTTGTCAAGAGAGAAACAAAGGTTAATAACCAACTGGAAAGTATAAAATGCCTTGTCTAAACTGGCTTCTGGGGGTTCTCTTCTGTCCCCCTTCCAGTTCCTTTAGCTGAAAGCTTTCTCTGTCCCTTTTTTCTTAATTAAACTTTTCCTGCATGGCTAAATAAATAAATAAATAAAAGAGAGAGAGAGAGAAATAAAAAGCAAGGAAAACACGTGAGGGACTTCCTGGATGCTCCGGTGGCTAAGACAGGGGATCAGTGTTCGACCCCTGGTCAGGGAACTGGATCCCTCAGGCCAAAAGTAAAGATCCTGCATGCCACAGCTAAGACCTGGTACAGCCAAATACATGAATAAATATTGCTTAAAAACAAATGAAATACTCGAGTGGTATCCAAGCAGGGAAGAGGTCTTTCAGGTTAGATGTCACTCGTCTTGCCCTGTCCCTTTTCTTTTCCCCACACCCTTTTTAACTCCCTCACTGTGTCTGGGAACTCAGCTCTCTCCATAAGAGATGGCAAGATTTTTGATATCAGCAACCTTCCTGTCTTGTTCTTGAGACCTTACAGGGCACCAAGAAAGAGGCCATGTAAATACCTGCTGATTGACTGCTTGTGTGTGTGTGGTCAGTCCTGTCCTACTCTCTGTGACTCCACAGACAGTAGCCCACCAGGATCCTCTGTCCATGGGATTCTCCAGGCAAGAGCACTGGAGTGGGCTGCCATTTCCTCCTCCAAGAGATCTTCCTAACCCTGGGATCAAACCCGTATCTCCTATGTCTCCTGCGTTGGCAGGTGGCTATTTTATCCACCGAGCCACCAATCATTGGCTACTTGATGGACACCTTAAAAGGTGTAGAAACACCCCCTCTTGTCACCCCCGTCCCCCACCCATCATGAATGGATATGTTGCAATTCTCGCCGGCTCTGTTCTCTTGCCCGCATTTCTCCTTGAACATTGCCTTGGAAGACTCCTCCATCCCAACTCTAGGGGGCCCATTTCATTTCCGAATTACTTTACCTGAACATTCTTGCTTTGCTGTATCTAACCCAAATTTCTCCTTCTGTAGCTTCAGGCTATTGCTCCTTATTCTAAATCCTCTGAAAGGAAGAGTAATCCCCGGGATGAAATCATATTGTAATCTCAGAGCTGTTTATACATCACAGTTTCTGCTTTCCCTGGAGTCTTCCTTTTTCCTAGATTAGAGGAATAAGATTTATCTCTCTCCATTTTTTCTCTATACCTATATTTTTGATTTACAGACTTCTAAAGTCTTTCTAGGTGCTGTATTGAGATATTTTTCTTCCCAGGCTGATGTATAATAATTGGTCTCATTTATTGAATGTTTATTGTATGCCCTAGGCATGGGGCTAGACATTTCTACACACATTATTTTATTTGACTCTCAGAATAAGGCAAGTTCTGTTATTAACCTTCTTATTTAATTCATGAAGAACCTCAGCCCAGAGAGGTTAAGTAATGTGTGAAATTTCACACAGCTGGTTCTTAGCAGAGTTGGGGCTTGACCTCTGGTTTTCTTAAATGTGAAATTTCTTAAATGTGAATTATTTTTTGTTCTTATTATAAGTACAGTTGGTGTTTACACATACAAGGCAAGGTGATGCTGCTGGTCCAGTTCTGTTGTTGCTGAGTTGCTCAGTTGTGTGCAGCTCTTTGTGATCCTGCGGACTATAGACCTCCAGGTTTGTCTGTCCGTGGAATTCTCCAGGCAAGGGGACTGGAGTAGGCAGCCATTCCCATTCAGAAGTCTTCTCAACGCAGGGGTCCAACCTGCGTCTCCTGCATTAGCAAGCAATTCTTTGCCAGGAGGGAATCCCCTGCTGGTCCAGAGACCACAGCTGCCTCAGCACGAAGGCTAGATGATCTCAGAAGCCGACTCACTTCATCGTGAGCAATCTGTGATGCTGTTGGGATTCCTAAACTCTTTAGACCCACCTCCCCTGGACTCTTTCCCACCTTGACCTGCATCCTTCTGCATCATGCCTCTATCATGCCATCCTGAACTCCCTTTGACTTTAGGCTCATCGGGTGATTTGGGATGCTTGGCTTTGCTGGATACCACAAATGATGCAGCCTTAGAAGACAGCATCCCAGATTTTTCCAGGACGAGCATATGGGAGGTATCGTAGGATGCTAAGGGCCCATGAGAAGAGCTGAGCTGACTAAATGGGAAATGTGAAGACCTCTGTATTGCAACTGAGGGCCACAACTTCAAACTTAGGCGTTTGGTCTTTTTTGATAAAATCCTCATATGACGATGGGTGGCTCTAAGGATACAGGTCAGAAATGTATTCATCCAGCCATATGATAAATACTCTTTGTCTTTGATATGCCAGGCAATATTCTAGATGTTGGAGGCATAGCAGAAAACAAGACAAAATTGCTTGTTCTAATGAAGTTTCATCCCAGTGAGAGAATCAGATAAAGATTAGTAAATAAGCAAATTCATAATATAATGTCAGATGATATTAACTGGTCTGAAAAAATAATTCCTCAGGTTTAAGGAATGGAGCTTGCTGGCAGAGGGGTGGGATCCATTTTAGGGAGAGTGGTTATAAAGATGTCTCTGGGGAGGGACATCTGAGCAAAGAAAAGTCATACAGAAGGCTTCCCCCATGGCTCAGCAGTAAAGCATTCACCTACAATTCAGGGACTGCAGGAGATAGGGGTCCAATCCCTGGGTAGGGAAGATCCCCAGGAGGAGGGCATGGCAATCCAGTCCTATATTTTTGCCAGGAAAAATCCCATGGACAGAGGAGTGTGGTGGGCTACGGTCCACACGGTTGCAAAGAGACGGACACGACTGAAGCGACTAAACACATAGCCAGAAAGAGAGACAGTGAACTTTCCTTCTTTATCTTTTGCTTATCGATGTTTTGGGGGTCAGGTGTCTGCTTCTGAATCAGTCTTGCTGACTAGGAAGGCCAGATGTGGACTGGCTCAGGCCTGGGCTTCTGCACTTGCCACTCACTGGCAAGACCTAGGGGGATCCCAAGAAGGCTCACGCCTAGTGCTCAAACCAGGAATGGGGCCAGCTTGTTCCGGGGCCCATGGGCAGTGAAAGGCAGGTAACTAAGCAACAGCTGAGACATGGCGAGAAAGCGGAAGGGGATAGATGGCGAGAAAGCATCAACTATGGCTAATCTACCGTTAGAGGAATCTCCTCAAAGAGATTCAGGGATGATGCCTGTTGTATCTTTACACGCCCACCCTGGGCCCAGTGCCTGACGTATGGTAGACTTTCAGGAAAACTGTGGTGAATGGCTGAATTATAAGAATGTTAGACATGATCTGGTTAGGAGAAAGACAGTCTTCAGAGAAAAGCCACACTTGAGCCAAAGGCATAAAATCAAGGTAGACTTCACACCGCTTTATTCCCTGCCTGCCCAGCCAGCCTTGCCCTTCGTTATTCCAGATGATTTGTGTCCTCGTAATTCTAGACATGCTATTCTTAATGTTTAAAATTAAGTAGGTGCCTAGTGGACAAAGAATCAAAGAACAGTGAGCACACTGAGAACGCAGACTGCGTGATGGGCAGACAAGGAAAGCCCGTGGAGCTGTGGTTCCCACCTTCTTCTGGGTGTTGTTGGTGGCAATCACTCAGATTAAAATATTGAAAGCAGATAGTCACCATGCTCAGATAATACCCACATGTGCTGAAGCTATTGAGTGAATGATTCCTGGGAACTTTAATCATTGTGTTCAGAGTCCCTCAAGGGACAGAAACACTTAGACTTAATTAATACTCCTTTCTGCACTTGGCTCCTTACCCAAGGTCTCCAGGATGGTGGAAGAAAGCTGTGCCAGTGTCTGCTGGCCAGTAACCTTCCTAGACGAGTGCCCTTTGCTTACAAGGACCATGAACCCCAGTGGAACCAGCCCGAGATTCTTAAACTGTCCTCAGAGTCTAAAGAAGAGGGGCTTTCCCTGGTGGGCCAGTAGCTAACACTCCATGTTTCCAATGCAGGGGCCACGAACTTGATCCCTGGTTCGGGAACTAAGATCCCATCTGTTGCATGGTACAGCCAAATTAAAAAAGAAAAAAAGAGTCAAAGGAAGAGCTGAAGTCCAGGCCTTGGGAGAGAAGAAAAGGAATCTGAACTCCACCATGATTTACTCATTCTCTCTCTCACTTTTTCCTCTCTTTCTTCAGCTCCAGGGGATGTTGAAGGACGGGTAAGCCTCGTGTGCTTCAGTCCATGGGGTCACAAAGAGTCAGACACAACTGAGAAACTGAACTAAACTGATAAAGCTCCCAATTTTTTCAGTATGGCAGCCTTCTGGACATATGTCCCTATTTCATTTAATGAAAATTATATTCTGAGTTCCTCAATGGCGCTGGCCACATTCCAGGTGCTAAATAGCCACATCTGCACGTCAGTATAGAGATCAGAGGTTGCCATCATTTCGGTTCATAATTATGCTCCGCATAGGCTAGCGCAGTCTGCCTTGAAACAGCACCGCGGGAGACCTTCTTTCACGTCAGAACATTTTTTATTTTCTCCAATCCACTCAAGACGTTTCCACAGTCATTCACACTTTTCCCCTCTTCACCTCTCTGTGACACCGGGTGTCAAGGGAAATGCCCCCCCCCCCGCCCCCACCTTTTTTTTCTTCGCTCGAGGAGGAGGTGCACCATTTCTGGAAGTACTGCAATACCAGGTCGACATGCAAACTGGATGGAGCAAGTGCCTATTCCAACTGCCTGCTCCAAAAATCCATGTAATATATTGTGCTCAGGTAGAGGACATATCAGATATTAAACTGATAAGAACAGATACTACACTTGATCTTAGCCAAAAGGCCAAGAAGCGATGAAATGCCCCTTCTGTAAAGAATTCTTCCATGAGCCCTACCTCCCATTCTCCACTATGTACCATGCTCCGTCCCTCTCATAGTAGCCTGTCTTTTCATTTCATAGTACTTAGATTTATGTAGGTTTTAAAATATTTTTTATAGGTAATGCCTAACTTTCCCTTTAAGCGGTCATGCTTAATGCTGTTTCTTCATGTAGAATGCTTTCAAAGGCTTTATTGAATTTGTTCCAATATTGATTCTGTATTTTGGCTCTGAGACATGTGAGATGTTAGCCCCCCAACCAGGGATGGAACCCGCAACCCCTGCACTGGAAGGTGAAAGCACTAACCACTGGATCACCAGGCAAGTCCCATAAGTTGCAGGTTCTTGAGAGCAGTCGTGTGTGGATACTTTAGCCTTAGTGTCCAACATTTGGTGGACACTCCATAAATCTTTGTTGAATGAATGCATGGCTGAGTTTCTCCCGTGCCATCTCCAGGCACATTTTGTTTCCAGATGAAGCAGAGACCTTAATTTTCTCTTCCCACATCCACCTTCTTCCTTCTCTGACTCTACAGAGGATCCACTTCAAATTCCTTTAGGATTCAAGCTTCCAAGCCTGTTAGCATATACCTGATAGGCCAAAGCTCTCCCTGTAGTATATCTGTTCCATAACTACATTTTTGGGATATAGCTTCCCAGGGTAAAAATGGGAGGTGAATTGGCAGAGGGAACTAAACTTTTCTGTTCATGGTCTATAGTTTGTTTATTTTTCATAATAATAATTGGCAGGGCAAAATATTTTAATTTTCCTATAGCTATATAATTAATATGTCCACATTAGAAATCAATTATCCTTGATAATTACCACTGGTGTTATGGCTCGTAAACTGAGCGTTAGTCTTGCTAACGAACTGAATGAGACATAATTTCTTGTTGTTCAAAGAGACGATCAGCTCTAATCAGCAGTAAATTCAATCAAAACTTACTGACACCGATTGAGATCACATTAGAGTTTGTAAAAATAGGATGATTATGCTCATCGGGAAGTCACAGGTATTGTAACGATTCTAAAATGTGCGCCCATTTGAATAAACACTTAACGTCGGCTGGCTCTGTGCTGGCAGATGCCAAAACATATAATTTGCATGAATAAATTAGAAGTCTTTTTTTCCCCCTCATAGCTCTTTAGCTTTGTGAGATTCAATTAATGCAACTTTGTTTTTAAATTTAATGAGCTCAGAATGACAGGCCAAGCAGTGGAACATGGAGACAGGACAGCCCATGGTAAAGAGGTGTTGCTGTTACTTTCTTTTTTTTTTGGTGTTGCTTCTTTTAAAATTCCCTTTCTACTACTACTTTTCTTCTTTTCTAAATTCATTGTGTTGAAGTATAGTTGAGCGTAGCCCAATGGAACCCAACCCCTGCACTGGAAGGTGAAAGCACTAACCACTGGATCACCAGGCAAGTCCCATAAGTTGCAGGTTCTTGAGAGCAGTCGTGTGTGGATACTTTAGCCTTAGTGTCCAACATTTGGTGGACACTCCATAAATCTTTGTTGAATGAATGCATGGCTGAGTTTCTCCCGTGCCATCTCCAGGCACATTTTGTTTCCAGATGAAGCAGAGACCTTAATTTTCTCTTCCCACATCCACCTTCTTCCTTCTCTGACTCTACAGAGGATCCACTTCAAATTCCTTTAGGATTCAAGCTTCCAAGCCTGTTAGCATATACCTGATAGGCCAAAGCTCTCCCTGTAGTATATCTGTTCCATAACTACATTTTTGGGATATAGCTTCCCAGGGTAAAAATGGGAGGTGAATTGGCAGAGGAACTAAACTTTTCTGTTCATGGTCTATAGTTTGTTTATTTTTCATAATAATAATTGGCAGGGCAAAATATTTTAATTTTCCTATAGCTATATAATTAATATGTCCACATTAGAAATCAATTATCCTTGATAATTACCACTGGTGTTATGGCTCGTAAACTGAGCGTTAGTCTTGCTAACGAACTGAATGAGACATAATTTCTTGTTGTTCAAAGAGACGATCAGCTCTAATCAGCAGTAAATTCAATCAAAACTTACTGACACCGATTGAGATCACATTAGAGTTTGTAAAAATAGGATGATTATGCTCATCGTGTAAGTCACAGGTATTGTAACGATTCTAAAATGTGCGCCCATTTGAATAAACACTTAACGTCGGCTGGCTCTGTGCTGGCAGATGCCAAAACATATAATTTGCATGAATAAATTAGAAGTCTTTTTTTCCCCCTCATAGCTCTTTAGCTTTGTGAGATTCAATTAATGCAACTTTGTTTTTAAATTTAATGAGCTCAGAATGACAGGCCAAGCAGTGGAACATGGAGACAGGACAGCCCATGGTAAAGAGGTGTTGCTGTTACTTTCTTTTTTTTTTTTTTGGTGTTGCTTCTTTTAAAATTCCCCTTTCTACTACTACTTTTTCTTCTTTTTCTAAATTCATTGTGTTGAAGTATAGTTGATTTGGGTTTCCCAGGTGACTCAGTGGTAAAGAATCTGTGTGTCAATCCAGAAGAAGCAGGAAATGCAGGTTCATTCCCTGGGTCAGGAAGATCTCCTGGAGAAGGAAATGGCAACCCACTCCAGTTTTCTTGCCTGGAGAATCCCGTGGACAGAGGAGACTGGAGAGCTACAGTCCATGGGGTTGAAAAAGTGTCAGACATGACTAAGTGACTGAGCACACGCACAGTAATTGATTGTATAATGTCGTGTTAGTTTCTGCTGTATAGCAAAATAACTCATTTATGCATATATAGATACTTTTTCATATTATTTTTCATATGGTTTATTACGGAATATTGAATATAGTTCCTTATATAGTAGGACCTTGTTGTTTATCCATTCTATATATAATATTCTGCTATCCCCCTTTATTCTTTTCCTTTTTCAAACTTCTTATGTGCTTTTATTTTTATTTGTTTAAAAATTCTATTGGAGTACAGTTGCTTTACAGTGTTGTGTTAGTTTCTGCCATACAGCAAGGTGAATCGTCTGTACGTATACATGTGCATGTGTTAATCACTCAGTTATGTCCAACTCCATGCATAACCCCATGGACGGTAGCCCACCAGGCTCCTCTGTCCATAGGATTCTCCAGGCAAGAATACTGGAGTGGGATGCCATTCCCTTCTCCAGGGGATCTTCCCAGGGATCAAACCTGGGTCTCCTGCATTGCAGGCAGATTCTTTACCATTTAAGCCACCAGGGAAGCCCTATATGTATGCATGTATTCCATCTATATTTTGGGGTTTTTTCACTTGCATTGCAGGCATGCCAAAACATATAATTTGCATGAATAAATTAGAAGTCTTTTTTTCCCCCTCATAGCTCTTTAGCTTTGTGAGATTCAATTAATGCAACTTTGTTTTTAAATTTAATGAGCTCAGAATGACAGGCCAAGCAGTGGAACATGGAGACAGGACAGCCCATGGTAAAGAGGTGTTGCTGTTACTTTCTTTTTTTTTTGGTGTTGCTTCTTTTAAAATTCCCCTTTCTACTACTACTTTTTCTTCTTTTTCTAAATTCATTGTGTTGAAGTATAGTTGATTTGGGTTTCCCAGGTGACTCAGTGGTAAAGAATCTGTGTGTCAATCCAGAAGAAGCAGGAAATGCAGGTTCGATCCCTGGGTCTGGAAGGTCTCCTGGAGAAGGAAGTGGCACCCCACTCCAGTATTCTTGTCTGGAAAATCAGAGGAGACTGGAGAGCTACAGTCCATGGGGTTGAAAAAGTGTCAGACATGACTAAGTGACTGAGCACACGCACAGTAATTGATTGTATAATGTCGTGTTAGTTTCTGCTGTATAGCAAAATAACTCATTTATGCATATATAGATACTTTTTCATATTATTTTTCATATGGTTTATTACGGAATATTGAATATAGTTCCTTATATAGTAGGACCTTGTTGTTTATCCATTCTATATATAATATTCTGCTATCCCCCTTTATTCTTTTCCTTTTTCAAACTTCTTATGTGCTTTTATTTTTATTTGTTTAAAAATTCTATTGGAGTACAGTTGCTTTACAGTGTTGTGTTAGTTTCTGCCATACAGCAAGGTGAATCGTCTGTACGTATACATGTGCATGTGTTAATCACTCAGTTATGTCCAACTCCATGCATAACCCCATGGACGGTAGCCCACCAGGCTCCTCTGTCCATAGGATTCTCCAGGCAAGAATACTGGAGTGGGATGCCATTCCCTTCTCCAGGGGATCTTCCCAGGGATCAAACCTGGGTCTCCTGCATTGCAGGCAGATTCTTTACCATTTAAGCCACCAGGGAAGCCCTATATGTATGCATGTATTCCATCTATATTGAATTTCCTTCCTTCCACTGAGCAGAGTTCCCTGTGCTATGCAGTAGGTTCTCATTGATGATCTGTTTCATATATGGTGCAATAGTGTATCTAAGTCCAGCCCAAACTCCCAATTCATCCCACCTACCTGTTTCTCCCTTGGCATTTAAATGCTTGTTCTCTATGTCTGTCAAGCCCACCTTATCCTTTAAAAGAGAAATTAATAGTGATTCAGATGATGACGCTGAGGCTAGGCTGGCTGGGTTCTGATCTCAGCTCCAGATTCAGTGCTTTGTTTGGCCAAGAGCAGGAGCAAGATCAGTGCTCTGTCCTAACCCCTTGAGTCCCTTCATTGTAGACCTCCAGGCTGGCCCTCAGCGCACAACTGAGGGATGCAGGAGTGCACAGGGATGGCTGTCTTGTCTTGGGTTGGCACAGTTCTGAGATCACTCGTGCCCAGAGTGTAAATGCGAGATCAGGCAAACACTGCTCCCTCCAGACTTTTCCCGATTTCTTACCTTCTGCTGGTCTGCCTCTCCTGCCCTACTTCCCCAGCCTGTTCCAGTTCTCCAAAACACAGTCCTTCAGAAATCACTTGCACCTGAACTCCCTCCCTGCAGCCATCTCTTGCTGGAAGCCTGACTTAAGACAGTGAGTTTCTTCTGCTTGTTTCACTTTCCTTTGGGCATCACCGTAGGACTGTGCTCTCAGGCTGGTGTGACTTCATTTTGTGGAAAGCACACAGAGCCGTGTCTTGCAGACGCTCCGTGGAAGTTAGATATTAGCAGTGTTCTCATATCCACTTTATAAAATACAAATACTGTCCTAACACAGTGTGGGGTTTAGTGGAGAAATCAGAGGGGACAGGCTTGTGTTTAAACTTTGACTGTTATACCACATGTCTCTTTATTTATGTCTTTGGCTGTGTTGGGTCTTAATTGTAGCATATGGATCTTCATAGCATCATGTGGGACCTTTCGTTGTAGCCACACAGACTGTAGTTGTGGCACATTGGCTTAGCTGCTCTGTGGCATGTGAGATTTTCCCCAACCAAAGACTGAACCATGCCCCCTGCATTGCAAGGTAGATTCTTAACCACTGGACCACCAGGGAATTCCCCACTGTGTGTCCTTGAATAAGGTTTCCCAAATTTCTTGGGATGTCCATGTCCTCACCTGTGACACTTGGTGAATGAATGTGATGGGTACACGTGACTGGACAGTTATGTGTAGCTCAGAGCAGGTACTTATAACCAACGTCAGTTTCTACCAGTACACTTCCTATGATTAGTATGTCTTGCAAATCAGATAGCATTGATTAACAGGGATAATAGCTGGGACTATTAGCCAGCAGGCCGCATCGACCACGATCCGTGCCATGACCTTGCAAGAATTATTACCATGGCAGGCATTGCTGCACCGATTTGGCAGATGGAGCAACCAAGACTCATTGGGAGTTCATGATGCAGGAAAATTAAAATAGCTGATATGGGGCAAAAGTAGAACCAAACCCCAAGTTTAGTCCTTATTTCTGTTCTGTGTCCACTACATTATGCTGTTCCGTGTTTGAGAGATTTGGGAGAGTTTATCAGAGAAAAGGGCAGGAGGGAACGAGGGCTGCTCCCCAGCATGGGTAGGAGGGGGGCGGTGTGGCACTGCGGCTCTGACTGGGGCACTAGGCCGGGGGTATGGGTATGGATCCTGCTCCATCACTCGCCCCACGGCAGGTCAGGCCGTCCGCCTCTGCTCTGCTTCCTCATCGGTAAGCGTGATGTTAGGAGGATTAAATGAATGTCTATGTCTGAAACAGGGCTAACTTTACCGTCACACGTGGTAGGCACAAGCTTGGGGGCAAAACCTTATACACATCCCAGATACTGTTTTAATTTCTCATAAAGCCAGAATGAAAAAAAAGAAATTTTAGGTGGAAGGAAGTATTTAATGCACGATATTAATATACTCATGTATTCTTAAAATATAATTTTGTATTATTATAACTATATTTATATTTTTATGAAGGAAAGGGTCCATGAAGGTAAAGTAACTAGAATTCATGGTGTGGCCTTGGTGGAGACTATTTAGACCAGAGACACCATCCTTGGTAGGCATTACGTAGTCTCCATCTCACTGACTCAACGGACATGGACTTGAGCCAACACGGTAAAGGAGAGGGAAGCTGGAGTGCTGCAGTCCACGGTGCTGCAAGAAGTCAGACATGACTTAGCCACTGAACAACAGCGCCCTCTACGGGGCGCTGCAGAGTCAACTCAGAGACACCAGGAGGCTCTGCACACTCACACATTTTTTCCTCTTTTCCTCTTTCTGTAAGAATCTCTGCTTTATATGCAACAAGCTAGAGAATGTATTAGGTTTCCCAGGTGGCTCAGTGGTAAAGAATCTGCCTGGCAATGCAGGAGACCTAGGATCGATCCCTGGGTCTGGAAGATCCCCTGGAGAAAAGACTGGAAACCCACTCCAGTAATCTTGCCTGAAGAATCCAACGGATAGAGAAGCCTGGCAGACTACAGTCTATGGGGCTGCAAAAGGATTGGACTAGGCTCAGCAGCTAAACAACAACTATGAAGACCTCAGCCGTGGCCCAGGAGTCTTGGGGGAGGTGGGGGAAAGAGACGATAGGACACCTGCTGGGTGGACCCAGTGGAGTGGGAAATGCTGTGTCTTGTGGACGTGACCTTCAGTTTGACCCACTGAGGTCTGCAGTAAAGCCACTAAATTACCAGCCTTCTCCCACGCCACCCGTGAGCAGAATCGCTCTGACACCTTCAAGGCCAAAGGCCCGACTGGGTCACGGTGGGAAGCAGAGGAGCTTGGGTCCTAAGGACAGATGAGGCAACACATCTTCATTCTGCAGGATGCACGGGACTGCCTCGTTGCCCAGAGTGTGGCCCGGCGGCCTCGGCACTAGGAGACTGTCGCAGTGCAGCCTTGAGACTCCCCAGGCCTGCTGCACGCTAAAGGCACAGGAGACCTGCAGGGACAGTCCAAGTTGAGGAGCCCTGCTCTCACTGGTCAGCATCCTCCTCCAGACCTGAAAAACCACTCATCTCAGTCCTAAGCTAAATGCAGTCTTTGGTGTAGTCGCATAGTCATGTCTGACGCTTTGCGACCCTGTGGACTGTGGCCCACCAGGTTCCTCTGTCCATGGGGTTCTCCAGGCAAGAACAGGGAGTGGGTAGCCACTGTCTTCTCCAGGGGATCTTCCTCACTCAGGGATCGAACTCAGGTCTCCTGCATCAGCAGGCGGATTCTTTACCGTCGAAGTCACTTGGGAAGCAAAAGCGGTCGAGGTCAAGTATTTCAGCATTTCCTGGAGGTTCTTCAGCCCCCCCGTGGAGAATTTCCTAAGGGGATTTAGGACCGGATCGCTGGCTACAAAGGAGGCACGGTTTTGCCTGCAGTCAACAGAGCCAGCGGCCACTGCGATAAGCAATTTAGGATCACGGTGGTTTCTCTGAGTCTCGGAGGACCAACTGCTCTGTGTCTGGCTCCGCTCTCCTCATCTTGGCTGAAATAAAAGCAGCAGGAAGAAGAGGGAGCCCACGGAGGGCAGACCTCTCAATGGGAGTGGCTGCCACTCTTTTGGTGTCTGGACAAACCCTAGCGGGGGATTTCCTGAGGAGAGGGAAGGCAGAACTAGCTGTCCCTGAGGGGTGGACGTGAGCCTCTGCAAATATGATTCCTGGCTCTGTGATCACGTCCAGCTTTCTGTTTTGTGGAGGAAAAGAAAAGAACCGATGTGACATGAGACTTTTAAGACTTATACGACTGATATAAATCGCTCTGTAACTTCTGAGGTGGACCAAATGCCACATTTCTGTATTTGTCTAAATCGAACCAGCTCTGGCTCAGAGTCCCTGCCCATCAAGATCCACGAGAAGCCCGATCACAGCACCAGGACGGGGCTGACTCTGGGCCTCCTGGTCACCATGAAATGGCTGGGGGACGGCGTTGGGCTCCTTTGCTGAGTATGGACGGCATACAATGCCAGTTCAGAAGCTTTTGGCACCTCTGCTCCCAGTGGATGTCAGACACGCTCCAACTGGATCAATTTCATGCATCAGGGACGCCCACTCCATCCCCTGGAAACACCATGCTTAACGTCTGGTCTCCCCCACTAGGCCCCTCATAACGTCCATCTCAGGGTGTCTGGAGGGAAGCCCTGCCTCCACCCTGGTGCATTCTCAAAGCCTGTGTTCTCCCCTTGTCCTGGGGGCCCCTCGACCCCCAGCAGTGAGACACTGCTTCTCCTTTCCCCTCAGAGCACAAAAACCTCCAGCCAGAATTAAGCATAAAATACACACCGTATTCTGAAGTCTTGGTACCAGAGAAATGTGAAATACATCAGTGATAATGTTTAGATTGGTCCTGTGATGAAATGGGCTTCCTTGGTGCTTCAGCTGGTAAAGAATCTGCTTGCAGTGCAAGAGATCTGGGTTCAGTCCTGGGTTGGGAAGATTCCCCAGAGAAAGCAATGGCAACCCACTCCAGCATTCTTGCCTGGAGAATCCCACAGACAGAGGGGCCTGGTGGGCGACAGTCCATGGGGTCGCAAAGAGTCAGACACGACTGAGCAACTAACACACACATGATGAACTCGTATTTTGGATACATGGGGGAAAGTGAACACGATTAAAATTAATTTCACAGGTTTCTTCTTCCTCATTTTAAGTGTTTACTAGAACGGCTACAATTCCTAGATGGTCTGCATGATTTCTGTTGGACAGCGCTTCTCTCTGTCCTCTTTCTTAGAATAAAAAGCCAGGGGCCCTGAAGCACAAGTGGACTGTTAACTCAGCTGGCCGCCTCGTTGGGGTCTGGAAGGCAGGAGCTCTGCACACAGGCACCGGGCCTCCCGTGGCGGGTGGAGGAGGGCACAGGCCGTGCTTCTTCCTCTCACCTCTCTGTTGGGAGGGGAGGGGAGGCGTGCACCACCTTTTCCTTCTCTTGTTCTCTCATTTTACAGACTAGGACGCTGCCGTCCAGAGAGGGCAAGCAGTTCACCTCGGGCCTCACAGTGAGCTCAAAGAACCCTGTCCACAGCCCCTGTCCATACCACAGTGTCTGCACCCCCTCCCAAAGGCAAGACAGAGCAGCAGGCGTAGCTGGGGAGAAAGGGGGCGCCCATGGGAAGGGCGGCGGCACACCTGACTTCTGAAGGTCCTCCTGGGAGGACTGCGGCGGTCCTGATGTTCCGTGAAGACCCCCTCCTCCCTCACCTTGAATGCTTCTCACTTCCACTTTGACTGGCCTGTTTTCTCCTTTTTTTGTTTTAGCCGAGCTGGATCTTCCTGGCGGTGCATGGGCTCTTTGCTGAGTCACATAGGCTTCTCTTGTTGCAACGTGCTGACTTAGTTCCCCGACCAGGGATCGAACCCTCATCCCCTGGATTCTTAACCACTGGACCACCAGGGCAGTCCCCTAACCTCAATTTTTAAATCTTATTTTGGTTGTGGTAGTATGTTTTTTCATTTGTTAATGTACTGGATTATTATTACTATTTTTGCTGAAACCTGCTTTAAATCCCTTTTGAAACAAGGCAGGGTACAAACAACCCAATAAAGCACAAATCATTGATTTCTGAGATGCTGCCTTGGTGGTGCCTCAGGAGGGGTCTCCCTGGAAAGAAGGCTGAGGAAGGAGCTCTGTCTCTCACACAGCACACAGGCATCCAGCTGTGTACTGCCCTGGGTTGGGGTGAGGTGATCGAGGGATGGGTACATTTCATTCAATAAAACACAGCCCAGCCTGGGGTTGAAAGGTTGTGAGAGCTCTTGATGAGAGAGATGTTGAAAGACACAGGATCAGATTCAATTCCCCATAAGATCCTGTTACAGCATCCTTTTTCTTTCCTCCTTTCCCACGCCCCTGGGGCGCATAGCACTTTTCTGTCTGAGAAAGTCTAGGCGAAGAGGATTGTATTTCTCGGTGGAGTTTCATGAAAACTGGGGTCTAACTTTACCCTGTTCTTATCTGCAAGCAGCAGTAGAGACTTTGCAGGCAGACCGGGATGCCCTTTCCAACCGTATTCTTGCCTGGGAAATCCCACGGACAGAGGAGCCTGGTGGGCTACAGTCCATAGGTCTGCAAAAGGTCGGACGTGACTGAGCAACTGAGCATGCACACACACACAGGCAAAGTCGGGTGGGAGAGTCCTGAAGAGAGGAAAAAAGAAAGAAAACTCATTTTAGAAACCCTGGAATAGACCATGAATCTGAGCATCTTTAAAGTTCTTTAAGAGGTGCGTGATTAGAATTCAGTGTAGCTGCCTTTCAACACAGGGATGTGTTTATTAGTACATGGAACACTGAGATGGACCAGATGGCTTGGGGCCATGGGGTCTATAGAGGTCCCAGGAGAAAGACAGTCCATGAATGTGGGAGAGGAGACCAGTGCCCTGGGGCTGAGGAGCGAGGCAGGAGAAGAAAGCCCAGGTGACGGACAAGACAGGAGGCAGAGCCAGCAGCTGCCAGTCTGCCTTTTTGGGTGGAGTGGGGTTGTTCTGTGTGGCTTATTGGCTTTGCCGAGATTGGATGCCTGTCAGCCAGCAACGGCCAGATGACTCACAGGGCCGGGAAGAGGAGACTGTCTGTGGGGCGCCTCTCTCTGGGGAATCCAGGACTGCGTCTGCTCTGCTGGGCTAGCTTGCCAACCTGGCCGGGGCTTGCTTTTGGAAACCAGGGGTGAAGAGGGCAGGCTTCATACACAACAGTGAACCTCTCAGCAGGGGCAGGAGGATGGCAAGAAGGGAGCACACAAGAAAGGAACCTGCGAGCGCACAGGCAGGGGTGGGATGAGCCGTGCTGACTCCACGGTGCTGAAAGCGTCCGAAGAGATTTTACAAAGAAAAGTGTTCTCATGTTCCATTTGAAACTGTGTTTCCATGATGCATGCCCGTTCTCCATCTTCCGTGGCCTCCCGTAAGTGGTCAGGAGCGTGGCCCCTCCACGAGCCCTCAGAGGTCCTGGTGAGCCCTCGGTGGTGGTCAGTGCTGCTCCTGGGCGTCTCTCCTCTGGATGGCGAAGCAGAAGCAAGGTTTTCAAGGCAGGGGAGACCACAAGAATGGACTTGGTCTGCTATTTTTTTGAAAAATTAGCCAAAAGTGTTGAGAGGTTTATAGATTATAAAATAAAAGCTCCAGTCTTATCAAGATTTCAAGGACCTGGGTCGAGAAGATAGCCTGGAAATCCCATGACAACCCAGTATTCTTGCCTGGAGGATCCGATGGACAGAGGAGCCTGGCGAGTGACAGTCCACGAGGCTGTAAAGAATCAGATACAGTAGAAGGGGTATACCATGAATCTGAGCATCTTTAAAGTTCTTTAAGAGGTGCGTGATTAGAATTCAGTGTAGCTGCCTTTCAACACAGGGATGTGTTTATTAGTACATGGAACACTGAGATGGACCAGATGGCTTGGGGCCATGGGGTCTATAGAGGTCCCAGGAGAAAGACAGTCCATGAATGTGGGAGAGGAGACCAGTGCCCTGGGGCTGAGGAGCGAGGCAGGAGAAGAAAGCCCAGGTGACGGACAAGACAGGAGGCAGAGCCAGCAGCTGCCAGTCTGCCTTTTTGGGTGGAGTGGGGTTGTTCTGTGTGGCTTATTGGCTTTGCCGAGATTGGATGCCTGTCAGCCAGCAACGGCCAGATGACTCACAGGGCCGGGAAGAGGAGACTGTCTGTGGGGCGCCTCTCTCTGGGGAATCCAGGACTGCGTCTGCTCTGCTGGGCTAGCTTGCCAACCTGGCCGGGGCTTGCTTTTGGAAACCAGGGGTGAAGAGGGCAGGCTTCATACACAACAGTGAACCTCTCAGCAGGGGCAGGAGGATGGCAAGAAGGGAGCACACAAGAAAGGAACCTGCGAGCGCACAGGCAGGGGTGGGATGAGCCGTGCTGACTCCACGGTGCTGAAAGCGTCCGAAGAGATTTTACAAAGAAAAGTGTTCTCATGTTCCATTTGAAACTGTGTTTCCATGATGCATGCCCGTTCTCCATCTTCCGTGGCCTCCCCGTAAGTGGTCAGGAGCGTGGCCTCTCCACGAGCCCTCAGAGGTCCTGGTGAGCCCTCGGTGGTGGTCAGTGCTGCTCCTGGGCGTCTCTCCTCTGGATGGCGAAGCAGAAGCAAGGTTTTCAAGGCAGGGGAGACCACAAGAATGGACTTGGTCTGCTATTTTTTTGAAAAATTAGCCAAAAGTGTTGAGAGGTTTATAGATTATAAAATAAAAGCTCCAGTCTTATCAAGATTTCAAGGACCTGGGTCGAGAAGATAGCCTGGAAATCCCATGACAACCCAGTATTCTTGCCTGGAGGATCCGATGGACAGAGGAGCCTGGCGAGTGACAGTCCACGAGGCTGTAAAGAATCAGATACAGTAGAAGGGGTATAGCTTAACCTCCCCTCCCCCACCACACACAGCACACACAGGAGAAGTGGGGGATAAACTAGAAATTTGGAATTTAGATATACACACTACAATATGTAAAACAGCTAAATGACAAGGACCCAGTGTATACTACAGGGAGCTACTCAATATTTTGTAATAACCTAAATGAGAAAGGAATCTGAAAAAGAAATATGTATATACACATATATGCACATATGTATATGTATAACTGACTCTTCTGTACACTAATACAATACCATAAATCACTACATTTCATTTAAAAATAAATTAATTAAATAAAACAAACCACTTCCTGGCAGCTTTGACCAGCAAGAGGATACAGAATATTTGGAAAGTTGTAAATCACTTACTCTAGGTCTTCCCAGGTGCCTCAGTGGTAAAGAACCTGCCTGCTCACACTATATGATAGCTAGAATGTGGAAGCAACCTAGATGTCCACTGACGCATGAATGGATGAAAAAGTTCTGGTACATATATACAATGAAGTACTTCCCAGGTGTAAAAGAAATGGAGAAGAATCAGTCCTAATGAGGTGGATGGATCTAGAACCTATTATCAAAAGTGAAGTAAGTCAAAAAGAGAAAGACAAATATAGTATACTAACACATATATGTAGAATCCAGTAGGATGGTAGTGATAACATATGCAGTGAAGCAATGGAAAAACAGACATGGAGAACAGACAAATGGACATTGTGGGGAATGAACAGTGGGTGGGAGGCATAGACGGAGTAACATGGAAACCTATACTGTCATATGTGAAAAAGATATCATATGTCAATGCGCTGTGGGAAAAGGGGATCTTGCAGGGTGCTGTGTGATGGCCTGGAGGGGTGGGGTGGGGGGACTGGGAGGGGGTGGAAGAGGGAGGGGCCAGGGATGTGCATATGACTAATCCAGGATCATACATATCTATAAACAACAAAATTCTGTAAAAGTAAAAAGCAAAATAAAGTAATAACAGGGCTTCCCTGGTGGTCCAGTGGTAAGAACACTGCCTTGCAGTGCAAGCCAGTCGCCACCCAGCAACCCAGGAGAAGTGGCGGATAAAAACTAGTAGAAGGGGTATAGCTTAACCTCCCCTCCCCCACCACACACAGCACACACAGGAGAAGTGGGGGATAAACTAGAAATTTGGAATTTAGATATACACACTACAATATGTAAAACAGCTAAATGACAAGGACCCAGTGTATACTACAGGGAGCTACTCAATATTTTGTAATAACCTAAATGAGAAAGGAATCTGAAAAAGAAATATGTATATACACATATATGCACATATGTATATGTATAACTGACTCTTCTGTACACTAATACAATACCATAAATCACTACATTTCATTTAAAAATAAATTAATTAAATAAAACAAACCACTTCCTGGCAGCTTTGACCAGCAAGAGGATACAGAATATTTGGAAAGTTGTAAATCACTTACTCTAGGTCTTCCCAGGTGCCTCAGTGGTAAAGAACCTGCCTGCTCACACTATATGATAGCTAGAATGTGGAAGCAACCTAGATGTCCACTGACGCATGAATGGATGAAAAAGTTCTGGTACATATATACAATGAAGTACTTCCCAGGTGTAAAAGAAATGGAGAAGAATCAGTCCTAATGAGGTGGATGGATCTAGAACCTATTATCAAAAGTGAAGTAAGTCAAAAAGAGAAAGACAAATATAGTATACTAACACATATATGTAGAATCCAGTAGGATGGTAGTGATAACATATGCAGTGAAGCAATGGAAAAACAGACATGGAGAACAGACAAATGGACATTGTGGGGAATGAACAGTGGGTGGGAGGCATAGACGGAGTAACATGGAAACCTATACTGTCATATGTGAAAAGATATCATATGTCAATGCGCTGTGGGAAAAGGGATCTTGCAGGGTGCTGTGTGATGGCCTGGAGGGGTGGGGTGGGGGACTGGGAGGGGTGGAAGAGGGAGGGGGCCAGGGATATGCATATGACTAATCTAGGATTATACATATCTATAAACAACAAAATTCTGTAAAAGTTAAAAAATAAAGTAATAACAGGGCTTCCCCTGGTGGTCCAGTGGGTAAGAACACTGCCTTGCAGTGCAAGCCAGTTCGATCCCTGGCCTGGGAAGATCCCACGTGCCGCGGAGCGGCTGGACTGATGTGTCCAGTTACCGAGCCAGAGCTCTGGGGTGCATGCGCCCAGAGCCAGCGCTCTGCGACGACAGAGGCCACCACGATGGGAGGCCCACAGGAGCCAAAGAACAAAGACGGATGAAAATAGAGAAATGAAAGACCAATAGAAGTGGCCCGCTCGCTCCCCTCCCTCCCCAACCTACCCCCCAAAATAAATAAATAAATAAATAAAGTAATAACAATAATACTAGTAAAGAACCAGCCTGCTAATGCAGGAGATGCAGGAGATGCGGGCTCGATCCCTGGGGTGGGAAGATCCTCTGGGGGAGGGCATGGCAAACCACTCCCATGGACAGACAGCTTGGTGGGCACGGTCCGTGGGACCACAAAGAGTGGCCCTCCACTGAACAGCTCAACAACAACAGCACAGCACAGAGCGCTCCCTCTAACGCTTTCATGAGACAGGCCCTCCTGAATGCTCTGCTAATTCTGATTCAGAAGCCACCATACAAGATACACCACCACTGAAATTCATATGCATGTGAAATGCACACATATATTTTATCTTAATTTTGCAAAAAGTCTACCATGGAGGAGACTGTAGTGGGGGAAGCCATTGAATCTGATACCTCAGCTCAGGATTAGTCATACAAATCTTCTGACAAGCTCATCTATCACAACACATGCCAGGAGTTGTGCAGTGTCTTTTACTGCTCATATAAATTGTCTTTCTTAATAGCTTCCTTCATATCCAGCTCTGTTAACCCCTGGCTGCCTGTGGCATGTGGCTAGTCTTGGAAATGCACTGCTTTCCTTGTGGCTGTGTAGTGTCTAATCTGGCCAGATATATTTCAGGGTTTTCTTGATGTGCCTGAGTGATCTGGGTGTTTACCAGAAGCTTCCTGCCAAAATACTCTCTTCTCTCCTTTACTATGCTTACAGTTTACTTTTAAAATAACTCAGTTGAAATTTCATAAGAGGCTTTAAGGCCACATCTGATTTCAGCCATATAAGTTCTAGCTTTTACCAACTCTTGGCTCACCAAATCTTGGCATTTTCTGAGTGATGGAGAGGAAACACCAGCGTTCTATTGTGTCATGCCATGTTAATTCATTCACTATATATAACATAGGGTTTCCCAGGTGGCTCAGTGGTAAAGAACCCACCTGCCAATGTAGGAGATGTAAGAGACTCAGGTTCGATCCCTGGGTTGGGAAGATCCCCTTGAGAAGAGAATGACAACCCACTCCAGTATTCTTGCCTGGAGAATCCCAGGGACAGAGGAGCTTGATGGTGTATAGTCCATCGGATCGCAAAAGAGTCAGACGTGACTTGGTGACTAAACAACAACAACCAAACATATCAAAATGATACCAAACAAAAAGAAAACTGGAGTACCCTAGTAATAAACTCACTGACACATGATAACCTGAGAGCATTTCAACCAGGGGACATGAGCTTATAGGTAGAGTGTGAGAGACATTCTTAGTGGAAAAGGGTGCAGGAAACACAAGCCCTTTAAGATATTAACTTATAGCTTGGGATTTTAAAAAAATTGTAAACAAAACTCACTGGATCAATGGAGTAGGAGAAGAGATTGGGAGAAGCGGGGCTCTGGAAAGAGTGAATTTCACCCAGCAGGGAAGGGAAGGGGTCCCAGGATGATGAGAAGAGACATCTGGGGAGGACTGCCTTGCAGAAAACACAGCATCTAGAAGACACTGCATCCAGAAGACTCGGCATCTAGAAGACACTGAGTCCAAAGGACACCACATTGAGAGAGAGCTGGAGCCCAGAGAACCATGGAAGAGTGGTTTCCCACAGAGAAACAACTAATGGGTTTGTCGAGACTCCCATAGAGCTAAGAAAGGAATTTATCATGAGTTGGTAGAAAATTAGGCAGATGAAATGTAAGGCCATTATTAACATGAGAGAAAACAAAAACATTTCAGAAGAAAAGCCTAATATGCTTAAATAAAGTTTATACAAATCAGTTTGACAAATACCAAATCCATGGTAGTTCATATAATTATGCTGGAGAGATTTTAAAATAACTCAGTTGAAATTTCATAAGAGGCTTTAAGGCCACATCTGATTTCAGCCATATAAGTTCTAGCTTTTACCAACTCTTGGCTCACCAAATCTTGGCATTTTCTGAGTGATGGAGAGGAAACACCAGCGTTCTATTGTGTCATGCCATGTTAATTCATTCACTATATATAACATAGGGTTTCCCAGGTGGCTCAGTGGTAAAGAACCCACCTGCCAATGTAGGAGATGTAAGAGACTCAGGTTCGATCCCTGGGTTGGGAAGATCCCCTTGAGAAGAGAATGACAACCCACTCCAGTATTCTTGCCTGGAGAATCCCAGGGACAGAGGAGCTTGATGGTGTATAGTCCATCGGATCGCAAAAGAGTCAGACGTGACTTGGTGACTAAACAACAACAACCAAACATATCAAAATGATACCAAACAAAAAGAAAACTGGAGTACCCTAGTAATAAACTCACTGACACATGATAACCTGAGAGCATTTCAACCAGGGGACATGAGCTTATAGGTAGAGTGTGAGAGACATTCTTAGTGGAAAAGGGTGCAGGAAACACAAGCCCTTTAAGATATTAACTTATAGCTTGGGATTTTAAAAAAATTGTAAACAAAACTCACTGGATCAATGGAGTAGGAGAAGAGATTGGGAGAAGCGGGGCTCTGGAAAGAGTGAATTTCACCCAGCAGGGAAGGGAAGGGGTCCCAGGATGATGAGAAGAGACATCTGGGGAGGACTGCCTTGCAGAAAACACAGCATCCAGAAGACACAGCATCTAGAAGACACTGCATCCAGAAGACTCGGCATCTAGAAGACACTGAGTCCAAAGGACACCACATTGAGAGAGAGCTGGAGCCCAGAGAACCATGGAAGAGTGGTTTCCCACAGAGAAACAACTAATGGGTTTGTCGAGACTCCCATAGAGCTAAGAAAGGAATTTATCATGAGTTGGTAGAAAATTAGGCAGATGAAATGTAAGGCCATTATTAACATGAGAGAAAACAAAAACATTTCAGAAGAAAAGCCTAATATGCTTAAATAAAGTTTATACAAATCAGTTTGACAAATACCAAATCCATGGTAGTTCATATAATTATGCTGGAGAGATAAAGGGAGAGGAAGGTCAGTGTGTGTGTACATGTATGTGTGTGTGTACACACATGTAGGGAGAAAGAGAGCTAAATCACAATATACGAGAAGTAATGGTGGGTGATATTTGATGACTGGTTTTACACATGCCACAGGTTGTTGTAAGTGCTTCATATTGTTGTTTACTAGTTAGTTGTTAAGTCGTGTCTGACTCTTGCGATCCCATGGACTGTAGCCTGCCAGGTTACTCTGTCCATGGGATTTTCCAGGCAAGAATACTGGAGTGGGTTGTCATTTCCTTCTCTAAGTGCTGCATATATACTAACTTATTTAGTCCACAAAAAATTCCTGAAATAGGTTCAATGATACTCCCCATTTTGTAAAAACAGAAACATGAAAAGATCATAAATTACTTCCTAAAGTCACACAGCTCGGAACAGAAGGCAGAAATTTGAACCTGGCTGACTAAAGGTCAAAGCCTGTGTCTTCACCTCCTCCACGCCACTGCCCTGCCAAGTCTAGGTGCAGCCCTTTGCATGAGTGGCCAGGATTCAGCTGCTGAATAATTGCTTGGGTTAAGGTATGAGCCCTATTAAAGGCTGATGTTGAAAGGTCTAATGTATCATTCTGAAGGCATTCCTGCCTTGTACAGAGAGATAGAGCTATTGGCCTAGCTGCCTACGGCAGAGACCCAAACAGAAAGCGGTGGGAAGGAAACAGGGACACTTAGTTCTCTCTTGTGTGATGTCCAAGGTGGCTGGATAGCTCTGCTCTGCAAGGCTGTCAGGGCCAACGCAGCTTTTGTCTCATGGCTCTGGATCTCCGTGGCGCTGCCCTTTTCATGGTCTTTGATGGCTCACTGTATATCTAGGCTTAATGAAAGAGTGATTAACAGCTTTTGCACAAGGCAGTGGTTTCCCACAGAGAAACAACTAATGGGTTTGTCGAGACTCCCATAGAGCTAAGAAAGGAATTTATCATGAGTTGGTAGAAAATTAGGCAGATGAAATGTAAGGCCATTATTAACATGAGAGAAAACAAAAACATTTCAGAAGAAAAGCCTAATATGCTTAAATAAAGTTTATACAAATCAGTTTGACAAATACCAAATCCATGGTAGTTCATATAATTATGCTGGAGAGATAAAGGGAGAGGAAGGTCAGTGTGTGTGTACATGTATGTGTGTGTGTACACACATGTAGGGAGAAAGAGAGCTAAATCACAATATACGAGAAGTAATGGTGGGTGATATTTGATGACTGGTTTTACACATGCCACAGGTTGTTGTAAGTGCTTCATATTGTTGTTTACTAGTTAGTTGTTAAGTCGTGTCTGACTCTTGCGATCCCATGGACTGTAGCCTGCCAGGTTACTCTGTCCATGGGATTTTCCAGGCAAGAATACTGGAGTGGGTTGTCATTTCCTTCTCTAAGTGCTGCATATATACTAACTTATTTAGTCCACAAAAAATTCCTGAAATAGGTTCAATGATACTCCCCATTTTGTAAAAACAGAAACATGAAAAGATCATAAATTACTTCCTAAAGTCACACAGCTCGGAACAGAAGGCAGAAATTTGAACCTGGCTGACTAAAGGTCAAAGCCTGTGTCTTCACCTCCTCCACGCCACTGCCCTGCCAAGTCTAGGTGCAGCCCTTTGCATGAGTGGCCAGGATTCAGCTGCTGAATAATTGCTTGGGTTAAGGTATGAGCCCTATTAAAGGCTGATGTTGAAAGGTCTAATGTATCATTCTGAAGGCATTCCTGCCTTGTACAGAGAGATAGAGCTATTGGCCTAGCTGCCTACGGCAGAGACCCAAACAGAAAGCGGTGGGAAGGAAACAGGGACACTTAGTTCTCTCTTGTGTGATGTCCAAGGTGGCTGGATAGCTCTGCTCTGCAAGGCTGTCAGGGCCAACGCAGCTTTTGTCTCATGGCTCTGGATCTCCGTGGCGCTGTCCTTTTTTTCATGGTCTTTGATGGCTCACTGTATATCTAGCTGCCAAGCACCTCCTTAATGAAAGAGTGATTAAGGGGGGAAGCTATGCCTTGCTTTTGAGCACAAGGCAGTCAGGCTTGTCCTCTTTTATGTTTTTTTCATTGTCAAATCTTAGAGACTGGTGTTTGTGTTAATATCTTAGGGTTATGACAACAAAGACAAGCCTAGATAGCATATTGAAAAGCAGAGACATCACTTTGCCGACAAAGATCTGTATAGTCAAAGCTATACAGTACTGAAGAACTGATGCTTTTGAATTGTGGTCCTGGAGGAGACTCTTGAGAGTCCCTTGGACTATAAGACCAAACCAATCAATTGTAAAAGTAATCAATCCTAAATATTCAATGGAAGAATAATGCTGAGACTGAAGCTCCAGTACTTGGCCACTTGATACCAAGAGCTGACTCGTTGGAAAAGACCCTGATGCTAAGAAAGACTGAGTTCAAGAGAAGGCAATGGCAGAGGATAAGATAGTTGAATGGCACCATGGGAATCTCAATGGACATGAGTTTGAGCAAACTCCAGGAGATGGTTAAGGACATGGAGGTCTGGTGTGCTGCAGTCCATGGTTTCACAAAGAGTCCAGTGTGGTGTCTGAACAACAGCAGCAAATTACAGCAAATCAGCACGAATTTGGTGACTTAACACAACTGTGTCCTCTCACAATTGTGGAGGGCAGGAGTCTGGAATCACAGTGTCAGCATGGCTGTGCGCCCTCTGAAGTCTCTAGGGAAGAATGCTTCTAGCTTCTGGTGGATTACAGAAATCCTTGGCATCCCTGGGCTTGTAGCAGCATAGCTCTGCTCTGGCCTCTGGCTTCACATGGCCTTCTCCCCTGTGTGTCTGGTCTCCCTGTCTCTCCACATGACCAGTCATTAGATGATGGCTCACCATAATCCCGTAGGACCTCATCTTAAGTCGATAAGGTCTACAAAATCTGATTTCCAAATGAGGTCACATTCACCCATATTGGGGGTTAGGACTCAAATGTATCTTTGTTGGGGACACAATTCAACACACCACATGGTTTAAACAATGCATGTATTTTTAATTAAAAAAAATCGGGGCTTCCCTTGTGGTCCATGGGTAAAGAGGCTGCCTTGTAGTGCAAGGAGTGCCAGTTTGATCCCTGGCCCAGGAAGATCCCACATGCCTTGGAGCAGCTAGACTGGAGTGTCCAATTACAAGTCAGGCTCTGGAGCGCATGTGCCCAGAGTTGCTGCTCTGCAATGAGAGAGGCCATTGCGATGGGAGGCCCACACAGGCCAAAGAATAAAAACGGATGAAAATAAATAATAATAATAATAATAAACCAATAAGAGAGGCCAAAATAAAAAACCTAGTTCAAAAAAAAAGTTTAAAAAAAAAATCGGTTGCATCGTGCAACATATGGGATCTTAGGACCCCGACCAGGTACTTGCCTACAGTGGAAAGTGAGATCTTAATCACTGGATCCCTAAGTAGACCTAAAAAATACTTTTACTTGATGAAAGCTAAATCATATTTTCTGAAAATAAATTTTTTAGTTCAGTCATTAAGTCGTGTCCAATTGTTGTGACCTCAATGGATGGCAGCATGCCAGGCTTCCCTGTCCTTTACTATCTCCAGAGTTGGCTCAAACTCATGTCCATTGAGGCGGTGATGCTGTCCAACTATCTCATCCTCTGTTGCCCCTTCTCCTCCTCCTCTCGGCCTTACCCTTTATGATACATTGGCAATTTTGGATGTGAGAGAGAGAGCTCAAAGTTCACTTCCAGGATGGTGACAACGCTGGTCCCTTCTCAAAAGAGGCCACCTCCACCACCCCTCCCCACTCCACCAAACCTCCTTCTCGATACCTTCCATGTCTTAATACAGTCAGCCCCCACAAAAACTTGCTTTAGAGTTTGAAAAGAATATTTAAGGAGAGAAGATTTTTTCTTTACTTTGCCGCTATTTGTGCTTTTTTAATTAAAGAATTACAGATGAGAGCTCCTTAATTTTTGAAGGTAATTTGAAGAGGAAGACCGTTCCCTGGTGGTTCAGATGGTAAAGAATCCACCTGCCATGCAGGAGGAGACCCCCTGGAGAAGGAATGGTAACTCTCTCCAGTATTCTTGCCTGGGAAACCCCATGGACAGAGAAGCCTGGTAGGTTAGAGTCCATGGGGCTGCAAATAGTTGAACATGATTGAGCAACTAACACAACACTGAAATGAAAAGCCCTGTCTACCTTCTGGTCTTTATACGGTGCACTTGCACAGAAAGTCTTCATTATCCCAATCAAGGTGACATCCTTTCACAATGAGCTCTGAGTCATGTTTCCCTTCAAGACAAAGAAGAATGCTTATACAATTAAAATAGACTGACAGAAAAAAATCCATGTCTGGAATAAGCTTGGATTTACATGCCCCGGCTCAAATGACTGGGGGATATTAGAAAACTGCAAAATGGAGCAAAAATGTTCATTATTTCCCAAGCACATATTTTGAAGAGAGAAGAAAAGGTGGCTTTTCCAGCCTCCAGGAGGCTGGCCCTCCTCACCCGTCTACAGCAGAGCCAGGGCTGCTCCCCCAGGCCCTCATCAACTTGCTCAAACAGGCTGCAAAATCAATCTGACAGCCCATGAAAGCGAGTTTGGAGGCGGGGAGGCGGGGCACCAGGGAGGGCTCAGATGCGGTAACATGGAATTCTGTATTTTCACGGATACCACCATGTTTGCCTCGTGTCATGGACTGTGGCATGAGGAGGACCCTCTGATCTTTTGACTACAAAGTCGTTATGACAAGAACCCTTCAGTGTGTGTGTGTGTGTGTGTGTGTGTGTGTATACAGGGGTGTCTTTTGAGTTCTGGGCTTGGAAACATATTCAGATTGGAGGGGAAGAAAGGTCTTTTGGCTTGAAGCCTAAATTGCTTTGACATGAAGAGTAAAAGCAGCTAGCATCTGTTGATCGCTTCTAAATGTTGGACTCATTCAGCTGTTTCTTTTAATCATGATAACAATATTTGTTGCTTTTTAGTTGCTCAGTCATGTCCAACTCTTTGCAACCCTACGGGCTGTAGCCCTCTAGGCTCATCCATCCATGGGATTTTCCAGGCAATAATACTGGAAAAGGCTTCCATTTCCTCCTCCAGGGGATCTCCCCAAGCCAGGGATCAAACCCACGTCTCCTGAGTCTTTTGCATTGACAGGCAAATTCTTTACCACTGAGCCAGCTGGGAAGCCTGCAGTCATCCTTGCCGTATTGCCCCATTACACAGACAGGACATGGAGGCTTGAGAGCAAGAAGGGTATTCAAAATAGTTAACTACCAAAAAAAATCCATGTCTGGAATAAGCTTGGATTTACATGCCCCGGCTCAAATGACTGGGGGATATTAGAAAACTGCAAAATGGAGCAAAATGTTCATTATTTCCCAAGCACATATTTTGAAGAGAGAAGAAAAGGTGGCTTTTCCAGCCTCCAGGAGGCTGGCCCTCCTCACCCGTCTACAGCAGAGCCAGGGCTGCTCCCCCAGGCCCTCATCAACTTGCTCAAACAGGCTGCAAAATCAATCTGACAGCCCATGAAAGCGAGTTTGGAGGCGGGGAGGCGGGGCACCAGGGAGGGCTCAGATGCGGTAACATGGAATTCTGTATTTTCACGGATACCACCATGTTTGCCTCGTGTCATGGACTGTGGCATGAGGAGGACCCTCTGATCTTTTGACTACAAAGTCGTTATGACAAGAACCCTTCAGTGTGTGTGTGTGTGTGTGTGTGTGTGTGTGTGTGTGTGTGTATACAGGGGTGTCTTTTGAGTTCTGGGCTTGGAAACATATTCAGATTGGAGGGGAAGAAAGGTCTTTTGGCTTGAAGCCTAAATTGCTTTGACATGAAGAGTAAAAGCAGCTAGCATCTGTTGATCGCTTCTAAATGTTGGACTCATTCAGCTGTTTCTTTTAATCATGATAACAATATTTGTTGCTTTTTAGTTGCTCAGTCATGTCCAACTCTTTGCAACCCTACGGGCTGTAGCCCTCTAGGCTCATCCATCCATGGGATTTTCCAGGCAATAATACTGGAAAAGGCTTCCATTTCCTCCTCCAGGGGATCTCCCCAAGCCAGGGATCAAACCCACGTCTCCTGAGTCTTTTGCATTGACAGGCAAATTCTTTACCACTGAGCCAGCTGGGAAGCCTGCAGTCATCCTTGCCGTATTGCCCCATTACACAGACAGGACATGGAGGCTTGAGAGCAAGAAGGGTATTCAAAATAGTTAACTACCAGAAAAGCACAGGCAATGACCATTTAGAAGTTGGTCCCAGAAAGGGTTAGGAGGGCTGTGGCAGCCTGGGTGCCCCCAGGAAGCCTGAGGCAGCTGCTCTTTACCTTTAATATTTTATTTAAAAAGTTTTAAAAATAGTCAGTTTCATTTTACTTGGATTTAAATCATATATAAACAGAAGTAGAGATGAAGGAATCAGTGACCTTTGTTTGCTGCCTATGATTTTTCTCCGTGACTTCCCATGTGGCTCAGTGGGAAAGGATCTGCCTGCCAGTGCAGGACACTCAGGAGAAATGGGTTTGGTTGCAGGGCTGGGAAATTCTCCTGGAGAAGAGAATGGGTACCCTCTCTAGTATTCTGGCGTGGAGAATTCCATGGGCAGGGAAGCCTGGTGGGCTATGGTCCATGAGATCACAAAGAGTCAGACACAAGTAAGTGACAGTGCACAATTTTATTCAGCATCCATTGGTGGTTCTTCTGCCTGAAATGTAAGGGATATGGGGAAGGGACTATCTTTCTCCTATACACACTTTTGTTCCCAAATAAGCATAGAGTCACAAACTGAAATTCTCCCTCATCTTTAGTTACTCTATGTGCCTGTGTGCGTGTCTCTCCATGTGTTTGATGTCTCTCTGGTTGTATTCTTTCCTCAAAATATAGGAGAATCTACGCCCCTCACTGTGTAAAGAAAATGTAGACTGAATGAAGACTGTGTTAGGAGGATAACTCCACAGGTGAGAAAAACATCCTTGAGCTCCTCCCAAACTTCCCTGTCTACTGGCCTCAAGGCAGCTACTGTTTATAATAAATGCAAAGCATTTCAATGGCTAGTACTTCATTACAGGCATGTTATCTCTGTAGGGAAGGGGAATTAGTTTCCCCTAAGACAGACAGCTCAGAGTGTACGACTTAGGATTTGAACTCAGCTCTCTTCACCCCAAAGACAACACTTTTGCCAACATGACATACTCTCATCCACTCACTCTATGCTTTTTTTGAGGACAGAAGGTGCAGACATGCCCCTAGAAAGGACCTCTGGCACATGATCTTACAAAGGATAAGAAACATCAGAGGCTTTCCTGTAAATATCTTGTCAAGATGATGAAGAACTTTCCCAACAACTTTGAGAAGTGGAATAGGAATCATGAGGGTTATGCTCAGTATTTCAAAAGGGCACTAGATAACCGAAAACATATGTTGCCAATGTCTATCATTTCCCCCAAAGCCAATGGCCCCTTTATGAAGTGGAAAGCACTAGGACTGAGGGTCTGGGACTTCCCTGGTGGTCCAGTGGCTAAGACTCTGCACTCCCAGTGCAGGGGGCCACGTTCTATCCTTGGTCCAGAAACTAGATCCCGTATGTTGCAACTAAGACCCAGGGAAGCCAAATAAATGAATAAATAAGTATTAAAAAAAGATTTATAACCTAGATGCTGTTTTGGGGAAAGCTAAGTGTCCTTATGCAGTACTTGGGAAAATACATTTATGACTTACAGCATATTTTTAAAGCTTTAGTTAAAATGTTGGTTCCCCAATAAAGAAAAAATTGCATTTGGGACTATGCCAATTAGTAGTATTCCATGACTTTTTTCTTTATGGGTTGATTCAGGTGGCCTTAAACCTCTGTCACTTGGATACCTTCTGATCCATACAATAAGACACCACAATGCTTTCAACTGGCAACCCAAAACCAACAAATAATAAAAAAAAATACGTTGAAACAGAAGGGACAAGTAGAATTCTTTTCATCTTCCCTTTTTCCAAGTGAAAGAAAAACCAATACTCCTCTTCAAATACAAACAGATAGTTACTCATTGGCTCAGAAGAAAACAAGTCCAGAATGGACACACTTGTTTCCCCAGGGATCAGCTTTCCTCTTTTATGTCTATTTAAGCACCTGTGACAGTATGCTTCCTGCCGTTCTCTGAGAGGTTTTAATTGCATACATCTTGCTGCACTGTGTTATCCTTCTTACAGATTTGAATCTCTCCTGTGATAATCAGAATTTCAGTGTCAGAAGGCAGTTCCCAAACTGGGGTGCACATCCTCAGTGGTAAACTAGATGATCATAGGTGATAGGAGGCAATTACTTTTGCTTGTTTTAACAGTCATGCTATTTGTTTTAATGGGTACGAAAACACAGAATTGGAGCATCAAGCTGTGATTACTTAGATATTATTGCTTAGGACTATGCAGCCATTCATGGTCAATTATAATATGTTAATAAAATTATGAGTAATATGTAAATATAGTCACGAGCATAAACCATTTGGGAGACACTTCTGCCTGGTGAACTAGCACTCCTGAACATCTACTGTTCTAGGGTCTCAGCAGATGGACAACCAGCGCATGCTCTTGAGGAAAAGAGCTAACTTTAGGAGGGTGATGTAAGTTGGTGGAGAGGTTTGGCGTTAGAACAACTGACACTTTCCCTTAAGTTTGACCAGCCTGATATGCTACCTGCTGATGTGCTCAAAGGGAATTCAGAAGCCTGTTTCCTCTCCTTGTCCACGTGAAGCACAAATTTGAGACTCAGATCTCCCCACTCTAATCTGAGGATGAATGACTTCAACTAGACTACTTCTCCAATACCTTGGAGAAATAGAAGAGCAGGCAAGGGTCCTAGAGGAAGCCCTGTGGGGGCCAGGGGCCAGGACCTTCTGCATTGGGTGCGTCCAGGTTTGGGTGGATGGCCTTGGGAATCAACCTTAGGTTCACTGTTTCCTGCAGGAGGTCAAGGAAAAAGAGAAATGTTTACCTGGCCTCCTATCAGCTGCTAGCTGGCATACTCGGTGTTCTGTTCATGAATGTAGATTGGTGTATTTTTATCTCAACTGTGCCTTTGAAGAAAACAAGAAGAGTTTTTTGCTAAGGAGTGGATCTACACTGAATATTTGGCATCCTCCTCATGGTGTTTGAAGCAGGAAATGGGAATCCACTCCAGTATTCTTGCCTGGAGAATCCCATGGACAGAGGAACCTTGGGGGCTGCAGAGCATGGGGTCACAAAATCACTCGGGTGTGACTAAGTGACTAACATGACAACAACCACAATCATGGTGCCATTTAAACATTTAAGAATGTACAGTGGTCTGCTGTGCTTGTTTTGACTTGACTATGAAGTCTGTCCTTCATGCATGATACGTAACAGAGAGGAATATGAAGAGAATTTGTTCAAACTGAAATTTGGGGCCTGATACAACTGACACTTAGAACCTCTTCTTTGCCAAGGTTATGGCTTTGAGAAACAAAGAGTTGGATCCATGAACTTTTAAGTCTGTCTCAGTATTACCACCTCCATAAAGTCTTTCCTATTGTATCTTACCCTTCTCTCTGTTCTTTGATCTCTGATATCTTTTTATCTGGACAACTCTTCAGTAAGGACACTGCTAGTTGATTTTTGGTTTAATTCACTTCATGTTCCTCTCTGTACTCTGCACAAAGCCCATCTCAGTGCTTTGTGTCAAATAGCAAACTAGAAAAATGGAAACGGAATTGAAGGAAAGGGAAGGGGAGAGATGGTCCTCAACTCAGCAGGCCAGGGTCATGTGGTCAGAAGAATGGCTCAGAAGGATGGAGATGAACGTGTCCAGCTTGCTCTCTGGGGACATTTAAGGAGCACTTGGGCTGAGCTCTGACTGAGCATGCAAATCCCAAAATAAGCGTGGCTGTCCTAGATATAGGGTTTGCCTGGCTCTGCATAATCACAATCACATGTGCTGATTATTCCAGGGTGAGTTAAATGGGGTCCAAGAATTATCAGGTCACACCTTATGTTCTGATGATGTGTCCTTAACCCTTTGAATTTGGATAGTTAGTGATAACCGTTTTCACATCTCTATGGCTTTTGTGAAATCTAGAGAACTGTTCACAAGACAGCAAATGCCCAAAGGAACTGGATAGAAGAACCAGTGCTTAGCTCTAAGTTTCTTGCACACTCAGAAGAAAACGCAGATGACCAATATTTTATATGTTATGGCCTGGAGACAGAGCAGGGGGCCATGCCCGGTGCCACAAGTCAGAATGGGAAAGCATGGTCTTTGCTGTCAATAGATGGAGCTGGAATCTTATGTCTGTCATCTAATGCTCATGTTACCTTGGGTAAGTTATTTAACCTTTCTAAGGTTCAGTGTTTTTCCATTAGAAACGGATTTTATTTATTTAATGTTTTCTTTTTTAATTTAGATAATGATATAGTCAGAGAAATTTCAAAGATACTGCAGTGGTCTTGTGCATCATTACCTCAATTTCCCACCAATGGTTGTATTTTATTCTCTATAGCTATAATATGGTGTCAAACAAGGTAGTTTACATTGGTACAATGTGTGTAATTCTGTGCACTTGTATCATGTGTGTAAGTCTGTCTAATCCCTGCCACATTAAGATACAATTATTCTATCAAAGCTCTCTCTGACCCTTCATAATAACAACCACCACACTCACCCTTATCATTCCTAACCTCTGGTAACTACTCATGCCTTGGAAAATAGATTTTAAAACACTTGGTCCAAAAAGTTTTTTTTTAATTAAAATAAAAAACCACTTGGTCCAGTACACAATGAATAGTAACTGTTTTAATTCTTACTGTAACTCTGGATTGTAACTTTGGTCCCCCGACAGCTTGATGAGGGCACACCACCACTTTATAGATGAGAAAACCAAGACAATAGGGGCTTGGTGAACAAAATTCAATTGCCCGCAGCCACGAGGAGGCTGAGATGGATTCTGAACTCATACCCCCCAGCCAGCGACTGCTTCCACTAACTCCCATGGGTAACCAGGACTATGAATAAATTACATTGTACAACCTGCACCGACATTCTGGCCACTTTCCTCCAAGATGGTGGAGACACTGGCAAACTGAATTTAAGAGGGATCTCTACCTTTTTAGGAGTGCTCCACATGGGTCAAAACCCAATAGCTACTTGAGGCGTCATCTTAAAGCAGACATATCACTTTTCTCTTCAGACTTCACTCTCTTCTAGAAAAGAAAGAAGAGAGTTGACCTCTGAAGGGTAACCTCTAAGCTCTAACATTCAACAGAACACAAAAGACAGAGATGTTCCACTGGAAAATTGTCTTGTTTGGATCAGTAAAGACAAAGACAGAAACAGGAAAGCAACCACAGCTTTATAGATGAGGATAGGGCGATGTGGGTGGGGCAGAAGAGGAAGTTCAGCATGAAGGGGACATGAGAGGGATCTGTGGATGTTGGGAATTTGATTTAGAAGATTCTCCACAATTCTCAGAAAGCTTAAATGGGTTTTCAGTAAAGAAAAATACAATGATTTGACTCAGCATTCCGTACAGGATATTTGTGTGTGTACATGTACACATGCGTGTGTGTGGCTGTGTGTGTGTGTGTGTGTGTGTGTGAGACTGTTTGTTGTTCAGTTGCCATGTCGTGTCTGGCTCTTTACCACCCCCATGAGCTGCAGCATGCCAGGCTCCTCTGTTCTCCACAGTCTCCTGGAGTTTGCCCAAGTTCATGCCCATTGAATTGGCGATGCCATCCAACCATCTCATCCTCTGTCACCCTCTTCTCCTTCACTTTCAATCTTTCCCAGGTGAGAGTAGATGGACACACTTTAAAAACAGGAATAGTCAGAGAGCAAGCCTCAGGTTTCCCCTTTTACAGCTGCTGAGAAGCACACATGTCCATTTTGGTTTGGGGATTCTAGAATATAAATGGAGTTTGGATTGAGATCCGAGGGCAAGTGTGAGAATGGGTGAGAATATAATAGATGACTTGTGTTTATGGACTCTGATATGAGTCGTCTAAGCTGTAAAAACAAGATGTGAGTCAGGCACATTATTTGTCTCTCCCAACTGCCCCCAGAGAGAAGAAGCAATGGAAGAGTACATCCATTCCAATAAATAAATAAATACACATTTTGCAATGATTGCTGTCTGCTAATATACAATACCTCTCCCAAGTGGGAAAAGGGCTTAGAGCCTCTCACCATCTTGCCCACTCCCACAGTCTCCCACCTCCTCTCTTTTCAAGGCTGAAGGCTTTGTGAGTCAGTGGGGACACTCCTTCCTATGTGATCAAAGTGTAGACTCACTCTCTAAACATTCCCTACTCCTGACTGTGCTAAGCGTGGCTTCCCAGGCTTCGGATAGGAATAGATTTTTTGTCAACATGTCGATGGCCTCACCCTCAGAATCCATGTTTGGATCAGTAAAGACAAAGACAGAAACAGGAAAGCAACCACAGCTTTATAGATGAGGATAGGGCGATGTGGGTGGGGCAGAAGAGGAAGTTCAGCATGAAGGGGACATGAGAGGGATCTGTGGATGTTGGGAATTTGATTTAGAAGATTCTCCACAATTCTCAGAAAGCTTAAATGGGTTTTCAGTAAAGAAAAATACAATGATTTGACTCAGCATTCCGTACAGGATATTTGTGTGTGTACATGTACACATGCGTGTGTGTGGCTGTGTGTGTGTGTGTGTGTGTGTGTGAGACTGTTTGTTGTTCAGTTGCCATGTCGTGTCTGGCTCTTTACCACCCCCATGAGCTGCAGCATGCCAGGCTCCTCTGTTCTCCACAGTCTCCTGGAGTTTGCCCAAGTTCATGCCCATTGAATTGGCGATGCCATCCAACCATCTCATCCTCTGTCACCCTCTTCTCCTTCACTTTCAATCTTTCCCAGGTGAGAGTAGATGGACACACTTTAAAAACAGGAATAGTCAGAGAGCAAGCCTCAGGTTTCCCTTATACAGCTGCTGAGAAGCACACATGTCCATTTTGGTTTGGGGATTCTAGAATATAAATGGAGTTTGGATTGAGATCCGAGGGCAAGTGTGAGAATGGGTGAGAATATAATAGATGACTTGTGTTTATGGACTCTGATATGAGTCGTCTAAGCTGTAAAAACAAGATGTGAGTCAGGCACATTATTTGTCTCTCCCAACTGCCCCCAGAGAGAAGAAGCAATGGAAGAGTACATCCATTCCAATAAATAAATAAATACACATTTTGCAATGATTGCTGTCTGCTAATATACAATACCTCTCCCAAGTGGGAAAAGGGCTTAGAGCCTCTCACCATCTTGCCCACTCCCACAGTCTCCCCACCTCCTCTCTTTTCAAGGCTGAAGGCTTTGTGAGTCAGTGGGGACACTCCTTCCTATGTGATCAAAGTGTAGACTCACTCTCTAAACATTCCCTACTCCTGACTGTGCTAAGCGTGGCTTCCCAGGCTTCGGATAGGAATAGATTTTTTGTCAACATGTCGATGGCCTCACCCTCAGAATCCATGGGGTGCTGAGAAATGAGGGATAGGAGACTTCTTTGCCAGTCTTCAAAGAATTAGGGTGGGAAGCAGAGAAGAGAACCCCGGAATGGCTAAAATCGTCCCATTGGAGTAGAAGTAGGGGGGTGGTTAGCCTTTGTAAACCATCCAAGCACACTTCCATAAATGTTGAACATTTGGACTAAAACAGGATCTTGGCTCCTCTTCCTCTCCAAATGGCCAGGGAGAAGGGAACACTAGCTCATCGGGGACAGAAGATAGAAACCTGGCACCCTGCCCAGAATGACGAGTTTGCATTTTAGGGAAGTGAGGGAGGGAGGACATCTTGCAAGAAGCCAAGAAGTCGTTGATGAGTGAAGCCTGCATTTGTTCCAAAAGCCCTTTTCCAGCTGAGCCCCACCCCTCCACTCCAGAGCTTCCTGGCTGCAATGGGCTCTTTGGCTGCCCAGTAGCCTTGTTTAGGACAGTTTCTAGAAGATTTTGCTTTGAAGAGTTTCAAAGTAATTCTGCTAATGCAAGAAATGCTCCTATTTTATGGATCAGAAAGCATTTGGAATCTGTCCTTTAGCCCAGTTAAGAGCCTCAGAAAAAATAAAAAAAACAACACAGGCTTTTATAATAGCCAACTTACTCTTTGCCAGCCCCATTCCGAGTACTTTAAAAATATTAACTCATTTAATCCTTACAATAAACAGCCCTTTGAGGTATGTGCATTTATTATCCCCATTTTCACAGATGAGAAAAGCAGTAAACAATTTGCCCAAGGTCACATAGCTAATAAGCAGTGGAGCCAGTGTTTCCTTCCAAGCTGTCTGACTCCAGAGCCCATGCTTTGAAGCACACTGCTTCATGAGCAGTGAGCCCAGCTTCCCAGGGCTATTGTTGAGAGTGAATGGAATCATCAGTTCGGGTAAGCCACAATAATTAAATATATGGTAATGCCTGCTCAGCCATGTCCAATTCCTTTCGACCTCACGGTCTGTAGTCAGCCAGGCTCCTCTGTCCATGGGATTTCCCAGGCAAGAATACTGGAATGGGCTGCCATTTCCTTTTCCAGGGGATCTTCCCCACCCAGGGATTGAACCTGCATCTCCTGTGTCTCCTGCATTGGCAGGCTGATCCTTGTAGCACTGAGTCGCCTGGAAAGTCCCTATTATATATTATAGTACATCAATTTTGGCATGCTGGAAAGACTTTTCCCTTTTTCTAATTACACTTTTGAGGATCACTGCTCCACTGATGTTTCTATCTCTTTAAATTCTTGATCCAGATCAACAATTTAGAATGAACGTTTTTCAGGAAGAGACTGTTAGCCAGTAGACTAGGAGACGACAAGGCATAAGTAGGTCCAACTGGCAAGACTTTGACAAGCATATCTTGTGAAATGAAATCTTCACACCAGAAGATGAGAGGTGAAAAATAGAAAATAAAACATGGAGATTAGAACAGGAGGAAAAAAGCCGGCTCACTTGAGAATTAAGACTAAAAATCTAAAATAATGGTATTTGTGTTTTATATTATAGGAGTAGCTTGTAGTTCCATTTGTAAATTGAGCAATTTATTGTTAGTTAGGTGTCTGCTATGTGATGGGGACTCCACCACGAACATTTTAAAATATTATATCAATTAATTGCAATCGAGAGTTGCAGTCTGTGACCTTCTTAACTGCATAAACTTGTTTTATTTATTTTTTCTCTAACATAACCAAGCAGTGATTGCTAGGCATGCTTGTGAATTTTCTGAACTGCGTTTCTGTGGTTGAGGACTTTCACAGATTATGAAATTCACCTTCTAAGCTGTCCTTGCTGGAATGTGACTTCAGCTCTGGATCAAACACAATTTTGACTTCAAAAAACTCATTTAATCCTTACAATAAACAGCCCTTTGAGGTATGTGCATTTATTATCCCCATTTTCACAGATGAGAAAAGCAGTAAACAATTTGCCCAAGGTCACATAGCTAATAAGCAGTGGAGCCAGTGTTTCCTTCCAAGCTGTCTGACTCCAGAGCCCATGCTTTGAAGCACACTGCTTCATGAGCAGTGAGCCCAGCTTCCCAGGGCTATTGTTGAGAGTGAATGGAATCATCAGTTCGGGTAAGCCACAATAATTAAATATATGGTAATGCCTGCTCAGCCATGTCCAATTCCTTTCGACCTCACGGTCTGTAGTCAGCCAGGCTCCTCTGTCCATGGGATTTCCCAGGCAAGAATACTGGAATGGGCTGCCATTTCCTTTTCCAGGGGATCTTCCCCACCCAGGGATTGAACCTGCATCTCCTGTGTCTCCTGCATTGGCAGGCTGATCCTTGTAGCACTGAGTCGCCTGGAAAGTCCCTATTATATATTATAGTACATCAATTTTGGCATGCTGGAAAGACTTTTCCCTTTTTCTAATTACACTTTTGAGGATCACTGCTCCACTGATGTTTCTATCTCTTTAAATTCTTGATCCAGATCAACAATTTAGAATGAACGTTTTTCAGGAAGAGACTGTTAGCCAGTAGACTAGGAGACGACAAGGCATAAGTAGGTCCAACTGGCAAGACTTTGACAAGCATATCTTGTGAAATGAAATCTTCACACCAGAAGATGAGAGGTGAAAAATAGAAAATAAAACATGGAGATTAGAACAGGAGGAAAAAAAGCCGGCTCACTTGAGAATTAAGACTAAAAATCTAAAATAATGGTATTTGTGTTTTATATTATAGGAGTAGCTTGTAGTTCCATTTGTAAATTGAGCAATTTATTGTTAGTTAGGTGTCTGCTATGTGATGGGGACTCCACCACGAACATTTTAAAATATTATATCAATTAATTGCAATCGAGAGTTGCAGTCTGTGACCTTCTTAACTGCATAAACTTGTTTTATTTATTTTTTCTCTAACATAACCAAGCAGTGATTGCTAGGCATGCTTGTGAATTTTCTGAACTGCGTTTCTGTGGTTGAGGACTTTCACAGATTATGAAATTCACCTTCTAAGCTGTCCTTGCTGGAATGTGACTTCAGCTCTGGATCAAACACAATTGTGTGAGATTTCGGTTCAGAAGCTAGAAAAGTGAAGACTTAGATGCCGGGCAGGATCCATCCTGGTGAAACTAAGCTCATGAGCATCCAGTGGGCAGAGGTGTCAGAAGCAGAGGTCCTCATGGTGCCATCCAGCACTAGACATCATGGTATCTGAGCCAAGAAGTGGGAGTACTGGAGTCACCAAGAGAGCAGCCCTTTGCTAGGATGGGAACCATATTACCAGGTGAGTACATATTTGCTCAATTGCTCTTGCAAGCCCACGGATTGTAGCCTGCCAGGCGCCTCTTGGGACTTTTCAGGCAAGAATCCTGGAGTGAGCTGCCATTTCCTCATACAGGGGATCTTCCTGATCCAGGGATTGAACCTGCATCTCCTGTGTCTCCTGCATTGGCAGGCAGATTCTTTACCACTGAGCCACCCGGGATGAGTAGTAGCCACCAAATGTTATTCTCTCAACTGTCCCAAAGCTCGCTGAGCTTTTCTGATTAAATCAGTTAGAATAATTTTATAATGGAGTTAACCTTGTGATCAGATTTCTGATTTCAAGATGGTGACCTGAGAATTCTTAGCAATATCCCTCTTTCACAGCAAAGACCTATAAAAGGTAAAAAAAATTAAAATTGTAAATAAACACCTATGAACATACAATAATAAAGAAATAAGTAATATTAGCACTTGAAAACAAGATAAGATTCTTCATGGGCCAGAAGCTGTGAATAATTTTTAGTAGAAGAGATAAGATGTCAATCAACTATTGTATAATACACACAAAACTTGCAATAGCCTAGAGGAATAAATATTTACTTTTTGTTCATGTACTGATGTTTGAGTTGGACCATAAAGAAGGCTGAGCATCAAAGAATTGATGTTCTTTATTTGTGGTGCTGGAAAAGACTCTTGAGAGTCCCCTGGATTGCAAAGAGATCAAATCAGTCAATCTCAAAGAAAATCAACCCTGCACATTCATTGGAAAGACTGATGCTGAAGCTGAAGCTCCACTACTTTAGCCATCTAATTCCAAGAGCCCACTCATTGGAAAAGACCTTGATTCTGTGAAAGATTGAAGGCAGGAGGAGAAGAGGGCAAGAGAAGATGAGATGGATGGATGGTATCACTGACTCAATGGACATGAGTTTGAACAAACTCTGGGAGATGCTGAAGGGCAGGGAAGCCTGGGGAGCTGCAGTCCACAGGGTTCAAAAGAGATGAACATGGATTAACAACCTCACTCATAAGCCTGAGAGGAGCCCTCTGGGTGGTATATTTTTTCAAGTGATGGGATGGGAATTGGCTGGCACACAGCTGGCCACAGGCTTAGTTTAGATCTTTCCTCATTTTCTTTCTTCTGGGACCAGCAATTGTCCAGGGCATGTGCTTCTCATGGGGATGACAAAAGATAAGAAAGTGAGATTAGCCATCAAAGCAGGCCATTACTTTTATTGAGCTTGATAATAACATCTCACTGGCCAGGGAAAGTCACATGATCAAGCCTAACATCAAAGGTTCAGGGTATATATTCATTTCATGGAGGTTGGATGTGGAAGGAGTGAATATTTGCTGAATCCAATGCAACACCACAGGACATCATGTCTATTAATGAAGGTTATCACTCAGTCCAGGTCACAAAAGGGAGATCCCAAATGAGGAAATAGAATGAATACTTCAGAATAAGCAGAACAAAACTTTAAAAAGTGTTCTCAATATAATTTGAAAGATAAGACAGATTAAACCTAAAGGGGGTGTTATGTGGACAGACTAAGCAGGTAACAAACATCAGAGATTTTGAAAAATTAAAAAAATATATATGCAACTGTTAGAATAGAAATGGATACAGCTGGATAATAAACTGATGAGTCTGAATATAATATTTACATACAGTAAATGAATGTTGAATGAATTCATGAATGACAAGATCAAAGGAGAATCTTATTAGATCATGCAGTGCAATGTTTCCTAGTGTTCAACATGTGTCAGTATTCCAGTGTGACCAGATGTACTCAGTTATACATAAATATCTCAAATCTGTTCCACAGCCTCACTTCCTAGGGCAAGCCTCCATTACCTTGTCCAGAACGGGTGACATCACTACCTTCCTAGTCTCCTCTCATCTACTCCTGTTCTGTCCTGATCTATGTAGAGCAGCCATCACTATCTTTTCTATTTAGAGTCTTTCTGTGGCTCCCATTGCATCCAGGATCAAGTCCTACATCTGTAGCATTGTCTAAAGGACTACCTGGTAGTTCAGATAGCCAAGAATCACCTGCAATACAGGGGACCTGGGTTCAACCCCTGGGTTGAGAAGATCCCCTTGGGAGAAAGGAATGGCTACCCACTCCAGTATTCTTGCCTGGAGAATTCCATGGAATGAGGAACCGTGGTGCTGGAGAAGACTCTTGGACAGCAAGGACATCAAACCAATCAATCCTATAGGAAATCAACCCCAAATATTCATTGGAATGACTAATGTCAACTTCCAATACTTTGGCTACCTGCTGCAAAGAACAGGCTCACTGGAAAGACCTTGATGCTGAAAAGTATTGAGGGCAAGAGAAAAAGGGGGTGACAGAATCAGATGGTTGGATGGCATCACAACTCAATGGACATGAATTTGATCAAACTCTGAGACATAGTGAAGATCAAGGGAGCCTGGAGTGCTAGAGTCATGGAGTCGTGAAGGGTGGGACACGACTGAGAGACTGAACAATGGCATCTAAACTTGATTACATCTGTAAAGACCTTCCTATAAAATAAGATAAAAGAAGGTATGGTTGATAGGTGGTGGAAGTGAGGATCTGAACACACCTTTTTAGGAGATATAATTCAATCTGTTACACATTCTTCTGAAATTGAAAGGCTGTTATTATTTTTCACTATTATATGGCCCACAGTATCTAACATCTTCATTTATAGAACATTTTCTACATCTAGAATTATTTACTTAAGATAGATTCCCAGAAATGGAATATCTGGGTCAAAGTATGCAAATGAGCATTTAAAATTTTCTCTACAAATTGCTGTTTCTTTCCAAAGCTATCAGTTTAAATAGAGATTAGTTGGCTCAGATGGTAAAGCATCCACCTGTAACGCAGGGGACCTGGGTTTGATCCCTGGGTTGGGAAGATCCCCTGGAGAAGGGAATGGCAACCCACTCCAGTATTCTTGCCTGGGAAATTCCATGAATAGAAAAGCCTGGTGGACTACAGTCTACGGGATCACAAAGAGTCAGACATGACTGAGCAATTAACACACACAATATATATATGAGGGTGTCTGTTTTTTCTTCAATCTTGCATGATAAATTTTTAGTTTTCTTTTTTTTTTCTTTTAAAGGCAAACACATATAAAATAGACAATCAGCAAGTAAATACCTTATAATGTGTATTGAGGTTGAACATTTTCTCATTGGGGTTCCTTTCTTCTATTTAATTTGGTAATTACATTTTCCTTTTCGGTAACTTTTTCTTTCCTTTGCTAACTCACCTGTGGGAGTCTTCATGCTTTGCTTGTTTGTTTCTCATATTTGTTGAATTATTTTCCTAGTTGTCTGGTTATCATTATATTTTCACTTTTGCCTTGGAAATATTTTAATTGATATACAATTGTTTGGAAGAGTGATTTTCAAATATAAACACCAGGTGTAATGCAGGTACAAGCCTATAAGTTTGGATGCTGTCTGTGTACGTTACCTACATCCATCCATCCATCTTTCCCTCTATGAATTATGCTATCATTTCTGAGAGTAGAAAATTTTCTCCCTGCAAAACAAGGGAATTAAATGGAATCATATTTTAATTTTTATTTATATAGGTTATTTTCTCTAATTCACCAGAAATGGTTTTGTTGTATGGAATTGTATAATTATCTAAATATATTGTGTTCCAAGTTGTTGGCTAATTGTCCTAGCTCTGTTTCCTGAAAAATCCTAGTTTTTCTGGGAATTGACTTACGGTTAATTATTTATCATATATTAGGATGTAATAAGGTCTTTTTTCTGACTTACTATTCTTAATGGTATTTTCCCACCAATATCACATTATTTCTATTTTTATAGCTTTATAAAATATAGTGTAATTCCCCTTTAAAAATTTCTTGACTATCCTGTTTATTTTTATAGGCTAACCTTAGAATCATTTGGTCAAAATCAAAGGGGGATTTTTACTAGAATTGTAGCAAACCACACATTCATTTAGGAAGAATTTAAACCTTTTCAACACTCAGCACTTCCATGTGATCTGTCTCTCTCCTTTTATGTAAGGTTTCATTTATAGATCTCCTCAAAGTCTTCTACCTTTCTTTACATAGGTCACACAGTTTCCATCAGAATTATTTATGATATATCATTTTTGTTATTGGAAATAGGATATTTTAAATTACTTTTTACATTATTATTTTTTAATTTTGGTCCCTTTTATTGATTTTTTAAATTTGTTTATTTTAATCCATCTTTATTCTTCGACCTGTGTGGGCCTCCCATTGCACTGGCCTCTTTTGTTACAGAGCACCCACTCTGGGCACATGTGCTCCAGAGCACTGGCTCGTAATTGGACACACTGGCCTAGCTCCTCCTCAGCATGTGGGATCTTCCCCAGCCAGGGATGGAACCGGTGCCCCTTGCACTGCAAGGTGGACTCTTTACCCACTGAATCACCATGGAAGCCCTGATTTTTGACATTATTTTTCATAATCTTTGTCTATTTTGGATTCAAACTCCTAAATTTTATTAAATTTTGATAGTTTCTACCTCACTACTTTAGATTTTCTAGATGCACGAGTACATGAGCAATAAAGAATTCTTTCATTTTTCAATATTTATCTTTGTTTTTAATTATTTTTCCTTTGGTCAAAATTTCTCAAATGATGTAAAATATAATGATAAGAAGCTGGATTTTGGTTCTTGACTTTGCTGTCTTACCTTCTACTGACTGTCAGCTATTACTATGAAATATACATATTTTTCATGATAGGCAGATTTTCTAATATTTCTACTTGGATTTTTGAAATAGAAATTGGTCACAAATTTTATGAAATGTGTTTGTACTGTTTGTTCAAATGATATACCTTTTTGTTGCCTTTGACCTATTGCTGTAGTATATGCTAATATAACATATTATTTGCAGATCATTGCTGAAGTACTACATTATATCATGTTTAGCTCAATCAGAAATTTTTATAAAATATAGTGTAATTCCCCTTTAAAAATTTCTTGACTATCCTGTTTATTTTTATAGGCTAACCTTAGAATCATTTGGTCAAAATCAAAGGGGGATTTTTACTAGAATTGTAGCAAACCACACATTCATTTAGGAAGAATTTAAACCTTTTCAACACTCAGCACTTCCATGTGATCTGTCTCTCTCCTTTTATGTAAGGTTTCATTTATAGATCTCCTCAAAGTCTTCTACCTTTCTTTACATAGGTCACACAGTTTCCATCAGAATTATTTATGATATATCATTTTTGTTATTGGAAATAGGATATTTTAAATTACTTTTTACATTATTATTTTTTAATTTTGGTCCCTTTTATTGATTTTTTAAATTTGTTTATTTTAATCCATCTTTATTCTTCGACCTGTGTGGGCCTCCCATTGCACTGGCCTCTTTTGTTACAGAGCACCCACTCTGGGCACATGTGCTCCAGAGCACTGGCTCGTAATTGGACACACTGGCCTAGCTCCTCCTCAGCATGTGGGATCTTCCCCAGCCAGGGATGGAACCGGTGCCCCTTGCACTGCAAGGTGGACTCTTTACCCACTGAATCACCATGGAAGCCCTGATTTTTGACATTATTTTTCATAATCTTTGTCTATTTTGGATTCAAACTCCTAAATTTTATTAAATTTTGATAGTTTCTACCTCACTACTTTAGATTTTCTAGATGCACGAGTACATGAGCAATAAAGAATTCTTTCATTTTTCAATATTTATCTTTGTTTTTAATTATTTTTCCTTTGGTCAAAATTTCTCAAATGATGTAAAATATAATGATAAGAAGCTGGATTTTGGTTCTTGACTTTGCTGTCTTACCTTCTACTGACTGTCAGCTATTACTATGAAATATACATATTTTTCATGATAGGCAGATTTTCTAATATTTCTACTTGGATTTTTGAAATAGAAATTGGTCACAAATTTTATGAAATGTGTTTGTACTGTTTGTTCAAATGATATACCTTTTTGTTGCCTTTGACCTATTGCTGTAGTATATGCTAATATAACATATTATTTGCAGATCATTGCTGAAGTACTACATTATATCATGTTTAGCTCCAATCAGAAAGCAAAGAGGAACTAAAGAGCCTCTTGAGGAAGGTGAAAGAGGAGAGTGAATAAGCTGGCTTAAAACTCAACATTCAACAAATTAAGAGCATGGCATCCGGTCCCATCTCTTCATGACAAATAAAGTGGGCAAACAATGGAAGCAGTGACAGACTTTGTTTTGGGAGGCTCCAAAACCACTGCAGATGGTGACTGCAGCCATGAAATTAAAAGACACTTGCTCCTTGGAAGGAAAGCTATGAAAAACCTGGTCAGGATATTAAAAAGTAGAGACATCATTTTGCTGACAAAGGTCTGTGTACTTAACGCCATGGTTTTTCCAGTAGTCATGTACAGATGTGAGAGTTGGTTCATAAAGAAGGCTGAGCACCAAATAATTGACGCTTTAGAACCATGGTGCTGGAGAAGACTCTTGAGAGTTCCTTGGACTGCAAGATCAAACCAGTCAATCTGATAATTGAATACTCAAATTAACTCTGAATATTCATTGGAAAGACTGATGCTGAATCTGGAGCTCCAATCCTTTGGCCACCCGATGAGAAGAGCTGACTCATTGGAAAAGATTCTGACACTGGGAAAGATTGAGGGCAAGAGAAGAGGGCGACAGAGAATGAGATGGTTGGATAGCATCACTGACTCAATAAGTCTGAGCAAACTCCAGGAGATGGTGAAGGACAGTATGCTACAGTCCATAGGGTCACAAAGAGTCAGATACAACTTAGTGATGACAAAACACCACACCCTACACACCCACTAACCCTTGAGGGTATGCATAAAAATAGGGTTGGTAAAGTTTTTCCAGTGTCTGCATGTTCAATCTTCCATACAGGTTCTTAGGGTGCTCTTCCTACATCCTGGAGACAAAGATGAGGTAGTCTGGGCACTGTGAGGGGTGCAGAGGGAATGTGCTCACTGCTAATCACCCAGTTCTTCCAAGACCTCCACTTTTCCAACTTCCATAATTAGGCTCCATTTCCCTCCACACTCCTCCCATCTGCACATACATCCCCGGTTCCCCACCCCGATCCCCCACGCCAAGTCTGCTGGATAAGAGAAAGACCAGTTTGAAGACTACAGGAGATGCATGAGCCTGATAGTCAAGTCGCGTGTGCCATGACAGCTGAAGAGCTCTTGGCTGGGGAAGCTGCAGTGAGTCTGTTTCTATTAAATGTACAAGCAGGGCAGTGCCCTGAATGCTCACTTCCCACTTAAAGCTCCCACCTGACGTTTTCAAGCATGCATCAGGAGCTCCAGCTGCAGAAAACACTCAGAACTTTCAGATGGCTGTGCTTTCTCCAAAGCTGTCTTGACATCCCGTTGCACAAGCTAAGCGACAGAGGTCTGGCCTCAATTGCCTTTGAACAAGTGCCCTCTGCAAACCATGGGCCCCATCAGTATCACCAAGGATGGCTGGCTATGACTTTCCTGGTGAGTGGGATGATTTATTGTGTTTTGCAAAAATGACTTAGTGTTTTGACCTCTACACCTTTGGAGAAGCTTAGTTGAGTTGTCTTGTGCCCTTGCCCTTTGCCCCAGCCCTTTATAACAAGTCACACTTCAGAGGCCCTCTTCTCCCCATGGGTAATCGAGAGCTCTCTAGCTGTGGAATGGTATCAGCCTGAGAAACTTGAGGTTTGTTTTGAATAGTGTGTCAGCTGCAGACATAATTCACGAAACTATCTCAGACACGGGGACGTCACCAAGCAATGGTTCTATTTGCAATGTCTCAGGGCTCCAGTTGGCAAACAGTGCTGGGAAGAAGCTGGGGAGATTTCAAAACCTCGGGGCATGCTTTTCAGCCCTTGGTCCCCCTCCATCTTGCCTCTTTCTTCCCATTTTCTCTGGGTTAGCTGAGTGCTCCCAATGTTTCTAAGGTCAGTTAGCAGGTTAGAAACTCTCAAGGCATACTGACCTGCCTCATCACAGTATTTACTGTCACTATACTGTCTCATAACACAGAAGCTTCTACTGGCCCTCTCTGTGGCTTTGTTCACAGCCTGCCGGCAAAAAGGTCGTTTATATATTATAATCGAAATCCTTGAGCTGAACTATTTTTTAATTACAGCTTCGATAGTGGAAGTTGTTACGGGATGGGAAAGGAGGCCAGCTGGGGCTTTGCCTCTCTTTGATCACAAGGCCCTGCTTTGATCAGAGAGACAACAGCTCGTAAAAGAGGCTGGCCTCTTCTTGAAATGTGCAGGTAAACAGAGGGATCCTTTGAAACGATTATGGAATGAGCAATCAGATCTCAGACAATGGTCTTCTTTAAACTGGATTTAGGGGGTATGGATGAACACAGCATAGGGGACTGGATGGATGAAAAAAAAAATGGTGATTTTTGTCCCTGGGGAAGGTGCATTGAGAGGTCACCAAGGTGGTGCTCTGGGGTTAGATTTCTGGGTCTCCCTTGGTTCCTGAAGGGTGTTCAGGCGAACTGGTCTAAGGTGAACACCACAAGTAACCTTAAGGAGAAGAACTCCTTAAGAGAAGGGAGAAAGCCTGCAGACTTTGGAGTCAAGAAACACTTGAGATAAAATCCTAGTCTCTCCCAAATAGAAGTGTCCTGTATTATGTACAGATAAAAATGTCTGTGCACAAGGCTTGTAAAGTTTGCTGGGTCAATGTTTCTAACCTAAATTGATGTCATTTTCATTTTAAATGTAATCCTATTTGTTAAGTGATATATTTTGTACTTTTCAAAATTTGTAACATTTTGTGATTTTTTTTCGTTCAGTACTGTGTTTGTTCTTGTTCTTGCTGTTCAGTCATGTCTGACTCTTTGAGACCCCGTGGATATAGCCCACCAGGCTCCTCTGTCCACGGGATTCTCCAGGGAGGGGGCCAAACGGGGACGTCACCAAGCAATGGTTCTATTTGCAATGTCTCAGGGCTCCAGTTGGCAAACAGTGCTGGGAAGAAGCTGGGAGATTTCAAAACCTCGGGGCATGCTTTTCAGCCCTTGGTCCCTCCATCTTGCCTCTTTCTTCCCATTTTCTCTGGGTTAGCTGAGTGCTCCCAATGTTTCTAAGGTCAGTTAGCAGGTTAGAAACTCTCAAGGCATACTGACCTGCCTCATCACAGTATTTACTGTCACTATACTGTCTCATAACACAGAAGCTTCTACTGGCCCTCTCTGTGGCTTTGTTCACAGCCTGCCGGCAAAAAGGTCGTTTATATATTATAATCGAAATCCTTGAGCTGAACTATTTTTTAATTACAGCTTCGATAGTGGAAGTTGTTACGGGATGGGAAAGGAGGCCAGCTGGGGCTTTGCCTCTCTTTGATCACAAGGCCCTGCTTTGATCAGAGAGACAACAGCTCGTAAAAGAGGCTGGCCTCTTCTTGAAATGTGCAGGTAAACAGAGGGATCCTTTGAAACGATTATGGAATGAGCAATCAGATCTCAGACAATGGTCTTCTTTAAACTGGATTTAGGGGGTATGGATGAACACAGCATAGGGGACTGGATGGATGAAAAAAAAAATGGTGATTTTTGTCCCTGGGGAAGGTGCATTGAGAGGTCACCAAGGTGGTGCTCTGGGGTTAGATTTCTGGGTCTCCCTTGGTTCCTGAAGGGTGTTCAGGCGAACTGGTCTAAGGTGAACACCACAAGTAACCTTAAGGAGAAGAACTCCTTAAGAGAAGGGAGAAAGCCTGCAGACTTTGGAGTCAAGAAACACTTGAGATAAAATCCTAGTCTCTCCCAAATAGAAGTGTCCTGTATTATGTACAGATAAAAATGTCTGTGCACAAGGCTTGTAAAGTTTGCTGGGTCAATGTTTCTAACCTAAATTGATGTCATTTTCATTTTAAATGTAATCCTATTTGTTAAGTGATATATTTTGTACTTTTCAAAATTTGTAACATTTTGTGATTTTTTTTCGTTCAGTACTGTGTTTGTTCTTGTTCTTGCTGTTCAGTCATGTCTGACTCTTTGAGACCCCGTGGATATAGCCCACCAGGCTCCTCTGTCCACGGGATTCTCCAGGCAAGAATATTGGAGTGGGTAGCCATTCCTTCTTCAGGGGATCTTCCCAACCTAGGGATCAAGCTTGGGTCTCCTGCATTGCAGGCGAATTTATTTACCATCTGAGCCACTGGGGAACTGTGTTAGTGAATCTGTATTGTTGTCTTTAAGTTGTTAAGTCACGTCGGACTCCTTTGTGACCCCATGGTCTATAGCCCACCAGGCTCTCTGTCCATGGGATTCTCCAGGTAAGAATCCTGGAGTGGGTTGCCATGCCCTCCTCCAGGGGATCTTCCTGACCCAGGGATCTCCTACATGGCAGGTGGTTCTTTACCACTGAGCCACCAGGGAAGTCTGGCAAAGGAGCTATTCTCTGTTGAAGAAATTTTAGTTAAGAAAAAAATTCTTGTCTCTCCATTTATGAGGTGTCATTACAGGACTTAGCTGCTTTAGCTTTTCTGTACTAAGTATCCTTATCCATACAAATTGGACATAAATACTTCAGTGGTCATTTTTATGGTTTAGTGATGTGCCTTTTGAGAAAGGAGCCCTGCTAGATGCCAGGCCTTTGGGGAAAGAGGAAAATGCCTCAGTGTCCTCGGTCAGCCTTTATCATCTTCCCATTGTGTCCTTATTTACCTGGAGGAAGCTTTGGAACGCCTTCTCGACATGCAGCTGTCACTTCATAGAATGCTTGGCTTTTCCAAGCTAATTATTTCAAAGTGATGCTTTGAATTGTGTTCTGACGGGACTGGCTGGAACATTCACAGGCAGGAATTTCATTTGTTTAGAGAGTCCGAGATTTGGGAGGTGGGTCTAGAGCGTGCTGCCTCGTGGGGGAACTGCTTAATGAGTGGTGGTCAGTTTTAGAAATGCTGGCTGAGCGGAGAGTATGCAGCGTTTGAAGTCCTGAGGTCCTGTTGGTTGTGAATCTGGAGTGTGTGATTTGGTCAGTTTCCCGGGCGTGACCTTCTGACATTCGTCAACTGACATCTGGCTGCAATATAAGTAAGTCCCTGAGATCTGATAGTCCTTGCAAAAGAGACCTGGTCTTGAGCGAGTAAGCCAGTCGCCATGGTCGACAAGGCAAAGGCCCAGCGTCGCCTCTGGCCTGAGACTTTTCAGCCCCTCGGCTCCTCAGGAGGAGACACTCTCTGAAGAGGGCATCAGACACCCTTGCTTGTGCCTCTCCTGACAGGTGCCTGCAGCTCCACCTCTGGGCACCTGTGCTTCGGTGGCATGGCTATGGCCGTCATGGAGGGCTCTCAGAAGCCTGGGGCAAGTGGGCAGGTATGGAGTGAGTGTGTGTGTGTGTGTGTGTGTGTTTTAGTCACTGGGTTGTGTCTGATTCTTTGAGACCCCGTGAACTCTAGCCCTCCAGTCTCCTCTGTCCATGGAATTTTCGGACCAGAGAGCGGGTAGCCAAAACTTCCTGCTACACCAGAAGCAGCAGAGGCCAGTGGAGTGAGGTGTGGGACCACCTGCCAAAAATTGGAGTGAGATCTCTGTGCTGCACCATCCACTGAGCTCTAGGGGCTGACTTTTCCCTTTGGCTCCTTCTAGCCTTGCAGGACACAGCTTCTGTGAAAACTCTGCACACTGTCGACTTCTAAGACAAAAGCCGCTTTTCAAAATTGATGGTCCTATAGGTATATACTGTGAACCCACATTTTTTTTTTCTCCTCAGTAGTTTTCCTTGGAGGCTGGAACATTCTAGAACCTTGCTGCTTACAGTGTGGTCTGTGGATCAGCAGCATCAGCTGCACCTGGACCTTGTAAGACATACCACCTCTCAGGTCCTGCCCGCGAGCTGTGGAACTGTTCTCTGGATTTCTCGCCAGAACCCCAGGTGCCTTGTGGGTCCATGAGAGCGTAGAAGTGTGGTCTCTGGATGTGAGCTCCCACCGCTTCTGGCCACCTGTCCACCTCTCACCTCCAGAGTCCAGCCTTCTACCAACTTCCACTCCTGTAGGAAGCTGCCCGCCCAGCGTCCCCAAGGTGTTCCATGGGCGTGGCCACGTGTTGCGCCCCATCGAGTTCCTCCTCCTGTCTCCTCTGAATGCCCACTTCCTTCCTTTCTTCTGTCCTGGATGGAGCCACAGTCTGTCCAGGGTGGGCCGGTGCTTGAAGCCTCTTTGTCTCCTTCTGTATCTAATCCAGCAAGTACGGCTGACTTTCTTCTTTCAAAATGTTCTCTGTGTCTGTTTCCCCTCTCTTTTCTCACTGTGCTTGACCAGTGTGGGTTTTCATCCCCGACCCTCTGGATTAGTAAAAGCTATTTACAGTAGATTTACTGACTTGCAGCTTAGGATTCCTTTGTTTCTGATGGCAACCTCTGCTTCCCTTTGGTTGCCTGGCAACGTTCACTCCTTCCTTAGGATTCTGCTCAAAAACCTTCTACAGAACTTTTTCCTGACCTGCATATTCACCCCAGGAATCCTTTTTTGCTCCTGTTTCCTTAGTAACTGTGCCTCAGTGTCCTCATCTGTGAAAGAGGTTGTATAGAAGTGTGTACAGAATGAATGGGTGAAGTTCATGGAGCAGTAGCTGACACAAAACATTTCATAAGCCTTAACTGTTATGTTTGCAAACATTTTCAACTTCCTGACAAGTGGTCTGCGCCTTCTCTTTCCCTTGGTCGATACCAGGTTTCTGAAACTAGCCAGGGGTCTACTAGAGTTACCAGAGGTAGCCTTGCAGGACACAGCTTCTGTGAAAACTCTGCACACTGTCGACTTCTAAGACAAAAGCCGCTTTTCAAAATTGATGGTCCTATAGGTATATACTGTGAACCCACATTTTTTTTTTCTCCTCAGTAGTTTTCCTTGGAGGCTGGAACATTCTAGAACCTTGCTGCTTACAGTGTGGTCTGTGGATCAGCAGCATCAGCTGCACCTGGACCTTGTAAGACATACCACCTCTCAGGTCCTGCCCGCGAGCTGTGGAACTGTTCTCTGGATTTCTCGCCAGAACCCCAGGTGCCTTGTGGGTCCATGAGAGCGTAGAAGTGTGGTCTCTGGATGTGAGCTCCCACCGCTTCTGGCCACCTGTCCACCTCTCACCTCCAGAGTCCAGCCTTCTACCAACTTCCACTCCTGTAGGAAGCTGCCCGCCCAGCGGCCCCAAGGTGTTCCATGGGCGTGGCCACGTGTTGCGCCCCATCGAGTTCCTCCTCCTGTCTCCTCTGAATGCCCACTTCCTTCCTTTCTTCTGTCCTGGATGGAGCCACAGTCTGTCCAGGGTGGGCCGGTCTTGAAGCCTCTTTGTCTCCTTCTGTATCTAATCCAGCAAGTACGGCTGACTTTCTTCTTTCAAAATGTTCTCTGTGTCTGTTTCCCCTCTCTTTTCTCACTGTGCTTGACCAGTGTGGGTTTTCATCCCCGACCCTCTGGATTAGTAAAAGCTATTTACAGTAGATTTACTGACTTGCAGCTTAGGATTCCTTTGTTTCTGATGGCAACCTCTGCTTCCCTTTGGTTGCCTGGCAACGTTCACTCCTTCCTTAGGATTCTGCTCAAAAACCTTCTACAGAACTTTTTCCTGACCTGCATATTCACCCCAGGAATCCTTTTTTGCTCCTGTTTCCTTAGTAACTGTGCCTCAGTGTCCTCATCTGTGAAAGAGGTTGTATAGAAGTGTGTACAGAATGAATGGGTGAAGTTCATGGAGCAGTAGCTGACACAAAACATTTCATAAGCCTTAACTGTTATGTTTGCAAACATTTTCAACTTCCTGACAAGTGGTCTGCGCCTTCTCTTTCCCTTGGTCGATACCAGGTTTCTGAAACCTAGCCAGGGGTCTACTAGAGTCAGAGTTACCAGAGGTAGGCTCAGTGCACAGTATTTAAAAAACAATAGAGGCTACAAGGACTTTGGGGTGTTACCTAAAGGAGGAAGCCGACACGAATGTGCCATCAGTGTGGTCGATTTATGGCTTTGAATTGGTGCCCGGAAGCTGTTTACAGAGTGAGTATTTTTAAAAATGAGAAAAAAATATACAATTAAAGAGATGTGTCAAGACGCTTCTCCTGTGTATTGAGAGTTTTCTCTGACTGACACACTTAGGTAATGACGGCTCTTTGAATAATGGTGCTGTCTTCCTAATTAAACCATCAAGAACACCAGTTATTACTTCAGTAAGGCTAGGGGTCAAAAGTCTAGAACGTCAAAGAAAAGAGATTTTAAATGGACAGAAATGGTAATAAAATGGAAATTTGTTCCCTGATGCTTTTCTTTGTCTTAGTAACTCTTTGTGGCCTGAGTATATGTCTCTCCTTCCATTTAAATAGCTTTTGGTCACTCCATATAAAAGCCAGCTTGGGAAGTACAGAGAACACACTCTCACTGGAATCAGATGGAGCCGAGTCCAGGCCTATTCGTTGTGTGGCCTTAAACCGATCGCTTAACCCCTCAAAGCCTCCGTTTCCCCCTCTTTAGAGAGGGGAGATTCAATCCCAAACCCTAAACGTGGCTGTGGGGTGAAGCTCGATGACAGGCGTGCCATGAACACACGTGCGGCTCCTTCGCGGTCACGCCGGCAGGAACTCTGCTTCACTTTGTTTCTAAACCAAATCAAATCTGGCTCAACCGGCACTCTCAGAGTCAAAGGAAAAGCTAGACACGTTTTTAGGGACTCCTTCCTAGGTTGTTCCAGGAGTGGGAGGAAGAACTACAGGCGTTTCTTGGGCTGAGGACGCCATTCTGAGTCTGTCTGGCCCAGGGCCAGGTGGCGCAGAGCTCCGCTGCCCACCGCCTCCTCGTGGAGCTGCACAGCTGCCGGGGGCAAATCTCATGCACAAAACATTTCATAAGCCTTAACTGTTATGTTTGCAAACATTTTCAACTTCCTGACAAGTGGTCTGCGCCTTCTCTTTCCCTTGGTCGATACCAGGTTTCTGAAACCTAGCCAGGGGTCTACTAGAGTCAGAGTTACCAGAGGTAGGCTCAGTGCACAGTATTTAAAAAACAATAGAGGCTACAAGGACTTTGGGGTGTTACCTAAAGGAGGAAGCCGACACGAATGTGCCATCAGTGTGGTCGATTTATGGCTTTGAATTGGTGCCCGGAAGCTGTTTACAGAGTGAGTATTTTTAAAAATGAGAAAAAAATATACAATTAAAGAGATGTGTCAAGACGCTTCTCCTGTGTATTGAGAGTTTTCTCTGACTGACACACTTAGGTAATGACGGCTCTTTGAATAATGGTGCTGTCTTCCTAATTAAACCATCAAGAACACCAGTTATTACTTCAGTAAGGCTAGGGGTCAAAAGTCTAGAACGTCAAAGAAAAGAGATTTTAAATGGACAGAAATGGTAATAAAATGGAAATTTGTTCCCTGATGCTTTTCTTTGTCTTAGTAACTCTTTGTGGCCTGAGTATATGTCTCTCCTTCCATTTAAATAGCTTTTGGTCACTCCATATAAAAGCCAGCTTGGGAAGTACAGAGAACACACTCTCACTGGAATCAGATGGAGCCGAGTCCAGGCCTATTCGTTGTGTGGCCTTAAACCGATCGCTTAACCCCTCAAAGCCTCCGTTTCCCCCTCTTTAGAGAGGGGAGATTCAATCCCAAACCCCTAGCGTGGCTGTGGGGGTGAAGCTCGATGACAGGCGTGCCATGAACACACGTGCGGCTCCTTCGCGGTCACGCCGGCAGGAACTCTGCTTCACTTTGTTTCTAAACCAAATCAAATCTGGCTCAACCGGCACTCTCAGAGTCAAAGGAAAAGCTAGACACGTTTTTAGGGACTCCTTCCTAGGTTGTTCCAGGAGTGGGAGGAAGAACTACAGGCGTTTCTTGGGCTGAGGACGCCATTCTGAGTCTGTCTGGCCCAGGGCCAGGTGGCGCAGAGCTCCGCTGCCCACCGCCTCCTCGTGGGCACACCTGTCTGCACAGCCTCAGTTCCCAAGGAAGTGGTGATAAAGGCAAATCTCATCATGCAATCAAATCAACCTGAAGTTTTGGAATTTTTTTTTTTTGGCTCTGCTGCATGGCCTGTGTGATCTTAGATCCCTGACCAGGGAGTGAACCAGGAAGCGCAGAGATCTAACCACTAGACTGCCAGGGAAGTCCATTTTATATATGTTTGCTTTCTTTTTTGGTGGCACTGAATGGCATGTGGGATGTTAGTTCTCAGACCAGAGACTGCCCTGAGCCTCCGGCATCGGCAGCGCGGAGTCTTGACCGCTGGACCACGAGGGAAGTCCTGAAGCCAACTGCTAGCTATGCCGTCTGGAAGGTGCTTGAACATACGTTGGGCTATACAGTTTGATTCTGTGTGTGTGTGCATGTGTGTGGGGGGTGTTAATCTATCACCTACACGTTGCTCACTTTCTCACCAGAGTGCCCTCACTGATGCAGACAGAAGCAAATGTCTGCTAACCATACTGGATTAATAGCTTGGGCTTTACTGAGTAACTCAGTGAACGTCTGAAGTGGTTTTTTATTAGGGAATGAATCTGTTAACCTGAATGACGCATATTAGAGATGGACTCCCAGTGGTGACATTAAACATATGTGATCCACTAGAACACTTTGCAGACACTCCCTGCCACACGGAGGGAATCCTGCAAGGTCCCCAGCCTGCGCCCTGGGGGTGACGTCCCAGGCTATCACAAGCTCCCTTCCTGTCCACATCACCTTCTTTGCGTCTCTGTTCTTAAAGAGCTAGCCCAAGGCATCCTTCCAGAGAGAAAATCGTGCTATGTCCTCCTCCTGCCCGTGCTCGCAGCACCCAGCTGTGGCGTTGTTGGGATGTGGCCCACAGCCGGCAGGCAGCTCCTCCTCTCGACCCAGATGTGGTGGCCTGAGAGCGCCTCATCTTGAAAACTTCGGCTTGGATTCCCACCTGCTTTTCGTGGGTCTCCTTAGCCTATGATCAGTTTAGGGACTCTGATCCTACCACCGAGTCATGACAGGTTCACCTTCTGTGTTGGTCTGGAGCACCAGGTAGATTTCTGTTTTGGCCTTTGGTCTCTGTGCTTCCCAGGGAGCGCCGTGGTAAAGAGCCCGCCTGCCAGTGTAGCAGACATAGGACACATGAGTTTGATTGCTGGGTTAGGAGGAGCCCATGGAGGACAACCCACTCCATATTCTTGCCTGGAGAACCCCTATGGACAGAGGCGCCTGGTGGGCTGCAGTCCATAGGGTCGCAAAGGGTCGGACACGACTGAAGCAACTCAGCACATACACACTCTATGACAACAGGACCCCTCACTGAATGAGCTCTTACGTGGTCCATGACTGTCCCTCCTTCCTCGAGCCTGGTCTTTTCTTCTCTTGGTCCTGCTTACTCTCTCACCTACTAATGTAAGGCTAGAAAATAGAAGGAATACTTTTTCAAATGATTCTGTCCTTTCACTTAGTTTCATTGATCACAGGGGCTGGCGATTCAGAGGCGATGTGACAGACCCCAGACCTAGCCCCTTGGTCTTAAAATCAACGGCCTTTGTTAAGCTATAGTCACTGGCACCTATGTGACTATAGATAAGCATACCTGCGTCACCCCCTCCTTAATCTCCATAAACAATGTATGTGGTGGGAAAATAGAAGTGGGAAAATTCAAGATTGTGTGAAAAACGTGATGATTGCCTATAAAACCATGTACCCTCTTTCAGTCGGGGCTGCACATTTGAGCCGCTTTTAGGCCGTGTGCAGTTGCCGGTGGCAATAGACTCCTAATTTGGCTTTTTCCTGCTAAGAGTGGTCTCTGTTTCTTCTCAGCACAACAGTAACACAGCCTGAAGGGTCTAAGGGGGGACGTCCCAGGCTATCACAAGCTCCCTTCCTGTCCACATCACCTTCTTTGGTCTGTTCTTAAAGAGCTAGCCCAAGGCATCCTTCCAGAGAGAAAATCGTGCTATGTCCTCCTCCTGCCCGTGCTCGCAGCACCCAGCTGTGGCGTTGTTGGGATGTGGCCCACAGCCGGCAGGCAGCTCCTCCTCTCGACCCAGATGTGGTGGCCTGAGAGCGCCTCATCTTGAAAACTTCGGCTTGGATTCCCACCTGCTTTTCGTGGGTCTCCTTAGCCTATGATCAGTTTAGGGACTCTGATCCTACCACCGAGTCATGACAGGTTCACCTTCTGTGTTGGTCTGGAGCACCAGGTAGATTTCTGTTTTGGCCTTTGGTCTCTGTGCTTCCCAGGGAGCGCCGTGGTAAAGAGCCCGCCTGCCAGTGTAGCAGACATAGGACACATGAGTTTGATTGCTGGGTTAGGAGGAGCCCATGGAGGACAACCCACTCCATATTCTTGCCTGGAGAACCCCTATGGACAGAGGCGCCTGGTGGGCTGCAGTCCATAGGGTCGCAAAGGGTCGGACACGACTGAAGCAACTCAGCACATACACACTCTATGACAACAGGACCCCTCACTGAATGAGCTCTTACGTGGTCCATGACTGTCCCTCCTTCCTCGAGCCTGGTCTTTTCTTCTCTTGGTCCTGCTTACTCTCTCACCTACTAATGTAAGGCTAGAAAATAGAAGGAATACTTTTTCAAATGATTCTGTCCTTTCACTTAGTTTCATTGATCACAGGGGCTGGCGATTCAGAGGCGATGTGACAGACCCCAGACCTAGCCCCTTGGTCTTAAAATCAACGGCCTTTGTTAAGCTATAGTCACTGGCACCTATGTGACTATAGATAAGCATACCTGCGTCACCCCCTCCTTAATCTCCATAAACAATGTATGTGGTGGGAAAATAGAAGTGGGAAAATTCAAGATTGTGTGAAAAACGTGATGATTGCCTATAAAACCATGTACCCTCTTTCAGTCGGGGCTGCACATTTGAGCCGCTTTTAGGCCGTGTGCAGTTGCCGGTGGCAATAGACTCCTAATTTGGCTTTTTCCTGCTAAGAGTGGTCTCTGTTTCTTCTCAGCACAACAGTAACACAGCCTGAAGGAACTGCTGTAAAAATCGATTTGCCCTAAGTTAGCTCAAAAGTGCCCCATGAATATACACTCGAAAGAGATTACAATTTATAAACATTTAGCTCAGGGACAACTCCTTATCCCATTCATTCTGCCCACAGACATTTTCTATGAAGGCTTATCAGGTAATTGATGCTGGGAACACATCGGTTCCAGCCTTCAAAAAGCGGAGCGTTGTCGGGTGTGCTGTGTGCTTAGTTGTATCTGACTCTTTGTGACCCCATAGACTGTAGCCCCCCACCCTCGCCCCAGGCTCCTCTGTTCCTGGGATTCTCCAGGCAAGAATACTGGAGTGGGTTGCCATTTCCTCCTCTAGGGGATCTTCCTGAGCCAGGGATCGAACCTGCATCTCCTGCATTGGCATGTGGATTCTTTACCACTGAACCACCAGGACGTGGTTGGGTATAGTGATGAGTAACCATCAGTCCCCAAATCATGGGCTAAGTGCCCCAGAGGAAATGAAGGATGGAGAGTGAGGGCGGGACACTAGAGCTGGATGGGGCCCTTGTAAATGGTGCCAATACGGTTTCACTCAGGTAGGTTGGCTTCCTTGTAGATCCTATAAACCAAAGTTGAGTCTAGAGGTTCTACTACTTCATCTATAGGACAAGGCATAGTTCCATGTGCTGTACTTATCCCTGTAAAATGACATTTGTTATTCTGGAAATGCAGGCACATAAGTTATATTCTATGGGTAAGTAGAACACAGTGCTATTTTTAACCTTAAAATTGAAATGAACAGGAAGGATTATGAAATGAGACCACCTGGAAAGAAGAGAAAATCATCATTAAGACCTCCTGACAACCGAAAGTGAAAGTTTGAGGAAGTGTCTGGAAGCCAGTTTGGGTGGGGGTAGGGGTAGGGGTGTCTGCCGAGACCACTCAGAGCTTCAGAGCGGGGATGACAGAGGACCAAACGGCCATGGCACACGCCTGCAGCCTTGGAGCGGAAGGAGGAGGTCCCGGGACTCTCACCATATCGCGTGCCTTTCTGTCGTTCTGGTGGTCTACCTGGATGTGCAGACAGACACCCGGACATCTCAGGAGAGGGCTGTCATGGAAGATCCATAAAGTCCCTGCTTTCCTAGGGAAGAGGCTTCCCTGCTGACTCAGCTGGTAAAGAATCTGTCTCAATGCTGGAGACCTGGGTTCAATCCCCGGGGTCAGCAAAATCCCCCTGGAGAAGGGAATGGCAACCCACTCCAGTACTCTTGTCTGGAGAAGTCCATGGACAGAGGAGCCTGGGGGGCTACAGTCCATGGGGATTGCAAAGAGTTGAACATGACTCAGTGACTGACACACTTCCCAGGGGAGGCTGTTTGTCCTCCAAGGTACCTTTCATTGAGTTGGGTGAGTCACATCTGCCAGGGACTCACACCAATTTTTCTCTACATACAAGAGTTTGATGTCCCCAAGTGCCTATGGGATATTTCATGTTTCAAGAGGGAGGGGACATATGTGTACCTATGGCTGACTCAGGCTGATGTGTGGCAATAAACAACAAAACTCTTAAAAAAAAAGTGTTGTAATTTCCTATTAAAAAAAAGAATGTATTGCATATGCATAGCTGGGTCACTCTGTCATACAGCAGACATGAACACTGCTGCACGTCAGTTAAAAAACATGAATGAGTGAAAAAAAAGAAAAGAATTACTTATAGCTTACAAAAAAGTTTTGTAGTCTCATTGACCTGGGATAGAGTCTGAGGATTGATTTCCCTGGGATTCAGGCAAATTATTTAATCTCTTTGAGCCAGTTTCTCCATTAGGATATATACGAAGGAAGCTTGTTAAATATTCAGAATATTTACAATTAGTCCAGCAACGACACTGATCTATCCATTCAGACACCCCGCCGTGCTGGGTACCTGGAGGGGGCAGTGCGAGGGGCCTCTGAACCCAGGAGAGGTCAGAGCAGCGCTGCCTGCTAGGACCTTCCTGTCCGTTTCTCTGCTTCTCGCCAGAGGGACGGTGGCCATGGACTTGGAGTGGGTAGGGAGTGACCTGGACGATGGAGGAAGAAAAGGAAGATGGATAGCTGGTGAGAGACACTCAGGAGATGCACATGTTAGGAGAAACTTTCCATGAATAGCTGAGGGGAAGTCTCAGTTCAGATCAGAGAACAGGAAGGTACGGAGGCGCTGGCCCTGGGGCGGGTACTCTGTGCCGCACTTGCTGCAGGGTGGGACGACCCAGGGCCGGCCCCGGAGGCAGACGGAAAGTAGAAACATGGCCTAGCCTCTGTGTGATCGCTTTCTCCGTGTGTGAAGTGACGACAATATCGTACACGCCTCATTTTGATGGTGTGAGTAGTACACGCCTCATATTTGATGAAGTGAGTGAATCTAGGTTAAATGCCAAGAATGGTGTCTGGAAAAAATCCAACACTCAATAATGCTGGCTGCTGAAATCATCATCTTATATTATATGTGCACACTTTGTTGCAAGGTATTAAACCATAAACTTTTGTTATGGTTTCCATTTCATCAATTAGGAAATTGAGGCTCAGCCAAAGATCACACACATTAAAGGTCCCGCATCTTTTTGAATTTCAAACTGAACTCTCTTGTAAGTCCACACTTAGGGAAAAAGTGGAAAGTCAGGTGACACGAAATGAAATAGAGAAGGAAGAGGTCCTATGCACTTACACATTGATGACTTTCCGGAATCTAACCAACTAAGAAGGAGAAAAACAAAACCAAGGCTCAGAGCGGCTTACTCCCTCTGCAGCTGGGAGGCGGAGAGAGAGGCAAAGGTGTGCCGGAGGCAGCTCGTCCTAGCTTCTCAGGCTGATTGTTAAATTTTCAGGCATTCTGCCAGCTAATGGGCATCTCCACGGGAGATTGAAATAGGCATGTTAAGAATACTTATTCCATGGAAACTGGAATATACCCTGGAAAGATAAAAACGGTTACAAAAAGATCAGCTACGATGGAAAGGAGAAAGAGTGGAAACATGTCTTTTCCGGATAGAACTTTCCATATAGTTTTGGCTTTTAGATCATGCAAATATGCTGCCATTTAAAAAAAATGCCTCTTTAACTGAAAGTAATAAGCAAAAGAATCTAACCATATGTCACACTGGCATTACCGGTACAAAGCGCAAATTTATTTTATGGACTTTAGGGCACCGTGATCCTCAGTGGAACATTATTCTAAGGATTGGGCGAGGTATTAAGGAATTCTCAACTTCCACAAATATTTTTATTGGTTATAGTAACTTCAGTATTATACTCTGAAACTAATTTCAGAGAGCAAGGGGATCACACCAGCCAATCTTAAGGAAATCAGCCCTGAATATTCATTGGAAGGCTGATGCTGAAGCTGAAGCTGAGGCTCCTATACTCTGACCACCTGATGTGAAGAGCTGACTCACTGGGAAAGACCCTGATGCTGGGGAAGACTGAAGACAAAAGAAGGGGGCAGCAGAGGATGAGATGGTTGGATGGCATCACCAACCCAATGGACACGAGTGTGAGCACACTCTGGGAGATGGTGTAGGACGGGGAGCCAGGTGTGCTGGCGTCCATGAGGTTGCAAACAATCAGACATGCCTTTGTTACTGAACAGCAATGACAACAAAAGGTCATTATTCCACCCAGCACAAGGAAGAACGGCAGCGGGCACTCAAGTTGGTATTCCCTAGGACCGGGCCCGTCTCTGGATAAATTGTTTCCTTAGGTGAAACGCTCTGGGATCTAACGTGTACCTGCGAGCACTTCACCAGGCAGGCACAGCAGGTGTCCCATGTGCCTACGTAGCAGTCCCCCTGCACCTGGTCTGAAGGTCAACATGCTTGACAGAAGTCCCTCTATTTCCACTCTAGCTTTTTGTTTCCCTTCTTTGTGCTTTTAAAGAACTTTCATTCGTGAATTTTAAAATGCAAGTGTCTATCGGGTTGGTATGATTGGGCTTCTGGCCACATGATCTAATACAGTGGAAACGGCACTAGAAGGTCATGTCTGTTGCTCATTAGCTGGTGCTCAACTCCAGACCTCAGCTTCACCCCTTTTCAATGGGGTCCATAATAGTGGTTGTGAAAGTTAAATCAGATTATGCACTGTCTACTCAGCACCTACTCATGTGACCCTTAGCATTGTTAGCTGGAAACATGTCTTTTCCGGATAGAACTTTCCATATAGTTTTGGCTTTTAGATCATGCAAATATGCTGCCATTTAAAAATGCCTCTTTAACTGAAAGTAATAAGCAAAAGAATCTAACCATATGTCACACTGGCATTACCGGTACAAAGCGCAAATTTATTTTATGGACTTTAGGGCACCGTGATCCTCAGTGGAACATTATTCTAAGGATTGGGCGAGGTATTAAGGAATTCTCAACTTCCACAAATATTTTTATTGGTTATAGTAACTTCAGTATTATACTCTGAAACTAATTTCAGAGAGCAAGGGGATCACACCAGCCAATCTTAAGGAAATCAGCCCTGAATATTCATTGGAAGGCTGATGCTGAAGCTGAAGCTGAGGCTCCTATACTCTGACCACCTGATGTGAAGAGCTGACTCACTGGGAAAGACCCTGATGCTGGGGAAGACTGAAGACAAAAGAAGGGGGCAGCAGAGGATGAGATGGTTGGATGGCATCACCAACCCAATGGACACGAGTGTGAGCACACTCTGGGAGATGGTGTAGGACGGGGAGCCAGGTGTGCTGGCGTCCATGAGGTTGCAAACAATCAGACATGCCTTTGTTACTGAACAGCAATGACAACAAAAGGTCATTATTCCACCCAGCACAAGGAAGAACGGCAGCGGGCACTCAAGTTGGTATTCCCTAGGACCGGCCAGTCTCTGGATAAATTGTTTCCTTAGGTGAAACGCTCTGGGATCTAACGTGTACCTGCGAGCACTTCACCAGGCAGGCACAGCAGGTGTCCCATGTGCCTACGTAGCAGTCCCCCTGCACCTGGTCTGAAGGTCAACATGCTTGACAGAAGTCCCTCTATTTCCACTCTAGCTTTTTGTTTCCCTTCTTTGTGCTTTTAAAGAACTTTCATTCGTGAATTTTAAAATGCAAGTGTCTATCGGGTTGGTATGATTGGGCTTCTGGCCACATGATCTAATACAGTGGAAACGGCACTAGAAGGTCATGTCTGTTGCTCATTAGCTGGTGCTCAACTCCAGACCTCAGCTTCACCCCTTTTCAATGGGGTCCATAATAGTGGTTGTGAAAGTTAAATCAGATTATGCACTGTCTACTCAGCACCTACTCATGTGACCCTTAGCATTGTTAGCTTCTTTCTTTCCTAATGAACACAAAATAGGAGGAGACCCAAACCAGGACAGAGAGGGTAGAAAAGGAACCAGTAGTTAATATGAAAGAACATATTTTCTTCATCTGGATGATTCTGGGGAGGAAGAACTCTGCACTGAGATCTATCAATACAATTCATAAGGACTATAAACGACTATGTCTCTCATTTTTTTTTCCTGCCAAAAGCTACCCACATCAGTAGAATCAGCTGAGATACATTTTTTTAAGATGCTGCAGCAAAGGCTGCCTTAAGTGATACTATTCCAGAATATGACAGAATTCAGTCTAACCTTGGGTGTCTGATCTTGGAGAAGAACATTTGCAAAACAGAATCGATAATGCTTCTCATCTCTGAAAGCCACTGAAGGGTTAATTCACTAAGTCAAGATTTAAAAATAGCACCTGAATTATTTCAGAGCCATTTTCCTAAAGAAGCTGGTGGAGCTACTGAAACAATCATTCTTAAAAGGTTTTTTAGTCCTTCAACCCCCCAGAGATGGTTTAAGGAGAAGAATATAACTCTATGTGAGGAAACGAGCACTGAAGGAGGATATGATAAGAAGAACCAAACGACTGCTCCAAGCCGAGTGCTTGCTAAATGTTCTCTAAATGCACCGGCAGAAAGAAACGCCAGGAACCTCCACATGGGCGTTCAAGAGACGCGTTTCCTGGCCCTGGAGACTGTCTTACAGAGTGAAATAAGTCAGCAAGAGAAAAACAAGCATCATATGTGAACATATATATGTGGAGTCTAGAAAAATAGTACAGAGGAACCTATCTGCAAAACAGCAGTAGAGCCACAGACATAGAGAACAAATGTCTGGATACCCCGGGGAAGGGGACAGGGTGGGGGGAATGAATTAGGAGATTGGGATTGACATTTACACCCTACTGTGTATGAAACAGGGCTTCCTGGGTGGCGTAGTGGTAAAGGATCTGTCTGGAAGTGCAGGAGACATAAGAGATGTGGATTTGATCCCTGAGTTGGGAAGATCTCCTGGAGGACAATGGGGTCCATAATAGTGGTTGTGAAAGTTAAATCAGATTATGCACTGTCTACTCAGCACCTACTCATGTGACCCTTAGCATTGTTAGCTTCTTTCTTTCCTAATGAACACAAAATAGGAGGAGACCCAAACCAGGACAGAGAGGGTAGAAAAGGAACCAGTAGTTAATATGAAAGAACATATTTTCTTCATCTGGATGATTCTGGGGAGGAAGAACTCTGCACTGAGATCTATCAATACAATTCATAAGGACTATAAACGACTATGTCTCTCATTTTTTTTTCCTGCCAAAAGCTACCCACATCAGTAGAATCAGCTGAGATACATTTTTTTAAGATGCTGCAGCAAAGGCTGCCTTAAGTGATACTATTCCAGAATATGACAGAATTCAGTCTAACCTTGGGTGTCTGATCTTGGAGAAGAACATTTGCAAAACAGAATCGATAATGCTTCTCATCTCTGAAAGCCACTGAAGGGTTAATTCACTAAGTCAAGATTTAAAATAGCACCTGAATTATTTCAGAGCCATTTTCCTAAAGAAGCTGGTGGAGCTACTGAAACAATCATTCTTAAAAGGTTTTTTAGTCCTTCAACCCCCCAGAGATGGTTTAAGGAGAAGAATATAACTCTATGTGAGGAAACGAGCACTGAAGGAGGATATGATAAGAAGAACCAAACGACTGCTCCAAGCCGAGTGCTTGCTAAATGTTCTCTAAATGCACCGGCAGAAAGAAACGCCAGGAACCTCCACATGGGCGTTCAAGAGACGCGTTTCCTGGCCCTGGAGACTGTCTTACAGAGTGAAATAAGTCAGCAAGAGAAAAACAAGCATCATATGTGAACATATATATGTGGAGTCTAGAAAAATAGTACAGAGGAACCTATCTGCAAAACAGCAGTAGAGCCACAGACATAGAGAACAAATGTCTGGATACCCCGGGGAAGGGGACAGGGTGGGGGGAATGAATTAGGAGATTGGGATTGACATTTACACCCTACTGTGTATGAAACAGGGCTTCCTGGGTGGCGTAGTGGTAAAGGATCTGTCTGGAAGTGCAGGAGACATAAGAGATGTGGATTTGATCCCTGAGTTGGGAAGATCTCCTGGAGGAGGGCACGCCAGCTCACTCCGGTATTCTTGCCAGAGAATCCCACGGACAGAGGAGCCTGCCGGGCTACAGTCCAGTGGGTCGCAAAGAGTTGGTCATGACTGAAGTGACTTAGCACACACACACACACACACATGCATGCATAAAATAGACAACTAATGACGACCTACTGTATACCACAGGGAACTCAACTCAGTGCTCTGTGGGACCTAAATGGGAAAGAAATCCGAAAAAGAAGGGATATATGTAAATATACAGCTGATTCACTTTGCTCTGTAGCAGAAACTAACACACTATTGCAAAGCGACTATACTCCAATACATTTATTTTAAAGAGAGAGGTGACTAAAAAAAATTAAAAATGAAAAAGAGGGGTTCCAGACTGGATAAGATACCTATAGGGTTTAGGAGACTGTGTTTTTAAATTAAAACAGTGCAAGAGAAATCATGTCTCCAGAGAAACAGTGGCTAGTTATTCAATAATGTGATCATGATTGATTCTTAATCTCAGTGTTCTGATCTGTACAATGGGTTCACTTTTAAGGGATATTATATTCAATGAGGAAATTAAGATGTCTTAAAAGGGTGCCCAGTATACAGTTATTGCTCAATAAACTGCATCTTCTTAATTTTATTAATTGCCATGTGACAGGCTTAGCTGCCCTAGCTGCAAGGGAATCTGGTGAGTTTCTAAAAGCCATGCTGAACATCCATTACACCTAGTCTGTGCCTTGCAAGAATGCAGTCTCGTGCTAATATCAAAAACATAAATGCATTATTACAACATTAGGAGCGTGGAAGGCTGTATTTTTACCAGCAAATACTCACTCACACTCCCTCAGATGGGCAGTCTGCTTGACGTTAGACTTGGCTATGTGAACTTGCTTTTGTCTTTGGAATTGTGTGGTGAGGATTTGTCATACCCCAGCAGACTGTTAAGAGGTGTTATACATTTTCCCTCTTTCATGTTTGCACCCTTTACCGTGGGATTGCTGGGTGGCGTAGTGGTAAAGGATCTGTCTGGAAGTGCAGGAGACATAAGAGATGTGGATTTGATCCCTGAGTTGGGAAGATCTCCTGGAGGAGGGCACGCCAGCTCACTCCGGTATTCTTGCCAGAGAATCCCACGGACAGAGGAGCCTGCCGGGCTACAGTCCAGTGGGTCGCAAAGAGTTGGTCATGACTGAAGTGACTTAGCACACACACACACACACACATGCATGCATAAAATAGACAACTAATGACGACCTACTGTATACCACAGGGAACTCAACTCAGTGCTCTGTGGGACCTAAATGGGAAAGAAATCCGAAAAAGAAGGGATATATGTAAATATACAGCTGATTCACTTTGCTCTGTAGCAGAAACTAACACACTATTGCAAAGCGACTATACTCCAATACATTTATTTTAAAGAGAGAGGTGACTAAAAAAAATTAAAAATGAAAAAGAGGGGTTCCAGACTGGATAAGATACCTATAGGGTTTAGGAGACTGTGTTTTTAAATTAAAACAGTGCAAGAGAAATCATGTCTCCAGAGAAACAGTGGCTAGTTATTCAATAATGTGATCATGATTGATTCTTAATCTCAGTGTTCTGATCTGTACAATGGGTTCACTTTTAAGGGATATTATATTCAATGAGGAAATTAAGATGTCTTAAAAGGGTGCCCAGTATACAGTTATTGCTCAATAAACTGCATCTTCTTAATTTTATTAATTGCCATGTGACAGGCTTAGCTGCCCTAGCTGCAAGGGAATCTGGTGAGTTTCTAAAAGCCATGCTGAACATCCATTACACCTAGTCTGTGCCTTGCAAGAATGCAGTCTCGTGCTAATATCAAAAACATAAATGCATTATTACAACATTAGGAGCGTGGAAGGCTGTATTTTTACCAGCAAATACTCACTCACACTCCCTCAGATGGGCAGTCTGCTTGACGTTAGACTTGGCTATGTGAACTTGCTTTTGTCTTTGGAATTGTGTGGTGAGGATTTGTCATACCCCAGCAGACTGTTAAGAGGTGTTATACATTTTCCCTCTTTCATGTTTGCACCCTTTACCGTGAGAACTCCATGGTCCTGATTGGGGGATTGCTCCTCAGTCTAGGTACTTAAATGAGAAAACTTGAAGGTCAGACCCAGATTCCATCATAAGCTGGCAGAACCCCAGGATTTAACCCTCTGCTGCTAAAATGTAACATGAGCAAGAAAGAAGTATTTGTGCTTGTCAGTCTTTGACTTTTGGAGGGAGGTTGTTAGCTATGCATCATTATTGCAGTTAGAGCTGACTGATACAAGGAGGCAGAGGCAGATACAGATCTACACCGAGTGCTGAAGGAACCAGGTACTGGGGGTCATGGCTTCAACATTCTTTTGGAGAATGCAATTCAATCCATCTCATGTCCATCTCTTCAGGTTGTTCTATCACATGTCATGCATGGATACAGACTGGAAAATCAGATGCTGAGGTGGGAAGTGGAAGGCATGTATGCTGGTACAACCATGGAAGAGAAGACAGCACTCTTAAGAAGCAAAGAGTGATGGGACAGGAACGTTAAGCCATGAGACAAGATACTGTCACTCACCAGCCTGTGTCTGGGTAAGCCCCTTCCTTGATTTCAGGTCAGTTTCCACAACCGTAAGATGAAATAATTAATCACAACTGGTCCCTCTCTGCCTAGCTTTTTGATGTGGTTGGATGTTCTAGGTGTGTACCCCCCACTCTGTGTCCTCCCCTCTGCACTTTCATTGAAACCTTTCCTTCCTCAGGGCTTTCTGACCTTTAATCCATGACCTTCGCCGGGTGGACTCTGGGTATCAGACCTGAGTATTAGAGCACTCAATGGTGATAATGAAAGCAGCAAACTTATAACCATAATAAAGCCAATTGGACCACTCTGAGGAAGGTCTAAGATATTATTTATCTAGCTGATGAGAGGATTAGCTGGAGCTGAGCTGCTTTCTGTGAAACAGAATCATTGATTAAGTTAGATGCTGGGGAATTCTGTGCCGTGTGAACTCTGTTTGTGGTGGAAAACTTTTGAGTAAACAAGCGATGAAAATGCAAGCCAAGCAATTTCATCCTTTATTCCTAGAAAAGGCGTCCTATTTCTTGTTCAGTTTATTTAATTGCTTTATGAGAAAGACTTGTTTCCCCAGAGTAAAGTGTTTTAAATATTGCCTAGATTTAAAATTGGTTAAGGAGGTCAGGCCAGAGCGACCCAGCTTAAATTTCCGAAGAGCCAATAGCAAAGCATATTACACATCGACTCAGCTGGCTGCACAGATTTTCTTTCCATGATGACAGTTTCATTTTAGGCCATTCCCCTCACTTGGAAGGGGAAAAGGTTTGCTATGAAATTAACCACACACCATTTCTTATTCTGCCTTTGCTTTTCTAATCAAGGATTCATGCTTGTGGTTGCCCTTCCAGCCAGGTTTACTCCAAACTGCCCGACTCAGCTCTTCGGAAATTAAAACTTGAACTTTGGAGTTCAATAGTCCTTCGTTCAAATCCAGGTTATACCACTCATAAGCTCTGTGATTTTGGCACTGCGTCTCGGAGATTCTCATAAGATGTGGACAAGAAAACAAAACAGCAAGTTCAAGTTGACCTGCGCAGTAGGTGTCCAGTAAAATTTTAGTTTCCTTTGCTTTCATTTGCTGACTTTACCTCTTAAGATTCTGCTCCACCAGATGAAACTTTGAACCTGCTGCATTTAGTAAACTGTCAGTCTACCTATCTATCTTTCTACCTCCATCCACCCATGCATGCATCAGTCCTTAATTTGACCATTTCTTCTTTCCTTTTCCTACCATCTCCAAATGATTCTTTCTGTATTCTGTCCCTGAGGCTTCCCAGATGCCTGAAACTTCTTGTAAAATCGTATTCACAGGAATGTTTACAGACGTAGAAAAATAAAAGGGGAACCTTTAATCCATGACCTTCGGGTGGACTCTGGGTATCAGACCTGAGTATTAGAGCACTCAATGGTGATAATGAAAGCAGCAAACTTATAACCATAATAAAGCCAATTGGACCACTCTGAGGAAGGTCTAAGATATTATTTATCTAGCTGATGAGAGGATTAGCTGGAGCTGAGCTGCTTTCTGTGAAACAGAATCATTGATTAAGTTAGATGCTGGGGAATTCTGTGCCGTGTGAACTCTGTTTGTGGTGGAAAACTTTTGAGTAAACAAGCGATGAAAATGCAAGCCAAGCAATTTCATCCTTTATTCCTAGAAAAGGCGTCCTATTTCTTGTTCAGTTTATTTAATTGCTTTATGAGAAAGACTTGTTTCCCCAGAGTAAAGTGTTTTAAATATTGCCTAGATTTAAAATTGGTTAAGGAGGTCAGGCCAGAGCGACCCAGCTTAAATTTCCGAAGAGCCAATAGCAAAGCATATTACACATCGACTCAGCTGGCTGCACAGATTTTCTTTCCATGATGACAGTTTCATTTTAGGCCATTCCCCTCACTTGGAAGGGGAAAAGGTTTGCTATGAAATTAACCACACACCATTTCTTATTCTGCCTTTGCTTTTCTAATCAAGGATTCATGCTTGTGGTTGCCCTTCCAGCCAGGTTTACTCCAAACTGCCCGACTCAGCTCTTCGGAAATTAAAACTTGAACTTTGGAGTTCAATAGTCCTTCGTTCAAATCCAGGTTATACCACTCATAAGCTCTGTGATTTTGGCACTGCGTCTCGGAGATTCTCATAAGATGTGGACAAGAAAACAAAACAGCAAGTTCAAGTTGACCTGCGCAGTAGGTGTCCAGTAAAATTTTAGTTTCCTTTGCTTTCATTTGCTGACTTTACCTCTTAAGATTCTGCTCCACCAGATGAAACTTTGAACCTGCTGCATTTAGTAAACTGTCAGTCTACCTATCTATCTTTCTACCTCCATCCACCCATGCATGCATCAGTCCTTAATTTGACCATTTCTTCTTTCCTTTTCCTACCATCTCCAAATGATTCTTTCTGTATTCTGTCCCTGAGGCTTCCCAGATGCCTGAAACTTCTTGTAAAATCGTATTCACAGGAATGTTTACAGACGTAGATAATAAAACATTCCAAAGCAGGAGAGACTTTGGAGTTTTGATCCATATCTCTTAATTTACTTATGAAAGAGAGCTTGAGAGAAGTGGGTGATGCTTCTTGGTCCAGTGGGAACAATTCGCTAATTTGTATAAGTTCCCTTGGCCTTGAATCTAAACAGAAAAAGTGTTTTTTTCCATGCTTGTCTTTTGCCAGGAAGAATGATAATGATGATAATGTTCATAGTGGTAAAGATGATGGTGATAAAAAATTTTGTTTTTAGCCCTTGTTTTATACCCAATGTTACCCACCATGTATTATTTGATTTTATTCTCCACAAAAGCCTTTGAGGCATATCTGTAAGAATGTTACAGATAAGAAAACTAAGGCTTAGAGAGGTTAAGTAATTTGCTGAAAGTAACACAGCTGGTAAGTGGAGAAGCCAAGACTTGAACATGGCTTTGTCTGAATTCATATTCTTCATCTCGTCCTTCTGGTCTCATCAGGCCAGAAAGTGATACTGTGGCTGGTGCTTGTACCAGATGTTTCTTGAGCTTTTACTACCTGCCAAGGGCAGCAGTGCTCCTGGTTGTGCTCTACCATATTTAGTCCTCACACCAACCCAGAGAGGTCAACACTATTAGTATCCCTGATTTTTAGGCGTGGTTGCCAAGGCACAAGGGGAAGTTAAGGAACTTGTCTCTACAAAGGTAGACCAGAATCCCAGCCAAGGCATTCTGGTTTCAGTCTTCACTCCCAACTACTGCAGCCTATTTTGAAAAGGATAAGACTCGTGCAGACTGGGCCATGGATTGAGAAACAAGGCACTGGAGGCAAGCAATGGGCACTTCCCTGGCTAATGAAATAATCCACGCAAAGGTATTGGGTTGGCTCAAATGTTCATTTGGCTTTTTCCATTTCATCTTATGGAGAAACCCAAATGAAGTTTTGGGCCACCTCAATACTTTGTGGGCTTCCCTGGTGGCTCAGCTGTAAAGAACCTGCCTGACAATGCAGGAGATGTGGGTTCAGTCCTTGAGTTGGGAAGATCCCCTGGAGTAGCAAATGGCAACCCACTCCAGTATTCTTGGCTGGAAAATCCCATGAGGAGCCTGGAAGGCTACAGTCCATGGTGTCACAAAGAGTCAGACATGACTTAGCAACTAAACAACAGCATACTTTGTAAATGCTAAAACATCTTCATAGCTATCATTATTCATCCTTGGTCTCACCTGTAACATGATCTACCTCCAGCTCTTCACCAGTCAGGAGGTCCTTGGCTGCCCCTGGGATGCGTCATCCATACTCTGAGAAATCATACCCAGAACAGTCTGGAAGACTGCAGGCCCACATGCCTAGAGGGCCCAGGGGAACAGTGGGATTGAGTGAAGGTACTGGATCAGCAGCACGGCTACTATTTACCGGCTAAGTCTATAAGAAGAGGCTTTACTTCCTCAGAGAAAAAACAGGCCGTTCACGTTTTACTTGATACACAAAATCAGCCATTTCACTTATTTTCCAACTTTTGGAGAAGGAACCATTTATTGGAAACATCTTTGTCATCATAATTCTACCCAAACGAAGTGGTAAATCAAAACCTATTTGCTATTCAGCCTGAGAATTGGGAAGAGGTAGGGTCTGGGGTTTCCCAGGCGGGACTCTTGGTGAAGAACCCACCTGCCAACACAGGAGATGTAAGAGATGCAGATTCGATCTCTGGGTTGGCAAGATCCCCTGGAGGAGGACATAGCAACCCACTCCAGTCTTCTTGCCGGGAGAATCCCATGGACGGAGGAGCCTGGAGGGCTAAGTCCATGAGTTGTACAGAGTCAGACATGACTGAAGCGACTTAGCACGCGAAGGGTCGGGGATACAGGCCGAGTCGTGGACTCAGAGGGCAGCTGCTGCTCAGCCGCTGTTGGTTCAAGTACCATGTTGGTCAGGCTCTCTCAGGAGACCTGAAGTGATTCTCATGTCAAAGTAGAGAATTATAAGGAATGGTCAAATAGAGACGAGGGGACCGAGAAACCCTAACTAAGGAGCACGTGGAGACAGTGGTGAGTTAATAACTTCAGGAAGCTGCTACACTGCAGCCCGGGAGGAGTGCCTCCGGCTGCCGCATCCAGTCTGGTGGCCATGCACTCCGCTTGCCTTTTGAGTGCTTGAACTGTAGCCAGTCCGCAAGGTGGATTCCTCTAAGTGGAAACTGCATCCTAGATTCATAGTCTCTATTACATTGAAAACGATGCCATGACATCTAAATCATGCCATTAATGATGTTTCTAATATTGACGCTGTAGTGTGATAACATTTGGATAAATTGAGATGAGCAAAAGTGATTTGTAAAATAAATGGCTCCTATTTCTTTTTATCCTTTTGAAGTAGTGAGTAGAAAATTTTAAATTACACATGTGACTCACATTTGTGGCTCTCCTTATCCTTCTGTTGGACATCACTACCCTAGAAGCTAGGAGCAGGAGCCCCATCGCGTGGGGACCCAGACCTCCAAGGAGGGCTCTCGGGCTGGCTGGAGCTTCAAGCTCAGGGAGGGACCCAGCCACGCTGGTTTGGAGGGTTTGGAAAACCATGACAGCAGCCCCCTGCTCTGCAGGAGTAAGACCCCCCTGCTAAGGTGATAGTGACAGGAAGTAGAAGGACCCCAAAAGCTCTGTGTCCAGCCTTCTAGACTAAATCAAAACCTATTTGCTATTCAGCCTGAGAATTGGGAAGAGGTAGGGTCTGGGGTTTCCCAGGCGGGACTCTTGGTGAAGAACCCACCTGCCAACACAGGAGATGTAAGAGATGCAGATTCGATCTCTGGGTTGGCAAGATCCCCTGGAGGAGGACATAGCAACCCACTCCAGTCTTCTTGCCGGGAGAATCCCATGGACGGAGGAGCCTGGAGGGCTAAGTCCATGAGTTGTACAGAGTCAGACATGACTGAAGCGACTTAGCACGCGAAGGGTCGGGGATACAGGCCGAGTCGTGGACTCAGAGGGCAGCTGCTGCTCAGCCGCTGTTGGTTCAAGTACCATGTTGGTCAGGCTCTCTCAGGAGACCTGAAGTGATTCTCATGTCAAAGTAGAGAATTATAAGGAATGGTCAAATAGAGACGAGGGGACCGAGAAACCCTAACTAAGGAGCACGTGGAGACAGTGGTGAGTTAATAACTTCAGGAAGCTGCTACACTGCAGCCCGGGAGGAGTGCCTCCGGCTGCCGCATCCAGTCTGGTGGCCATGCACTCCGCTTGCCTTTTGAGTGCTTGAACTGTAGCCAGTCCGCAAGGTGGATTCCTCTAAGTGGAAACTGCATCCTAGATTCATAGTCTCTATTACATTGAAAACGATGCCATGACATCTAAATCATGCCATTAATGATGTTTCTAATATTGACGCTGTAGTGTGATAACATTTGGATAAATTGAGATGAGCAAAAGTGATTTGTAAAATAAATGGCTCCTATTTCTTTTTATCCTTTTGAAGTAGTGAGTAGAAAATTTTAAATTACACATGTGACTCACATTTGTGGCTCTCCTTATCCTTCTGTTGGACATCACTACCCTAGAAGCTAGGAGCAGGAGCCCCATCGCGTGGGGACCCAGACCTCCAAGGAGGGCTCTCGGGCGGGCTGGAGCTTCAAGCTCAGGGAGGGACCCAGCCACGCTGGTTTGGAGGGTTTGGAAAACCATGACAGCAGCCCCCTGCTCTGCAGGAGTAAGACCCCCCTGCTAAGGTGATAGTGACAGGAAGTAGAAGGACCCCAAAAGCTCTGTGTCCAGCCTTCTAGACTTTCTCTTTGTCTAAGAGCTGCTATGGGCAGAGCCTTACAGGGGACCAGCTGGCACATGCGCCCACAGCAGTGGCAGGCAAATTCTTAACCACTGAACCATTGGAAGCCCAGATGCCAGGTGTTTATTAAACTCTAGGCTCTCCTCTACTCTTGAGCCCCCCTCTGGGACCCATGCTCCCCAAGAGGAGAAGCCACCAGTGAGTAATACAGCAACAACAAAGATGATCAAAGTTCCCTGGAGAGAGAATACAGTGGGCTGTGTTCCAGGAAAGCTTCCTAGTGGGGTCAGAGGACCGGACTGAGTCCTTGGATAGTCTTGTACAAAGACCCTCATATATTCCTGGTCAATTATTAGGTGTTTTTCAGCTGGTTGTTCTCGTGGGACTGCAAATACTGGTCCCCGCATGCTTTATATCCGAGGGTGAGATTTGGCTTGGGCCAAGCACGGAACTTCTGGTCCAGGGGTCCACTGACAACTTCTCCCAGAATCCCTCAGAACCAAGTAACAACTTCCAGGTGGGGAAGTGGGGCGTCTTGAAAATGCCTAGAAGAGAAGGCTCTTCTCTACTGAGCTTCTTTGTTGTTCATGTCAAAAGGGGTGAATCTCAAACATACAAGTGTTTTCATTTCCAACTGTTTGTGTTTGTTTACTGATAAGGGAGGCCTAATATCATGTAACAAATCTCTCAGAAATTAAAATGCTAATGCTAATCTTTAATCCTTTTGAAGTAGTGATTTTTTCAAGAAGTGAAATTTGTAAATTATAAAAAAAAATTTTGGCTCCTATTTCTTTTATCCTTTTGAAGTAGTGAGTAGAAAATTTTAAATTACACATGTGACTCACATTTGTGGCTCTCCTTATCCTTCTGTTGGACATCACTACCCTAGAAGCTAGGAGCAGGAGCCCCATCGCGTGGGGACCCAGACCTCCAAGGAGGGCTCTCGGGCTGGCTGGAGCTTCAAGCTCAGGGAGGGACCCAGCCACGCTGGTTTGGAGGGTTTGGAAAACCATGACAGCAGCCCCCTGCTCTGCAGGAGTAAGACCCCCCTGCTAAGGTGATAGTGACAGGAAGTAGAAGGACCCCAAAAGCTCTGTGTCCAGCCTTCTAGACTTTCTCTTTGTCTAAGAGCTGCTATGGGCAGAGCCTTACAGGGGACCAGCTGGCACATGCGCCCACAGCAGTGGCAGGCAAATTCTTAACCACTGAACCATTGGAAGCCCAGATGCCAGGTGTTTATTAAACTCTAGGCTCTCCTCTACTCTTGAGCCCCTCTGGGACCCATGCTCCCCAAGAGGAGAAGCCACCAGTGAGTAATACAGCAACAACAAAGATGATCAAAGTTCCCTGGAGAGAGAATACAGTGGGCTGTGTTCCAGGAAAGCTTCCTAGTGGGGTCAGAGGACCGGACTGAGTCCTTGGATAGTCTTGTACAAAGACCCTCATATATTCCTGGTCAATTATTAGGTGTTTTTCAGCTGGTTGTTCTCGTGGGACTGCAAATACTGGTCCCCGCATGCTTTATATCCGAGGGTGAGATTTGGCTTGGGCCAAGCACGGAACTTCTGGTCCAGGGGTCCACTGACAACTTCTCCCAGAATCCCTCAGAACCAAGTAACAACTTCCAGGTGGGGAAGTGGGGCGTCTTGAAAATGCCTAGAAGAGAAGGCTCTTCTCTACTGAGCTTCTTTGTTGTTCATGTCAAAAGGGGTGAATCTCAAACATACAAGTGTTTTCATTTCCAACTGTTTGTGTTTGTTTACTGATAAGGGAGGCCTAATATCATGTAACAAATCTCTCAGAAATTAAAATGCTAATGCTAATCTTTAAAGTTTAATAAGGAAGACCCTTTAAGTGTGCTTATGTAAATCTAATGCAGAGTGATTATTTGCATTTTAAAATTCTGCAAAGTACAGCCTGGATCACAATGTTGTCGAGGCCACAATTTTCTCTGAGGGGAAGCAGTGGGCATCCCATTGTCTGCAGGAAAAGACTGTCGCAGAGAGACAATTTCTTGTCAAGTCCGTCCTGATTTTGATTCTTGAGTGTTGGAGCAGTCCTCTTGTCCTGGATGGTCACTTCAGCCTCTCCATTAGAGCCAAATGAAGGCTCCAGCTTTTGGAATCCCACAGCCCTGAAAGGACTGGAACCTGTTAAGTTTCGGTATGTGTGTGTCTTTCAGTTTGTGTTCTGTGTCCATGTGGTTGATTGGAGGCTACCTTTGAGTCTGGTTGGGATAAGCTGATGGGCAAGTCTGTAAAGGCTCTGCATTCAGTGGTCAGAAACTTGTTTCATTTTATGGATTGGGACCTTCCCACTTCAACATACGAGTCATCATTCAGAATTGTCATAACCATCAGGATACTCAAACATCTAAATGCTCAGGTGGTCAACTTACGTGCAACAATACACAGCCCAAAGCAAGCAAAAGACAAAGGGATTTGGGTGTGCTTTTCCTACTTTTCTTGTATAAAGGCAAAGTTGCGAGGTCAGCTGTGAATAAAGGAACCATCTGCATTTGCTCTGGTCCCAGTTCTTCTTTCCTCAGGTTCTGCTGGTTCTTACCAGCTTTTCCCCTGCAGCTTCTGTCTCGGGTTGGTTGCCACGATGTGAGCTTGCCCTTGAAAACTGACATAATGGAAGACTGCTGACTGAAATCTTAGCTTCTGAATACTGTAATTTAAAAATAAGTTTGTAAATACAAGCACTTGATGGAAAATATTTCTGTCGAGGGTTTGTCCCAGGAAAGGGTGCCCTGTGCTTTCACATGGCCCTGCCCGTCTGTCTCTGAGAACGTCTTTAACTGCCTTTCTTCCTTTTGAGCCTGGTTTTCAGTTGTATCTCAAACATCAAGTGTTTTCTTTAACAAATTCTCCCCAGAAATTAAAATGCTAATGCTAATCTTTAAAGTTTAATAAGGAAGACCCTTTAAGTGTGCTTATGTAAATCTAATGCAGAGTGATTATTTGCATTTTAAAATTCTGCAAAGTACAGCCTGGATCACAATGTTGTCGAGGCCACAATTTTCTCTGAGGGGAAGCAGTGGGCATCCCATTGTCTGCAGGAAAAGACTGTCGCAGAGAGACAATTTCTTGTCAAGTCCGTCCTGATTTTGATTCTTGAGTGTTGGAGCAGTCCTCTTGTCCTGGATGGTCACTTCAGCCTCTCCATTAGAGCCAAATGAAGGCTCCAGCTTTTGGAATCCCACAGCCCTGAAAGGACTGGAACCTGTTAAGTTTCGGTATGTGTGTGTCTTTCAGTTTGTGTTCTGTGTCCATGTGGTTGATTGGAGGCTACCTTTGAGTCTGGTTGGGATAAGCTGATGGGCAAGTCTGTAAAGGCTCTGCATTCAGTGGTCAGAAACTTGTTTCATTTTATGGATTGGGACCTTCCCACTTCAACATACGAGTCATCATTCAGAATTGTCATAACCATCAGGATACTCAAACATCTAAATGCTCAGGTGGTCAACTTACGTGCAACAATACACAGCCCAAAGCAAGCAAAAGACAAAGGGATTTGGGTGTGCTTTTCCTACTTTTCTTGTATAAAGGCAAAGTTGCGAGGTCAGCTGTGAATAAAGGAACCATCTGCATTTGCTCTGGTCCCAGTTCTTCTTTCCTCAGGTTCTGCTGGTTCTTACCAGCTTTTCCCCTGCAGCTTCTGTCTCGGGTTGGTTGCCACGATGTGAGCTTGCCCTTGAAAACTGACATAATGGAAGACTGCTGACTGAAATCTTAGCTTCTGAATACTGTAATTTAAAAATAAGTTTGTAAATACAAGCACTTGATGGAAAATATTTCTGTCGAGGGTTTGTCCCAGGAAAGGGTGCCCTGTGCTTTCACATGGCCCTGCCCGTCTGTCTCTGAGAACGTCTTTAACTGCCTTTCTTCCTTTTGAGCCTGGTTGGCAGTGGGCTTATCTTCCGCTCTTCTCAGCAATGAGAGCATCCCTTTCATTGTGGTGTGATCTGAAAATGGATTCCTCTTTTCAGCAGAAGTTCAGATACTATTATATCGGCTGTAAAAAATGATTAAATATGTTTGCCTCTTTCCCAAACACAGGAGCTGGGGTTTTATTGTTTAACCAATCCATGCCCACTATGATGGGATTACAATCTCCCCTCCCTGAGACTCAGATTTTCCATCCACAAGGAGCCAAATATAGGTCTTCTGGCTCCTGAGCGCCTTGTTTCTCCCTCCTTCATTTCTAAGTGAATCAGGTATCCATGGAAACCACAGAAGATTAATACTCAAAATAGACAATCATTTATTTCTCTCTGAACAATACAACAGAAATGAAGATTGTGTTACGGACACTCTGAATTCCTACAACAAATTATGAGGGCCAGTTGTGGAATAAAATTGTAAGGGAAGAAGCCATTCCCATAAACATTTTATTGAGCATTTGAATGCAAAACTCATGGAAGGCCAGAGGTAATGCATTTATGATACAAGGGAGCATCAACTTTCATGAGTGCTTGTGGATTTCTCCTAGAACTGGGTCCAGCTGGACTTCAATGGAGCTGAGGTGTCGCTCCTGTTTTTACAGTAAAGGTGACCCAGGGCTAAGCCTGTCCTACTGTGTCCTCACCCCCTAGCTAGGGAAGCTAGAGGCAGGTTCTGGTCTCCTCTCTTGTGTTTTTTGTGGCCCCATGGCCATCTAAGTTTATTTATTCATTTTCTTTCTCCCTCAACTTGATTCCCTGGGTGCAATATTCTGAATGGTCTGTCTGGACCACAAGCCACAGCCTTGGCTAGAGAAGAGAAGGACTGCTGGCTTTGGCATCCTGTCAATGTGTCACCCAATCAAGAAGAAGTCAAAATCCACACAGAGCAAAGTCAATCAGAAAGAGAGCAACACATACCCCACGTTACTACATATACGTGGAATCTAGAAAATGGTACAGATAAACTCATTTGAAAACAAAAGTAGAGGCACAGATATAGAGAACAAGTCTCTGGATACCAGATAGGAAGGGGAGAAGGAGGAGTTAGGAGATCGGGATATATGTATGATATATACTGCAATGTGTTAAATACGTAGCAATGAGAGCATCCCTTTCAGGGATAAATTCCTCTTTTCAGCAGAAGTTCAGATACTATTATATCGGCTGTAAAAAATGATTAAATATGTTTGCCTCTTTCCCAAACACAGGAGCTGGGGTTTTATTGTTTAACCAATCCATGCCCACTATGATGGGATTACAATCTCCCCTCCCTGAGACTCAGATTTTCCATCCACAAGGAGCCAAATATAGGTCTTCTGGCTCCTGAGCGCCTTGTTTCTCCCTCCTTCATTTCTAAGTGAATCAGGTATCCATGGAAACCACAGAAGATTAATACTCAAAATAGACAATCATTTATTTCTCTCTGAACAATACAACAGAAATGAAGATTGTGTTACGGACACTCTGAATTCCTACAACAAATTATGAGGGCCAGTTGTGGAATAAAATTGTAAGGGAAGAAGCCATTCCCATAAACATTTTATTGAGCATTTGAATGCAAAACTCATGGAAGGCCAGAGGTAATGCATTTATGATACAAGGGAGCATCAACTTTCATGAGTGCTTGTGGATTTCTCCTAGAACTGGGTCCAGCTGGACTTCAATGGAGCTGAGGTGTCGCTCCTGTTTTTACAGTAAAGGTGACCCAGGGCTAAGCCTGTCCTACTGTGTCCTCACCCCCTAGCTAGGGAAGCTAGAGGCAGGTTCTGGTCTCCTCTCTTGTGTTTTTTGTGGCCCCATGGCCATCTAAGTTTATTTATTCATTTTCTTTCTCCCTCAACTTGATTCCCTGGGTGCAATATTCTGAATGGTCTGTCTGGACCACAAGCCACAGCCTTGGCTAGAGAAGAGAAGGACTGCTGGCTTTGGCATCCTGTCAATGTGTCACCCAATCAAGAAGAAGTCAAAATCCACACAGAGCAAAGTCAATCAGAAAGAGAGCAACACATACCCCACGTTACTACATATACGTGGAATCTAGAAAAATGGTACAGATAAACTCATTTGAAAACAAAAGTAGAGGCACAGATATAGAGAACAAGTCTCTGGATACCAGATAGGAAGGGGAGAAGGAGGAGTTAGGAGATCGGGATATATGTATGTATATATATACTGCAATGTGTTAAATACGTAAGTAATAAGAACCTGCTTGAGAGCAGCAGGGACTCTACTCAAGGCTCTGCCGTGATCTAAACGGGAAGGAAATCTAAAGCAAGAGGCTGCAAATGTATACATATAGCCGAGCCATTTTGCTGTTCAGCAGGACCTAACCCACTGTAAAGCAACTATACTCCACAAAAATTAATAAAAAAATTAAGAAGTAAAGGAAATGCACCCTTGTTACTAGAAGAAATGGGGTGGATGCTCCAAGACGAGAAGGCAATTCAAATCAATTTCAGGGTAAGAGAGGAGCCGCTACAGATGCAGAAAGCCTGCGCTGAGCCATGACACCTGGATGCCTGTGGCTCCTGGAAAAGGCGGGTAGGGCCCTGGAATCCTTCAGGCTGTGACACTGGACATTGGAGTCTAGTTAGAGGATTGCCCCCAGTGACCCAGTAGTAAAGAATCTGCCTGCAATGCATGAGATGTGGGTTTGATCCCTGATCTGGGAAGATCCCATGCTGCAGACCAGCTAAGCCTGTGTGCACCACAACCGCTGAGTCTGTGCCCTAGAGCCCAGGAACACAGCTGTTGAAGCCTGAGCACCCCAGAGTCTGTGCCCTACAACAAGAAAAGCCACTGCAAGGAGAAGCCCATGCACAACAACTAGAGATTGCCACAACTATAGAAAAGCCCATGCAAAGCAAGGAAGACCCAGCACCAGGCAAGAGGACTGGAGTGGGTTGCCATGCCCTCCTCCAGGGGATCTTCCCAACCTGGGGATCCAACCCAGGTCTCCCACGTTGTAGGCCAATTCTCTATCTTCTGAGCCATCAGGGAAAGCCAAAAAAATTTTTTTTTCAAAGCCATGGGCATAGAAGAGAAAACACAGCCTGGCAATCCATCACCTGGAGGACTAGATCTTGGCTCTGTTTCTAGTTAGCTGGAGGAAATTGGGCATCTTCCTTCATGGTGTTTTTTGGGTTTTTTGGCTTCAGTCTTCTTACCCGTAACATGAACATTAAGGGCTCCGCACCCAGGGTGGCTGTGTTAGAATCAATACCCATAAGGCATCGGGAATGAAAAAGATGCTCAATAAGCAGCAACTGTTGCAATTTTGCACATGTCTGTTTTGTCACAGGTGTGGGCAGCTTTACCTGGAACAGAGGAACTTCCCGGAAAGAGGGGTGTTCAGTGTTAAAGCTGGGACAGACCCAGAAAAGTGGAGGTAGGCCCTGTACTGGGGGGAAACAGTCATGGTGAATTCCGGCAGGTGTTGCTAATGTGATTCATATCTATCTTCCCCGGAGTGAGGGCCCCTTAGAAGCTTTCCCAACACATGGTCCAAGTTGCCACGATCAACACAACAGCTGTGATTCCTTACATAGCACCTACGTTTTCAAAAATTCCCTCTCTATCTTGGAGTGCAAGGAGATCAACAAAGTTGATTCTAAAGGAAATCAACCCTGAATATTCATTGGAAGGACTGAAGCTGGAGCTCCAATACTTTGGGCACCTGATGGGAAGAGCTGACTCACCCGGGAAAAAACCCTGATGCTGGTGAAGACTGAGGGCAGGAGGAGAAGGTTACGCCGGAGGATGCCACGGTTGGGTGGAATCACGCCAACAAACATGAATTTGAGAAAACGCCAGGAGATCGTGGAGGACAGAGGAACCTGGTGTGCTGCAGTCCAGTGAGGTGCAACAGTTGGTCGGACATGACTTAATGACTGAACAACAACAATAACCAAATGTAAGTGTTTATTTTTAAAATTTCATTTTTGTGACAATTGACTTCAGCTAAGTCTCAGGAGTTCTATCCATTTCACACTCATTCATGAATTTTCACAGTTTTCACTTAAAGCATTAACAGATTCATTAGAACATAACAGAAGAATTTGCAAACCTCCCCATAGTGAACTTAATGCTTTGAATAAATTAAAAATGAAAAGGGAGAGAATGACTTTTTTTTGACAAAGAGCTCAAGATAATAGTGTGTTAGAAGAAGCCAAAAATTTTTTTAAACAGGCCCCTGGCAATCCATCACCTGGAGGACTAGATCTTGGCTCTGTTTCTAGTTAGCTGGAGGAAATTGGGCATCTTCCTTCATGGTGTTTTTTGGGTTTTTTGGCTTCAGTCTTCTTACCCGTAACATGAACATTAAGGGCTCCGCACCCAGGGTGGCTGTGTTAGAATCAATACCCATAAGGCATCGGGAATGAAAAAGATGCTCAATAAGCAGCAACTGTTGCAATTTTGCACATGTCTGTTTTGTCACAGGTGTGGGCAGCTTTACCTGGAACAGAGGAACTTCCCGGAAAGAGGGGTGTTCAGTGTTAAAGCTGGGACAGACCCAGAAAAGTGGAGGTAGGCCCTGTACTGGGGGGAAACAGTCATGGTGAATTCCGGCAGGTGTTGCTAATGTGATTCATATCTATCTTCCCCGGAGTGAGGGCCCCTTAGAAGCTTTCCCAACACATGGTCCAAGTTGCCACGATCAACACAACAGCTGTGATTCCTTACATAGCACCTACGTTTTCAAAAATTCCCTCTCTATCTTGGAGTGCAAGGAGATCAACAAAGTTGATTCTAAAGGAAATCAACCCTGAATATTCATTGGAAGGACTGAAGCTGGAGCTCCAATACTTTGGGCACCTGATGGGAAGAGCTGACTCACCGGAAAAGACCCTGATGCTGGTGAAGACTGAGGGCAGGAGGAGAAGGTTACGCCGGAGGATGCCACGGTTGGGTGGAATCACGCCAACAAACATGAATTTGAGAAAACGCCAGGAGATCGTGGAGGACAGAGGAACCTGGTGTGCTGCAGTCCAGTGAGGTGCAACAGTTGGTCGGACATGACTTAATGACTGAACAACAACAATAACCAAATGTAAGTGTTTATTTTTAAAATTTCATTTTTGTGACAATTGACTTCAGCTAAGTCTCAGGAGTTCTATCCATTTCACACTCATTCATGAATTTTCACAGTTTTCACTTAAAGCATTAACAGATTCATTAGAACATAACAGAAGAATTTGCAAACCTCCCCATAGTGAACTTAATGCTTTGAATAAATTAAAAATGAAAAGGGAGAGAATGACTTTTTTTTGACAAAGAGCTCAAGATAATAGTGTGTTAGCTCTGAAAGAGATATAAACAAGAACGTCCTCCCGGGCTTCCCTGGTGGTCCAGTGGATAAAGACACCACCTTGCAGTGCAAGGGGCGCTGATTCGATCCCTGGCCTGGGAAGATCCCACGTGGCGCGGAGCAGCTGGACTGATGTGTCCAATTACTGAGCCAGCACTCTGGAGCACGTGTGCCCAGAGCTGGTGCTCTGCAGTGAGAGAGGCCACTGTGATGGGAGGCCCACAAAGGCCAAAGAACAAAGGTGGAAATAAATGAAAGACCAATAGAAGTGGCCAAGAAAAAAAAAAAAAAGAACTTCCTCCCAAACAGGTTTGCCTAACTCAGGAATAAATAAATCTGGCCCTCTATAGCTGCGGTTTCCACAGCTGCAAATTAAACTAACCACAGATCAAAAACATGTGAAAAAAGTTCCAGAAAGTTCCAAAATGCATAATTTGAATTTGCCCACTAACGGTAAGTTAACAGAGAATTTACATTGTATTAGGTATTGTAAGTAAACTAGAAATGATTTAAAGTATATGGAAGCGTACGAGAAGGTTATATGAAAACACCATGCCATTTAATGTAAGGGGCTTGAGCACCCTGGAGTTTGGTACTATAAGAAAAGTGTAAAAGAAAGACAGAGAAGACAGGGATTGCAGGGAGGAGGAATAGGCTTATGTATATTCAGGCCTGAGGGGAGCCAAGGGATGCCAGGGAGAAGGCCCGGATTTATTCATATTGGGCTTAGGTAGGAGCCACCACCAGGGATCTGGCTACACAGGCATGACCAGAGAGAGGCGAGCAGGGAAGAGCGAGGGGGGTCAGGGCGGGGGTTCCAGAGGGAAGAAGGACCCAGGGAGGAAGGGAGAGAGGGGCCAGGCAGGCCCAGAGGCCAAGAGCCTGCCAGTAGGCTGAAAGAGACGCTGCGGCCCAGAGTGGGGTCAAGTCTCTGGGGGTGGCCAGGGGTGGCCAGGGGAGGGGCTGGTGCGGATGGAGTCCGCAGGAAGGAAAGCTCTGTGTCCGCAGGGGTCAAGGGCGGAAGAGACCACGGGAGGGCAGGACTGACTCTGCTCTTTGCAGATTTTCGGTTCCAACAGGTAAGGTAGGGCTGGGAGTTTTGAGGGGGGCGGGAGGGTACAGGGGGCCAGTGCTGGAACCAGTCACTTGCTGACGATGACCGGTGACTGTATTTTCTGGAGATTCATTGAAGGCTACTGGAAAACAAGAAAACTTTTGGTTTTCTAGGATGGTAAATTTCCAGACTGTATCCGAACTGAAAATAAAACAGGAGTGAACAAGGTCATAACCATCACTTTAACGGTTTATTTAATTGACAGTCTTAATCACCTTTCTGGGCCTTTTCTAGATCAATGGCTTGAAGTGCAAAAAAACACCTTTATAGACTCACCAACAGCGCTGACGCAGTAAGTTAGGTTCAAAACACTCACTCCTCAGTATTCTTGATGATCAGAGGCTTTGTGCTGACAGCAGTGATGGATCAAAGGCGGTGAATGGTGGATGAAAGGTGGTGACAGCCACTCAGATCGAAGCATCACCCCCTGTCGTGGAGGCACTCCCGCCAACACACAACCACAGTGCTGGTGTCTCCCCAGGGATTTCCTGTGGCTCACCAGAGGAAGGACAGGCCTTGGAGTCAGGCACTGATTCAAACTTGACCTTGCTGGTTGGGGTTCATGTGACTTTGGGGAAGGAGTCATCCTCTCTGATCTTCATGCCTGGAACAGCCAGCGTCCCTGGTTGTAAGAGGCAGAGTTCCACAGGAGGGCGCAGTGAATGTGAGCGCCATTCCTGTAGCCTCCTGGAGCTTTATTCCCAACACTTGGTGGACACTTGGCATATATTCAGTCTCACATGCTTGGGTAGGATTTCCTGCACTTGTGTTCCATCTCGGCTGTAAGCACCTTGAGGGTAGGACCAGGTGCAGGAACCCCTTAGAAAGCCCAGCATCGTGCTGGGTATAGGCAAACAGCCACTAAGTGAATTTCAATTTAATACATTCTTATCATCCTTCAACCAGCTTATTATTCATGATTATGAAGTTCTAATGGGATGTAAAAAGGGAGCTGACCAGCCACAAATAAATGGCTTAATACATTACAGTATATTCCATTAGTGGGTCATTATATCGAAATTAAAATCATGTCTTAAAGAATAGTTAATGAGGTAGCTCATGATATAATAGTATATGAAAAGGGTGGGATAGGTTATTATCTATTCTGTGTATTACCAACATTGTAATGTAGATGAGCCACAAAGGAAAAAAAACAAAAAACAGAAGAACTGGCATCAGAATATTAGCCATGGTTACATTAGGCTAGGGAGATGACTTTATTTTTCTTCTTGTCCCTATTTGTTCAAAAGATCTACATGAGCATGTGTAGCTGAACAATCAGAAAAAAATAGCCTAGCAATTTTTAATGGAAGATGGAGTGGGTATCCCAGTATGCAATGAATTTCCAAGGAGGCCTCCCGTCCTGCTCCAGGGAAATGGCTCTCTTTGGCCTGGTTCTCACAGTGCCCTGCCCGCCGTAACACCAGGGTGGGATGTGTTATGCTATTGCACTACGAGCTCCCCTCAAGGTAAAAGAGAGATGGGAGAAAGACAGACAATTTTCCAAAGGGACTGGGCCATTTGTTATAAACCCCTTGTCAGATGTCCTGAGATTTCAAGGCTCTAAAAGGACCTGCTTTGTTTAATTATTAGGCGAGTGGCAAGTTGTGCTCTCCGGCCATGCTCTCTGACATTCTCTGAAATACTCTATGAATGACAGAAAGATGGATGCCAGGATCCCTCTCTCAGGCTAGAGATCACCTCAAACACCCCATCTATCAACTGTACTCTTGGCAATACGTCTAATAAGGTGGATCAGAGTCAAGGAGACACGATGGTGTCCTTTGTGAGCTCTGTGACCTCGGACTAACTATTTGGGTGCCTTATACTCCATCTGCAAAATTGGGAAAAATAACCTCTCCTTGTCCACTTGGAGAGGCACCTGTTACTTACCTATCAAGAAGTGAAGTCTGTGCCTCCACACCTTGAATCTGGGCTTCCGTGAGGAAGAGCACAGAGACACAATGATATTTCAGTTCGAGGCATTGGTAATTTGTTTCTCCTCTCCTGGGAATCCAACCATCATTCTGTGGAAGACCCATGGAGAGGCTGTAGAGGAAGGCGCTCCTGTCAGCAGCCCTGCCTCAGTTCCACCCTAACCACCAGCTATGTGACTGACTGCATCATCTTCAATGTCCAGTGCAGCCGAACCTCTGATGCCTCCCTCTCCGGCCAGCACCTGTGCCCCGAAGCACAGACTGCCTGGCACAGACCCATGAGCTCTCAGAATGGTCACCCACAGCAATAAATTGTCTCTTGAGTCTCTGAATTTGGAGTTGACTGGCTATGTAACTATAGACAACTGGAACAGCGTCAAACAAGCTGTCACTGAATCATCAATCAGGGGGTTAAAATGAAAATATATTTTTTCCTTTTGTTCAAAAGATCTACATGAGCATGTGTAGCTGAACAATCAGAAAAAATAGCCTAGCAATTTTAATGGAAGATGGAGTGGGTATCCCAGTATGCAATGAATTTCCAAGGAGGCCTCCCGTCCTGCTCCAGGGAAATGGCTCTCTTTGGCCTGGTTCTCACAGTGCCCTGCCCGCCGTAACACCAGGGTGGGATGTGTTATGCTATTGCACTACGAGCTCCCCTCAAGGTAAAAGAGAGATGGGAGAAAGACAGACAATTTTCCAAAGGGACTGGGCCATTTGTTATAAACCCCTTGTCAGATGTCCTGAGATTTCAAGGCTCTAAAAGGACCTGCTTTGTTTAATTATTAGGCGAGTGGCAAGTTGTGCTCTCCGGCCATGCTCTCTGACATTCTCTGAAATACTCTATGAATGACAGAAAGATGGATGCCAGGATCCCTCTCTCAGGCTAGAGATCACCTCAAACACCCCATCTATCAACTGTACTCTTGGCAATACGTCTAATAAGGTGGATCAGAGTCAAGGAGACACGATGGTGTCCTTTGTGAGCTCTGTGACCTCGGACTAACTATTTGGGTGCCTTATACTCCATCTGCAAAATTGGGAAAAATAACCTCTCCTTGTCCATTTGGGAGAGGCACCTGTTACTTACCTATCAAGAAGTGAAGTCTGTGCCTCCACACCTTGAATCTGGGCTTCCGTGAGGAAGAGCACAGAGACACAATGATATTTCAGTTCGAGGCATTGGTAATTTGTTTCTCCTCTCCTGGGAATCCAACCATCATTCTGTGGAAGACCCATGGAGAGGCTGTAGAGGAAGGCGCTCCTGTCAGCAGCCCTGCCTCAGTTCCACCCTAACCACCAGCTATGTGACTGACTGCATCATCTTCAATGTCCAGTGCAGCCGAACCTCTGATGCCTCCCTCTCCGGCCAGCACCTGTGCCCCGAAGCACAGACTGCCTGGCACAGACCCATGAGCTCTCAGAATGGTCACCCACAGCAATAAATTGTCTCTTGAGTCTCTGAATTTGGAGTTGACTGGCTATGTAACTATAGACAACTGGAACAGACGTCAAACAAGCTGTCACTGAAATCATCAGTAATGACTATAGGTTGGTGGCTTTAAAGAACTGATAAAAGAAAACCTAAACTGATGAGGTGCTAGGGGATAAGCTGGCAGTTCTCAATTACTGGGGAAGCCATCTCCCTCAGTTTCTTTTGGCTCTGTTGCTAGTGTACTGCATACTTTCCTCCCGACGCTGCTGTCGTAGGGAAGCAACATGGCGCTCTAGAAAGAACCCAGGCTTTACTGTCAAGGGAGATGCAGCAGCACATTCCACCTGGGCCACCCGGGAGCTCTGAGGTGGGGAAGGTCACTTAATGAAGAAGACTGCTGCAGCTCTGCCCAGATGCCCTTTCTGGGATGAGCCGATCCATGCCAAGATGCTATGACTGCTGCCTTCCAGCTGACCTCACCTCTGCAGGATAACCCTTGGCTGACGGAAGCCACGTTGTTCTGAAGCTACCACCTCCCGCCTACCTAGGGAGTGGTCCCAGCCAGTGACTGACTGACTGGCACATGTGCACAGAAGGACGGTGGCTGAGTCAGGAGGGTTGGATGACTCCGCACCCTGAGACTTCCCTGTGTCATGGACCAGGCTCGGGAAGTAGGCTTGCAGAGTTTTCCACTTTCCTAGCTCTTTTCTCCGTCTTACCCCCTCCACTCCCTTAAAGATTTACTGAAGAAGAACCTCTCCATAAATCTGTGCTTGGAACTCTGGTCTCAAGCTCTGCTTCTGGGAATCTCAGCCTAAGGCACACTCTCCCTTCTCTGCTCTTTTTCAATTCCCTCTTCGCCAGAACTGGCTGAAATGACCTATCACTGTGGCCTGGCACCATATACACAGTTAACGCTAAAAAATTTCTTCTCTCATCCTCCTCATTCACACAGGGTGGACAAAGGAGATGAAAGTCCTTGAAGCCCAGAGCCCTCAAACGAGGTTTTCATGACCTTCGTATAACAAATCGTTTAGAAAAATAGGCAAGTGGAGGCACTGATTTGTAATAATGGGGAGATGAAGGCCTCCTGGGTGGAGCTGCGAGGATTAGCTGAAATAAAGGCTCCTCTGTCCATAGGATTCTCCAGGCAAGAACACTGGAGTGGGTAGCCACTGCCTTCTCCAGGGAATCTTCCCAGCCCCGGGACCAACCTTGGGTATCCTGCATTGGAGGCAGATTCTTTGCTGTCTGAGCTACGAGGGAAGCCTGAAATCAAGTCTGTGGACTTTACAAGGTGTTTGGTACAGGGTAAGCACTCAGTGAGCGCAAGCCACTGCCCCTGTATCTGACCAGCCGCAGGAAGCCAGGTCAGTCCTTGCTTTCCTGTCCTTGTGTCCAAGGGCAGCAGAGTTCATGGCAAAGAGGAGGCACCTCTGAATCTGCCCACGCTGCAGTGAGTGGGGAAGAATCTGTACTTTATAAAGATGGGCTGTTGTCGCAGTTCCAGTCCACGTGGAATTTGGGTCATAAATTCATGCTCAGTGCTTCTCATCACTTTGGGCAGATTTCTCTGCCAGGCTCACAAACACCCAGACTCACTCGCTCTGGTCATTAACACAGTTTATTATTGGCACACTTATCAGTAAAGCATACATAAAATACAGCTGTTTTATAACACATGGAGCCACTGTGTCTTTACATGTATAGAGGAACATATTAATATGCGAATGGAAAAATTAGTTCTTTTATAAAGTTTCACATAAATACACTGGAATTGCCCCAAAGAAAAGTCCCCATAAAAATGAAGTATTCTTCACTTTCCTAGCTCTTTTCTCCGTCTTACCCCCTCCACTCCCTTAAAGATTTACTGAAGAAGAACCTCTCCATAAATCTGTGCTTGGAACTCTGGTCTCAAGCTCTGCTTCTGGGAATCTCAGCCTAAGGCACACTCTCCCTTCTCTGCTCTTTTAAATTTCCCCTCTTCGCCAGAACTGGCTGAAATGACCTATCACTGTGGCCTGGCACCATATACACAGTTAACGCTAAAAAATTTCTTCTCTCATCCTCCTCATTCACACAGGGTGGACAAAGGAGATGAAAGTCCTTGAAGCCCAGAGCCCTCAAACGAGGTTTTCATGACCTTCGTATAACAAATCGTTTAGAAAAATAGGCAAGTGGAGGAACTGATTTGTAATAAGGGGGAGATGAAGGCCTCCTGGGTGGAGCTGCGAGGATTAGCTGAAATAAAGGCTCCTCTGTCCATAGGATTCTCCAGGCAAGAACACTGGAGTGGGTAGCCACTGCCTTCTCCAGGGAATCTTCCCAGCCCCGGGACCAACCTTGGGTATCCTGCATTGGAGGCAGATTCTTTGCTGTCTGAGCTACGAGGGAAGCCTGAAATCAAGTCTGTGGACTTTACAAGGTGTTTGGTACAGGGTAAGCACTCAGTGAGCGCAAGCCACTGCCCCTGTATCTGACCAGCCGCAGGAAGCCAGGTCAGTCCTTGCTTTCCTGTCCTTGTGTCCAAGGGCAGCAGAGTTCATGGCAAAGAGGAGGCACCTCTGAATCTGCCCACGCTGCAGTGAGTGGGGAAGAATCTGTACTTTATAAAGATGGGCTGTTGTCGCAGTTCCAGTCCACGTGGAATTTGGGTCATAAATTCATGCTCAGTGCTTCTCATCACTTTGGGCAGATTTCTCTGCCAGGCTCACAAACACCCAGACTCACTCGCTCTGGTCATTAACACAGTTTATTATTGGCACACTTATCAGTAAAGCATACATAAAATACAGCTGTTTTATAACACATGGAGCCACTGTGTCTTTACATGTATAGAGGAACATATTAATATGCGAATGGAAAAATTAGTTCTTTTATAAAGTTTCACATAAATACACTGGAATTGCCCCAAAGAAAAGTCCCCATAAAAGAAGCAGATGAGGGCTTTACAAAATATTATACAGGAAATATACTATGAAAAGAAACAACAGTCAACTCAGATACAATAAAAAAAAACACAAAAGAGTTTCATATTTATTAAACTGCCCACAAAATTAATGGATTACATGGCTTGAAAAATATTTGGATCGACAGCAATTTTACAAATGCATACATTCTCAAGGGGCCAAGTGCCTTTCTTTACATACAAATCTGCCTTGGTGTCTTTGATGACAAAAAGACATTTCTTGTTTCAGCACTCGGGCTCGAGGACCGATTGACATTAGTTCGGCCATAAATTACCCTGCTGGGTCCTCTTAGCTGTTACCCAATGAAAGAAGAGGTGAAAGAGAGGGAGGGGGAAAAAAAAAGGTACATTTAAATTACTTTCCAAAAGCAGATATTTTTTCCTTTTCTTTTTTACTGAAACAAGAAACTCTCAGATGCAAGTCGAAAAGCAGAAAATATTTTACAATATTAAAAAGTCATCTGTAGCTGGGTTCAGCATAGAGTGGGGTCCTGAGCACTGAGGGTTTACTGACAGATGGCCTTCGCTGGATGGCTGGATGCGGGGTGGAGAGAGAAAAGGAACAGCGTGGATCACACGGAGCTGGGAGAAGCGCTCGTATTGGCTCTGGTCTCAGTTACGGTCAGTGCCAGCATCTGTTACCTGTGAAGGCCTCCAGGCAGGGAGGGGTCATGGAGGTTTGTTTGGAATGGTCCTCTCAATTTAAAAAAAAAAGAGAAAAGAAAAACTCAGATCACGGCTGTTTAGACCTCGGCATTTGCGTGGCAACGTTTGAATGTCTGGTCCTTCCTCTCCTGTAAGTAAGGATCTGAAATAGTGAGCGTGACCCCCGGGGGCTATGGACAGTGGATCTGGAGCCAGTCCCTCTTACTGGGAGGCCTGGGGAGGGGGGTTCTCTGATTTGGTCTCTTGAGTGGCCGGAGGTTTACTGTTCCATGGGCTGCTGTTCCCCAGGGCGGGTGAACTGGTGAAGTCTTCCTCGTCGTCCATGCCGTTGGCCGCATCATACTGCGTGTTTTCTAATCTAGTGATTAGCCTTTCGTCCTCGTCCCCAAACTCACCTCCCATCAGAGTTGGTTCTCCTACCACCATCACATCCTGTGAACAGCAGCTGACATTATTACAGGGAACCTTGGGAGAGAGAAGCTCAGCTTAAAACCCTAGCGGGAGGCGCTGGGGGGCCTGGGTCAGACACGCGTAGCCTGTACACAGGGGTCACGTCTCAGTGTCGGGGGCCAAGACGCGTATTGGATTTCTACAGGAAATAAACATCGCCTCCTGACGGGAAACAACCACGCGAGTTTATGTCCTTAGTGTGCAGCCTGACACCGGAGAACGAGCAATGCTAGCAATCTGCAGAAATAAAAAAATGGATTTTTCAAAATTAAAAAAATCCACGCTTTGCAACTTGCCGACACTGGGGACTCAGGAGAGGGCAGTGGGCGCTGGGCGAGACCTCGGAGACGCCCCCAGTTTCTCTTAGGGTCTCGGGGTGGCTTTGGAAGCTAGTCAGGACAGTGGCCAACAGAGGGAGGAGTCGGTCCCACCATCGTCGCGCCACTCATCCCGAACAGCGTTTCCTCTGTCCCAAGGACGTATATATGTGATAACTGAAGACAGATCCCTCTTTTCTCTACTCAGCCAGGCCCTTTTATACAGCCAACATCCTTGACATTCTGCTACTTAATTATGGTAATTAATTTAGGTAAAGTTTTCGATAAAAACAATGTTCACACTGATTTGACAATTTGCATAGCTAATTAAGTCATTAGCAAAAACCTGCTGATTGCCAACAAGCCCTGAATTTACCATCTGTTATTCCATGGCGCCTGTCACCTAGCCCCACGCAGGCAACCCTGCCACCAATCTGGGCCGTAAAGAGAACCAGCCTGTCCAGCTGGTGCCGTGAAAGGAGGATGAAGAACGCTAATTGGAATTACATCTATGAAGCCGGTCGTCGTCAGAGACGGAAGCATGCAGAAAGAATCCATCTAATCCCTCCTTTAAGTACAAACTGTCCTTCCATGCAAACAAGGAAGCCACCTCCTCGAGCTGGGGGCTTGGTGGCCACCGAGGCAGAGGCTCAGGGACCGGGGAGAAGGACTCCTGCACAAAGGCCCTGGCCTCTGAGCTCCAAGAGCACCCTGTGGGGGTGATGGCCGGCCTCTGCACGGGCCGGGGCGTCTGTCAGGGGGATCCCGCTGTGCCGGCTCTGAGCAACTGTCTACCTAAGAGTGCCCAACTGCCGTCGGCCTCCGCCGAGGCTGGAAAATCGGGCCGGCCAGATGCTTTTGGAGATGTAAGTACGCGTTCCTTGATAGGGAGGCAAACTTGCCTTGACAACTGTGCAAACATTCTTTTCACTGGGACAGGAGAGGCTTCCTGGGGCAGTCTATGAGTAGAACACTGCTGTGGTCAGGAGGTCCGCGGTCCCTCCAGGGCCCTTCCAGAATTCTGAAGGTGTTAGTGGGACAGATCCCTTCGTGACCTTCTGGTCTATTCTGGAATGGAAAACCTTGTCTGTTTGCTAGATCGATTCCCCTCAAATTAGAGGGGAGAGCATCAGTAAGTTTCACATTGTGTTTTAAGACTAATCACTCTTACAAATGGATAACAATGATGTTAAACAGAAATGTCTCCAATGGAGTAAATGGCCTATAATGGAAACCTGGGTAGACTCGGCAACGAGGTACCAGCAGGGTATTCCATTGTGTGTCCCCAAGAATGTACTGATGATGCCACCAAGAGCTAGGGGTGATGCCGACTTGGAAGAGGCTCCCGAGGACTCTTAAAGTGAGATGCAGAATAGACAAGGACTCCGAGTGTCAAGAATACCAGTGGGATGCTAAGTGAACATGGCTTCCACCTGACCCCTTGGGTTGTTGGGGACACAGAAACCTGTATTGCAAAACCTGCTGATTCCATGGCGCCTGTCACCTAGCCCCACGCAGGCAACCCTGCCACCAATCTGGGCCGTAAAGAGAACCAGCCTGTCCAGCTGGTGCCGTGAAAGGAGGATGAAGAACGCTAATTGGAATTACATCTATGAAGCCGGTCGTCGTCAGAGACGGAAGCATGCAGAAAGAATCCATCTAATCCCTCCTTTAAGTACAAACTGTCCTTCCATGCAAACAAGGAAGCCACCTCCTCGAGCTGGGGCTTGGTGGCCACCGAGGCAGAGGCTCAGGGACCGGGGAGAAGGACTCCTGCACAAAGGCCCTGGCCTCTGAGCTCCAAGAGCACCCTGTGGGGGTGATGGCCGGCCTCTGCACGGGCCGGGGCGTCTGTCAGGGGGATCCCGCTGTGCCGGCTCTGAGCAACTGTCTACCTAAGAGTGCCCAACTGCCGTCGGCCTCCGCCGAGGCTGGAAAATCGGGCCGGCCAGATGCTTTTGGAGATGTAAGTACGCGTTCCTTGATAGGGAGGCAAACTTGCCTTGACAACTGTGCAAACATTCTTTTCACTGGGACAGGAGAGGCTTCCTGGGGCAGTCTATGAGTAGAACACTGCTGTGGTCAGGAGGTCCGCGGTCCCTCCAGGGCCCTTCCAGAATTCTGAAGGTGTTAGTGGGACAGATCCCTTCGTGACCTTCTGGTCTATTCTGGAATGGAAAACCTTGTCTGTTTGCTAGATCGATTCCCCTCAAATTAGAGGGGAGAGCATCAGTAAGTTTCACATTGTGTTTTAAGACTAATCACTCTTACAAATGGATAACAATGATGTTAAACAGAAATGTCTCCAATGGAGTAAATGGCCTATAATGGAAACCTGGGTAGACTCGGCAACGAGGTACCAGCAGGGTATTCCATTGTGTGTCCCCAAGAATGTACTGATGATGCCACCAAGAGCTAGGGGTGATGCCGACTTGGAAGAGGCTCCCGAGGACTCTTAAAGTGAGATGCAGAATAGACAAGGACTCCGAGTGTCAAGAATACCAGTGGGATGCTAAGTGAACATGGCTTCCACCTGACCCCTTGGGTTGTTGGGGACACAGAAGTGCCACTTCATTCCAGGTAATCAGGAGGTGATCAGGAACAAAGACAGGTGAGAAGAGTGGGCTAAGATGTGGTGGAGGACCACACGAGTGTGAATTCCATCTCGTGACCTACGTGCAGCACACTTTGAAGGGCTGGGGAAACACATACATCAGGTGTCATGGGGCAGGAGAAGAATGTCAGAACCGACACGTGGGTCTGCATTAGTCTTGTGAGTCCAAGGTCACCGAGAGAGGCTGGGGGATGGGAGGAGGTGAGCATCATTTGAAAGCAGAAGAAGCCAACTTAAGCGTGATATGAGCCAAGAAGCTCTCCGCCCTCCAGACGCCTTCCTTGTATCAGCAAAGAACAGTCATTCCAGAAAAGTCACTATGAAAATAATGATTTGAATCTCTTCAGAGGGGGCTCCTACAGGTTCATAATATGCATGGTGTATCTTTGTTCCAGGAACAACTAGAAAAGATGCCCAGGCATAGATACTTCTGAATGTCTGAAATTTCACAGAGATGCCACATTTGCCTTACTGATTATAAAACATCTCCTTAGCCAGATGCATGATCATGTGTGTATGTGTGTGTGACTGTGTGTACACACGTGTGCACGTGTGAGTGGTGACCAGATGGCAGGCTATCAAGCAGACATGTGCTAAGGACTTGGCACACGCCAGGATGCTTGAGACAGTTCCACAGCTGTGCCCAGGACTCCACCCGGCTCTGCTACACTTGCCGGCGAGGACACGGGCTCTCCACTTGGGTGGGCTTCCCTTGCTGTCCTCACATAACACGAGTGGAGACACAATGCATGCTCAGGGCTCCCTCTACCTAGGGGGTGTTGGCACCCTTTATCCCACACTCCCACATCTTTAAACCTCCCCCCTCATTTAACATCTGGAGGGACACTGCATTTCCTTCTGGTCCCTGCAGGCTTGTGGACCCCCAGGGGGTGAAACTGGGCCACCTCAGAGTGACCCGTGTGGTCTCAGTGCCCCCTGAGGCAGCCCCTTCTGCTCCTCCCTGCAAACCTTGAGGCACCACCAGCTCTTGCCTGTGTCACATCTTCTCACTAACGTGTGTTTGTTCCCCGTGGAAAGACCACCCACCTCTGAGAAGGACTGGGCGGGACTCCTTTCAGAGCCCCTCCATGCTCGTCCTTAAACTGGCCAGAAGGGGTCACTGCTGTTGAGTGACAGGTCTCCATCCCTCCTGGGGTTGAGGCTATCTGTGACCTACCGTGCAGCACACTTTGAAGGGCTGGGGAAACACATACATCAGGTGTCATGGGGCAGGAGAAGAATGTCAGAACCGACACGTGGGTCTGCATTAGTCTTGTGAGTCCAAGGTCACCGAGAGAGGCTGGGGGATGGGAGGAGGTGAGCATCATTTGAAAGCAGAAGAAGCCAACTTAAGCGTGATATGAGCCAAGAAGCTCTCCGCCTCCAGACGCCTTCCTTGTATCAGCAAAGAACAGTCATTCCAGAAAAGTCACTATGAAAATAATGATTTGAATCTCTTCAGAGGGGGCTCCTACAGGTTCATAATATGCATGGTGTATCTTTGTTCCAGGAACAACTAGAAAAGATGCCCAGGCATAGATACTTCTGAATGTCTGAAATTTCACAGAGATGCCACATTTGCCTTACTGATTATAAAACATCTCCTTAGCCAGATGCATGATCATGTGTGTATGTGTGTGTGACTGTGTGTACACACGTGTGCACGTGTGAGTGGTGACCAGATGGCAGGCTATCAAGCAGACATGTGCTAAGGACTTGGCACACGCCAGGATGCTTGAGACAGTTCCACAGCTGTGCCCAGGACTCCACCCGGCTCTGCTACACTTGCCGGCGAGGACACGGGCTCTCCACTTGGGTGGGCTTCCCTTGCTGTCCTCACATAACACGAGTGGAGACACAATGCATGCTCAGGGCTCCCTCTACCTAGGGGGTGTTGGCACCCTTTATCCCACACTCCCACATCTTTAAACCTCCCCCCTCATTTAACATCTGGAGGGACACTGCATTTCCTTCTGGTCCCTGCAGGCTTGTGGACCCCCAGGGGGTGAAACTGGGCCACCTCAGAGTGACCCGTGTGGTCTCAGTGCCCCCTGAGGCAGCCCCTTCTGCTCCTCCCTGCAAACCTTGAGGCACCACCAGCTCTTGCCTGTGTCACATCTTCTCACTAACGTGTGTTTGTTCCCCGTGGAAAGACCACCCACCTCTGAGAAGGACTGGGCGGGACTCCTTTCAGAGCCCCTCCATGCTCGTCCTTAAACTGGCCAGAAGGGGTCACTGCTGTTGAGTGACAGGTCTCCATCCCTCCTGGGGTTGAGGCTGTGATTCCGGAACGCGCCTAGCCCCTGCTCACGGAGTGAGAGCAGAAGCCAAGGGGTAAACCCTAGCCCTCGCCAGGACCCACACGCTGCTGCCGTCGCAGCTGGCGGACCACAGCTGTGGGCGTGGTAACACACCCGATCTGTCTGTGTCTTCGGACAAGGCAGCTAAGGCCAGCAAATGGCATTTCTATTTAAACAGGAAAGGTGTGGGTCGTTCAGGAGACAGGGTTGTAAGAGGTGATCGTTTCAAGCCAGCCAGGGCTTATCATTTGACACCCAACCAGCTGGAGGACATACAGAAAGAGACACGCTTGCCTAACCTGGGGGACTTCCCCGTTCTTTCTGGCATCTATAAATTTTCCTCAATGAAAACATTATTGATTGCATGGTGGGCATAGTGCTAACCTTCTGCTTGCACTTTCTAATGGCGCCTTGTTCTTGTCCAAAAGGTCTCAACTCATCAAAAACCCTCTCGACACAGGCATCTTTCAGTGAAATGCAATTGTTGGTTGGGAAGACAAGAGTGTAATGGAGTAGACACAGTTAGGTGCTCTTAAAAAAAAAAAAAGACCAGTGATTCAGACCAGGCTCAGTAGGTCAAAACACACGGAGTTGTAGTTGCTTTTCTGTACCTGTGGCAGACATCACTAATGGATGGCCTACCAATCACAGTCCAAGCCTCAGAATCCTTCCGGACATGCTCCCCTGTGAGATGACCCCAGGAGACTCAGCTGGTAGGAGAGAAGAAGCCTCTTGATCATCCCTCCATTAGACAGGGAGCTCTTCAGTGACAGAGCTTAGGCCTCTTTTGGTTTCTTTTTTTTTTTTTTTTCTTTTCAAATCTTGGGATTACCAATACCTGGTGTAGGTAGAGCACCTAGTAGGAACTCAGAAAACACTTGATGAATTGATCTGAATTCTTGTAGTCTCTGTGCCTTTAAGTAGCTTTGCCAGAGTTCCAGAAGCCTATGAAATGCACTTTCATTTGTTTATGGAAACTGCTGTTTAGTCTCTTTAGTCATGTCCAACTCTGCGTGACTCCATGGACTGTAGCCCACCAGGTTCCTCTATCCATGGAATTCTCTGGACAACAATACTGTAGTGGGTTGCCATGCCCTCCTCCAGGGGATCTTCCCAACCCAGGGATCGAACCCCGGTATCCTGCATTGCAGGCAAATTTTTTAGCACTCAGCCACCAGGGAAGCCCCTTGTGGAAACGAACAGTCTTTAGTTTCTAAAACTCCCTGATGAAACTAATAAATGGGCTACTTGTGCATGTGTGTTGGGGTTTCTTTATTTATACTTGCCCATTTTTCTTCTATGAATTTTCCCATTTGACCAGGAGGAGATATAACTTCCTGGCACCTTAATAAAAAGACCTGTTTTCTCTCCTTTGATTCTCCCCCACCCCGACTCTTCAGGGATGATAGCCAGGTTCAAACACAGAGAGGACCCTGGCGTCATTTAAGGACTGAAATTCCTAACACTCTTAAAACTAAAATGACACCCACCCCTGAGGCTGGCCCCTCTCTCCTGACGCTTTCTAGTGCACTGAGAGTGACAGCCATACCCTGTCTCTGGAGCACAAGAGAGGAAGGGTGACTCTCAGCTACTGAGGGGGCTGGTTTCAGCCAAAGAAAATGAACCACGGGAAGGGGGAGAGAGTGGGTGGGCGCAGATTAGAAAAGCACATCGAGAAGTAAATGGAGAACCTGCTGGAAAGGACAGTCCACTCTCAGAGGGACAGAGACGGGGCAGGATCAGACCCTGAAGGAAGAGGACCACAGACCAAGAAGGGGGAAGAATGAGGAAGAGGGAACAGGTAAAACTTCTTTGGGGGAGAGCAGTTGCAAGAAAGGGCAGCCTTTGAAAGTGTCTGCATGGTGCCTATGGAGCACCACGGAAATCCCAGGGGTGGAAGGACAGACAAAAGCCTGTGGAGGTGGGCTGACACCGGCAGCAAAGAAGGAAACCCCACAGGTTATTATGGGGAGGAGGGGAAGAGGCAAGAGGTGCCTAAAGGAACGTGAGAATTTATCAATGAAGGCAGTTAGGTGGTCGAATACTGGGAGAAGGAATTCATTGCCAGGAATCAGGCAGAAGGGACGGAACTGGGGTAGGTATCAAGAGGAGAGGAAGAAAGTTCTGGCCCAGCTTACCCTCCCGGGGACTACCTTAGCTTTGAGGTTTGGAGTTCAAAGAAGCCCTCCTCTGAGGACCTTTTCCTTTGTCAGGACCCAGAAAGAAAGGGGTCGAGAGGTCAAGAGAGATGAGACCAAACCTGGGCTGAACCTCCCCTTAAGCTAATGAACCAGGGAAAGCAAAATCCACTGAGCTGCATTTTGAGTGGCCTGGAGACCATTACCTGAATCTTCAAATGAGGGGTCACCCCCGTCTGGGGCCGGGGTGTGTGCTGGGAACAATTAAATGACCATCTGGAGCCTGAGTGCCCGGAGCCAGCCTCCAGGGCAGCAGAGGGTCCCAGCGATGCGGCCCACAGGCCCCGCCTGTGCCACTGGGCACGCCACGAAGTGATATTTTAATTAAACCTTCAGTGACATATCTCCTGTCTGTGACTCTCATGGCTTTTTAATTCCGTCCCACTGCAGCACAGACTCTTCTTCGTATTGCTTTCTAGTTGCCAGTGTGCAGGGGAGGGCTTCCGGACGAAATTCCTCCCCCTCCTCCCAACCGGGTGCCTGCCTGCCTTGCCCTCCCCGTCTCCAGCCCCGCCTGTTCCAGAAGGTCTTTGCAACTAGAAGAGCCTTTTCTAAGGGCGCCAGGAATGGGGAGTCGGTCGAGGCGGGATTTCAGCCTAAAAGGAAAGCGAGACTTACAGGTACCTGACTGGACAGACTCAGGTTGGCGGCCGTGGTCTTCTTCTTGCCCCCTGTGCTGTTGGCGGCATTGCCAGCGCTGCTGTTGGAGGTGCTGCTGGTGGAGTTTTTCCTTTTCTCCGTTTTGTCGTCGGTTGCCTTGTGGGTTCTGCTGCGATACAGGAAAGGGAAGGCAGATCAGTTCCCTGGGTGAGAGCCACGGTCCCTCCAGGGACGCTGTTTTTGTCAACTAAAAGGAGTAATTGACATTTCGTTCCCATTTCTTTTAACTTGGAAAGCATCAAAGGACGGAACTGTAAAGGGTAGTTTCAATGAAGGCAGTTAGGTCGAATACTGGGAGAAGGAATTCATTGCCAGGAATCAGGCAGAAGGGACGGAACTGGGGTAGGTATCAAGAGGAGAGGAAGAAAGTTCTGGCCCAGCTTACCCTCCCGGGGACTACCTTAGCTTTGAGGTTTGGAGTTCAAAGAAGCCCTCCTCTGAGGACCTTTTCCTTTGTCAGGACCCAGAAAGAAAGGGGTCGAGAGGTCAAGAGAGATGAGACCAAACCTGGGCTGAACCTCCCCTTAAGCTAATGAACCAGGGAAAGCAAAATCCACTGAGCTGCATTTTGAGTGGCCTGGAGACCATTACCTGAATCTTCAAATGAGGGGTCACCCCCGTCTGGGGCCGGGGTGTGTGCTGGGAACAATTAAATGACCATCTGGAGCCTGAGTGCCCGGAGCCAGCCTCCAGGGCAGCAGAGGGTCCCAGCGATGCGGCCCACAGGCCCCGCCTGTGCCACTGGGCACGCCACGAAGTGATATTTTAATTAAACCTTCAGTGACATATCTCCTGTCTGTGACTCTCATGGCTTTTTAATTCCGTCCCACTGCAGCACAGACTCTTCTTCGTATTGCTTTCTAGTTGCCAGTGTGCAGGGGAGGGCTTCCGGACGAAATTCCTCCCCCTCCTCCCAACCGGGTGCCTGCCTGCCTTGCCCTCCCCGTCTCCAGCCCCGCCTGTTCCAGAAGGTCTTTGCAACTAGAAGAGCCTTTTCTAAGGGCGCCAGGAATGGGGAGTCGGTCGAGGCGGGATTTCAGCCTAAAAGGAAAGCGAGACTTACAGGTACCTGACTGGACAGACTCAGGTTGGCGGCCGTGGTCTTCTTCTTGCCCCCTGTGCTGTTGGCGGCATTGCCAGCGCTGCTGTTGGAGGTGCTGCTGGTGGAGTTTTTCCTTTTTCTCCGTTTTGTCGTCGGTTGCCTTGTGGGTTCTGCTGCGATACAGGAAAGGGAAGGCAGATCAGTTCCCTGGGTGAGAGCCACGGTCCCTCCAGGGACGCTGTTTTTGTCAACTAAAAGGAGTAATTGACATTTCGTTCCCATTTCTTTTAACTTGGAAAGCATCAAAGGAGAAAGCTGATGATTTACTGTTAGCACAAAATAATGGAAACTCTTTTCTTGAACATCTGTATAAGATGGGTTGTATTTGTTCTGATTTCATTGATATGTCTTATGCTCGGTTGTGTCCTACTCTTGGTGACCCCAGCCGTCTCTGTCCATGGGATTTTCCAGACAAGAATACTGGTGTGGGTCGCCACTCTCTCCTCCAGGGCATCTTCCCAGCTCAGCAGCTGACCCGGAGTCTCCTGCCACACCTGCAGGTGGATTCTTAACCACTAACCCTACCCTGGAAGCTCATTTACGTGTCTGGAATCTATTACTACGTCTTAGGGGTGAATTACACCCTTATCACAGGTGAAACTTAAAATATTGCCATTATGAATTTTGGAAAATAATTTTTATGGTCTACCCTCTTTATAAAATAAAGAGAGGGCTCTGAGACTCCTAGGGAGACTCCAAGGACTGAGAGAAGTGTGTGTGTGTGTGTTTGTGCATGTGCACTAGTCATGTCTGACTCTCTGGGATCCCGAGGACTACAGTCCACCAGCCTTCTCTGTCCGTGGAAATTTCCAGGCAAGAATACTAGAGTGGGTTGCCAATTCTCCAGGGCATCTTCCCAACCCAGAGATCTCCCAGAGAGAACTCCTGCTCTCCTGCTTTTATTATTATTATTTATATTTATTTTCATCCATCTTTGTTCTTTGGCCCATGTGGGCCTCCCATCGCAGTGGCCTCTCTCACTGCAGAGCACTGGCTCTGGGCACATGTGCTTTAGAGCCTTGGCTCCTAATTGGACACATCGGTCCAGCCGCTCCGCGCCACGTGGGATCTTCCCGGGCCAGGGATCGAACCAGTGCCCCTTGCGCTGCAACGGAGACTCTTTACCCACTGGATCACCAGGGAAGCCCAGGGAGGCAGATTCTTTACCACTACTGCCACCTGTATAAATTTAGCTAAATTAGTGAACCTGGAAGTAACAGCACCACCTACTGGTCAAGTGACATATTGCAGCCCAAGCTCTATTACACACCTTAAATTGCTGAAGTAAAAAGAAGATCCAATCAGTCATTGATGTGAAACTTAGGGGTTCCCAAACTCAGGAGAAACGCCCATGGTTTGGACCCTAGTGTTTAAAGGATGCAACTAATTTCAAAATCCCTGGGGCAAAAAAATGTCTTAATATGCTACAGTGAAGGAAAACTAGACTTCTTCCAAAAATTGATATGTCTTATGCTCTCTTGTACCATTGGGATTTTCCAGACAAGAATACTGGTGTGGGTCGCCACTCTCTCCTCCAGGGCATCTTCCCAGCTCAGCAGCTGACCCGGAGTCTCCTGCCACACCTGCAGGTGGATTCTTAACCACTAACCCTACCCTGGAAGCTCATTTACGTGTCTGGAATCTATTACTACGTCTTAGGGGTGAATTACACCCTTATCACAGGTGAAACTTAAAATATTGCCATTATGAATTTTGGAAAATAATTTTTATGGTCTACCCTCTTTATAAAATAAAGAGAGGGCTCTGAGACTCCTAGGGAGACTCCAAGGACTGAGAGAAGTGTGTGTGTGTGTGTGTGTTTGTGCATGTGCACTAGTCATGTCTGACTCTCTGGGATCCCGAGGACTACAGTCCACCAGCCTTCTCTGTCCGTGGAAATTTCCAGGCAAGAATACTAGAGTGGGTTGCCAATTCTCCAGGGCATCTTCCCAACCCAGAGATCTCCCAGAGAGAACTCCTGCTCTCCTGCTTTTATTATTATTATTTATATTTATTTTCATCCATCTTTTTTTTATTCTTTGGCCTGTGTGGGCCTCCCATCGCAGTGGCCTCTCTCACTGCAGAGCACTGGCTCTGGGCACATGTGCTTTAGAGCCTTGGCTCCTAATTGGACACATCGGTCCAGCCGCTCCGCGCCACGTGGGATCTTCCCGGGCCAGGGATCGAACCAGTGCCCCTTGCGCTGCAACGGAGACTCTTTACCCACTGGATCACCAGGGAAGCCCAGGGAGGCAGATTCTTTACCACTACTGCCACCTGTATAAATTTAGCTAAATTAGTGAACCTGGAAGTAACAGCACCACCTACTGGTCAAGTGACATATTGCAGCCCAAGCTCTATTACACACCTTAAATTGCTGAAGTAAAAAGAAGATCCAATCAGTCATTGATGTGAAACTTAGGGGTTCCCAAACTCAGGAGAAACGCCCATGGTTTGGACCCTAGTGTTTAAAGGATGCAACTAATTTCAAAATCCCTGGGGCAAAAAAATGTCTTAATATGCTACAGTCGATATGTTAATGAAGGAAAACTAGACTTCTTCCAGAAAGATTTGTTTAGAAATACAGGAAAAAAAATATTGTGAACCTGAAGGATGAGCCAAGATCTTAATGCAGAAATATGCAGAAGAATGTTATTTATTTATTAGACATTATGAGCATGACAATGTTTTCACATTCTTAACATCTGCTGTGTCATTATTTTGTATTCATAGCAACTCTATTAATTAGGTACTCTTATAATCTCTGTTTTGAGAATGAGATATCTTCAGAAGCCTGCTTCAGGCAGTTACTAAATGAACTGGAAAAGCATCTAAGAATGTCATTTGCTAACCCTTTTCTAGATCCAACTCTGATGGTGAGAAGGTAAGCCAGGGCCATACTGGAACTAAGTGAGGGGATCTTGTAGCATGTTCTCAAGACATCTGTGTGTGCTTAGTCAGTCGTGTTTGTTTGTGACCCCATGGACTATACCCTTCCAGGCTCCTCTGTCTTTGGGGATTCACCAGATAAGAATACTGAAGTGGGTAGCTTTTCCCTTATCCAGGGAAATCTTCCCAACCCAGGGATCAAACTCAGGTTTCCCACAGTGCAGATGGATTCTTTACCTTCTGGGCCACCAGGGAAGCCCCTGAGACATCTTGAGCTGCTTCTAATGGACAATGGAGTGAATCTCCTTTAAGGTGCACTTCAAAGACCACTTGGTTCACCAGATTATTCCTGAATTTTGAGGAAGAAGGAGATGGTTTCTATTTATACACTATGTTTTCTTTCATAAATATTTTGTTTTGTTTTGTTTTTTTTTATTTTTTTAATTTTTTTTCTTTCATAAATATTTTTATCTTAATGTCTGAAGATTTTCCTCCAAAGGCCTAACATCTTTATCCATAGAGAGTTAAGTGTGCTTCTTCTGAAGTTTATGGAAACGAGAAACTTACTTGTTCCAGCTCATGTGCTGGCGGTGAGGTGAGTGGTAGAGACTAATATCAAGGAAATAACGCAGGTTTTCCCTGACTGGCATCTTCCTTTGACTTGAAATTTGCTCCTTGAAAAACTGCAGTTTTTCATGGAATCTTGGGAAAATACACTTAAAATGTATGCTCTGGATTATTCCTACTGCCTGTAAGTAGCTATGGGAATAGAGTCGTGAATTAAAGGCATAAAAACTTATTGTGACATAGATCTCCATTGATAACCCTTGAGCTAACTTTGACAAATTCCTGCTTTAAATCTCAGGACTCTTGTATTGAATGGGAATAACAAGAAATATCTCATACCTCACAATGGCTGTAGTGAGGATTCAATAAGAAAAAAGGAAGGTCTGAGCGACTGTGATTTGCGCCTGTTTTCATGCAGTGTTATAAACACAGTGGTTAGACCAGTGCTGGAACCTTGGAGAGGCTCAAGAAATAGTTGGTGAGCAAAGAATCTGCCTGGAATGTGGGGCCTCGGGTTCAATCCCCGGGTTGGGAAGATCACCTGGAGAAGAGAATGGCCACCCACTTCAGTATTCTTGCCTGGAGAATCCCATGGACAGAGGAGCCTGGCAGGCTACGGTTCATGGGGTCACAGAGAGTCAGACACGACTGAGCGACGAACACACACACTCCATATGAATTCTATGTGCATAATGTCAGGAAGTGTTCAAAACATTTAGTGAGTGAAAAAAATTCCCCATAAAGTCTTATTGATATTAAAAGAGAAAATAAGACCAACTTTAGTACATTTAATAACTTTGAAAAGTAATGCTCTAAGTATCTAAAATTCCCCTAAGATAAGGTTGCAATTATTCTGTGTAAAATAATGTTCATGTCTTCCAGCTTTCTAAATATGTACTTGGTTACATTGGCCATATTCTCTTTATTTAAAACCCCTGGCCAATTACCAGCGGAAGGTGACCATTATATTTTGTGATTCGAAAGCTATGTGCCTCATGTTAATAATTACTCTTCATAAAAATAATTTTTAGCGAATGGATACATTTTGCTTTTATGATCAATGAGGCTCAACACACGCTGGGGAGTGAAAATGTATTAGCTAGAAAGACAATTAATGATAACTCGAAGCAGTAATTTCAGAACCTCAGCAGGAGCCTGCGGCATCTAAACTGTATTCTAGGGAAGTGAGAGACATGGTTGGTCTCTTTTGTGTATTCTTGTCATAATCAGAGTACCCTTTGATATTATATACCTTTAAAAGCAGGGCAAAATTTATGTCCTTTCTCCCTCCCTTCCTTCCTCTCTCTTCCTTCTCTCTTTTGCCTTCCCCTATTCTTTCTTTTTTTTTTCTCTCCCTTTCTTTTCCAAATTTCTACCATTCTTCAGCCTGGGCTTCCCAGGTGGTGCTAGTGGTAAAGAATCCACCTGCCAATGGAGGAGATTTAAGAGATGTGGGTTCAGTCCCTGGGTTGGGAAGATCCCCTGGAGGAGGAAATGGCAAACCACTCCAGTATTCTTTCCAGTAGTCATGTATGGGTGTGAGAGATGGACCATAAAGAAGACTGATGCCTTCAAACTGTGGTGTCGGAGAAGACTCTTGAGAGTCCCTTGGACAGCAAGGAGATCAGACCAGTCAGTTCGAAAGGAAATCAGCCCTGAATATTCACTGGAAGGACTGATGCTGAAGCTGAAGTTCCAACACTTTGGCCACCTGATGTGAAGAGATGAATTATTGAAAAATACCCTGATGCTAGGAAAAATAGAAGGCAAGAGGGAATGAGAGGATGAGATGGTTGGATGGCATCACCGATACAATGGACTTGAGTTGGAGCAAGCTCCAGGAGACAGCGAAGGACAGTGAAGCCTGTTGTGCTGCAGTCGTGGGGCCACAAAGAGTCAGCCATGACTGAGCCACTGGACTGACTACCTGACACCCATTCTTCAAAAGACAAACACTATTACCGTAAGCCCTATGCAGCCGCCAGTCCTGTGCTGTGGAGTGACCGCTGGATTGGGAGAGAGTGACCCTCAGTTCTGATCTTGGCCTTACCAAGATCTTCTCTATAACATTAAATAAATCAATTTCCTTCTGTGGGTTTCAGGTCCTCATCTAGCAAGTGGGGAGGCGGTAGAACATGGTCACTACATCTAAGAAGGATGTCTGCCCTTCACCAGTTCAGTGTCTTTGGATCCAACATCATGGTCGGAATAGCCCTCATAGACTACTGTGCCTGGCACAGATACGATCACTTCCTTTTCATATCCCTTCACCCCCAGAAGAAGCGTCCGAGAAAACATGTAAACGGAGCGTGAAGAACGAGGTCATACCTGGCGGCGCCACCATCCGCTGCCACTTCTGAAACAAGCAGGTCTTGAGGCAGTCTCGTGGACTGAGGTTGTAAGTTTTGTGTCTGGACATCAGTTCCTGCATTGGCTCCAGTATTACACACAACTGCAAGGAGTTCAAAGACATTTGTGTTTCACTACTTGATAATATCATTTTCAATAAATCATGTTAACAGCTGGAATTTGTTTTGAGACTTAAAGACACTTTTCTTCCCTGCCCCTCATCATTTTTTATTTTTACTGTATAAATTTGAAGGAAAAAATATTACCAACACTTGATAATGCTCACTTTGCTTACTATCATTTATACTATCATATTATAGCTAAGTGTGATTTATACACACACACATACACACACACATATTCAACTACACATTCTATACTAATGATTGGGTGGAGATATGCAGTTCTTTTCTGAACTGACATGATTCCCTCTCATTGAATAAAAGTGCTTTTTCATGGAGCACAGCATGCTCAGGTTTCTACCCTAGTTCCTGTGGCTGTTCCTGCTTGCATAACCACACACTGTGAGTTACAATGCCAGTTTATGTAGATTTGGTGACAGTGAAAGCATCCTTTAAGCTTTTGAGAATAAAGTGGTAACTTCAGGTGTGTTTTTTATCCTAATTCTTATACAAGACCATGATGAACACTATCTTTATTCATGAACTCATCTGTATTTTACACAAGATGCCAATGTTGGTAATGTACGCTCCCACACATATTCAGTGTGGAGCTTCAGCTCTGGTTCCACACAGGGTCACCCTTCTTCTCTCCCTTCGTTAGATCTTTCAGCTCTAGTTTGGTCCAAGATATCTGATGACAGAGATTAATGGATGAAATAAGGAGGTAAATCCAGTTAGGATTGCCTTGGACTTTTCTGAATTCCTTCTCAGTTGGAAGCCCATCAGAAGACTGCTGCATCGAGAGGGCCATTGCTCGGAGGGCAAAGGCCACAGCTTGGAGCAGTGCCTCCACTGCTATTGAAAGGACAGCAATACAAACACTGATGATGCACCTACCCACGTGGAAAGACGTTGTTTCATGATGAAAGGCAGATGTTCCATTTCCACCTTCACGGCCCATCGTTTTGACTACTCCCTTCCCTTTTGCCATGTTTCATCTGAGTATTTCCCTAAAGGCTACATTCCTTATTGTCCACTGGGCTCTCTGGACTTGGAATTGTTCATTCCCCTCTTCCTGGCTTATGGCCATTCATCCTTGAAGGCAGAATTTCTTTTTCTCTTGTGCCTTCCTTCCTGGGCTGTGCACTTCTTCCCGTGGGGGCTGAACTGGAAGCCTCTACAGTTCTCCATAGCGCACAGTCCTTTCTGCTCTAGGAACTTATTTACATTTTTTTTTTTTTGCCTCTAAGTCATTGTTTTTTTTTTATTTTTTAATCCATCTTTATTCTTTGGCATATGTGGGCCTCCCATTGCAGTGGACCCTCTCATTGCAGAGCACAGACTCTGGGCGCATGTGCTCCAGAGCACTGGCTCATAATTGGACACACCGGCCCAGCCTTTCCTCAGCACGTGGGATCTTCCTGGGCCAGGAATTCAACCGGTTGGTGCCCCTTGCACTGCAAGGCAGACGCTTTCCCCACTGGGCCACCAGGAAAGCTCCTTATTTACGTTTTGTAACCATCTGCATCCAAGTCTCTTTTCCACCTGACTGAGCTCTTTGAATGTTGAGATGAGACAATGCCTGTTATCTCTTGTCCCTAGACTTGGTTCAAATGAATGGACGCATTGAAGGAGTGCTTCTTAGAAAGATGGGAGGATCTTTCCCTGCCAACGTTCCTCAAAGTCCTAGGAAAATTTCTGTCAAAATCAGGTGCACTGATTATTAAATGTAGCACTAGATCTTTCAGCTCTAGTTTGGTCCAAGATATCTGATGACAGAGATTAATGGATGAAATAAGGAGGTAAATCCAGTTAGGATTGCCTTGGACTTTTCTGAATTCCTTCTCAGTTGGAAGCCCATCAGAAGACTGCTGCATCGAGAGGGCCATTGCTCGGAGGGCAAAGGCCACAGCTTGGAGCAGTGCCTCCACTGCTATTGAAAGGACAGCAATACAAACACTGATGATGCACCTACCCACGTGGAAAGACGTTGTTTCATGATGAAAGGCAGATGTTCCATTTCCACCTTCACGGCCCATCGTTTGACTACTCCCTTCCCTTTTGCCATGTTTCATCTGAGTATTTCCCTAAAGGCTACATTCCTTATTGTCCACTGGGCTCTCTGGACTTGGAATTGTTCATTCCCCTCTTCCTGGCTTATGGCCATTCATCCTTGAAGGCAGAATTTCTTTTTCTCTTGTGCCTTCCTTCCTGGGCTGTGCACTTCTTCCCGTGGGGGCTGAACTGGAAGCCTCTACAGTTCTCCATAGCGCACAGTCCTTTCTGCTCTAGGAACTTATTTACATTTTTTTTTTTTGCCTCTAAGTCATTGTTTTTTTTTTATTTTTTAATCCATCTTTATTCTTTGGCATATGTGGGCCTCCCATTGCAGTGGACCCTCTCATTGCAGAGCACAGACTCTGGGCGCATGTGCTCCAGAGCACTGGCTCATAATTGGACACACCGGCCCAGCCTTTCCTCAGCACGTGGGATCTTCCTGGGCCAGGAATTCAACCGGTTGGTGCCCCTTGCACTGCAAGGCAGACGCTTTCCCCACTGGGCCACCAGGAAAGCTCCTTATTTACGTTTTGTAACCATCTGCATCCAAGTCTCTTTTCCACCTGACTGAGCTCTTTGAATGTTGAGATGAGACAATGCCTGTTATCTCTTGTCCCTAGACTTGGTTCAAATGAATGGACGCATTGAAGGAGTGCTTCTTAGAAAGATGGGAGGATCTTTCCCTGCCAACGTTCCTCAAAGTCCTAGGAAAATTTCTGTCAAAATCAGGTGCACTGATTATTAAAAATGTAGACTTCAAGGCTCTGACCTTTTTGTTTTACTGAATCTGGAGGTGGGGTCTTGAATCTGCCTTTAAAAGGAGCATTATCTTCTCTAATTCTGGTAAATATTACCAAAAGTTGAGATCCACCGCCGTGTATATGCTGGGCTTTAGCAGAGACAAATATAGAGGCAAGACATGCGCCTTATCCAGGGATTTCCTGCTCAAATTTCTCTCTCTTCTCACTGCCCCCCAGTTTCCCTTTTCTCAAGTCTAAGCATGCTTATCAAAATTGTCTTCATCTAGAAAAATTCCTCAGCCCTTTCTACCTATCAATGATCTAAGCTAAAACCACTAACCCCATTCAAGGGCAAACTGTAATCTCCTTCCATTGGCAGTTTCTTTGGAAGAAGAGACTAAGATTTCAAAGCTTGAACAACATGAATACAATATGATTCAAAGAGACAAAGCCCACGAGTGCATTCTGATGCAGCATCAATCTTGTCTATCTTCTTGTTTACTTTGGAATCCTTTAAGAAGCCTAAAATGTTGATAGGGAAGAACCCACGAAAGAGGGAGGGTTACTATGCATTTAAATCCATAATCCAACACTGTTTTTTCTACCAATAATTCCTCACTGGAAATTGCAATATGTGCAAATTACAGACAACCTCAGGTCCTCCCCTATCACTCATACCAAACATAGTGAAGGGTCCCACATCATCTCTACACATAGAGACAGGGCTGTGTTATCCGTCAAAGAGCTACTGCTACCTTCAGACAGGATCTGAAGACCTTCACATGAATTATTAAGCTAGGACAGTAAGTGCTTTCAGAAAAATTCTAAGGACTGGGAAGACATTTTCTTTTAATTAAAAATTGTTATAAAGATGTTAAAACCATTTCCTTTGTCCCATTCCCATTCTTGAGAAATTGATTTACAGTGGATATAAAATGGAGTGGATACAGATGGAGTGGAACAAATATGGACTTAAAAACTGAGAGGTCTAGGTATAATCATATCTTTGGATGAACCAGTTAATAATGCTGGGACTCGGTCTCACCTGTAAAACTACCTATCTTGCATATATGGAAACATTGAGATATGTCTTGACGCGTAAGTTCAACAAACAGTAGATATAATAATTATGTATTAACAAGAACAGCACAGATTGCAAAACAAACCACGTTTCTATTACTTCATATCAACTAACATTTATTGAGTTTTCTCCCAAGTGTTGGGCACTCTGCTTAGGTGCTGGAGACATGACCATGAGAATAACACAGCTGCAGTTACTTCGTGGCAAACAGGTGGAGAAAAAATGGAAGCGTGACAGACTTTATTTTCTTGGGCTCCAAAATCACTGCAGATGGTGCTTGCAGCCATAAAATTAGAGGACCCTTGCTCCATGGGAGAAAAGCTGTGACAACCCTAGAAAACATATTAAAAAGCAGAGACATCACCCTGCCGACCAAGGTCGATACAGTCAAAGCTATGGTTTTTCCAGTAGTCATGCACAGATGTGAGAGTCGAGCCCTAAAGAAAGCTGAACACCCCAGAACTGATGCTTTGGACTGTCGTACTGGAGAAGACTCTTGAGAGTTTCTTGCATTGCAAGGAGATCAAACCAGTCAATCCTAAAGGAAATTAACCCTGAATATTCATTGGAAGGACTGATGTTGAAGCTGAAGCTCCAATACTTTGGCCACTTGATGTGAAGAGTCAACTCATTGGAAAAGATCCTGATGCTGGGAAAGACTGCAGGCAGGAGAAGAGGGTAGCAGAGGATGAGATGGTTAGATGCCATCACTGATCAATGGACACGAGATTGAGCAAGCTCCAGGAGATGGTGAGGGACAGGGAAGCCTGGTGTGCTGGCGCAGTCCATGGGGATGTAAAGAGGTCGGACACGACTGAGTGAACAACAAAAGTCCCCAGTATTCAGGTTCCTTAAAAATGATTTAAATATTTTAAGAAAACTACCCTATGCTTACACCTCAAGCTTTGAAAATCACATGATTTACAGTGGATATAATGGATGATACAGATGGAGTGGAACAAATATGGACTTAAAAACTGAGAGGTCTAGGTATAATCATATCTTTGGATGAACCAGTTAATAATGCTGGGACTCGGTCTCACCTGTAAAACTACCTATCTTGCATATATGGAAACATTGAGATATGTCTTGACGCGTAAGTTCAACAAACAGTAGATATAATAATTATGTATTAACAAGAACAGCACAGATTGCAAAACAAACCACGTTTCTATTACTTCATATCAACTAACATTTATTGAGTTTTCTCCCAAGTGTTGGGCACTCTGCTTAGGTGCTGGAGACATGACCATGAGAATAACACAGCTGCAGTTACTTCGTGGCAAACAGGTGGAGAAAAAATGGAAGCGTGACAGACTTTATTTTCTTGGGCTCCAAAATCACTGCAGATGGTGCTTGCAGCCATAAAATTAGAGGACCCTTGCTCCATGGGAGAAAAGCTGTGACAACCCTAGAAAACATATTAAAACGCAGAGACATCACCCTGCCGACCAAGGTCGATACAGTCAAAGCTATGGTTTTTCCAGTAGTCATGCACAGATGTGAGAGTCGAGCCCTAAAGAAAGCTGAACACCCCAGAACTGATGCTTTGGACTGTCGTACTGGAGAAGACTCTTGAGAGTTTCTTGCATTGCAAGGAGATCAAACCAGTCAATCCTAAAGGAAATTAACCCTGAATATTCATTGGAAGGACTGATGTTGAAGCTGAAGCTCCAATACTTTGGCCACTTGATGTGAAGAGTCAACTCATTGGAAAAGATCCTGATGCTGGGAAAGACTGCAGGCAGGAGAAGAGGGTAGCAGAGGATGAGATGGTTAGATGCCATCACTGATCAATGGACACGAGATTGAGCAAGCTCCAGGAGATGGTGAGGGACAGGGAAGCCTGGTGTGCTGCGCGCAGTCCATGGGGATGTAAAGAGGTCGGACACGACTGAGTGAACAACAAAAGTCCCCAGTATTCAGGTTCCTTAAAAATGATTTAAATATTTTAAGAAAACTACCCTATGCTTACACCTCAAGCAGCTTTGAAAAATCACATCTTCCTGAGGCAAATATTTTCATTAAATGACAGTCAGATGACAAGTATTTTTATTATATGACAAGTGACCTATCTGGACCTAGAAAGGGTTATTGGGCTGAACGTGCTAAAAAATGGAAGAGCTGCATGTATTGTGAGACCATCTTCTCTTTCTTCCCCTTTCCTCTTGGGTTTTGGGCAACACTTCTTTCAGGTGCTAATCCTCAGTATTTACCCCTTCCCCTTTCATGTAAAAAAACCTTCCCATCGCTGTAGCCCATCCCAGAGGAATCTGCATCTCTGAATACTAATCAGGAATCCCTAAAGCCATTTTTCTTCCAGGGGAGGGGGTACCCGGCTGGAGAGGCATAACGCCCCGCCCTTTATTCATGTATGCAAATGAGCCTCCCACTCTGCGAGCGTGGAGCCGGCGCCTCTGCCTGACTGCGTGCTGTAGGTGGCAGAACTGACTCAGACAAGAGCCTCCTTCTCTGGCAGCAAGCCCGTGCATCTTGGCAGCAGCAGAGGCCTGGGGCCTTATGAAATGAGATCAGGAAGACGGCTCGGGAGCAGGTTCCCGCAGTCACTGGCCAAATCCTTCTGGAGCCAGGATTCCTGCGCTCCCTGAGGTCTCAGACCCCCTTGAGAATCTGGTGAAGAGTATGCAGGCTGTCTTCCAAATTTTGCACAAAACACTTGGAGGTTTACGAACCCTCTTAGACTCCCATCCATTGACAGTAGATAAGCAGTCCCCTGTTTGTAACAAACTCCAAGAGACTATATAAGAGGCTATGCACGAAGGGACCAAGATTTCAAAGGTGCCTTTGTCCCCCAGCTTATACACACACACACACACGCGCGCGCGCACACGCACACGCACACGCACACACACACACACTATCCACTCCAACCTCAAATGCATGTTAATGGAACTGAGCAGCATAGCAGAGGATCCTTCGATTTTAAAGAACGATGTTATCTGCAAAGTTGTGTCCGCTACAGAGTTCCCATTCCCGGTCCGGTTGCTTGAAAAGAAAGGATGCAATGACATCTTACAACACTGTATTAACCAGCAGGAGTCTGGTCTCCACCTGTGGGGCTATTGGAGGTGTGAAAGGGGCTAAAATGGAAGCGGAGGTTGGGGCGCTCAGAAGAAGGCACCTTAAGAAGTGAGAGTGATTTCCCATACAGTGATAATATAAACTGACTTCCTGACCAATGAGCAGCCGCCCAGAATCAATCCCTGTCCCTGAGCCAATGAAATTGCAGTAGGACGTTGACTGGACCGCCCGCTCTGTGCACTCCTGGTCCAAACACAGCACTGGGACTTTTCCCCTTTCCCGGGTTTCAACACTTCTTTCAGGTGCTAATCCTCAGTATTTACCCCTTCCCTTTCATGTAAAAACCTTCCCATCGCTGTAGCCCATCCCAGAGGAATCTGCATCTCTGAATACTAATCAGGAATCCTAAAGCCATTTTTCTTCCAGGGAGGGGGTACCCGGCTGGAGAGGCATAACGCCCCGCCCTTTATTCATGTATGCAAATGAGCCTCCCACTCTGCGAGCGTGGAGCCGGCGCCTCTGCCTGACTGCGTGCTGTAGGTGGCAGAACTGACTCAGACAAGAGCCTCCTTCTCTGGCAGCAAGCCCGTGCATCTTGGCAGCAGCAGAGGCCTGGGGCCTTATGAAATGAGATCAGGAAGACGGCTCGGGAGCAGGTTCCCGCAGTCACTGGCCAAATCCTTCTGGAGCCAGGATTCCTGCGCTCCCTGAGGTCTCAGACCCCCTTGAGAATCTGGTGAAGAGTATGCAGGCTGTCTTCCAAATTTTGCACAAAACACTTGGAGGTTTACGAACCCTCTTAGACTCCCATCCATTGACAGTAGATAAGCAGTCCCCTGTTTGTAACAAACTCCAAGAGACTATATAAGAGGCTATGCACGAAGGGACCAAGATTTCAAAGGTGCCTTTGTCCCCCAGCTTATACACACACACACACACACACGCGCACACGCACACGCACACGCACACACACACACACTATCCACTCCAACCTCAAATGCATGTTAATGGAACTGAGCAGCATAGCAGAGGATCCTTCGATTTTAAAGAACGATGTTATCTGCAAAGTTGTGTCCGCTACAGAGTTCCCATTCCCGGTCCGGTTGCTTGAAAAGAAAGGATGCAATGACATCTTACAACACTGTATTAACCAGCAGGAGTCTGGTCTCCACCTGTGGGGCTATTGGAGGTGTGAAAGGGGCTAAAATGGAAGCGGAGGTTGGGGCGCTCAGAAGAAGGCACCTTAAGAAGTGAGAGTGATTTCCCATACAGTGATAATATAAACTGACTTCCTGACCAATGAGCAGCCGCCCAGAATCAATCCCTGTCCCTGAGCCAATGAAATTGCAGTAGGACGTTGACTGGACCGCCCGCTCTGTGCACTCCTGGTCCAAAAACACAGCCAACCTCAAACGCTCTGCCGACTTGCTGGAGCTGACCACAGCCTGCGTTTCCCCAGTTGCAGCTCCTCGACTATTCCTGAATATGCTCCATTTCTGGTCTTTTGAGCGTGCCTCAGTTTACCTCTTTTTATTAGGCTGCCCGAGGATACGAGGGGGGAATCCCAGGGCTTTGTGGGAAGAGGCAGGCGCCCGTGAGGCTTGAGCGCTCTCAGAAGAGGAAGCCGGGAAACGTGTACGCCTTGCCTCGTCCAGTTAAGATCCCAAAGAAAACCACTGCCCACCCTGAAAAGGCTCGGATGACGCCTTCGGGGAGACTTAGTGAGAGCTTCAGACAGGGCTTGCTCCCACAGTGCGTCTGACTTCATCGTCTGGGATTCTGCCCCACCACGGACCCTCTGGTATGAAACCCAAACCTCGAACCACAAGGATGACTTGCTGAGAGAATGAATGAATGGGTGGGTGGGTGGATGAATGATTAACAGATATCTTGGCCAGATTTATAGCAAGGAGCCATTTGCTAGTGGCAGACAAATTAGGTATTGTCCTCTGGGCTTAGAGGTGATGAGTCTGTCCATTTGGTAAATAACTGATCGCCCTCTGTGTGCAGAATGCTTCGCCCCCGCGCACGTGTGTACACCCAGTTCCTGTGTGTCTTGGCTGGGCAGGATGACCTTAGCTCAGTCCTGGGACTCCTGCCTCCTTCGTAGTAGAGGACTCCTGCCTTTTCGTAGTAGAGGAGAGCAGGTCTAGACAGCATGCCGTTGTGTTTTCATCTGACAGTCCCACACTCGTTCCCTGTGCTCATCCCCGATCTGACCTTGGGAATGAGTGGCTGGTGTCTGTTGGAGTTAGCACTGGCCTCAAAGGTAATACTGGGGGGCTGGCATCTGGCTAACTCCCAAAGTCAGGGCCTGCCCACCAAGATTTTAACTCTTTCTGAATGATGGATGCCATGCTCTGAGCTTGAGTCACCCACTCTTTGTATGTAGGTTCATCCAGGGCTACGGTGCCCACAGCAGCTCAGGCCGTAGCTCATGTTGTTCTTGCCTTGAAGACCTTCTTCCATTCTTCTCAGTCATCTTTTTTTAAAAAATTATTTGTTTTTAATTTTGGCCTCTTTTATTGATATTTCATCCATTTATTTTCATCCATGCTTATTCTCCGGCCTTGTGAGCCTCCCATCGCAGTGGCCTCTCTTGTTGCAGAGCTCCGGCTCTGGCTGCATGTGCTCCAGAGTGCTGGCTTGTCACTGGACACATTGGTCCAGCTGCTCCGCGGCATGTGGGATCTTCCTGGGCCAGAAATCAAACGGGCGCCCCTTGCGCTGCAAGGTGGACTCTTTCCCCACTGGACCACCAGGGAAGCCCTTCTCAGTCATCTTAATGGGATGCTGGCAAGCTACAACAGTGGGCTAACTGTGGCCCAACCTATCTACTGTCCAGAGCTGCTTTTTCGTTGCATCACTACAGTCCAGTAAGAGCGACAGAGTCATCTGAGCCATAAATTCCCCAAATACGTACTCTCCGGCCACTCACAGGAAGGTTGCTGATCTTTTGTCCTAAACCACTGCCACTCAGAGGAGGGGCTCTGCAAACCATTTCTTATGTGTCCTCAATCGGATAAGGAGCTTGAGGCAGAGCCTAACTCGGTTCACTGCTCCATTCATTGAGAACGTCCTATGTCAAAAAATAAGTCATTTCAACTAAACAATGTGTTCAGTAACGTGGTTGATTTACATTCCAGGGCAAGCTCCTTCTTTTGGTGTGGATCCCTAAGAGTTTGCAGGCCGGCTCTGGTCTGCAAACCAGAGCAAACGACTCTGAGCGGCAAGGTCCGGCTCAGAGTGAACACCTGTCTCTGACCATCCTCGCTCACAGAGGACTCTTACTTCTGCAGCACTTATTACTAATCTATGTACTTCCCAGAGTTCATATTTACATTGGGAATTTTCCTTTCTTGTGGCCTTGTTTCATCTCCTTACCTATAGCAAGCCCCATCTTACTTTTCTCTCCCTTTTATTTAACACAGTATTAGCCATACTCAAATATTTGTTGAATCATAGCTGAATGATCCCTGTGGAGTCTCTAGCCTATGTCTGTCTCTGGAGTATGTACCTGATCTATATTATATCATTAACCCTCACCACCTCCTGGCCCACTTGTAACAGGTGAGAAAACTCAGGCTTGAAGCTGATATTAAAGAGTGTGATTCTTATAAGGTATCCAAGGTTATACAATCATTTGAAGGGCAGAAAAGAGATTCGCAGTCAAGTTTGCTTAACTCCAACCCTGCGCTCTTAACTCGCTACTGCTCTGCTGTCTGCTTCTCTGAATATGAATGGCCTAAGTCTCTGCCAAGATACCAAGTCCCAAGGCTTTCCTGTCATTGACATTGCCCCTTGCCCATGGTATTGTACAAGCAACAATATGCACAGAAAGGTGTATCTATACACAGAGACGTGGCTGACACAGAGCGGTGCAGACCCTGGCACCAGATTCTTCTGGATTCAAACCCATGTGTTTGCCATTTACTAGCTGTGTGTTCCCAGCCAAGACTGTCAGCCTCTCTGAATCTCAGTCTCCTTATCTGTAGAATGAGGACACCGCCAGTTGTTTCTAAAGACTTGAAAGACTATATGTAGATCCTTAACGCAATGCCTGGACTGAGGTCAGGGCTCACACAGTGCAAATTGACATTATGATAAATACTGGCTGCTCCTGTGGTGCGGTTCCACAGAGGCAGCAGATCAATGTGTGATGTGGTTGGTGAACTAGTCTGGGAAGTAAATCACCTGGTCTTCTTGAGACTTACGGGGTCTAGCCACTCCAAGGGATGGTAATCAGGCCAGCTCTGGTCTGCAAACCAGAGCAAACGACTCTGAGCGGCAAGGTCCGGCTCAGAGTGAACACCTGTCTCTGACCATCCTCGCTCACAGAGGACTCTTACTTCTGCAGCACTTATTACTAATCTATGTACTTCCCAGAGTTCATATTTACATTGGGAATTTTCCTTTCTTGTGGCCTTGTTTCATCTCCTTACCTATAGCAAGCCCCATCTTACTTTTCTCTCCCTTTTATTTAACACAGTATTAGCCATACTCAAATATTTGTTGAATCATAGCTGAATGATCCCTGTGGAGTCTCTAGCCTATGTCTGTCTCTGGAGTATGTACCTGATCTATATTATATCATTAACCCTCACCACCTCCTGGCCCACTTGTAACAGGTGAGAAAACTCAGGCTTGAAGCTGATATTAAAGAGTGTGATTCTTATAAGGTATCCAAGGTTATACAATCATTTGAAGGGCAGAAAAGAGATTCGCAGTCAAGTTTGCTTAACTCCAACCCTGCGCTCTTAACTCGCTACTGCTCTGCTGTCTGCTTCTCTGAATATGAATGGCCTAAGTCTCTGCCAAGATACCAAGTCCCAAGGCTTTCCTGTCATTGACATTGCCCCTTGCCCATGGTATTGTACAAGCAACAATATGCACAGAAAGGTGTATCTATACACAGAGACGTGGCTGACACAGAGCGGTGCAGACCCTGGCACCAGATTCTTCTGGATTCAAACCCATGTGTTTGCCATTTACTAGCTGTGTGTTCCCAGCCAAGACTGTCAGCCTCTCTGAATCTCAGTCTACTTATCTGTAGAATGAGGACACCGCCAGTTGTTTCTAAAGACTTGAAAGACTATATGTAGATCCTTAACGCAATGCCTGGACTGAGGTCAGGGCTCACACAGTGCAAATTGACATTATGATAAATACTGGCTGCTCCTGTGGTGCGGTTCCACAGAGGCAGCAGATCAATGTGTGATGTGGTTGGTGAACTAGTCTGGGAAGTAAATCACCTGGTCTTCTTGAGACTTACGGGGTCTAGCCACTCCAAGGGATGGTAATCAGGCCAGTGGTACATGGAAACCTAGTAGCTGCTGTCTATGATCAGTGGGCTTCCCTGGTGGCTCAGATGGTAAGGAATCTGCCTGCAATGCAGAGACCTGAGCTCGATCCCTGAGTCTGGAAGATCCCCTGGAAAAGGGAATGGCTACCTACTTCCGTATTCCTAGGGCTTCCCTGGTGGCTCAGATGGTAAAGAATCCACCTGCAATGCAGGAGACCCAGATCTTTGATAACTATCCATTTTTAGAATTCAGCGATAAATACAAAATGTTCAAATCCGCAAACCAGAGTCTTTTTTTCTTTTTCTTTTCCCTCAGTAACTTACTTTTCTGGGTAACTCTGAATGAGAAAGCTATCAGAGGGTAGGGGAGGGGTGATTAAGAACAAGCTCTTATCTAAGGGTGAAGATGTCTCTCCTAATTAAGAAACACATCACAAAAAGAATCTTATACTCAAACAATAGAAAAATATACAGAATCTAGAAGGAAACAAAACCAAACAAGCAGATAATTCCCCTAGAAACAGATAAGCTTGAATAACAGGCATCCGCAGGAGTAAAACCCACTCTGCCTTCAAGGATGAAAGCCAGGGGAGGGGAGGAAAGGCTTTCCCTGAGAAGCTGTGCAATTCCAAAACATCAGATTATGATTCAGGTTTATTTCCTGATAGGATTAAAGGTAGATTGATTGTCAAATTCAAAACATCCTCTTTTTTGATCTGAAGATTCAAGCAGGGGAGCCATTGTCTTTTCTCAATTGTTTTGCAAATTGATTACTCAGGGAAGTTATCACGTCCACCCTGGAGAGTGGCAGCTCTGTGCGCTCCATCCGAGGAGGGGTGCAGAGATGGCTACGGGGTCTCTGCCAGAGCCAAGACTCAGGCATGCGCATTTCAGTATCTGTTCCTTGAGCTCGGTTTTGAGGCTGCGAGGAGGAAGGATTCCTACAGCTGAGGCTCCTGGCTGGCTTTCTGACCCCTCTCAAGAGAGAAGCTCTCAGCTGCTTTCTTGAGCTGCAGAGCCAAGCTCACAGTTGGTTTCTGCTGCACCAGTCAGGCCCATGAAGAGCCAGGTCAAGGTTTCCAGCGTTTACTCTCTTTCCCCTGGGCTCATGGACGGTGTCATTCGGCACCCTTCCACAGTGCTCTGGTCATTTGCCTTCTAGTCCTTATACCCACCCCCTCCTGCCAGTTGGCCTGTAGTGGATAGACCCCTGCATGCTATTTCCCAATTGCTTTTGCCAACTGGCCTTGGCTGAGGTTTGGCCAGTTGAAGGAACAGGGAAGACTGGGGGCAGCGGGGTGAGTTATTTGAGCAGGGCTGCTGTAACAAAGCAAGCAAACCAGGTTCTCAGTTCTGGAGGCAGAAGCCTGAAATCAAGGGGTTGGTAGGGCTGGGCTCCCTCGGCAGCGTCTGGGGAGGGCATCTTCTTGCCTCATCCATCTTCTGTTGGTCCTGGGTGTCCTTTGTGTTCCTTGGTTTGGGGTTGCATCACTTCAACCCCCTGCTTCTGTGTTTGCCTTGCCTTCCGGCCTCCGCATGTCTCTGTGACTTTTCCTCTTCATCAATGGCATTAGCCATTGGATTTCCAAATAAAGTCACGCCTTCGGGTTGCAGATAAACATGCATATTTGAGGGCATTTACTCATGGTACGACACAGGGAAAGAAGGGTATCTCTTGTCCTTTCTGTGGATCAGATGCCCTCTCCAACAGCTGTCACCAAAGTCCACAACGATCCCAATTTCTGCCAGGTGACCTGAGAGGAACACCCGCTGCCTTTCTTCCAGGAGTGGCTGTAATTAATCTTACGGCTGCCTCAGCTTCCCCTGGTGTCTCTTCCAGCTCTAACACTTCTATCGATAATTTGCCATATTATATATAGCCATTAAATTATCTGGTGTGAGTCTTGTTTCTCTGGATAGACTCTGATTGACATTTATGGTTTGTAAGACCTTAGGCCAGATCTAAAAGGTGTGTTCTTGCCTGGGAAATTCCATGGACAGAGAAGCCTGGTGGGCTATAGTCCATGGGGCCACAGAATGGACATGACTGAGTGACTGAGCTCAAAAATGTGTGTGGAGGCATCCTGTGTAGGAATAAGTGTGCAAATGTGTCTCTGGTTCAAAAGGCAGCCACCTGGTTGCTGGATGACCTTCGGGGGGTTACTTAAGCTCTTGGTGCTTGAGCTTCTCCATTGGCAAAATCTGGATAATGGTACCTAACTAATTAGGATGCTGGGAGAAACAAGAAAATCCACTTAAAGTGTGTGCCTAGGTTCTAACTTATGGAAAGTGCTCTATACGTGTGTATTATCATGACGGTGATCATCCATCTGTGAGGCAGGAAGAAGCTGGGGTTCACTCACTCAACACTTATTTATTGAATACATACTATGTGCCCCATATTTGTGGTAGATGTTGGGGACGCTGTAAACAGAAATAAAGAAACTCTCTCCTCTTACAGAGTTTCCTCTTAGGAAGGAAATGGATGTCTGTCAGTGATGAGTACCAAAGAGGAGAAAAAATCAAGGGGGGGAACTTTGGCTAACGTCAATGTGCTGGAAGAATCATAGTTCTGCCTCATCCATCTTCTGTTGGTCCTGGGTGTCCTTTGTGTTCCTTGGTTTGGGGTTGCATCACTTCAACCCCCTGCTTCTGTGTTTGCCTTGCCTTCCGGCCTCCGCATGTCTCTGTGACTTTTCCTCTTCATCAATGGCATTAGCCATTGGATTTCAAATAAAGTCACGCCTTGGGTTGCAGATAAACATGCATATTTGAGGGCATTTACTCATGGTACGACACAGGGAAAGAAGGGTATCTCTTGTCCTTTCTGTGGATCAGATGCCCTCTCCAACAGCTGTCACCAAAGTCCACAACGATCCCAATTTCTGCCAGGTGACCTGAGAGGAACACCCGCTGCCTTTCTTCCAGGAGTGGCTGTAATTAATCTTACGGCTGCCTCAGCTTCCCCTGGTGTCTCTTCCAGCTCTAACACTTCTATCGATAATTTGCCATATTATATATAGCCATTAAATTATCTGGTGTGAGTCTTGTTTCTCTGGATAGACTCTGATTGACATTTATGGTTTGTAAGACCTTAGGCCAGATCTAAAAGGTGTGTTCTTGCCTGGGAAATTCCATGGACAGAGAAGCCTGGTGGGCTATAGTCCATGGGGCCACAGAATGGACATGACTGAGTGACTGAGCTCAAAAATGTGTGTGGAGGCATCCTGTGTAGGAATAAGTGTGCAAATGTGTCTCTGGTTCAAAAGGCAGCCACCTGGTTGCTGGATGACCTTCGGGGGGTTACTTAAGCTCTTGGTGCTTGAGCTTCTCCATTGGCAAAATCTGGATAATGGTACCTAACTAATTAGGATGCTGGGAGAAACAAGAAAATCCACTTAAAGTGTGTGCCTAGGTTCTAACTTATGGAAAGTGCTCTATACGTGTGTATTATCATGACGGTGATCATCCATCTGTGAGGCAGGAAGAAGCTGGGGTTCACTCACTCAACACTTATTTATTGAATACATACTATGTGCCCCATATTTGTGGTAGATGTTGGGGACGCTGTAAACAGAAATAAAGAAACTCTCTCCTCTTACAGAGTTTCCTCTTAGGGAAGGAAATGGATGTCTGTCAGTGATGAGTACCAAAGAGGAGAAAAAAATCAAGGACGGTGGGAAGTGTGAGCACTTTGGCTAACGTCAATGTGCTGGAAGAATCATAGTTCTGCAGAGATGCTCATGACTTACTCTCCTGGATGTCTGAGGATGCCAGGTTATGGAAAAGGGAATTAAAATGGCTGAACCTTGAGATGGAGAGAGGAGTTTGGATTATCCAGATGGGTTCAATTTATTTTTTAAATAATAATAAAAAAATGTTATTGCAGTATAGTTGCTTTGGGCTCCCCAGGGGACGCTATGCAGGAAATGGAAGAGACACGGGTTCAATCCCTGAGAAGATCCCCGGAAGAGGGCCCAGCAACCCTCTCCAGTATTTTTGCCCGGAGAATCCCAAGGACAGAGGATCCTGGGGGCCTATAGCCCATAGGGCCACAGAGAGTTGGACACGACTGAAGCGACGTAGCGTGAATGCATTGCTGCTTTACAATGTGGTGTAGGCTTCCGCAGGACAGCAAGGTGTATCAGTCATACGTATACATATTTCCCCTCTTGTTTGTATTTCCTTTCCATGTAGGTCACCAAAGAGCACTGAGTAGACTTCATGTAGGTCCAGTTTAATCAGGGTATGGACAAGTGGCAGAGGGAGTCAGGGAGATGGCAGCCAGAGAGGAGCCCGCCTCGACACTGAGGGCCCTGTAGAGGGAGCGGCCCTGAGCCAAGGAACATGGGTGGCCACCAAGACGTTGAAAAAGGCTAGGAAAGAGAGTGCCTCCTAGAGCCTCCAGAGGTGAGCATAGCCCTGCCAACGCCTTGATTAGCACATAGTGAGATCTGTGCCAAGCTTCTGGTCTACTGCAAGGTAACACAGTTGGGGTGTTTTAAGACATTAAATTTGTGGTGATTTGTTTTAGCAGCAATAGAAAGCAAATACAGTCACCCAAACGTGGTGGCTAGGTAAAGCTCTAGCAAATAAGCATACAGGATGCACCCCAAGTCTCAAAGAGGAGTCAGTTCATTTCTGGTTTAAAACACACATCCCTTTGGTATAAACATGGATGGAAGGCAGCCACGAGGCTCTGCCACTCGCCCGGAACTGTTCTGCCTGATGAAGCTTGTTTTGAAGGTCTAGACAAACCTCCCCAAAGTACAAGTTCCCATTGATCCCCCCAGAGGTTCTCTTGAAATTCGTTCTTGAATTTTATTCACTGGAGCCAACACAGTGAATCCTAAAAAATGCCATCTAGTATTTTGGGGGTTTTCTCTGATGCCCCTTCTAAAGTTCACGACAGTCCTGGGTAGTCTTATCCTCATTTTATAAAAGAGCTGAGAGTGATTTAAAGAGCTCACCAGGGCTTACCCTGGTGGTCCAGTGGATAAGGACACCACCTTGCAGTGCAAGGGGCGCCAGTTCGATCCCTGACCTGGGAAGATCCCACGTGCCGTGGAGCGGCTGGACCGATGTGTCCAATCACCGAGCCAGAGCTCTGGAGCGCATGCGCTCAGAGCCGGTGCTCTGCGACAACAGACGCCACTGCGATGGGAGGCCCGCAGGAGCCAAAGAACAAAGATGGATGAAAAATAGAGAAATGGAAGACCAATGGAAGTGGCCTGCCCGCTCCCCTCCCTCCCCAACCAGACCCCTGCCTAAAATAAATAAATAAAGAAATCTTTAAAAAAAAAAAAAAATAAATAAAGAGCTCACCATCCATTTTCAGAGGCCACTATCAGATCTTTAGAGAACTTCGGTTCTTTGTTCTTATGCCATGGCTAGAAAGTACTAGAGCCAGACTTGAGTATAACTCTTTTGTCATGGTCTGGCTTTTTAAAAATCGGAGTATAAATGGTTTATAACAGTCCATTCGTTTCTACTGCACCACAAAGTGAATCAGCCAGAAGTATACGTATATCCCCACCTCCCTCCTGCCCCCACCCTCTGGCTCAGCACAGAGCAGGAGCTGAGCTCCCCATGCCTCACAGCGGCTTCCCACTCGCCAGCTCTTCACACAGGGTGGTGCACAGAGGTCCGGCCCAACCTCTCAGTTTATTCCCTTCTCCTCCTCCCCTTGCGTGCCCTCCTACCCATCCTCTGCACCTGCCTCTCTATTCCTGCTTTGCAAATAGGTTCATCTGTACCATTTTCTAGATCCCACATACATGCATTAATATACAATATTTGTTTTTCTCTTTCTGGCTAACTCCTTTTTTGGGGAGGGGGGGAATGTCTACTGGTCTTTCATTTATATATTTCCATCCATCTTTGTTCTTTGGCCTGTGTGGGCCTCCCATCGCAGTGGCCTCTGTCATTGCAGAGCACCGGCTCTGGGCGCACGTGCTCCAGAGAACTGGCTCGGTAGTTGGACACATTCCTCCAGCTGCTCCGCTGCACGTGGGATCTTCCCAGGCCAGGGATCAAACCAGTTCCCCTTGCACTACAAGGCAGTGTCCCTACCCACTGGACCACCAGGGAAGCCCTGGCTAATTCCTTTTAATCCTACATCCAGAGAGGACCTCAGCCAACGCAGGTGCTCAACAAACATCTAGTGGAAGATACAGATTATTCCAAACCCCACATTCCTCCTACCACCCTCTGTGGTTGCAAAGTTCCGTCTTCCTTTGGCACACGGTTTTGAAATTAAGATTGATTTCAAAAGCATCCTGCCAAAGTCACTTTCCTGGTCCCAGTTCCTCTATGACCTCCCTGGAACCCACCACTCCCAGCGGTATCTTTCGGATGCAGCTTAGGAAATGACGATTTTCTGGTCTCCCGTCTCTCTTCACTATCTGGTGTGAAGTTTCAGAATGACATTTCCTTCCTCTTAATTTTTCCAGAAGACAAACAACATATTACTCAGGAGTTTTGCGTCAAACCCTAACACCTGATGCATCTGATAGGCAAGCTGTCCACTTTTTCTATCAGTGCAGTGAAGAAGCCTTATTGTTCCTCCTGCGCCTCGCCTTTCCACTATGAAATGCATCTCCTATTCCTCTTCACCTGTGTCCTTGGCAGCTCCCTTGGGTTCACGTGGCTTCTCAAACACTATTTGTCTTGTTCAAATTCTTTGGGGTCCAATATACATCATCGCTCTGTCATCCAGACGTGCACATGCCACACGGGCACATGGCTGAGTAGATAGGCAGACGTATTCCAACGAGGGATGTGGGTTAGGAAGGCCTTGCTATTGGAATAATTTTTATCTGGGAATCTTCTGTCCAAAAGTACTCCAACAGGATGCAGTTTTGCATCATAGAAGGAAATATGCCAATGGGTCAGTTTTTTTTTTTTTCTTTCTTTCCTGGTGGACACTTGACAGTTTAAACTGATGAAGGAAAGCAGAAAAGTACCCGGGGTGGACACAGCAGGATGTTCATTCAGGAGCAAACAGGCTCTAATAAAAGGCTGTTCTTAAGATTTCGTCCTGGCTTAGCCTGATCTCTTGGGCACTATAAATAAACAGATTATACAGAGCTAGGGTTCTACGGGGAAAAAAAGTCCAACTTCCTTTTCTATCCTCTTTTTTACCCTTCCCACTTTCCTTTTTAATTTTTTCTTTTAATTTCCAGTATGCCCAAAGTAAGACTTTCAGGAGCATAACAAATTATGGACTTCAGGCCTCACAATTTTTTCTCCAGGTGCATCCCCCTGCCACTACCCCGCCACATGCATATACACAATACACACTTCCATGCACACATATGCATACAGACCCGTGTATACACACACATCCAGATACCCTTTCTTTCATATTTCCATACCATGATGACAACACAAATGCAGTTTTTTCACAGAACTGGTGCTATTTTTAGACGAGATTATAGGAAATCTGCAGCACTAATAAATGGATGAGAAGCACAGAACTGCAGCACATGTAACACGCTGGCGTGAACACTAGTCTGGCCTTCAGCCAATGGACTGTGATTCGATGCTGCAGCAATGGAAGCAAGAGCACCGCTTGCAAAGGAATGATTAATAAGGTGACAGACTTTCAGACACTTATTTCCTATTCCTCAGTGCCCGTTCTAGGCATCCTGGCATGTTTTCTACTTTATTGGTAAGATCTCCTAGCCTGCTACTCCTTGGTATGCTCATGGACCTGCTGCAAATTATTTGGAGAGGTGGGTATTTGATTAACATTGCTTTTCTCTGTCACTCTAACAGACCTCGTCTGTTTCTCTGTGGCCACGAACGCTGGCACAGAACGACACCGTTATGCTTTCCCAAATCCAACAAGAGAGGAAATCTTTTCAGATGGAGTGATTAGCGTCTGCTGGTGATCCACCCATGGCCACTGAGTGCAACTTCTGGGGTCATGTGTTTTTCAGGGAAGTTCTGTCCCTCGCGTGGCATCTGCCCCCTCTGGGGTCACTGTGACTTTCCTTGGAGGTCAACCACTTGTGGGAGGGAGTGATAGATGGTCTCAAGCCCCCTCTCTGGGACACATGGATGGTGTGAGTCACCTGGGAAGATGATGTAAAATGACGTCCTGTAACATGATGGGATGGAGGGGGCATGGTCAACGTCCTCACCCGGGAGAGCCCCAGATTTTAAAACCAAGGGGTCATCCTAAGAAACCACTCAGTCCCACTCAAAATGGGTGGCTGGTTACTCCAGATGGAAGAGTTACCAGCTTGAGTGAAGGAAGCCAGGAGGGGGCGGGGACTATGGAGTCAGACGCAGGTCCACATGCCAGTGGGGCCCTACCAGCTCTGTGACCCTGGGTGACCCCTTAACCTCCTCAAACCTCTGTTATCAAAATGGGGTGCATGCCTAGTCTTAGGTAGCTTTTAAACGCTCTGTTACTTCTGAAGTTATACACAATACACACTTCCATGCACACATATGCATACAGACCCGTGTATACACACACATCCAGATACCCTTTCTTTCATATTTCCATACCATGATGACAACACAAATGCAGTTTTTTCACAGAACTGGTGCTATTTTTAGACGAGATTATAGGAAATCTGCAGCACTAATAAATGGATGAGAAGCACAGAACTGCAGCACATGTAACACGCTGGCGTGAACACTAGTCTGGCCTTCAGCCAATGGACTGTGATTCGATGCTGCAGCAATGGAAGCAAGAGCACCGCTTGCAAAGGAATGATTAATAAGGTGACAGACTTTCAGACACTTATTTCCTATTCCTCAGTGCCCGTTCTAGGCATCCTGGCATGTTTTCTACTTTATTGGTAAGATCTCCTAGCCTGCTACTCCTTGGTATGCTCATGGACCTGCTGCAAATTATTTGGAGAGGTGGGTATTTGATTAACATTGCTTTTCTCTGTCACTCTAACAGACCTCGTCTGTTTCTCTGTGGCCACGAACGCTGGCACAGAACGACACCGTTATGCTTTCCCAAATCCAACAAGAGAGGAAATCTTTTCAGATGGAGTGATTAGCGTCTGCTGGTGATCCACCCATGGCCACTGAGTGCAACTTCTGGGGTCATGTGTTTTTCAGGGAAGTTCTGTCCCTCGCGTGGCATCTGCCCCCTCTGGGGTCACTGTGACTTTCCTTGGAGGTCAACCACTTGTGGGAGGGAGTGATAGATGGTCTCAAGCCCCCTCTCTGGGACACATGGATGGTGTGAGTCACCTGGGAAGATGATGTAAAATGACGTCCTGTAACATGATGGGATGGAGGGGGCATGGTCAACGTCCTCACCCGGGAGAGCCCCAGATTTTAAAACCAAGGGGTCATCCTAAGAAACCACTCAGTCCCACTCAAAATGGGTGGCTGGTTACTCCAGATGGAAGAGTTACCAGCTTGAGTGAAGGAAGCCAGGAGGGGGCGGGGACTATGGAGTCAGACGCAGGTCCACATGCCAGTGGGGCCCTACCAGCTCTGTGACCCTGGGTGACCCCTTAACCTCCTCAAACCTCTGTTATCAAAATGGGGTGCATGCCTAGTCTTAGGTAGCTGAGAGGTTTACATAACACAAGTTATTTAAGTTGTAGAACACAATGCCCTCCCCCACTGCCACAATCACTTCTGAAGTTATAAAACCATCATGTCGGCAAAAATAAAAATAAGAGCTACCTCCAGCATTGGGCGAGATGAGGCAGACTGTTGCCGGGGAAAGTGTTTGTCCGTGGAAGAAACCGTGGACTCTGTACTTCTACGTAAATATCTCACGAGGTCCTATTCTGATGCAGAGTACGACTCACTGCTCTGTGATGGCCTATCTGGGAAATAATCTAAAGCACAGTGGACATATGTATATGTATAATTGATTCACTTTGTTGTACGCCTGAAACTAACACACACATAGGAGGAAATCATGAATTTTGGAGCCAGGAATTTTGGGGGCTCTAAGGTGGCTTGGGATGGGCTCTCAGAAGTGGGTCCTAAAACGCTGACGACGAATGACTCAAATTGTCCTCTCCATGGGGTCTCCTCCTTCTAGCTCCGCACATGGTTTTCCCAAGAAAGCAAGACTTCAACCAACAAGTCCGCTCCCTTCAACCATCTCCTGGCTGGACAGATGGTGCTTATATAAAAGACCCTGCCCTGCAGTAAAATTCTATTTTGGGGCCACATAACAATGACAATGACTGGGAACTCAGAATTTTTAATTAAATGTATTCCAGAGAGTACAGATTAAAGGCACTGAGCAAGAGAGTACTTAACGCTCACCGGCCAGCCCATGCCTGCTGAAGCAAAAATCTACCTGCCGGTGACGCTGTTAAGAATTGATATTTCCCGCATTAAAACAATACTCTAAATCACATTCATAACAATATAATGAGCAACACGATTCCTCGCACGCAGCATGCAAGGACTCTGCATTATTAATTACACCAACAGTGACTTCGTGCTGAGAACCGAACTCTAATTTTAGCTTTCAAGGTAAATGAACCTAAACGTGGGGGTTAGGGGAACCCCGCAGAGCAGGGTGGCCCATGCACAGCTCGCATCTCTGGTGATGCTGAGTAACAATGAGTGCCCTGTGCACAATGCCTTGGGGATGACATAGGTTCTCAAGTCCAAGCTTGAGTGAATTTGGCTGTGCTCCCACATTTCGTACATGGCAAAGCATGACGGCTATCTGAGCAATGCATATTCTATCTCAGGCTCCATCTTTAAACCCACAGGCCATCATGATACCTACTCTTGGATAAACTGAGCGGGAATGCCTTCCTGAGTCTCACCCAGCAGGTGTGGCCCTCAATTTTCAGCCCCTCTTTCAACACTATGGGCTGGCTTTGCAGGCCTCCTGCCTCTGGTACGTGATGTGCTTGGGTAAGGGAGAGGCTTGTTTTACTATCTCTAGTTTTGCTAAAGACCTATGCCAGTCCTGAGAAAGGAAACAGAATACTGAAACAATTGTTTGTTGTTCAATTGCTAAGTCCTGTTTGACTCTTTTGCGACCCCATGGACTATAGAACACCAGGCTGCTCTGTCCATGGATCCTCCAGGCAAGAATACTGGGGTGGAGAGACCTCCCTGGTGGTCCAGTGGTTAGGGATCCACTTGCCAACGCAAGGGACATGGGTTCGATCCCTGGTTCGGGGAGGCATCTGAGCCCCTCTGCCACAAGTACTGAGCCCACACTCTAGAGCCTTCGAGTTGCAACTACTGAAGCCCGTGCACCCTGGAACCCATGCTCTGTAATAGGAGAAGCCACTGCAGCGAGAAGCTCTCCCATCGCAACTAGAGTAGTTCCCACTTGCCACAACTGGAGAAAGCCTGCACACAGCAACGAAGACCCAGCACAGCCACAGAAAAAGAAAAGAATACTGGAGTGGGTAGCTTTCTCCAGGGGATCTTCCTGATCCAGGGATTGAACCCAAGTCTCCCGCATGGCAGGTGGGTCCACAACCACTGAGTGACTGGGGGAAACCCACTGAAAAAGAGTAGTTATAATTTACATTCCTCGAGAAGCATAAAGGGCACTCATTTTTGTCTGTTTTCACAAACACTATGTCTTACCCTCGAAGAAATAAGTTTGCCAGTTGGATAGATACAGAGTGATAGGAAGCTGCTCTGTTAATTTGTCAGCATGAATTCTGAAGAGCACAGCTTGGCTGAGGTGGCCACAAGGAAGAGGATTTAGACTCAGAAAGGATTAGGTCAGGTTCAGATGATCTTTCTGGGGGACCCCTGGCTCTCCACCTGTCCCCAGGCTACCCTGCCTCCCTCATCAATAACATCTTTCCCACACTGCCCTTTAGCTTGAGATCTCTCTGCTCAGAATGCCTGGAACAGGCATTCCTCACCAGAATCTAGGCCTTTAGTGTTTTCTTACTCTTTTGGGTTAAAGTCAAAAAACAGTGATAATTTTAAACGACTGTTTCCCAAGGTTTTATCAGAGATTAGACGGACATTAGGCTAGCTTCTGAGGATGCTGAAATAAATAAGCCCTGTTCCCTAACTCAGAGGAGCTCAAGGTCCAGGAAGGAAGATGCACAAGTGAAAAGCAAAGTCATCAAATGTAATTCATTGTTAAAAGTGGAAACACAAATAACCTCTGTGTAGAAGTCTAGAAGTCTTACTCTATCTAACCCAGTTCCGCCTGATGATGCACAAGCAGGGTAAGAAAAAGTAATGCCTCCTGTTGCAACTTTATGATCTGGCCCTTGTGAAGGGGAGTGTCTCATCTGGGTCTTACTAACTGAGTGAGACTGCCATGATCTGACTCGCAGCGCTCTGGCCGGTCTTAACACCAAGGACAGACGTGGCGAGGATGCCTTGGCTCCAGGAAGGGAATTGTTCTCTCTTCTCTGTGAGGGTCAGAAAGGACTCCCCACAGAGATGGAGATGCACCAGGTAGTGATAGCATAGTGTATTTGTAGAGTGTCTGATGCAACTGCTGAGGAGGATGGACAGAATATGAAGCCCAGGGCCTGTAGCATGTTTGTGTGTGTGTGTGTGTGCGTGTGTGTGTGTGAAGTCACTTCAATCGTGTCTGCCTCTTTTAGACCCTATGGGCTGTAGCCCACCAGGCTCCGCAGTCCACGGGATTCTCCAGGCAAGAATACTGGAGTGGGTACCGTGCCCTCCTCCAGGGAATCTTCCTGACCCAGGGATTGAACCCATGTCTCTTACGTCTCCTGCATCAGCAGACGGGTTCTTTACCCCTGGAACTACCTGGGAAGTCCATGTCCTATTGTATATTTTGTAGATAGTAACAAGCATTTGGCAAAAAAATAAAAACAGAGTCCACAAGGAAGAGGATTTAGACTCAGAAAGGATTAGGTCAGGTTCAGATGATCTTTCTGGGGGACCCCTGGCTCTCCACCTGTCCCCAGGCTACCCTGCCTCCCTCATCAATAACATCTTTCCCACACTGCCCTTTAGCTTGAGATCTCTCTGCTCAGAATGCCTGGAACAGGCATTCCTCACCAGAATCTAGGCCTTTAGTGTTTTCTTACTCTTTTGGGTTAAAGTCAAAAAACAGTGATAATTTTAAACGACTGTTTCCCAAGGTTTTATCAGAGATTAGACGGACATTAGGCTAGCTTCTGAGGATGCTGAAATAAATAAGCCCTGTTCCCTAACTCAGAGGAGCTCAAGGTCCAGGAAGGAAGATGCACAAGTGAAAAGCAAAGTCATCAAATGTAATTCATTGTTAAAAGTGGAAACACAAATAACCTCTGTGTAGAAGTCTAGAAGTCTTACTCTATCTAACCCAGTTCCGCCTGATGATGCACAAGCAGGGTAAGAAAAAGTAATGCCTCCTGTTGCAACTTTATGATCTGGCCCCTTGTGAAGGGGAGTGTCTCATCTGGGTCTTACTAACTGAGTGAGACTGCCATGATCTGACTCGCAGCGCTCTGGCCGGTCTTAACACCAAGGACAGACGTGGCGAGGATGCCTTGGCTCCAGGAAGGGAATTGTTCTCTCTTCTCTGTGAGGGTCAGAAAGGACTCCCCACAGAGATGGAGATGCACCAGGTAGTGATAGCATAGTGTATTTGTAGAGTGTCTGATGCAACTGCTGAGGAGGATGGACAGAATATGAAGCCCAGGGCCTGTAGCATGTTTGTGTGTGTGTGTGTGTGCGTGTGTGTGTGTGAAGTCACTTCAATCGTGTCTGCCTCTTTTAGACCCTATGGGCTGTAGCCCACCAGGCTCCGCAGTCCACGGGATTCTCCAGGCAAGAATACTGGAGTGGGTACCGTGCCCTCCTCCAGGGAATCTTCCTGACCCAGGGATTGAACCCATGTCTCTTACGTCTCCTGCATCAGCAGACGGGTTCTTTACCCCTGGAACTACCTGGGAAGTCCATGTCCTATTGTATATTTTGTAGATAGTAACAAGCATTTGGCAAAAAAATAAAAACAGTCCAGGCTGAGGTAGTTTGGAATAAAATATTGAATGAACTATAATGAAGCAAATTTTTTGCATGAATTCTCAAAGTTATCAGCTGAATTCCCAAGAGGAGGATATAGGATTTCCCAAATGTATTGCTAGGTTGAACCCTTATTTTTTTAACCAAATTTGCCATTTTTGTAGATAAATCACAGTCAAATAGTGGGAATTTGTTATGATCCAACTTAACATTTTACCACCAAGCTCTTTGATCAGAGACTTCTGTTTTGGAGAACAGTTTGCAAAGTATGAGCATAAGCATTTTTCCATCCAAAACAGAACCCCTTGTGAAGTGGAAATGTGTCATATTTTCCTTGTATACCATCCCCACTTCCAGACTAATCTGTTTAATAAAACCTTTCGAAATCAGGCAAAGACTTTTCTCCAGGGCAAGAAGATCGACCTACGAGTAGCAGAAATGTTTCCAGGTCACCCCTGTACTCGAGGGTATAATAAGCAAAAAAGAGAGCCGGATCAACGGACAGTCCAAGACGAATAGGCTGGATTCAGTGTTGGCCTATCGCAGGCCTCACCTCTGCACCTTTATTGGAAGGACTGAAGCTGACGCTGAAGCTCCAGTACTTTCGCCACCTGATGCGAAGAGCTGAGTCATTGGAAAAGACCCTGATGCTGGGAAGACTGAAGGCAGGAGGAGAAGGGGACCGTGGGAGGAGGTGGTTGGATGGCATCGCTGCCTCAGTGGAGAGGAGTCTGGGCAGACGCCGGGAGCTGGTGGAGGACAGGGCAGCATGGCGTGCTGCCGTCCACGGGGCGGGAAAGAGGAGCACAGGACTGAGTGATGGAGCAGCAGCAAGGGCTTTTCTTCTGGAGTTGTGTTAGAATTGTGTCAGTCCCTCAGTCATGTTCGACTCTGCAACCCCATGGACTGTAGCCCGCCAGGCTCGTCTGTCCATGGGATTCTCCAGGCAACGGTGCTGGAAGGGTTGCCATTCCCTCCTCTGAGGCACCTTCCTGACCCGGGGATGGAACCCCGGTCTCCCACATTGCAGGCAGCTTCTTTACCGTAAATCTCAGCCATCAGGGAAGCCCTTAAGTCATATTAATATATTGCCTTTCTGGAGATTTTTTAAAAGTTGACTTTTTATTGTTATATGATATCAAAAACCATATTCTTGTGACTACGGGTCTGTGTCTTTTTAAGGAGAGAGAGCCACTCTCCCTTTTGATTCCTAGAAACATCAGCCTTTTGTTTGTTCCTCTGAGTGACCACAAAAGAACCCCCGTCCCCCCTCACCGGGGTGACTTTGTCAGTCACTAAGTAACGCCTGTTGCTCTGGATCACCCTTCTTTTAGGAGGGAAAATGTAGATTTCCTTAGATTCTTCCTCCTGCCTGAAGACCTCTGTATAGAAATACTGCTTCCTGGGGAGGGATAATTCCAGAGGGAAAAGTGCATGTGTGAAATAAATTCCAGGAAAAAAGTTCTTTTAAACTCACAACAGCCTGGTCTGTGTTCCCTTCTTTGCTTCTTTACTGAGAAAAGTTCTCCTGTGACTGAGAGCAGGAGGGTGTGGGGAATTGGGGGTAACAGGGTCTGAGGTCAACACTAGCTACTCTAGGGATTTCCCTGATGGTGGTTCCGTGGCTAAAACTCCATGTACCCAATACAGGAGGCTGAGGTTCAATCCCTTGTCAAGAAACTAGATCCCACACGTCACGGCTTAAAAAAACAGTCCCCCACGCCACAGCTAAGACCTGGTGCAGCCAAAAAGAAAGAAAGAAAAAAAACCCCACAGCACTAGCCCCTCTTACTGTTTTATGTGGTTACAAATCACAGCAGTTTACAAAGAGTTCTCTTGGAGGATGGATTACTGTTCCGAATGTCCCCATAACCATCCAAAAGGGAGCGTCAACGAAGGTTCCTCCTCCTTTGACAGGCAGTCAAAGCGAGACGCTGATGTGACCAGCGGTGGCCAGGGCTGCAGCGGGATTCGACTCCGGGTCCTCTGCTCTCTGTCCTTGGCTGCCCCTGGTTTCTGAAGCCCCCATTCCACTGAGTAGCTCACAGCACAGGGCACAGCAGTTACCTATTTTAGGGGGGAACCCCAAGGGTAAGAAAGTGAGTCCAACTGTTGAGGGAGGACTCTTCCTTTAGTTTACATCAGGGCTAGGGTACAGGTGAGACTGGGCCTTGGATCCAGGTGACATGGCATTCTGGTGACCGCGGAGGTGGGCTGTGAATGTGACTTGGCGAGGACCTCTCCACGAGGGCGATGGTCCCCAGGAGTCACCCCCGAGCCTGGCCCTTGTTGGGCTCCAGTCCTGGGATGTCTCATCTGCCTACTTTATGCCACAAAAGAGGAAAGAGTGGTCACTCCCTGGTGGGCCTAGAGGATGTTTTTAAGCAACAAACCCTGTCCTGCCTTCTACCAGCATCAAGGAAGCATTAAAAATAAAGATGTGGGGCCTCCCTGGTGGTCCAGTGGTAAAGAGTCCGCCTTGCAGTGCAAGGGGCACCGGTTCAATCCCTGGCCTGGGAAGATCCCATGGGCCACAGAACAGCTGGACCGGTGTGTCTGATTATGAGCCGGTGCTCTGGAGAGCATGCGCCCAGAGCCGGTGCTCTGCGACAACAGAGGCCACTGCACTGGGAGGCCCACACAAGCCAAAGAATAAAGATGGATGAAAACAAATAAATAAACAACCAATAAGAGAGGCCAAAATTAAAATAAATAAATAAAGATGTGAGTGGATAAAGAACATGTGGTACATACTTAGGGCTTCCCTGGTGGTCCAGTGGGTAAAGAGTCTGCCTTGCAGTGCAAGGGGCACCAGTTTGATCCCTGGCCTGGAAGAATCCCACATGCTGCAGAGCAGCTGGACCAGTGTGTCCAGCTAGGGGCCAGCGCTCTGGAGAGTATGCGCCCAGAGCTGGTGCTCTGCAGTGAGAGAGGCCACTGCAGTGGGAGGCCCACATGGGCCAAGGAATACAGATGGATGGAAATAAATGGGTAAAAAATCAACAAAAGAGGCCACAATTAAAAAAAAATAGGTGTGGTACATATTTACAAAATGGAATATTGCTCAGTCATTATAAGGAATGAAGTAACGCCATTAACAGCACTGTGGAGGAACCTAGAGATCATCATACTGCGTGAAGTAAGTCAGAAATACAAACATCATTTATTACTTATATGTGGAATCAAGAAGAATGAAACAACTTATTTACAAAACAGAAACACTAAGAGATAAACTTATATTACTGGGGAAGTGGGTGCGAGCGGTTAGGGAGTTTTGGCTAGACATGTACACATTGTTGTATTTAGAATGGATAACCAATACTGTACAGCACAGGGCACTCTGCTCAATGCTATATAACGACCTAATTAGAAAGAGAATTCAAAAAAGAATACATACATGTCTATGGAAAGCTGAATCACTTTGCTCTACAGCTGAAACTAACACATTTTTAATTGACTGTACTCTGAAATAAAATAAAAATATAAGAATATGAAAAAGTATATATACATGTGTATGTATAATTTATAGGGATAAATCAGGAGTTTGGGATTAGCAGATACAAACAAAACACATAAACAACAAGGCGCTATGGTATAGCACAAGGAACTGTAAAAGAAGAGTGAGCACCGAAAAATTGATGCTTTCAAACTATGGTGCTGGAGAAGACTCTTGGGAGTCCCTGCAACAGCTAGGAGGCCAAACCAGTCAGTCTTAAAGGAAGTCAACCCTGAATATTCACTGGAAGGACTGATGCTGTAGCTGAAGCTTCAGTATTTTAGCCACCAGATGCGAAAAGGCAAGTCACTGGGAAAGACCCTGATGCTGGGAAAGAGGGAGGGTGGCAGGAGAAGAGTGACAAAGGATGAGATGGTTGGATGGTCCAGTGGGTAAAGAGTCTGCCTTGCAGTGCAAGGGGCACCAGTTTGATCCCTGGCCTGGAAGAATCCCACATGCTGCAGAGCAGCTGGACCAGTGTGTCCAGCTAGGGGCCAGCGCTCTGGAGAGTATGCGCCCAGAGCTGGTGCTCTGCAGTGAGAGAGGCCACTGCAGTGGGAGGCCCACATGGGCCAAGGAATACAGATGGATGGAAATAAATGGGTAAAAAATCAACAAAAGAGGCCACAATTAAAAAAAAATAGGTGTGGTACATATTTACAAAATGGAATATTGCTCAGTCATTATAAGGAATGAAGTAACGCCATTAACAGCACTGTGGAGGAACCTAGAGATCATCATACTGCGTGAAGTAAGTCAGAAATACAAACATCATTTATTACTTATATGTGGAATCAAGAAGAATGAAACAACTTATTTACAAAACAGAAACACTAAGAGATAAACTTATATTACTGGGGAAGTGGGTGCGAGCGGTTAGGGAGTTTTGGCTAGACATGTACACATTGTTGTATTTAGAATGGATAACCAATACTGTACAGCACAGGGCACTCTGCTCAATGCTATATAACGACCTAATTAGAAAGAGAATTCAAAAAAGAATACATACATGTCTATGGAAAGCTGAATCACTTTGCTCTACAGCTGAAACTAACACATTTTTAATTGACTGTACTCTGAAATAAAATAAAAATATAAGAATATGAAAAAGTATATATACATGTGTATGTATAATTTATAGGGATAAATCAGGAGTTTGGGATTAGCAGATACAAACAAAACACATAAACAACAAGGCGCTATGGTATAGCACAAGGAACTGTAAAAGAAGAGTGAGCACCGAAAAATTGATGCTTTCAAACTATGGTGCTGGAGAAGACTCTTGGGAGTCCCTGCAACAGCTAGGAGGCCAAACCAGTCAGTCTTAAAGGAAGTCAACCCTGAATATTCACTGGAAGGACTGATGCTGTAGCTGAAGCTTCAGTATTTTAGCCACCAGATGCGAAAAGGCAAGTCACTGGGAAAGACCCTGATGCTGGGAAAGAGGGAGGGTGGCAGGAGAAGAGAGTGACAAAGGATGAGATGGTTGGATGGCATCACCAGCTCAACATGAGTCTGAGCAAGCTCCAGGAGACCGTGAGGGATAGGGGAGCCTGGTGCTCTCTGCGACAGTCCATGGGTCGCAAACAGTCAGACACAGCTTAGCGACCGAAAAACAATCATAAACCATCATGGAAAGAAATCTGAAAAAGAATATATAACGGGATCACTTTGCTGTATACGAGAACCTAACACAACATTGAAGACCAATTATATTCCACTTACAAAATAAAAGAATAAAGACTAACTTTGTGAGTTGGGCTGTTGAGCATTACGTGTGACTTGAGACATGCAGACTCCCTGCTCTGTGCCCAGAGCCTTCAGATCCTGCTACGCTGACTGCTTCCCTTTTCTGTCCACTGGAAGGAAGCCAGAAAAGTCTGAGAAACAAAAACTATCACAATAGCAAGGATTCCGCGGGAGATGAGGCGTGCTCTCCTGAAGCATCATTCCCTGCTGCCTTTCCCCTTTCCCTTCCCACTGTTCTCATCCAGGTTCACTGATCCAGGTGTTTCTGCACCCCATTTGTGGAGCACCTGCTACGTGCACATCCGTCATCAGAAGAGGATTCCCTAGTCAGTCAGCTCAAACCAGCTGTGTGAGCTGGAACACAAAGCCTCCTCGAAGCTGCCGTTTCCTCACCTGGGAAATACCAGTTTGTGAGACTCACTCACTAATTCATTTATTCCTTCACTCACTAAAGGTTTACTGAGCTCCTTACTCTGTTTACTAAGCACCTACTCTGTGCTAGGTAGTATTATTAAGCACTTCAGGGTGTAATTTTCCTTTGACCATCAAGACAACCAGAGGCAGTCCTTTTTGTTATGCTGATGTTAAAGATGATGAAATAGAGGGAAATACAATTGAAATAACTCTTTCACAGTCACATCACCAGTAAGTGGTTGAACTGGACTAGGAATTCACACTCAGTCATCCTGTGCCAGTCCTGGTAAATAAAGCATTTAACACTCAGTCCCTGATCTGAAGATGCCCACAGCTTGGTAGGCGTGAAAACGGTTGGGATATGTACTCACAGGTTTGCAACAGAGCTATGACATACGGAGGGGCCCCCTGCTGTCTTAGAACTGGAGGTCAAGGAAACCTTAACAAATGGGAGATTTCAGGTGAAACCTTGAAGGACATGTGTATTTTCTTGATGAAGGAAGGGAGAGAAGGTGGGGGAAGGCATTCAGGCAAAGGAAGAAAGGGGTACAAAGGCACAGGAAAGATCAGACACATTTGGGAAATTATCAGGAGTTCAGCAAGGTTGGAACCGAGGATATTTACAAGAAAGAGGAGGGAAACGAAGCTCAAACGATAAGCAGGAGCTTTCATTTTCCCTGGTCACATACACAGGCCAGAGCAGTCTCGGCCCTCATCCATGCTGGTAACCATGGTGATGATAGTGATGATGGTAATAGATTGCATTTGCACAACACCCAGCGGTTTATGAAACACGATCACATACATTAGAGTACATCATTTGATCCCATGGAGAAGGTAGCACAGGGAGGATTTTTATTCCCTTTACACAAAAATAGTTTAACTTCCAATTGCTTCCAGGGGTTTGTGCCAGATGTACTCAGCCACCCCCAAAGGCAGTGTTTTTAGTCTGTCTGTTTTGCATTTGGAGTCCAGGAGTCTACTGTTATTTCTGTTATCTGGTAAGAAAGAAAACAGTCACACCCACTAAACGTTGCCCTTAACTCTGGCAGAGTTGGTTTTAGCCAAATAACAGTAACCACGTGCTCCCCTGAATCTCCCAATTCACCACACTTGTAGATGAGCCAAAGTCACATGACTAGCTCTGACCAACGGGCTGGGACTAGAAGTGTTGTGTCATTTCCGGTTAAGGTAGTTCCTTCTTTTCTCGCAATTGCTTGCCCCCCGACACAAGGGAACATCTTGCGTTCTAGATGCTAGGGCTTCCAGATGGCAGAGGGTGGCCAGCTCAAGCTGGATTTTTAAAGCATGAAACAAGTCTTTATTGGGTCAGGTCAACTGCAATTTGGGGTCTTATCTTTACTCTGTCATAGCCTAACCTGTCCTACCTAAAACAATTTTCAGAATGTTGGCATTGATTCCTTACTTTCTGTTGGTCTTTATCTCCGGTTGGCACATGCCTTCTGGAGAACAGAGACAAACAGAAGTATTCCAGAAAACATGCTGTGGCTAATCTCATATTAAGATGGGCTGAGATCACTTCTCTTTCTTGCTCAAAAGTCCTCTAAGATTTTCCACTGCTCCAGCAGATGTCTGAATTGCTGAGCCTGGCAGGTCAGGTATTTTGTAATCTATTCATCTTTGTGTTTTATTTCCCATCAGCATTTCCTCCTCAATTTACTCTCCAGTCTCAGTGCACCACGTAGAGAGTCCCGGCATATGTCCTTCAAGAATAGTTTACAGCCTGCCTCCCTCCTACTGGAGTGTAAGTTCCTGGAAAGCAGAGCTGTGTGATCACTTGGGAAGAGAAAGTATTCCTATGAAAAGCCTGGCACAAAAGGAATGTACATGGGACTGAATGCCATTGAACACTGGATCTGTGAGAAAGGACTGCTTTGATTGGCAGACTTTTAGACTCCCAGGGCAGTTTAGCTGATTTTTAAAATGATGCCATTTAGGTACTGATGAAACCATTCGTAGGGTAGATAGGGAGATGCTGGCCCAGAGGACAGACTTATGTATGGACACAGTGGCAGCTAGGGAAGGAGAAGGTGGGGTAAATGGAAAGAGTAGCATTGAAATATACAAAATATACAGCAAATAAGTACGCAAAATAGATAGCTAATGGGAAGTTGCTGTGTAACACAGGGAACTCTGTCTGGGGCTCTGTGACAACCTAGAGGGGTAGGATGGGGTAGGAGGCCAATGGGAGGTTCAAGAGCGGGGGGAACATGTGCATATCTATGGCTGATCCATGCTAATGTATGGTAGAAACCAACACAGCATTAGAAAGCAATCACCCTCTAGTTGTGTAGGTGTGTGCTGGCTGCTTTAATAGGGGCTCAAGGACTTCTCTAATGAGATAATTGCAGAAAAGACAGGAAAGAAGAATGCTCCATCAACACCCAGGGGAAAAGTAGCCAAGGAAGTGGGGACTGTGAATGGTCAAAGACCATGCTTGGCACTCAAAGTTGGTGACTGAAGGATGGAGAAGGAGATGGGTACAGTTGGATGGAATCTGGACCATATAGAGCTTCATGGACCAAGTTAAGGACTTTGGATTTCATTCCGAGATGGGGAAACATTGGAGAGCTTTGAGCCGAGGTGCTGCAACATTATTCATTTTAAGCTTATAGTGATACATCTCGCTGCTGGGGAGACAATAGACTCTTTTCTATCTGTTTTCTATTCAGAAACAAGGAAAGCAATTGGTTTGGCTGCAGGAGAGGTAAAGAGCCATCAGATTCAAAACATAGTTTAAAGATGGACCAGCAGGATTTCCCAGTGGGATGGAGGAGATCTGTGGGGTTAAAATGGCTGCAGAAAGGGGGAGAGCCTTTTTAAGACTCCCTGAAAACCCTCCCTCCTACTGGAGTGTAAGTTCCTGGAAGGCAGAGCTGTGTGATCACTTGGGAAGAGAAAGTATTCCTATGAAAAGCCTGGCACAAAAGGAATGTACATGGGACTGAATGCCATTGAACACTGGATCTGTGAGAAAGGACTGCTTTGATTGGCAGACTTTTAGACTCCCAGGGCAGTTTAGCTGATTTTTAAAATGATGCCATTTAGGTACTGATGAAACCATTCGTAGGGTAGATAGGGAGATGCTGGCCCAGAGGACAGACTTATGTATGGACACAGTGGCAGCTAGGGAAGGAGAAGGTGGGGTAAATGGAAAGAGTAGCATTGAAACATACAAAATATACAGCAAATAAGTACGCAAAATAGATAGCTAATGGGAAGTTGCTGTGTAACACAGGGAACTCTGTCTGGGGCTCTGTGACAACCTAGAGGGGTAGGATGGGGTAGGAGGCCAATGGGAGGTTCAAGAGCGGGGGGAACATGTGCATATCTATGGCTGATCCATGCTAATGTATGGTAGAAACCAACACAGCATTAGAAAGCAATCACCCTCTAGTTGTGTAGGTGTGTGCTGGCTGCTTTAATAGGGGCTCAAGGACTTCTCTAATGAGATAATTGCAGAAAAGACAGGAAAGAAGAATGCTCCATCAACACCCAGGGGAAAAGTAGCCAAGGAAGTGGGGACTGTGAATGGTCAAAGACCATGCTTGGCACTCAAAGTTGGTGACTGAAGGATGGAGAAGGAGATGGGTACAGTTGGATGGAATCTGGACCATATAGAGCTTCATGGACCAAGTTAAGGACTTTGGATTTCATTCCGAGATGGGGAAACATTGGAGAGCTTTGAGCCGAGGTGCTGCAACATTATTCATTTTAAGCTTATAGTGATACATCTCGCTGCTGGGGAGACAATAGACTCTTTTCTATCTGTTTTCTATTCAGAAACAAGGAAAGCAATTGGTTTGGCTGCAGGAGAGGTAAAGAGCCATCAGATTCAAAACATAGTTTAAAGATGGACCAGCAGGATTTCCCAGTGGGATGGAGGAGATCTGTAAGAGAAAGAAGGAAGTTGGAAAAAAAGCCAATGGTACCCGTCTGAGGGTGCTTAGGAAAGACAACTGTGGGCAAGGGTGGGCGAATCAGTCCAATTATGAGTGTGAAGAACTGGACATTTCTGATAGAGTTCCAAGTGGACGTGTTGAGCAGGCAGCTGAAGAGACGGGGATGGAATTGAAAGTAGAGTCGAGGCAGGAACTCGAGATTTACTTGTCAGCTTAGAGATTGTACTGACAGGCATGGGACTAGATGAGTTCCCCTAGGAAAAAAAAGGTATAAAAAAGAGACAAGAAGAAAACCATGCACTGATTCCTGGGGCAAGAGATTGAGAAAGGGCAGCCAGTGTGGGAGAAAGAGAGCCAAGAGAGCATAAATCAAGAGGCAAAAGGTTTCAAGAAGCATGAATTAAATCAAAGGAAGGGATTGTTGTTATTGTTTTTCAGTTCTTAAGACATATCGGACTTTATGCAGCCCCATGGATGACAGCGGCCAGGGTTCCATGTCCTCCACTACCTCCCGGAGTTTGCTCAAGTTCATGTCCAGTGAATCAGTGATGCCATCCAACCATCTCGTCCTCGGTTGTCCTCTTCTCCTGCCCTCAATCTTTCCCAGCATCAGGGTTTTTTCCCAGTGAATGGGCTCTTTGCATCAGGTGGCAAAATACTGGAGCTTTAGCTTCAGCACTAGTCCTTCCAATGAATGCTCAGGGCTGATTTTCTTCAGGACGGACTGGTTTGGAAGGGATAGCCAGATTGTATTTCTCCTCCCCTCAGATTCCTTTTTCCCAGGGACTGAAGGATGGAGAAGGAGATGGGTACAGTTGGATGGAATCTGGACCATATAGAGCTTCATGGACCAAGTTAAGGACTTTGGATTTCATTCCGAGATGGGGAAACATTGGAGAGCTTTGAGCCGAGGTGCTGCAACATTATTCATTTTAAGCTTATAGTGATACATCTCGCTGCTGGGGAGACAATAGACTCTTTTCTATCTGTTTTCTATTCAGAAACAAGGAAAGCAATTGGTTTGGCTGCAGGAGAGGTAAAGAGCCATCAGATTCAAAACATAGTTTAAAGATGGACCAGCAGGATTTCCCAGTGGGATGGAGGAGATCTGTAAGAGAAAGAAGGAAGTTGGAAAAAAAGCCAATGGTACCCGTCTGAGGGTGCTTAGGAAAGACAACTGTGGGCAAGGGTGGGCGAATCAGTCCAATTATGAGTGTGAAGAACTGGACATTTCTGATAGAGTTCCAAGTGGACGTGTTGAGCAGGCAGCTGAAGAGACGGGGATGGAATTGAAAGTAGAGTCGAGGCAGGAACTCGAGATTTACTTGTCAGCTTAGAGATTGTACTGACAGGCATGGGACTAGATGATTTCCCCCTAGGAAAAAAAAGGTATAAAAAAGAGACAAGAAGAAAACCATGCACTGATTCCTGGGGCAAGAGATTGAGAAAGGGCAGCCAGTGTGGGAGAAAGAGAGCCAAGAGAGCATAAATCAAGAGGCAAAAGGTTTCAAGAAGCATGAATTAAATCAAAGGAAGGGATTGTTGTTATTGTTTTTCAGTTCTTAAGACATATCGGACTTTATGCAGCCCCATGGATGACAGCGGCCAGGGTTCCATGTCCTCCACTACCTCCCGGAGTTTGCTCAAGTTCATGTCCAGTGAATCAGTGATGCCATCCAACCATCTCGTCCTCGGTTGTCCTCTTCTCCTGCCCTCAATCTTTCCCAGCATCAGGGTTTTTTCCCAGTGAATGGGCTCTTTGCATCAGGTGGCAAAATACTGGAGCTTTAGCTTCAGCACTAGTCCTTCCAATGAATGCTCAGGGCTGATTTTCTTCAGGACGGACTGGTTTGGAAGGGATAGCCAGATTGTATTTCTCCTCCCCCCCCCCCCTCATCCTCGCCACTCCCTCCTTCCTTCTCTTCCTCCTTCCCCAGTTAGTCTGAGATCCTGCAGGCTGGCTATCCTTTGGGCCTCTTCATAGAACTGAGCACTGTTTTCTCCTGATACCTCCCAAGGCATGCAAAGACCTAGTGGATAAAGATATCTCAGTACAAAATAGATAAAATCATATCCAAGTACCAAATGCCTCCCTTGCCCTCTGTTATTATAATATAGCATGGCTGGTACTTTGCTTCCAACTTCTACCCAGGGAGAATTGAAAAGGCACTCCACGTGAAGGTTCAGCATCATCAGAATGTGCACATGATCAGCATAAACGTCTCATTCTAGAGCAATCCACTTCAATGATATATTTAATTCAGCTGAGCACTCCCCAAAGGAGGATTATTCTGTATTCACCCACAAAAGTATTTCCGATAACCTCATGGGGACAATGATTTGCCAAAATTCACGCAACTACTCTTCTATTAATGCAGAAAAACTTGAAGGTTATTAAGTTCCTGCTTCTTACAGCCCCTGCAGTTACAAATAAAGCAGCTAAAGAGAACAAACCCTGCCCCTACCACCTTCTTTCCTAATCCCCAGTCATCTTTATGCAAGAACGCTGTGACAAATGGTACTTTTCATCTTTTTAGCACACCCCTTCTCCGATTACAGATTTAGATGGATAACATGACCACAAGAGTTAAGCCCCCAAAGCAGATGATTGCCTCTGGCACCCACCGTATGCAATTCCGGTGAACTTTCCATGCACCAAATGAAATAATTGCAACAGGGAAGTCTAACTCTGCAAGTGAATTTATAAAAATTAAAAGGTCTGAGAGGTAATGCTCATGGACCCATTTGTCACATTTTTACTCATTAAGATTTAATTGAAATGAACTCTAGTAACTGTAAGAAAAGTTACATTCTTATTTTAGACTAGCAGATAAAAGAAGGGAATTTTTTAAGTATCCAGAATCCACTTGGGGTCAGTTCCATGCCCTGCTGTTTCACAACGGACCCACATGCGATTTTCTTCAGGACGGACTGGTTTGGAAGGGATAGCCAGATTGTATTTCTCCCCCCCCCCCCCCCTCATCCTCGCCACTCCCTCCTTCCTTCTCTTCCTCCTTCCCCAGTTAGTCTGAGATCCTGCAGGCTGGCTATCCTTTGGGCCTCTTCATAGAACTGAGCACTGTTTTCTCCTGATACCTCCCAAGGCATGCAAAGACCTAGTGGATAAAGATATCTCAGTACAAAATAGATAAAATCATATCCAAGTACCAAATGCCTCCCTTGCCCTCTGTTATTATAATATAGCATGGCTGGTACTTTGCTTCCAACTTCTACCCAGGGAGAATTGAAAAGGCACTCCACGTGAAGGTTCAGCATCATCAGAATGTGCACATGATCAGCATAAACGTCTCATTCTAGAGCAATCCACTTCAATGATATATTTAATTCAGCTGAGCACTCCCCAAAGGAGGATTATTCTGTATTCACCCACAAAAGTATTTCCGATAACCTCATGGGGACAATGATTTGCCAAAATTCACGCAACTACTCTTCTATTAATGCAGAAAAACTTGAAGGTTATTAAGTTCCTGCTTCTTACAGCCCCTGCAGTTACAAATAAAGCAGCTAAAGAGAACAAACCCTGCCCCTACCACCTTCTTTCCTAATCCCCAGTCATCTTTATGCAAGAACGCTGTGACAAATGGTACTTTTCATCTTTTTAGCACACCCCTTCTCCGATTACAGATTTAGATGGATAACATGACCACAAGAGTTAAGCCCCCAAAGCAGATGATTGCCTCTGGCACCCACCGTATGCAATTCCGGTGAACTTTCCATGCACCAAATGAAATAATTGCAACAGGGAAGTCTAACTCTGCAAGTGAATTTATAAAAATTAAAAGGTCTGAGAGGTAATGCTCATGGACCCATTTGTCACATTTTTACTCATTAAGATTTAATTGAAATGAACTCTAGTAACTGTAAGAAAAGTTACATTCTTATTTTAGACTAGCAGATAAAAGAAGGGAATTTTTTAAGTATCCAGAATCCACTTGGGGTCAGTTCCATGCCCTGCTGTTTCACAACGGACCCACATGCGATTTTCCAGTGAAATTCAAAATACAAAATATGTCATTTATTGCTACCAAAAATGCAGCTGAGTTTTGACATTTCAGTAGCCCGGGTGTCTATGTTTGAAGGCACAATTAAAACAGCTTCTGAACCAACTCTGAAACGTGAATTGGCCCCCTACCATGTAAAGCTAATTTAAAGGAAATGGAGAGTCAAAATATTGTCAGCTAAAATAATTACCTTATATAGACGAAGTCATTCATTTATCTGCACTTCAGTGTCATTGTATAAGTGAGTCTTAATGTAAAACACACTCTTCTGTCTCCATAAGGGATGGGGGAGGGCTAGAATAGGAGAGTATCCTCGTCTGGGTTCTGCTAGGCTGCTGATGTGTACAAGGCCATTGAACAGCTTGCAAGTTGTGTGACAGCACTAGCTACCAGGAGTCCCAGTCCCACACTGCTGTCTTTCCCACCAACACTGCCAACTGGAAACATAAATCCCCAAACGGTCAACATCAAGGTCACCAAGCCTCCCTCCACTAACCCACTGTGTGGCCCACACTTCTCAGGGTATCTGACTCAGATGCCCACAGCATCCTTTTTATACGTAATACACTCTCCTTGTGTTTCTGGGTCTTTCTCCTGATTGCTGGCCTATGTCTCGATGACTTCTCTTGGGTCTCCTCTCAGGGTTCCCTCCTCGCAGCGTTGGTCCTCCTCCAACACTTCTGCTCCTGGTCTACCTGCCTCCTGGCTCAAGACCTTCCACTGCAGTGGGTCAAAATAATGTCCACTGAGGAGATGCACATTGCTATGGAAAACAGTTTGGAGAGTCCTTAAAAGCTAGCAATAGAACTACCATACGATCCAGAAATCCCACTCCTGGACACGTGTACCTAGACAACACTTTAAAAAAACGATTGGCAGCTCAGTGGTAAAGTTCCTGCCAGTGCAGGCATTTCACATTTTACTCATTAAGATTTATTTCTCTAGTAACTGTAAGAAAAGTTACATTCTTATTTTAGACTAGCAGATAAAAGAAGGGAATTTTTTAAGTATCCAGAATCCACTTGGGGTCAGTTCCATGCCCTGCTGTTTCACAACGGACCCACATGCGATTTTCCAGTGAAATTCAAAATACAAAATATGTCATTTATTGCTACCAAAAATGCAGCTGAGTTTTGACATTTCAGTAGCCCGGGTGTCTATGTTTGAAGGCACAATTAAAACAGCTTCTGAACCAACTCTGAAACGTGAATTGGCCCCCTACCATGTAAAGCTAATTTAAAGGAAATGGAGAGTCAAAATATTGTCAGCTAAAATAATTACCTTATATAGACGAAGTCATTCATTTATCTGCACTTCAGTGTCATTGTATAAGTGAGTCTTAATGTAAAACACACTCTTCTGTCTCCATAAGGGATGGGGGAGGGCTAGAATAGGAGAGTATCCTCGTCTGGGTTCTGCTAGGCTGCTGATGTGTACAAGGCCATTGAACAGCTTGCAAGTTGTGTGACAGCACTAGCTACCAGGAGTCCCAGTCCCACACTGCTGTCTTTCCCACCAACACTGCCAACTGGAAACATAAATCCCCAAACGGTCAACATCAAGGTCACCAAGCCTCCCTCCACTAACCCACTGTGTGGCCCACACTTCTCAGGGTATCTGACTCAGATGCCCACAGCATCCTTTTTATACGTAATACACTCTCCTTGTGTTTCTGGGTCTTTCTCCTGATTGCTGGCCTATGTCTCGATGACTTCTCTTGGGTCTCCTCTCAGGGTTCCCTCCTCGCAGCGTTGGTCCTCCTCCAACACTTCTGCTCCTGGTCTACCTGCCTCCTGGCTCAAGACCTTCCACTGCAGTGGGTCAAAATAATGTCCACTGAGGAGATGCACATTGCTATGGAAAACAGTTTGGAGAGTCCTTAAAAAGCTAGCAATAGAACTACCATACGATCCAGAAATCCCACTCCTGGACACGTGTACCTAGACAACACTATAATTTAAAAAGATACACGGAACTTCCCTGGCAGCTCAGTGGTAAAGAGTTTGCCTGCCAGTGCAGGAGACATGGGTTCAATCCCTGATCCGGGAAGATCCCAGGGGCTGCGGAGCAACTAAGCCCGTGAGCCACAGCTATTGAACCTGTGCTCTAGAGCCTTGTAACTGCAACTATTGAGCCCATGTGCCACAACTACTGAAGCCTGTGTACCCTAGAGCCCAAGTTCCATCACAAGAGAAGTCACCACAACAAGAAGTTTTCTCACCTTAACTAGAGAGTAGCCCCCACTCCCAGCAACTAGAGAAGAGCCTGTGGCAGCAGTGAAAACCCAGCATAGACAAAAGTCAATAAATAAATCATTGTTAAAAAAAAGATATATGCATCTCAATGTTCACTATAGCTCTATTTACAATAGCCAAGGCATGGAAATGACCTAAATGTCCACTGACAGATGAATGGATGAGGGTGTGTACGTATATATAATGGAATATTAGTCATCAAAAAGAAATGAAATAATGCCACTGGCAGAAACATGGATGACCCTAGAGATGCTCATACTAAGTCAGACAGAGAGGGATGAATACCAATACGTGGAATTTAAAATATGACCCAAATGAACACAAATATGAAACAGAAACACACTCACAGACGTGGAGAACAGACTTGCATTCCCACAGAGGAGGGGGCTGGGTGAGGGATGGATTGGGAGTCCAGGATTAGCAGACGCAAACTACTATGTATAGAATGGATAAACAGCACGGCCCTCCTCTACAGCACAGGAGCTACATCTAATATCCTGTGGCCAACTATAATGGAAAAGAATATAAAAAGAATGTATGTATAACTGAAACACTTCAGTTTTGGGTCTCCTCTCAGGGTTCCCTCCTCGCGGCGTTGGTCCTCCTCCAACACTTCTGCTCCTGGTCTACCTGCCTCCTGGCTCAAGACCTTCCACTGCAGTGGGTCAAAATAATGTCCACTGAGGAGATGCACATTGCTATGGAAAACAGTTTGGAGAGTCCTTAAAAGCTAGCAATAGAACTACCATACGATCCAGAAATCCCACTCCTGGACACGTGTACCTAGACAACACTATAATTTAAAAAGATACACGGAACTTCCCTGGCAGCTCAGTGGTAAAGAGTTTGCCTGCCAGTGCAGGAGACATGGGTTCAATCCCTGATCCGGGAAGATCCCAGGGGCTGCGGAGCAACTAAGCCCGTGAGCCACAGCTATTGAACCTGTGCTCTAGAGCCTTGTAACTGCAACTATTGAGCCCATGTGCCACAACTACTGAAGCCTGTGTACCCTAGAGCCCAAGTTCCATCACAAGAGAAGTCACCACAACAAGAAGTTTTCTCACCTTAACTAGAGAGTAGCCCCCACTCCCAGCAACTAGAGAAGAGCCTGTGGCAGCAGTGAAAACCCAGCATAGACAAAAGTCAATAAATAAATCATTGTTAAAAAAAAGATATATGCATCTCAATGTTCACTATAGCTCTATTTACAATAGCCAAGGCATGGAAATGACCTAAATGTCCACTGACAGATGAATGGATGAGGGTGTGTACGTATATATAATGGAATATTAGTCATCAAAAAGAAATGAAATAATGCCACTGGCAGAAACATGGATGACCCTAGAGATGCTCATACTAAGTCAGACAGAGAGGGATGAATACCAATACGTGGAATTTAAAATATGACCCAAATGAACACAAATATGAAACAGAAACACACTCACAGACGTGGAGAACAGACTTGCATTCCCACAGAGGAGGGGGCTGGGTGAGGGATGGATTGGGAGTCCAGGATTAGCAGACGCAAACTACTATGTATAGAATGGATAAACAGCACGGCCCTCCTCTACAGCACAGGGAGCTACATCTAATATCCTGTGGCCAACTATAATGGAAAAGAATATAAAAAAGAATGTATGTATAACTGAAACACTTTCTTGTACATCAGAACTCAACACATTGCGAATTAAGTATACTTCAGTTTTTGAAAAACAAATATGAATACACAGACACATTTGTGTGAGATTCAATGGGCATGACTTAGAACAAACTCCGGGAGATAGTAGAGGACAAAGGAGCCTCACATGCTGCAGTCCAGGGGGTCTCAAAGAGTCACATATAACTTAGCGATTGAACAACAACAATTTCATAAATGTCTCTCCATTCCATCATAAGCATCTGAAAGCTTGAATGCAACTTTCCCTGCTCGTCTATGTAATTCCAGCACCAAGCAGCATGCCTGGCACATAGCAGGGATCCTAAACCTTTCCTACCAGAGTTGATGAATGTCCAGCACACAGTAAGTGATCAGGATATTTTGTTCATTAATGCTAAGCTTAGTGAGAGCAGCAACACATTTTTACAATCCCCAGTCTATGGAATGTAGTGGGAATAAGGGATTATCTTGTGTATTATCAAACTGAATGACTATTCTTTTGACTTCATCTAATAATCAGCACTTTCAGTATATCAAAGGCATTTTTCTCTATCATGAAACCATAGACAATAAAGACTGTCTATACACATAGTCATTGCCACAGCTAGAAAATGCCTAAAGTCGTGAAAAACCTCTAATAAGAAAAACCTAAGTGAACACATGTAGTTAAAAGCTGAATCAACTGCATGTAAATATAGTTATAGAAAACATGGTTATAACTACTTTTTAAAAATGAAGCAGTCTCTTCACCAATGTATAGTTATGCTTAATGGTAAGCATATCAGATATTTTAAAGAAAGAAGAAATAGCATAAGAACATTCCCTAGACTCTGACTGGAGGGAAGGCAGATTCTAGAGTTTTCTAGAAAACTCTATGTCTAGAAAACCCAAAGTTAACCTTTATTACATAGATTTTAAAAGCAACTCTATGTGTTAATATTATCATATCCAAAGATTATTCCAGAGAGTCACATTAAAAATGATTTTTAGTTACAGAACTTTCATAAGCAGACAAACAGCACAGGAGCTACATCTAATATCCTGTGGCCAACTATAATGGAAAAGAATATAAAAAAGAATGTATGTATAACTGAAACACTTTCTTGTACATCAGAACTCAACACATTGCGAATTAAGTATACTTCAGTTTTTGAAAAACAAATATGAATACACAGACACATTTGTGTGAGATTCAATGGGCATGACTTAGAACAAACTCCGGGAGATAGTAGAGGACAAAGGAGCCTCACATGCTGCAGTCCAGGGGGTCTCAAAGAGTCACATATAACTTAGCGATTGAACAACAACAATTTCATAAATGTCTCTCCATTCCATCATAAGCATCTGAAAGCTTGAATGCAACTTTCCCTGCTCGTCTATGTAATTCCAGCACCAAGCAGCATGCCTGGCACATAGCAGGGATCCTAAACCTTTCCTACCAGAGTTGATGAATGTCCAGCACACAGTAAGTGATCAGGATATTTTGTTCATTAATGCTAAGCTTAGTGAGAGCAGCAACACATTTTTACAATCCCCAGTCTATGGAATGTAGTGGGAATAAGGGATTATCTTGTGTATTATCAAACTGAATGACTATTCTTTTGACTTCATCTAATAATCAGCACTTTCAGTATATCAAAGGCATTTTTCTCTATCATGAAACCATAGACAATAAAGACTGTCTATACACATAGTCATTGCCACAGCTAGAAAATGCCTAAAGTCGTGAAAAACCTCTAATAAGAAAAACCTAAGTGAACACATGTAGTTAAAAGCTGAATCAACTGCATGTAAATATAGTTATAGAAAACATGGTTATAACTACTTTTTAAAAATGAAGCAGTCTCTTCACCAATGTATAGTTATGCTTAATGGTAAGCATATCAGATATTTTAAAGAAAGAAGAAATAGCATAAGAACATTCCCTAGACTCTGACTGGAGGGAAGGCAGATTCTAGAGTTTTCTAGAAAACTCTATGTCTAGAAAACCCAAAGTTAACCTTTATTACATAGATTTTTAAAAAGCAACTCTATGTGTTAATATTATCATATCCAAAGATTATTCCAGAGAGTCACATTAAAACCATGAAGACACTTCCTTTCCATAAAGAATTTACAGAACTTTCATAAGCAGACAAATCTCCCTCAGGATTCCAGGCATTGGCTTCTGTGTGTGCCTCTGAACATCGGAACATTTTTGTATTAAAAACCACGATGTCAAGTTTCAAGAGGCTCTTTGGGCGTATGTACTGAATTACTAACCGTAGTGTTATTAAAACCATTTAAAAACATCTGCTCAGACAGTCTAAAACAGCACAGCAGAAGGACCCGAAGGCAGTCCTGTTGCTTGAGACCAGATCTTGAGGAGGATGACACCAATTATCACCTTCAGGAGAGCCACCAATGGATCCCCCAAGGACCCCAAGTCAGCTTGGAAGAGCTTTGGAAGCTTTCCAGACTCTTTCTCTTAGAACTCACCGATTTCCTGAGAAAAAAAAAAAAAACCTCAATGGGTAGCAAAATGGACCAAAGACTCAACGGATGAAATGGTCCAAGAATTAGCATCTCTGAGTGCTATGGCTTGGCCCTGGGCTCCCTGTGTCTACCTTCTCTTGGGCTTCATCCTTCACAGTGATCTTCAAGAATGTAATTACCAGGTAGTCAGATATTAAGAAGACTCACAGCTTATAGTCAATCACTTTTTGACGATCTACATGTCTCAAATGCCTTCAGTCCAACACATCGAAAAGCAAACATGAAACAATAAAACAACTCTGTTTCTGCACTTAAAGCCCACCCCGACCCCACACAAAATCTTCTTCCAGTCCCGACTCAGGAAAGGGATCCAGCATCCAGCCTGTTCTGACAGCTGGAGAGACAGCTGATACTTCCTTCTCCCTCACACTATTGATCCAATCTAATCACTAACTTTTCTTTCCTCACATCTTTCAAATACGCTCAATTCTGTGTGTTCTTCACCTTCAACGTTGATTTAGAGAAAAGGTTTTCTTAACATTACAGGGATCCAGCGCATGTCTCCAGCCTCAGGTGCAACTTCTAGAGTTTTCTAGAAAACTCTATGTCTAGAAAACCCAAAGTTAACCTTTATTACATAGATTTTTAAAAAGCAACTCTATGTGTTAATATTATCATATCCAAAGATTATTCCAGAGAGTCACATTAAAACCATGAAGACACTTCCTTTCCATAAAGAATTTACAGAACTTTCATAAGCAGACAAATCTCCCTCAGGATTCCAGGCATTGGCTTCTGTGTGTGCCTCTGAACATCGGAACATTTTTGTATTAAAAACCACGATGTCAAGTTTCAAGAGGCTCTTTGGGCGTATGTACTGAATTACTAACCGTAGTGTTATTAAAACCATTTAAAAACATCTGCTCAGACAGTCTAAAACAGCACAGCAGAAGGACCCGAAGGCAGTCCTGTTGCTTGAGACCAGATCTTGAGGAGGATGACACCAATTATCACCTTCAGGAGAGCCACCAATGGATCCCCCAAGGACCCCAAGTCAGCTTGGAAGAGCTTTGGAAGCTTTCCAGACTCTTTCTCTTAGAACTCACCGATTTCCTGAGAAAAAAAAAAAAAACCTCAATGGGTAGCAAAATGGACCAAAGACTCAACGGATGAAATGGTCCAAGAATTAGCATCTCTGAGTGCTATGGCTTGGCCCTGGGCTCCCTGTGTCTACCTTCTCTTGGGCTTCATCCTTCACAGTGATCTTCAAGAATGTAATTACCAGGTAGTCAGATATTAAGAAGACTCACAGCTTATAGTCAATCACTTTTTGACGATCTACATGTCTCAAATGCCTTCAGTCCAACACATCGAAAAGCAAACATGAAACAATAAAACAACTCTGTTTCTGCACTTAAAGCCCACCCCGACCCCACACAAAATCTTCTTCCAGTCCCGACTCAGGAAAGGGATCCAGCATCCAGCCTGTTCTGACAGCTGGAGAGACAGCTGATACTTCCTTCTCCCTCACACTATTGATCCAATCTAATCACTAACTTTTCTTTCCTCACATCTTTCAAATACGCTCAATTCTGTGTGTTCTTCACCTTCAACGTTGATTTAGAGAAAAGGTTTTTCTTAACATTACAGGGATCCAGCGCATGTCTCCAGCCTCAGGTGCAACCATGTTCTCCATCTTGCTGCTTGTGTTCCAGCTACATTGAACTTTTTTGAGTCTCTGAAATATCACTGTATGAAAGCTCCTTGCCCATCCAGAGGCTTTATTCATTTTGGGAGTTTCCGCTCCACCCTTTCCACCTCCAGGCTCCATGACTTTTACTCTTGAGACATGTCTCCTGAGACAGGTGCTTTTCTTCTCTAGACCTTATTGTGTCTGTAGTTCTACATTCATAAGTTTTATTCATTCAGTGTGCATCATTCCCATACGTTTAAGTGTATTGAAGTCAGGACCAACTAAATAGACCAATTCCCTAGAACAAATTTAAAAATGTATCAGGGGGCTTCCCTGGTGGTCCAGTGGGTAAAGAGTCTACCTTGCAGTACAAGGGGCACCAGTTCAGTCCCTGGCCTGGGAAGATCCCATGTGCCACGGAGTGGCTGGGCCAATGTGTCCAATTAAGAGCCAGTGCTCTCGAGCATATGCACTCAGAGCCAGTGCTGTGCAACGAGAGAGGCCACTGCAGTGGGAGGCCCACACATGCGAAAGAATAAAGATGGATGAAAAAGAAAGAGCTCGTGGCATGAAGTTAAAAAATTAAAATTTATCAGGAATTGCCCCAGCACCCCCACAAAGTTCCAAGCCCAGATGGTTTCACAGGGGAATTAGGCCAAGGCAGTCCCATAGGTGACTTCTGCACTGTCTTTAAAAGGCGTGTAACATCAATGTCATTTAGATTATCCTGGAAAAAGAAAGAAAAGTAAAGAGAAGTACTTCCAAAACATTCATGAGCCCAGGATAACAACAAGCCTTGGCACTGAGAAAAACATCATGAAAAGAAAATTTTAGTTGAATTTTTTATAAGTGATGCAGAAATTATAGATAAAATATTAACAAACAGAATCTCAGACACAACCAGAGAACACAAATGTAAGTGGATTTGTCCCAAGAATGAAATGATAATTTGCTAAAAACCTATCAAGATAAAATCCTGCATAGTGTTCACAAAGACGTAATCAGCCTGAGTCAACTCGGAGCTCTGGCACTTACTGGCTGTCTGATCTTATTCATGTTATTTAACCTCTGTGAATGTGAGGTTTTTCTTTTTTTTTCAAACTTTAGAGTGAAGACACTAATAACACTGAGTTCTAGACTGGATAAGGATTAAGTGAGTTGATACATGTAAAGAACTCAAAATACCATTTTAGATAACAATAAGCACTAATTACTTTTTAATATATCTAATCATAATAATAGAGAAAAATAATCTAATCGTCTTAGACACTGTAAATACATTATATAAAACTCAGTACCTATTTTTGTCTAAAAAGATCTTAAGAAAATAAGACTAGATAGATATGACTTTAATATGAGAAATATGTCTATCTCAAATCATAAGGCATCATCCTGCCTAATGAAAAAATCTAGAAGCATTCCCATCAAAGTCAGACACAAGACAAGAATGTTAACTATCCTTACTACTATTTAACCGGATCTAAGGGCACCAGTTCAGCCCCGGGAAGATCCCATGTGCCACGGAGTGGCTGGGCCAATGTGTCCAATTAAGAGCCAGTGCTCTCGAGCATATGCACTCAGAGCCAGTGCTGTGCAACGAGAGAGGCCACTGCAGTGGGAGGCCCACACATGCGAAAGAATAAAGATGGATGAAAAAGAAAGAGCTCGTGGCATGAAGTTAAAAAATTAAAATTTATCAGGAATTGCCCCAGCACCCCCACAAAGTTCCAAGCCCAGATGGTTTCACAGGGGAATTAGGCCAAGGCAGTCCCATAGGTGACTTCTGCACTGTCTTTAAAAGGCGTGTAACATCAATGTCATTTAGATTATCCTGGAAAAAGAAAGAAAAGTAAAGAGAAGTACTTCCAAAACATTCATGAGCCCAGGATAACAACAAGCCTTGGCACTGAGAAAAACATCATGAAAAGAAAATTTTAGTTGAATTTTTTATAAGTGATGCAGAAATTATAGATAAAATATTAACAAACAGAATCTCAGACACAACCAGAGAACACAAATGTAAGTGGATTTGTCCCAAGAATGAAATGATAATTTGCTAAAAACCTATCAAGATAAAATCCTGCATAGTGTTCACAAAGACGTAATCAGCCTGAGTCAACTCGGAGCTCTGGCACTTACTGGCTGTCTGATCTTATTCATGTTATTTAACCTCTGTGAATGTGAGGTTTTTCTTTTTTTTTCAAACTTTAGAGTGAAGACACTAATAACACTGAGTTCTAGACTGGATAAGGATTAAGTGAGTTGATACATGTAAAGAACTCAAAATACCATTTTAGATAACAATAAGCACTAATTACTTTTTAATATATCTAATCATAATAATAGAGAAAAATAATCTAATCGTCTTAGACACTGTAAATACATTATATAAAACTCAGTACCTATTTTTGTCTAAAAAGATCTTAAGAAAATAAGACTAGATAGATATGACTTTAATATGAGAAATATGTCTATCTCAAATCATAAGGCATCATCCTGCCTAATGAAAAAATCTAGAAGCATTCCCATCAAAGTCAGACACAAGACAAGAATGTTAACTATCCTTACTACTATTTAACACTTTTCTGATGGTACTAGCCAAAATAATTAGAAAATATATATATAAAAATTGGACAAGACTTTGCAAAATTGTCACCATTTGTAAATGATGCAACTTAGCTGGAACACCCACCGAAGAATATAAACTTAAAAAGAAGTCTATTGTAACTATTTCAAAGATTCTCTGTGATGCCTGGGAATAAAATTAATATATAGAACTCAAGAACTTTATAAATACAATGAAACTAATTAAAATATACAAAAAACCCCCTGTATTTATGATAATGAACCAAAGACAGACGAGGTAGGTGTAAAGTTATCAAGAGATGGAAAAATATATACGTGTCTATATCTATATGGAAAATACACACATGCATATACATACAAAAAGAAGCCTTCAACACATTGCAGGGGACACAAGAAGGATCTTAATATTGGAAAGAGTATCCAAAACTATGCACAGAAAGGCCAAAAGTCACAATATGATAGCAATTTCTCCAATGTTAATTAGTAAATTTAACATGATTCCAATAGAATACCAACAAATTTATTTACTTTTTATTAATTATTTTTATTTTGCTTTTACAGAGTCTTGTTGTTTGCAGGATTATCCTTGACCCCTCCCACCTGAACCCCTCCACTCCCTCCCCATTGCATCCCTCCTGGTTGATGTATAGTCCCCATGCAAGTTCCCTTAATCTTATGGCGTAGAATATAAATAAATTTATTTTTAATTAGATAATCTAATCCTAAAGCTTAAATGAAAAAATAAAAACTTGAAGAATTCTATAAAGGAGAATAATGGTGTAATCTTGATTCAAGTAGATGCTAAAGCATATTGTAAAGGAAAAACAATTTTTAAAGTGTGGTTTGCAGGGACTTCCTGGCAGTCCAGTGAATAAGACCCTATGCTTTCACTGCAGGGGCTGCATCCTGGTCAGGGAATTAAGATCACACGTGTCCCATAGTGCAACCAAAATAAAGTCATCCATTGCCTAATGAAAATCTAGAAGCATTCCCATCAAAGTCAAGACTAGATAGATATGACTTTAATATGAGAAATATGTCTATCTCAAATCATAAGGCATCATCCTGCCTAATGAAAAAATCTAGAAGCATTCCCATCAAAGTCAGACACAAGACAAGAATGTTAACTATCCTTACTACTATTTAACACTTTTCTGATGGTACTAGCCAAAATAATTAGAAAATATATATATAAAAATTGGACAAGACTTTGCAAAATTGTCACCATTTGTAAATGATGCAACTTAGCTGGAACACCCACCGAAGAATATAAACTTAAAAAGAAGTCTATTGTAACTATTTCAAAGATTCTCTGTGATGCCTGGGAATAAAATTAATATATAGAACTCAAGAACTTTATAAATACAATGAAACTAATTAAAATATACAAAAAACCCCCTGTATTTATGATAATGAACCAAAGACAGACGAGGTAGGTGTAAAGTTATCAAGAGATGGAAAAATATATACGTGTCTATATCTATATGGAAAATACACACATGCATATACATACAAAAAGAAGCCTTCAACACATTGCAGGGGACACAAGAAGGATCTTAATATTGGAAAGAGTATCCAAAACTATGCACAGAAAGGCCAAAAGTCACAATATGATAGCAATTTCTCCAATGTTAATTAGTAAATTTAACATGATTCCAATAGAATACCAACAAATTTATTTACTTTTTATTAATTATTTTTATTTTGCTTTTACAGAGTCTTGTTGTTTGCAGGATTATCCTTGACCCCTCCCACCTGAACCCCTCCACTCCCTCCCCATTGCATCCCTCCTGGTTGATGTATAGTCCCCATGCAAGTTCCCTTAATCTTATGGCGTAGAATATAAATAAATTTATTTTTAATTAGATAATCTAATCCTAAAGCTTAAATGAAAAAATAAAAACTTGAAGAATTCTATAAAGGAGAATAATGGTGTAATCTTGATTCAAGTAGATGCTAAAGCATATTGTAAAGGAAAAACAATTTTTAAAGTGTGGTTTGCAGGGACTTCCTGGCAGTCCAGTGAATAAGACCCTATGCTTTCACTGCAGGGGCTGCATCCTGGTCAGGGAATTAAGATCACACGTGTCCCATAGTGCAACCAAAATAAATAAATGAGTAAAGTGCGGTATTGGATAAAGAAGACCAAGACAAGTTAACAGAACAGAAATCAGAGTTCACAAATGGACTGGAATAGTTCGGGTAAGGTAGAATTTGCCAAATCACTGGGGAAAATATGCATTAACTAACAAAGGGTGTTTGGACAACTGAGTAATTAAATAGGATCTTCAGCTCTGATGGTTGTGAAGAATCTGCCTGCAACACAGGAAACAGTTTCAATCCCTGGATTGGGAAGATCCCCTGGAGAAGGGAATATGCACCCACTCCAGTATTCTTGCCTCCTCCATGGATAGAGGAGCCTATCTGGCTATACTCCATGGAGTTGTAAGAATTTAGACATGACTGAGTGACTAACACTTTAATATTTTATACCCACCCCCCAATTCCATGTGGATGAACTACTTAAACATGAGAAAGTCCCACAGATTGAAAAGTGGCATTAGAAGCACAAAATATATGTTTATTAATATTAGCTCAAAAAGGACTAACAATAAGTATGAAGCACAAAACAAAAGACAGGGAAATACCACTTCATTTGACTCATCAACAACAACAAAAAATCCCAGGATAAAACTTTACAGGAAAATTTAAAATCCCCACAGACTTATCATGTAATTTCAATTATAACACAACAAAGTGTGTGCTTCTTTAAATCATGAGAAAAAAGCAAGCCAAAAGAAAAATGGCTAAATTATATGAACAAATAATTCACAAGAAAGGAAATACAAATGACTCTTAAGTGTATGAGAAGATAATAAATCTCTCTTGTAATAAGAGAAAGGCATATTACAATGAAAATGAGATACCATTTTTTACCTACAATATTGGAACATAGAAAAATTTGATAGCCTTTGGTTGTTGAAAAGGGTGGAAAATAGTCATTTTATGTGCTGCTAGGGAAACGGAACCTTGGTACAGCCTCTGTGTTCAACAGCTTGACAATATCTATCAAAATTGCAATGTATGTGCTTTGGACCTGGTTTAAAAAGTAGGTGCTAAGGGAAAAATATTGTAAAGGAAAGACAATTTTTAAAGTGTGGTTTGCAGGGACTTCCTGGCAGTCCAGTGAATAAGACCCTATGCTTTCACTGCAGGGGCTGCATCCTGGTCAGGGAATTAAGATCACACGTGTCCCATAGTGCAACCAAAATAAATAAATGAGTAAAGTGCGGTATTGGATAAAGAAGACCAAGACAAGTTAACAGAACAGAAATCAGAGTTCACAAATGGACTGGAATAGTTCGGGTAAGGTAGAATTTGCCAAATCACTGGGGAAAATATGCATTAACTAACAAAGGGTGTTTGGACAACTGAGTAATTAAATAGGATCTTCAGCTCTGATGGTTGTGAAGAATCTGCCTGCAACACAGGAAACAGTTTCAATCCCTGGATTGGGAAGATCCCCTGGAGAAGGGAATATGCACCCACTCCAGTATTCTTGCCTCCTCCATGGATAGAGGAGCCTATCTGGCTATACTCCATGGAGTTGTAAGAATTTAGACATGACTGAGTGACTAACACTTTAATATTTTATACCCACCCCCCAATTCCATGTGGATGAACTACTTAAACATGAGAAAGTCCCACAGATTGAAAAGTGGCATTAGAAGCACAAAATATATGTTTATTAATATTAGCTCAAAAAGGACTAACAATAAGTATGAAGCACAAAACAAAAGACAGGGAAATACCACTTCATTTGACTCATCAACAACAACAAAAAATCCCAGGATAAAACTTTACAGGAAAATTTAAAATCCCCACAGACTTATCATGTAATTTCAATTATAACACAACAAAGTGTGTGCTTCTTTAAATCATGAGAAAAAAGCAAGCCAAAAGAAAAATGGCTAAATTATATGAACAAATAATTCACAAGAAAGGAAATACAAATGACTCTTAAGTGTATGAGAAGATAATAAATCTCTCTTGTAATAAGAGAAAGGCATATTACAATGAAAATGAGATACCATTTTTTACCTACAATATTGGAACATAGAAAAATTTGATAGCCTTTGGTTGTTGAAAAGGGTGGAAAATAGTCATTTTATGTGCTGCTAGGGAAACGGAACCTTGGTACAGCCTCTGTGTTCAACAGCTTGACAATATCTATCAAAATTGCAATGTATGTGCTTTGGACCTGGCACTTTCACTTCCAGGAATTTTTACAATTTTAGTCTTTTAGTTGCTACTGTGAAAAATCAAATATGAGAAGATATTTGCACAACATGGTTGCTAATAGAAAAAGATTAGAAATATGTCCATCAACAAAATACTGATACAATAAATGATGATATAGCTCTAGAGTGTTATGCCTCTTTGGAATATCTCTTTTTATAAAGAGAGGTATCTCTCTGCTTTTATGAAAAGGGTCACTGCTCACCACTTGAAAGTGTATGACTAGTATGTTCCAGCTGTGTGCACATGTATGTGTGTGTGTCTGAGTTTCGTTCAGTTGCTAAGTCATGTCCAGCTCTTTGTAACACTATGGACTAGAGCATGCCAGCTCCCCTGTCCTCCACCATCTCCCGGTCGGCTCAGATTCATATCCATTGAGTCAGTGATGCTCTCTAAGCACCTCATCTTCTACCACTCTCTTCTCCTTTTGCCTTCCATCTTTCTCATCACCAGGGTTTTTTTCATGAGCTAACTCATAGCATCAGGTGGCTAAAGTATTGGAGCTTTAGCTTCAGCATTCGTCCTTCCAATGAACATTTAGCGTTGATTTCCTTTAGGATTGACTGGTTTGATCTCCTTGCTGTCCAAGGGACTCTCAAGAGTCTTCTTCAGCACCACAGTCTGAAAGCATCAATTCTTCCAGCGCTCAGCCTTCTGTATGATCCAACTCTCACATCCATACGTGATTACTGGAAAAATCATTGCTTTGACTCGATGAACCTTTGTTGGCAAAGTGATGTCTCTGCTCTTTAATATGATGTCTAGGTTTGTCAGATATTTTATAATGTATGAATATACTGTCTATTCAAAATATAAATAATTAAGTTTTTAATGAGGGCTAGTTAAATAACATGCAGTGCTTGGCACAGGGTCATCAGGCAATAAATGGATATTGTATTTGTTATTATTATGTTAAATAGGAATTGGATGAAAACAGTGGAAAAATCATGGACTGAAGTAATTGTCTATCTTGGTTATGGGGGGTGTTGTCCCTAAATATTCGAATGAAGCATATGAAATAGTCAATATTTAACAGCATTTAACCTGGATAAACAGCATTTTCATATAATTCAACCCCTAGATACTTTCTTCTTTGTAAATTAGACTGTAGGTGATCATGACAATAATGGTGGCCATGAGTTCAAGTATTTTTCACTATCCAAACTTACCTGGTTTCTAAATTTGGAGAGTGAGAATTCAGAGAGTGAGTTGGAATAATGTGAATACTGAACTCGGTGGATTAATTTGGTTCCTGAGTGTTTTTTTTTACAGTGAGTAGCTTGAATTGGATAAGGAAGAATTTATTTAATCTTTTTTTCCCAAAACTCACTGTTTGCTGAATTAGGATAAATTTGCACATTGAGAGTTTGGATAGTCCGTGAGGGGTACCTGTTTTGCATAGAACCTCACAAAGCATTTTAGTATACATGGTCTCATGTATTTCTTAATCTAAGGAGGTGTTATCCCATAGATGAGATATGAGCACAGAAAAATTCAGTATCAAATAATGAATCCGCTGACTAGAGACCAAAGCAGACCCAGGTATATGATAGGTGCTCAGTAAACAATTTGTGGATGGAATAGGACCAGAGCAGACCCAGGTACACAATACGGTCTCGGTAAACGTTTACGAATTGAATGGATGTGAATGAATTCTTCAAATGGAAAATCAAGACAAAAAGCAAACAAGAAACCATCCTATACTTACGGGCTGGTAGACCTGGGCTGGCCCTGAACCTCTTGAATGCAGTTTCCTCATTTCTAGCATAGATTCTTTAATATTTTATTTGTGGTATGTGTAACTATATCTATTTTTTACTCCTTCTTTTTAGAGTGCTCGAGCAGAAGTCCTTAAAAGTCACTCTCATCTCCCGTGTTTTATAGATGAGGAATGTTTATCAATAAAGTTAATGCATCCCTTCCCTCCCTGACAGGGATTCCCTTGTAGCTCAGCTGGTAAAGAATTCACCTGCAATTCGGGAGACCCTGGTTTGATTCCTGGGACAGTAAGATCCCCTTGAGAAGGGATGGGCTACGCACTCCAGTAGTCCTGCCTGGAGAACCCAATGGGTCATCCATGCTTTGCAAAGAGTCGGACATGATTGAACAACTTCACTTCCCTCCCTGACAGGATTGTTCCTAATTGCAAATAAGAACATCAGATCCTTAGAGGAAAGTGCTTCAGGTGCTCAGTGTATGATGTCAAGGATGGTTACCAGCCTTCACTCAAGTGTCCTCGATATTCCAAGGCAACACTTGGATTTGGGATTTTATAAATAGTCTACCCTTTAAAATTTCCAACTGATCAAGGGGCACACGTCAAGTTGAGGAGATTTATAATTATTGGCTCTCTCTTCAGGGAAGAAGATACCCGACTCCATCTCTCAAAACACCCACATTTCAGTGAGAGGCAAGATGGGGAAGCAGCAGCAGGGGCCACTGATGGCTATGCGGACAGCTCAGGTCATGAACAACGCTACGAGGAAAACAAGCCAGGTCAGGAGGCATCTGAAAATAATGAGACGGGGGCATCCACTTTAGACCGGCTGCCCAGGGGAGACCTTTAGGAGGATGAGATATGTCCTGAGACCTGACTAACAGGGAGAATTGAAAGTGTTAGTCATTCAGTCATGTTTGACTCTGCAATCCCATGGTGTGTAGCCTCCCAGGCTTCTCTGTCTATGAGATTCTCCAGGCAAGAATACTGGGGTGGGTTGCCATTTCCTCTTCCAGAAGATATTCCTGACTCAAGAATCAAACCCATGTGTCCTACACCTCCTGCATTGGCAGGTGGGTTCTTTATCACTGAGTCACCCACCCCTACCCCAGCAATGCTCTTAAAAAAATTCAAACAGCTCTTCTCTTGCTCTCTGCCTCATGCTTTGCTGATGTGTTTCTGACCCATTCTAGATGACGAGGAAGGCCGTTTCTCGGGGCCGTGACCTCTGGGCTCCTCCTGCACTTCACTTTGCAATCCGTCATCCATTTCTGCCCAGACTCCCACTGCCCACCTTTCCATTGCCCCTGATTTTCGGTGTCCTCTTAAATGACCATTTCTTTCTCTTCCTCTAGTGCCTGAGAATGGAAAATTGCTTTCTTTAATCCCAGCCCTATTTGTACCTTTAAGGCCAAGAATTTTAGAAGCATGCATGACTCAAACTGTTTTCAGTTAGGACTGCTCTTTTGAAATACTGTTTTTGTGTGTGTGTGTGTGTTTTCTTTTAATGTTCTGGTAGACATTTCCTTATGCCTGACTTCAGAAATCACTGTTTTCGGGACACTGGGCTATCTCTGTGTTACAGTTATTTCACTTCTTTAAAAGTGAATTCCCTGATCATGCTTTAATTCCCTGATCATGCAGTCACGTGAACTACTTTTTCATCTCTGAACGCAATTAAAAGTGTCCTTTGGGTGTTCCGAGTTTTAATCATTCCATGTGTGCAGCGTCCCCAGGCTCAGAGGCCTTTTGCTGGCTCCTCTCAGGTGGAGCCTTTCTCCTGGGAGGAGGAAGAGGAGCGCAAAGTCAGAATGAGGTGGCACAGCTTCGTTTCAGAGGCCAAACTCTTCCCACTTAAAGCACCCTCTCTCCTGCAGGGCCAGGGAGCCTGTCCTCAGCAGCCGTGGCCTGGGCAGCAGTCTTGGGGCAGAGCCAGGAAGGACTGCTGCCAGCACCAGCTTAGCAACCTCAGGCAGGGACTGATTTTTATCTGTAAAATGTGGATAATAATTCCTATCTCATCCTTTAACTGAGAACACAGAGAAGTCCTTGCTTCATTAATGGCGTTAGGATGGTCATGGTGTTGAACAGTCCCTGAATCAGATTCACATCCCATCCTCTAAACCAGGGCTCCTCCAGCTGTGGGCCACATGCCCTTGACTAGTGGTCGCTCACTACAAGAACTGGACGACACTCGTACTTCCCCATACTTGGTCAGTGGGTTAAATCCCCTGCATGAACTTGGATGAACTTGGATGTCCTGGCAATGTCCAACAGCAGTAGCAATTTTAAAGCTTTTAATTCTCATTTAGAACTTATCAGAAACTCATAATGAACTGTTTGGAAGCTGCAGTGATCCGCCAATCGCAGTGTGAAATAGTATGCTGTAGGCTGTGGCCCTTCGGCGGGTCCATACTGAGCAGGCTCTGGGGGAAGCCCAGGAGGTCTGCTGGCATGGTGCCCCCACAGCCACACTCGCACACGTCAGGGCTTAGTCACAGTGTCTTTGGGGCTGCCTGTGAGACTGGGGAATGGTCTGCCCAGCGGCCAGCCCATCACTATGGTGACCGCCATAGTTCATCTCGGTCTTCGAACAAGGATCCTGTCCACCCTCAGGTTTGGCTTGGTATTTAGACAGGAAAGGGGGTTGGGCTATTGTCCTCTCACATGCCAGAAAACACAGGAAAATATCCTGGCTAACAGCCAAGCCTCACAAAACTAGGAAAAAAAAAAAAAGGAAAAAGCTCTGGGCAGGACTCCAACCTCTGACTCCAGCCACAATCACTCTTCCTCCAAAGGGCCACCTCATGTCATTCTGTTGAGGGTCATTTTCCAAAGCTAATCGTCCAGTTCTTCCAGGCATTGCATGATACTCCTTGGCTCTCAGTAGAAGCTACATGCAGGGACCAGTGTTCTTTCGAGCGTAACAATAACAACAAAAATCTTCATGCACTTGGGAAATTAAAGGTACAGGATCAGAAAACATTAGCCATGAAAACTCCATGCTTTCAAGGCTTTCTGCTGTTTTGAAGGGATAGACTTAACAGTGAACCTCAGGCAGGGACTGATTTTTATCTGTAAAATGTGGATAATAATTCCTATCTCATCCTTTAACTGAGAACACAGAGAAGTCCTTGCTTCATTAATGGCGTTAGGATGGTCATGGTGTTGAACAGTCCCTGAATCAGATTCACATCCCATCCTCTAAACCAGGGCTCCTCCAGCTGTGGGCCACATGCCCTTGACTAGTGGTCGCTCACTACAAGAACTGGACGACACTCGTACTTCCCCATACTTGGTCAGTGGGTTAAATCCCCTGCATGAACTTGGATGAACTTGGATGTCCTGGCAATGTCCAACAGCAGTAGCAATTTTAAAGCTTTTAATTCTCATTTAGAACTTATCAGAAACTCATAATGAACTGTTTGGAAGCTGCAGTGATCCGCCAATCGCAGTGTGAAATAGTATGCTGTAGGCTGTGGCCCTTCGGCGGGTCCATACTGAGCAGGCTCTGGGGGAAGCCCAGGAGGTCTGCTGGCATGGTGCCCCCACAGCCACACTCGCACACGTCAGGGCTTAGTCACAGTGTCTTTGGGGCTGCCTGTGAGACTGGGGAATGGTCTGCCCAGCGGCCAGCCCATCACTATGGTGACCGCCATAGTTCATCTCGGTCTTCGAACAAGGATCCTGTCCACCCTCAGGTTTGGCTTGGTATTTAGACAGGAAAGGGGGTTGGGCTATTGTCCTCTCACATGCCAGAAAACACAGGAAAATATCCTGGCTAACAGCCAAGCCTCACAAAACTAGGAAAAAAAAAAAAAAAGGAAAAAGCTCTGGGCAGGACTCCAACCTCTGACTCCAGCCACAATCACTCTTCCTCCAAAGGGCCACCTCATGTCATTCTGTTGAGGGTCATTTTCCAAAGCTAATCGTCCAGTTCTTCCAGGCATTGCATGATACTCCTTGGCTCTCAGTAGAAGCTACATGCAGGGACCAGTGTTCTTTCGAGCGTAACAATAACAACAAAAATCTTCATGCACTTGGGAAATTAAAGGTACAGGATCAGAAAACATTAGCCATGAAAACTCCATGCTTTCAAGGTCAGTTGAGGATACTGCTGTTTTGAAGGGATAGACTTAACAGTAACAACAACAGAAGGTTAGGAAGAGCATTGAGAATACTCAGTGACAGTGGCGACGCAGTGTGATCACATTTCTATCGAGAAGGGAGCTCCGGATACATGGCGCATACCTCAGACTCTCTCCTGCCACCCTCCTCGGCACATGTCATTCATGAATCATTTCTCTTCTTTTCCTTTCTAATCTGTCATCTGGCTTCAGAATCTCAGCATAGAATTCAAGGCCGTGACTGATGTCCGGGAGATGACAGGTGGAAGGAGATGCATTTGGCTTCCTGGTGTGGTCATTTCAAGTAACATGCACTCTCCTCACACATGATCATTTTAACCGTCACCTGCGATGCCGTTCTTGCAATTTACAGCGCATATAGAGAATCACTTACATGTGAGAAACTGGAGACTAGAGAAACTAAGGTAGTTGATCCTGCTCTGGACAGCATCCAAGGGGACTAGAGTTTATTATGCTCCTTCTGTGCGGCGTGTGCATGCAAGCTCAGTCGTATCAGTCATATCTGATGCTGTTTCTCTACAGACTGTTGCCTGCCAGCCTCCTCTGTCCATGGCATTCTCCACATAAGAATACAGGAGTGGACGCGATGACCTCTGCTAGGAGAGCTTCCTGATTCAGGGATGGAACCCACATCTCCTGCATTGCAGATGAATTCTTGACCCACAGAGCCACCTGTTCCAGGCTCTTGGAACTTGTAACTCACCTAACCTTATAAATCATAATTTGTGCCAACCCATGATACATTATTCCTCCTGATTTTCAGATGAGAAGAGTGGGGTTTAGAAAATCTAAATGTGTTCAAGGCTGTTACAGGTCATAAGGGAGCTAGGAGCTGAGCACATGGCTCTAAAGTCTTCCAAAAAAGGTATTCTTCCAGGCATTGCATGATACTCCTTGGCTCTCAGTAGAAGCTACATGCAGGGACCAGTGTTCTTTCGAGCGTAACAATAACAACAAAAATCTTCATGCACTTGGGAAATTAAAGGTACAGGATCAGAAAACATTAGCCATGAAAACTCCATGCTTTCAAGGTCAGTTGAGGATACTGCTGTTTTGAAGGGATAGACTTAACAGTAACAACAACAGAAGGTTAGGAAGAGCATTGAGAATACTCAGTGACAGTGGCGACGCAGTGTGATCACATTTCTATCGAGAAGGGAGCTCCGGATACATGGCGCATACCTCAGACTCTCTCCTGCCACCCTCCTCGGCACATGTCATTCATGAATCATTTCTCTTCTTTTCCTTTCTAATCTGTCATCTGGCTTCAGAATCTCAGCATAGAATTCAAGGCCGTGACTGATGTCCGGGAGATGACAGGTGGAAGGAGATGCATTTGGCTTCCTGGTGTGGTCATTTCAAGTAACATGCACTCTCCTCACACATGATCATTTTAACCGTCACCTGCGATGCCGTTCTTGCAATTTACAGCGCATATAGAGAATCACTTACATGTGAGAAACTGGAGACTAGAGAAACTAAGGTAGTTGATCCTGCTCTGGACAGCATCCAAGGGGACTAGAGTTTATTATGCTCCTTCTGTGCGGCGTGTGCATGCAAGCTCAGTCGTATCAGTCATATCTGATGCTGTTTCTCTACAGACTGTTGCCTGCCAGCCTCCTCTGTCCATGGCATTCTCCACATAAGAATACAGGAGTGGACCGCGATGACCTCTGCTAGGAGAGCTTCCTGATTCAGGGATGGAACCCACATCTCCTGCATTGCAGATGAATTCTTGACCCACAGAGCCACCTGTTCCAGGCTCTTGGAACTTGTAACTCACCTAACCTTATAAATCATAATTTGTGCCAACCCATGATACATTATTCCTCCTGATTTTCAGATGAGAAGAGTGGGGTTTAGAAAATCTAAATGTGTTCAAGGCTGTTACAGGTCATAAGGGAGCTAGGAGCTGAACGCACATGGCTCTGAATGTGAAGCACGTTTGTAGGCCTTACCATGTGGCCTCAACAGCACAGGTTTTGCAGAAAACACCACTGAGAGCAAGACTTGGTGAGCAGGACAGAGGTGTTCACTAACCACGAGCAAGACATGGTTAGGGGGTCTGGAGGAGCGCACGAATGACAGCAATAGCTTGAGTAGGACTCCGTTACTGACATTTAGAGAAATGATTCTATTAGCCTCACAGAGGAATATTTGCAACTATTATAAATGGTTAATATGATGACTATGTAGAAACAGGCAAAAGTGTTTACCGAATAACATTAAGAAATTGTATGGGTACTGATTACATTTATGCAGAAATTATGCATATAAACAGACAGAGTAAGATCCACAAAGAAAATACCTTTTGGTTAAGATATAGGATAATAAGGTGCTTTTAACTTGTGTTAAACAAAAGACTTAAAAAATGGGTGTGTGTTCAAGAATCAGGAAAAGCTAGTTGAAGAAAATAGGCAAAAATAATCACTCTCTAAGAAAGGTGACCTTGAGAATTGAAAGAAGACATTCCAAACTAATGAGATGGGCATAATTGCAGTTAGGGATAAAAATTAAATACTGATTCAGAGGAAGTAGAATGGTGGTTTCAGAGTGAAAACTTAACATTGGCAAGTCTTGATGTTTTAAGTGGGGATTTTGTGCACTAGAGCGATCTGGAGGCCCTATGACTTGTTTCTTTCATTTATTCAATGTATGCAACTCTGCTCCTTTTTAGATTTCATGGTGAAGATCTAGGCAGTGACTTTGAAAATTACACAATTTTTTGATGCTGTAGGGCAAGTGAATTCATCTGAGCTCTGTTACTTTTGGGGTGTGTATGTCATTCAAAATCTAGCCTTCCATTCACCAACCTCCCATACCCACATCTCCTGCATTGCAGATGAATTCTTGACCCACAGAGCCACCTGTTCCAGGCTCTTGGAACTTGTAACTCACCTAACCTTATAAATCATAATTTGTGCCAACCCATGATACATTATTCCTCCTGATTTTCAGATGAGAAGAGTGGGGTTTAGAAAATCTAAATGTGTTCAAGGCTGTTACAGGTCATAAGGGAGCTAGGAGCTGAACGCACATGGCTCTGAATGTGAAGCACGTTTGTAGGCCTTACCATGTGGCCTCAACAGCACAGGTTTTGCAGAAAACACCACTGAGAGCAAGACTTGGTGAGCAGGACAGAGGTGTTCACTAACCACGAGCAAGACATGGTTAGGGGGTCTGGAGGAGCGGCACGAATGACAGCAATAGCTTGAGTAGGACTCCGTTACTGACATTTAGAGAAATGATTCTATTAGCCTCACAGAGGAATATTTGCAACTATTATAAATGGTTAATATGATGACTATGTAGAAACAGGCAAAAGTGTTTACCGAATAACATTAAGAAATTGTATGGGTACTGATTACATTTATGCAGAAATTATGCATATAAACAGACAGAGTAAGATCCACAAAGAAAATACCTTTTGGTTAAGATATAGGATAATAAGGTGCTTTTAACTTGTGTTAAACAAAAGACTTAAAAAATGGGTGTGTGTTCAAGAATCAGGAAAAGCTAGTTGAAGAAAATAGGCAAAAATAATCACTCTCTAAGAAAGGTGACCTTGAGAATTGAAAGAAGACATTCCAAACTAATGAGATGGGCATAATTGCAGTTAGGGATAAAAATTAAATACTGATTCAGAGGAAGTAGAATGGTGGTTTCAGAGTGAAAACTTAACATTGGCAAGTCTTGATGTTTTAAGTGGGGATTTTGTGCACTAGAGCGATCTGGAGGCCCTATGACTTGTTTCTTTCATTTATTCAATGTATGCAACTCTGCTCCTTTTTAGATTTCATGGTGAAGATCTAGGCAGTGACTTTGAAAATTACACAATTTTTTGATGCTGTAGGGCAAGTGAATTCATCTGAGCTCTGTTACTTTTGGGGTGTGTATGTCATTCAAAATCTAGCCTTCCATTCACCAACCTCCCATCCACCATCTATGCAAAAGGCATTTATTGGGTGCTTACCAGCTTCTTTTGCTTTTTGCTTCTCTTCTTTCTTCAGCTATTTGTAAAACTTCTTTGAGAAAATTGGAGATATCAAAGGAATATTTCATCCAAAGATGAGTACAATAAAGGTCAGAAATGATAAAGACCTAATAGGAGCAGAAGAGATCCAGAAAAGGTGGGAACAATACACAGAAGAACTGTACCAAAAAGATCTTAATGATCCAGATAATCACAATGGTGTGGTCACTCACCCAGAACCAGACATTCTGGAGTGTGAAGTCAAGTGGGCCTTAGGAAGCACCACCATCAATAAAGAATTCCAGCAGAGCCATTTACAATCCTAAAAGATGATGCCACCAAAGTGCTACACTCAATATGTCAGCAAATCTGGAAAACCCAGCAGTGGCCACAGGACTGGAAAAGGTCAATGATCATCTCAATTCCCTTAAAGCTAAATACCAAAAAACAACAATCCTAAGAGCATGGCATCTGGCCTCATCACTTCATGGCAAATAGAAGGGGAAAAGGTGGAAGCAGTGACAGATGTCCTCTTCTTGAGCTCCAAAGTCAGGGTGGACGGGGAAACCAGAGGATGATTGCTTCTTGGCAGGAAAGCTATGGCACTGTGCCAAACAGTGGTGACATCGCTTTGCTGATAAAGGTCTGTAGAATGACCACTATGGTTTTCCCAATAGTCGAGTACAGATGTGAGAGTTGGACCATAAAGGAGGCAGAGCACTAAGGAACTGATGCCTTCAAACTGTGCTGCTGGAGAAAACTATTGAGAGTCCCTGGACAGCATGGAGATAAAACCAGTCCATCTTGAAGGAAATCCACCCTGAATCCTCACGGGAAGGACTGATGCTGAAGCTCTAATTCTCTGACCACCCAATGCGAAGAGCTGAATCATTGGAAAAGACGCTGATGCTGGGAAAGATTGAAGGCCAAAGCAGAAGAGGGCAACAGAAGATGAGATGGATGGATGGCATCATTGATGCAGGGATATAAACTTGGGGAAACTCTGGGAGACGATGAGGAACAGGGAAGCTGGGCTGGCTGCAGTCCATGGGGTCATGGAGAGTTTGACACAACTAGGTGACCAAACAACAATAGCGACAACATGCTAGTCGGTGTGGCACACCCTGGTGGTTCAGAGGGTACAGAAGCCACCTGCACTGCGGGAGATGCAGGTCCAATTCTGGGTCGAGAAGATCCCTTGGAGGAGGGAACGGCCACCCACTCCCATTCTTGCCTGGAGAACTCCATGGACAGAGGAGCCTGGTGGTTTACCGTCCATGAGGTCGCAAAGAGTCGAACACCACTGAGAAACTAACACTTATCATGATGCAGACCTTACAAGGCCCTAGAAATATAAGATAATCAACATGGTCTTGGGTGGCACTGAGTCAAGCACAGGAAACAGATGCATGCAAAGACTATTCCTATGCAGGACCTCCGGAGAGCTAAGCAGGACATCATGTGTACCGAGCACCGGGGCACAGGGGAAGGGCAGCTCTCCCCACTGAGAGTCAGAGAGAGACATTCAGAGGAGGTAATGGACAGCAGGTCTTGAAAGATGAGAAGCTAGCCTGGGTAAGTCGGATGGAAGGGAAGGGCAAGAACTGTGGTCCAGGCAGTGAGCCACACTGTGCCAAGGCATGCCGGCACTAGGGTAAGGCCACTTAGGGCAAGTGCAGGTGGTCTGTGTGGCTACAGGAAGACACACAAGGTGGAGGAGGGAGGCCCAGCGGGTCTGGGGAGCCCGTCATGGAAGGCTTTGAGAGCCAAGGTCAGGAGCAGAGCACTTGATGAGTGAGCTGAAAATTGTACATGGGTCCAGTCATCTGCTGAGATCGACGAGGATGGGCATTAGGACAGGAGGACTTATTTCGGGATGACCTGAGGTCCCCAGCAGAGGCTGGACAACATGAACAGGGAACAGACATACCTACAGTAGTGTCTTCAACTCCTCACAAAAGGGAATGTGTCTTATCCATCCTTGTAAACACTCCACCTCATTTCTTCTGTGCCTGGCGCATAGTGGATGGCATCCAAAATGCCTCTTGGCTAGACGATTGACTTAAAACTTAAAAACCAAGCCAAACGCTCCCAGATCTTCAAGGGATAAGGCAGTGCTATCTTGCAGTATCCAGTTGGCAAAGATCATCTGTTCTACTGTTTCACTCAGGATATGACTGAAAAATGGCACTTTTCAATTACAGGCAAGCCAGAAATTGTGGGGGTTTCCTTTAAATGCTTCCGGACAGGGTTTCTGCATTACCAACCCTCATTCTTTTTATGGGATAGGAAATGAAACAGACATCAATTATTTCAGTTTGAATTTTAAAGTCTTCTCTTGAAAGCTATTTAAAGGAGAACTCCATGGACAGAGGAGCCTGGTGGTTTACCGTCCATGAGGTCGCAAAGAGTCGAACACCACTGAGAAACTAACACTTATCATGATGCAGACCTTACAAGGCCCTAGAAATATAAGATAATCAACATGGTCTTGGGTGGCACTGAGTCAAGCACAGGAAACAGATGCATGCAAAGACTATTCCTATGCAGGACCTCCGGAGAGCTAAGCAGGACATCATGTGTACCGAGCACCGGGGCACAGGGGAAGGGCAGCTCTCCCCACTGAGAGTCAGAGAGAGACATTCAGAGGAGGTAATGGACAGCAGGTCTTGAAAGATGAGAAGCTAGCCTGGGTAAGTCGGATGGAAGGGAAGGGCAAGAACTGTGGTCCAGGCAGTGAGCCACACTGTGCCAAGGCATGCCGGCACTAGGGTAAGGCCACTTAGGGCAAGTGCAGGTGGTCTGTGTGGCTACAGGAAGACACACAAGGTGGAGGAGGGAGGCCCAGCGGGTCTGGGGAGCCCGTCATGGAAGGCTTTGAGAGCCAAGGTCAGGAGCAGAGCACTTGATGAGTGAGCTGAAAATTGTACATGGGTCCAGTCATCTGCTGAGATCGACGAGGATGGGCATTAGGACAGGAGGACTTATTTCGGGATGACCTGAGGTCCCCAGCAGAGGCTGGACAACATGAACAGGGAACAGACATACCTACAGTAGTGTCTTCAACTCCTCACAAAAGGGAATGTGTCTTATCCATCCTTGTAAACACTCCACCTCATTTCTTCTGTGCCTGGCGCATAGTGGATGGCATCCAAAATGCCTCTTGGCTAGACGATTGACTTAAAACTTAAAAACCAAGCCAAACGCTCCCAGATCTTCAAGGGATAAGGCAGTGCTATCTTGCAGTATCCAGTTGGCAAAGATCATCTGTTCTACTGTTTCACTCAGGATATGACTGAAAAATGGCACTTTTCAATTACAGGCAAGCCAGAAATTGTGGGGGGTTTTCCCTTTTAAAAGCTTCCGGACAGGGTTTCTGCATTACCAACCCTCATTCTTTTTATGGGATAGGAAATGAAACAGACATCAATTATTTCAGTTTGAATTTTAAAGTCTTCTCTTGAAAGCTATTTAAAGAAAGCAGATCTTACATACAGTAAACATTCACATATAAGAACTTCATATAAGAAATTTGAAGTGATGGCAAATTTAAATCATGAGTTAGAAAGGGTTTTCACTTTGATGCAACAAAAATAAAGGACAGGAACTTCCGGGTGTGCCGGCCAACAAGAGTTCTTCTCATAAGCTCTGAATACAAGGGGATCTGATGAATGACTGGATCCCACCTAGCAGAAAGGACCAAGAGAAGGGAGCGCCACACGAGTCTAGCTCATTGAAAATCAGTTAAGGGAGTGTTACACTACATTTACTAAATGGGGAAACAAGCTCAGAAAGGTCAAGTAACTTTTCCAGGGTCACACAGCTAGCAACTGGCAGTCCTCAGACTTATAATCTTATCTGTCTGATCCTCAAGCCCAAATTGCATGAACTTAAAATTTACATTCCAGCCATGTGAAGCCAAATTATTGGAAAAGATACTGATGGTGGGAAAGATTAAGGGCAGGAGGAAAAGGGGGCGACATAGGATGAGATGGTTGGATGGCATCACTGACTCTATGGACATGAGTTTGAGCAAACTCTTGGGAGAAAGTGAGGGACAGGGAAGCCCGCGTGCTGTAGCCCACAGAGCAGCAGAGAGTCAGATACGATTTGGGAGTGAACAGCAACCAGCGAAACTGGCCAGAATTCCCCAGGCCCCAGCTTTCTCCATCCTTCTCTGATGCCACCCCTAAACAAAAGGTGCTCCCCCAGATTCTTCAAAAGTGCCTGGCGCATAGTGGATGGCATCCAAAATGCCTCTTGGCTAGACGATTGACTTAAAACTTAAAAACCAAGCCAAACGCTCCCAGATCTTCAAGGGATAAGGCAGTGCTATCTTGCAGTATCCAGTTGGCAAAGATCATCTGTTCTACTGTTTCACTCAGGATATGACTGAAAAATGGCACTTTTCAATTACAGGCAAGCCAGAAATTGTGGGGGTTTCCTTTAAATGCTTCCGGACAGGGTTTCTGCATTACCAACCCTCATTCTTTTTATGGGATAGGAAATGAAACAGACATCAATTATTTCAGTTTGAATTTTAAAGTCTTCTCTTGAAAGCTATTTAAAGAAAGCAGATCTTACATACAGTAAACATTCACATATAAGAACTTCATATAAGAAATTTGAAGTGATGGCAAATTTAAATCATGAGTTAGAAAGGGTTTTCACTTTGATGCAACAAAAATAAAGGACAGGAACTTCCGGGTGTGCCGGCCAACAAGAGTTCTTCTCATAAGCTCTGAATACAAGGGGATCTGATGAATGACTGGATCCCACCTAGCAGAAAGGACCAAGAGAAGGGAGCGCCACACGAGTCTAGCTCATTGAAAATCAGTTAAGGGAGTGTTACACTACATTTACTAAATGGGGAAACAAGCTCAGAAAGGTCAAGTAACTTTTCCAGGGTCACACAGCTAGCAACTGGCAGTCCTCAGACTTATAATCTTATCTGTCTGATCCTCAAGCCCAAATTGCATGAACTTAAAATTTACATTCCAGCCATGTGAAGCCAAATTATTGGAAAAGATACTGATGGTGGGAAAGATTAAGGGCAGGAGGAAAAGGGGGCGACATAGGATGAGATGGTTGGATGGCATCACTGACTCTATGGACATGAGTTTGAGCAAACTCTTGGGAGAAAGTGAGGGACAGGGAAGCCCGGCGTGCTGTAGCCCACAGAGCAGCAGAGAGTCAGATACGATTTGGGAGTGAACAGCAACCAGCGAAACTGGCCAGAATTCCCCCAGGCCCCCAGCTTTCTCCATCCTTCTCTGATGCCACTCCTGGGTGGGACCGCTGCTCATCTGTTGGAATCAATTCAGGAGCCAGCTCTTACTGAAGACCCGCACCCCCCACACGCATTGCCCAACAGCCCCTCTGTTCTTTGTGCCTGGATCAGACTGTGGGTTCAACTCCCTTCTCCGCCACTCGCTGGCCCTGTGGCCTTGGAAAGTACCTCCCTGTGCCTCAGGTTCCTCACCTGCAAAATAGGGTCAACAAGAGTCCTGTAAGGTTGTTGCAAAAAAAAAAAAACAAAAACCTCCCTGCAGGGAGCACAGCAGCATGCCCAGCATGCAGAAGTGCTCAGCGATGTGAGCCAGCTTTCGAGCACCGCTCTCCCAGGGCAGACGTCTCTCCCAGCAGAGCCTTTTCTCTTTCTCCCGTACCAGGCAGTGATCTCCTTAAGGGTGATGGAGACTTGGCACGAAAGTGGTGTCTCGTAGATGGTTGTGGAGTGAGTGCTGAAGACTAGCTGAAGGGGGATCTGGTGGGAGACTCCGATGAGAGCCAGGGGCAGGTCTCCTTGACCTGGACCCCCAGTGTGTCTCCAAGGACCCCTGGCTTCCTGTGGACAGGAAGCTCTTCAAGAAACTGGAGGGACAGTGCTCTGCCGCTGTGCCCAGCAAACATGGCGAAGTGCATGCGCCTGAAATCCCACCTTCTTCTCTCCCTTCTAGATCTACCGGTCCCTCCCCAGATTGAGGGGTGCCATTACCCTCATGTTAGTAAATGCCTCCGCCTCCAGGAGACAGTGGACACGTTGAAACACACCACCTTCTGGTCTCCCCCGCTAGCCCAGCCGCAGCCCGGTACATTCCAGCCATGTGAAGCCAAATTATTGGAAAAGATACTGATGGTGGGAAAGATTAAGGGCAGGAGGAAAAGGGGGCGACATAGGATGAGATGGTTGGATGGCATCACTGACTCTATGGACATGAGTTTGAGCAAACTCTTGGGAGAAAGTGAGGGACAGGGAAGCCCGGCGTGCTGTAGCCCACAGAGCAGCAGAGAGTCAGATACGATTTGGGAGTGAACAGCAACCAGCGAAACTGGCCAGAATTCCCCCAGGCCCCCAGCTTTCTCCATCCTTCTCTGATGCCACTCCTGGGTGGGACCGCTGCTCATCTGTTGGAATCAATTCAGGAGCCAGCTCTTACTGAAGACCCGCACCCCCCACACGCATTGCCCAACAGCCCCTCTGTTCTTTGTGCCTGGATCAGACTGTGGGTTCAACTCCCTTCTCCGCCACTCGCTGGCCCTGTGGCCTTGGAAAGTACCTCCCTGTGCCTCAGGTTCCTCACCTGCAAAATAGGGTCAACAAGAGTCCTGTAAGGTTGTTGCAAAAAAAAAAAAACAAAAACCTCCCTGCAGGGAGCACAGCAGCATGCCCAGCATGCAGAAGTGCTCAGCGATGTGAGCCAGCTTTCGAGCACCGCTCTCCCAGGGCAGACGTCTCTCCCAGCAGAGCCTTTTCTCTTTCTCCCGTACCAGGCAGTGATCTCCTTAAGGGTGATGGAGACTTGGCACGAAAGTGGTGTCTCGTAGATGGTTGTGGAGTGAGTGCTGAAGACTAGCTGAAGGGGGATCTGGTGGGAGACTCCGATGAGAGCCAGGGGCAGGTCTCCTTGACCTGGACCCCCAGTGTGTCTCCAAGGACCCCTGGCTTCCTGTGGACAGGAAGCTCTTCAAGAAACTGGAGGGACAGTGCTCTGCCGCTGTGCCCAGCAAACATGGCGAAGTGCATGCGCCTGAAATCCCACCTTCTTCTCTCCCTTCTAGATCTACCGGTCCCTCCCCAGATTGAGGGGTGCCATTACCCTCATGTTAGTAAATGCCTCCGCCTCCAGGAGACAGTGGACACGTTCGTGAAACACACCACCCGGTTTCCTGGATGCATAATGGCCACTCACTCTGCTGACCCGTTCCCAGCCCAGCCGCAGCCCGGAGAGCTACCTCAGCGACAGCAAACCCTGACTTCCTAGAGATCCCGGGGGGTGTCCAGAGGAAGCGGGGCTGCACCTGGTCAGGACGCCATCCCTACTCCGCCACCTCCAGCCTCCGCTCTGTTCCGTGGGACCAGCAAGCCAGCCATCGCGCCCCGGAGCACTGCGCACCTGGCCTTGATGTGCTGCGACGTGGCCGAGGGAGCTCAGGCAATCTGACACCTCAGATTAAAGGACAACAGCTGTTCTGGGGCCACTTCAAAAGCACCAGGTCGCCAGAGTTCCCAGCGGAGGGCTGCCAGGCACGCCAGCAGCAGCCTCCGCGTTCACATCTCCGGAGCTGGGCGGCTGGCCTGCCCTGCTTCTTCCTTCAACCTGGGAGCGGCCTCTAAAGGGCTCCGCAGCGTCCCTGCCACAGGCCGCTCTGAGGGCGATTCGGAATTTCATGGGAATAAATGAACTTGTTCCGCTGAAGCTAGGCGATTATAATCGTTTGCCTCTTGTGTTGCTTAATTTTGTTTCCTGAAAGACAAAGCTTACTGAAATTTAAGATGCCGTGGGGTATTTAAACTCTCTAGCCTTCTTTTCCAAAGCAGAATGCATTGAATTTTAAAATTCTTCCACTGATTTAGAAGAGTATTGGCCAACATAAAATGTCTGGTTTCTTTTCTAATAACTGGGCGTGGCTACTGAAGTTCCTCATTAATTCCGTTGAAACAACACTTCACATGACCTTCTAGGACTGGAGCCAAAGCCCATTTCCTCAGAAGGATGGGAGAGCTCCAGGTTTTTAAGTAGTTTTGATAAATAAAATTATTTTCTTTCCTTTTTTCTTTTTCCTTTGGCTGCTCGGCATGGGGAATCTAGTTCCCTGAGCAGGGATCCCACCTGAACCGTTTGCAATTGAAAGTGTTAAGTCTTAAACACTGGACCACCAGGGAAGTCCCAATAAATGCATTTCCTTACTGCTCAACTGTTTTACAAATATTAGGAGATAAGAGTATTAGGGATATGTTAGATCCTGGCTCTAAAATGAGGAAATAAGGTTCATTTCTCATCCTTAGTGACCACTGACCAGGCCAGGTCTCATCATGGACGCCCACGTGCACTGGTTTGGGGCCCTGAGCTTGAGATTCTGCTCGGCCTTGACCTGCTAGGTGGTCCTCCGCTGCCCCGAGGGGGTGTGTATGGGAGGCTGGCTTCTCTCCTGACCATCCCCCCTTGAGACCCACGGGCCCCTCCCTGGGCTCTCCTCGAGGGCCTGCACATCCCCCCGTGCCAGCACATCTCACCCAGCCGGCTTTGCCCACCAGTCTGCGACCACTAGAAAGGAGGCCATATATCCACAGTAAAGGCCCAGCACCTTCCACAATGCCAGGAAGACAGCGGGTTCAAAAAGTGTCCTGCATCAATCAGTGGATGAATAAGGGGTTGAGTGAGTGGAGGCAAGAAAGGCACACGGCCACTGAACCTGGGAAGCCAAGTCGTGTTAGGAGGACTCAGAGTGAGAGAAGAGAGCCAGACGCCATGCTGCTCTAAGTGGTGGCTCTGGGGTGAAGAACACTGACAGACAAGACACATAGCAGGTGCTCAGTAAAGGGTGACATTGAGCCCTAACGGGCTTCCCTGGCGGCTCAGATGGTGAAGAATCTGCCTCCAGTGCAGGAGATCTGGGTTCAGTTCCTGGCTCCAGAAGATCCCCTGGAGAAGGGAACGGCAGTCCACTCCAGAATTCCTGCCAGGGAGTTCCCATGGCCAAGGAGGAATCACCGTGGGTATTTAAACTCTCTAGAAGTTAAAAAGAAGAGTATTGGCCAACATAAAATGTCTGGTTTCTTTTCTAATAACGGGGTGGCTACTGAAGTTCCTCATTAATTCCGTTGAAACAACACTTCACATGACCTTCTAGGACTGGAGCCAAAGCCCATTTCCTCAGAAGGATGGGAGAGCTCCAGGTTTTTAAGTAGTTTTGATAAATAAAATTATTTTCTTTCCTTTTTTCTTTTTCCTTTGGCTGCTCGGCATGGGGAATCTAGTTCCCTGAGCAGGGATCCCACCTGAACCGTTTGCAATTGAAAGTGTTAAGTCTTAAACACTGGACCACCAGGAAGTCCCAATAAATGCATTTCCTTACTGCTCAACTGTTTTACAAATATTAGGAGATAAGAGTATTAGGGATATGTTAGATCCTGGCTCTAAAATGAGGAAATAAGGTTCATTTCTCATCCTTAGTGACCACTGACCAGGCCAGGTCTCATCATGGACGCCCACGTGCACTGGTTTGGGGCCCTGAGCTTGAGATTCTGCTCGGCCTTGACCTGCTAGGTGGTCCTCCGCTGCCCCGAGGGGGTGTGTATGGGAGGCTGGCTTCTCTCCTGACCATCCCCCCTTGAGACCCACGGGCCCCTCCCTGGGCTCTCCTCGGGGGCCTGCACATCCCCCCGTGCCAGCACATCTCACCCAGCCGGCTTTGCCCACCAGTCTGCGACCACTAGAAAGGAGGCCATATATCCACAGTAAAGGCCCAGCACCTTCCACAATGCCAGGAAGACAGCGGGTTCAAAAAGTGTCCTGCATCAATCAGTGGATGAATAAGGGGTTGAGTGAGTGGAGGCAAGAAAGGCACACGGCCACTGAACCTGGGAAGCCAAGTCGTGTTAGGAGGACTCAGAGTGAGAGAAGAGAGCCAGACGCCATGCTGCTCTAAGTGGTGGCTCTGGGGTGAAGAACACTGACAGACAAGACACATAGCAGGTGCTCAGTAAAGGGTGACATTGAGCCCTAACGGGCTTCCCTGGCGGCTCAGATGGTGAAGAATCTGCCTCCAGTGCAGGAGATCTGGGTTCAGTTCCTGGCTCCAGAAGATCCCCTGGAGAAGGGAACGGCAGTCCACTCCAGAATTCCTGCCAGGGAGTTCCCATGGCCAGAGGAGCCTGGCAGGCTACATTCCATGGGGTCCAAAGAGTTGGACACCACTGAGTGACTAACTGGGCACTTTCTGGTTCAGAACTTGGGCTAGGCCCTTCAAGTGCATTCTCTTAACACCTGCAATGCAGGAGAGATAGGAGACACGAATTTGACTCCTGGAGCAGGAAGATCGTCTGGAGGAGGGTATGGCTACCCACTGCAGTATTCTTGCCTTGGAAATCCCATGGACAGGGTGGGCTACAGTCCATGGGGTCCCAAAGAGTTGGATATGACTTAGCAATTAAACAACAACAACAAATCCTCGCATTAACCCTAGAAGGAGTTGATATAACTTTTGGTGAAGTAGATTAAAGATCCAGTGATATCCAGGCAGGAAACACACCATCCAATGCCTATCAGCATTCTATGAGATAACGCCATTTGCCGCAACGTGGATGGAGCTAGAGAATGTCCTACTTAGTGAAGGAGGCCAGACAGACAAAGAGTCAATTTCTTAGGCTGTCACTTATTTGTGGAATCTAAAAAAAATGATACAAATGAACTTATTTACAAAATGGAAACAGACTCACAGATATAGAAAGTAAACTTATGATTTTACCAAAGGGGAAGAGGGGTAGTTTGAAATGAATAGATCCACACTACTGTTTATAAAATAGATAAACAACAAGGACCTATTGTATAACCCAGGGAACTATATTCAGTATCTTGTAATAACCTAGAATGGAAAAGAATCTGAAAAATGAATATATATGCATATGCTACATATGTGAATTACTTTGTTGTACACCTGAAACTAACATATCACTGTAAATCAACTGTACATGAGTACAAGTTTTTAAAATCATTCTACATTCTCACTAGAAAGGCAGTGTTTTGCTAAGAAGCACATGGATTCTAGAGTTCAAGTTCTGATCCTGCCATTTGGCAGCGCATAACTGGGTGTTGCTACATCCCCTGGGCCAGCTCTCCTAGGGGATGGTGCTGTTCACGTGGGCCATCGTGGAGCCCTGTTACGTCGGGACAGTGCCAGTGGCGCAGGCCACAGCAGCCCGACTGTGGGAGGTAGCCTTGGAAACGCCACTCTCTGGTGCCCCAAACCACACATGGTTCCCTCCATCACTCTCAACAGAGGGCTCGGTGCCATCCCCGCTCTGCACGTATGAAGTCCTTACTCTTTGCAGGCTGGACTCCAAGAGCTGCAGATGTGGGGGCCCGTGGGCCTTGCCGACCCCACAGGGAAAGTCACCATTTTATGGACGACCAGAGAGGAGCTGGGTGTGCGGTATGCATAGAGAGGAGGGAAACCGAGCATTTATTACTTAGGTTCAATGCCGCTAAAATATGTAGTGAAGAGTCTGTTCAAGATCTCAGCAGAGACTCAGCGACCGAGTCTAGGAGAGACGCCAAAGCCCTAGATGCCTCTGAGGTGTCAGCTGAGGACATGCAGGGTGGGATTTCTCTCTCTGCCTAAGGAGAGGCATCTTCAGAAGGCTTGAACGAAATCCTGGCCCCTGACAAGGCCACATGCTCAGCCGGGTGGGGCCACCGTCTGAATTCCTGTGGCTGGAACAGGACTGAAGGCCCTCATCTCCCACCCGCTCTGTGCCCCGCCCCCCTGGGCCAGTTGTGAAGGCAGGGCATGGAGGGTTGGGACAACACAGCCTCATCTCCCAGCTGAGAGCTCTCTTCTCGGGACCCCCTCTCCTAGGCAGACTCTGCTGGCCTCTCCCAGGAGCCAGGGGGCTGTTTCGTGGAGAGCACCCTGGCTCAGGGTGCCCACGATGGCAGGCGTGTTAGGCGGTGGGGCATGAAGCTGACTCGGGCTCTTGCCGCAGCTGGAGTTGGCTCTGACGCATCCAAACCCAATAGAAAAAGGCCCTTCTTCCTTTACCCAGGAGGGAGACCCTGCCATGCTTGTGGTGAAGCCCTACAGGGGCTTCTTGCCAGATAGCCCAGCCAGCCAGGTGCTCCAAGACCTGGCTCCCAACTAATTCTCTCTCTCTCTCTCTCCATTTTCCTGGTTTCTGGTTTCACACCCCAGCATTACCAAGATGCTTGGCATTCCATCCCCTAACCCACGTTCCTTCTGCTCCCTCTGATGGACATGTCCTTCCTCCTTCCTCTGGTTTATCTATATTCATTCGTTCACACTTGACTCAGGCATCACGCTCTGCACGTGAAGTCCTTACTCTTTGCAGGCTGGACTCCAAGAGCTGCAGATGTGGGGGCCCGTGGGCCTTGCCGACCCCACAGGGAAAGTCACCATTTTATGGACGACCAGAGAGGAGCTGGGTGTGCGGTATGCATAGAGAGGAGGGAAACCGAGCATTTATTACTTAGGTTCAATGCCGCTAAAATATGTAGTGAAGAGTCTGTTCAAGATCTCAGCAGAGACTCAGCGACCGAGTCTAGGAGAGACGCCAAAGCCCTAGATGCCTCTGAGGTGTCAGCTGAGGACATGCAGGGTGGGATTTCTCTCTCTGCCTAAGGAGAGGCATCTTCAGAAGGCTTGAACGAAATCCTGGCCCCTGACAAGGCCACATGCTCAGCCGGGTGGGGCCACCGTCTGAATTCCTGTGGCTGGAACAGGACTGAAGGCCCTCATCTCCCACCCGCTCTGTGCCCCGCCCCCCTGGGCCAGTTGTGAAGGCAGGGCATGGAGGGTTGGGACAACACAGCCTCATCTCCCAGCTGAGAGCTCTCTTCTCGGGACCCCCTCTCCTAGGCAGACTCTGCTGGCCTCTCCCAGGAGCCAGGGGGCTGTTTCGTGGAGAGCACCCTGGCTCAGGGTGCCCACGATGGCAGGCGTGTTAGGCGGTGGGGCATGAAGCTGACTCGGGCTCTTGCCGCAGCTGGAGTTGGCTCTGACGCATCCAAACCCAATAGAAAAAGGCCCTTCTTCCTTTACCCAGGAGGGAGACCCTGCCATGCTTGTGGTGAAGCCCTACAGGGGCTTCTTGCCAGATAGCCCAGCCAGCCAGGTGCTCCAAGACCTGGCTCCCAACTAATTCTCTCTCTCTCTCTCTCCATTTTCCTGGTTTCTGGTTTCACACCCCAGCATTACCAAGATGCTTGGCATTCCATCCCCTAACCCACGTTCCTTCTGCTCCCTCTGATGGACATGTCCTTCCTCCTTCCTCTGGTTTATCTATATTCATTCGTTCACACTTGACTCAGGCATCACCTCCTCCATGAAGCCTTCTCTGATTGAGTCTCCTGAGAGGTCTCTCTTGTACTCCCATCACTTCTATCATGACATTTACCATTTCACACACAAAAGTCTCTCTGTATAGCTCTACCCTCATAGGAGAGTGTTTTCTCATGTTGTGTACCATGACGTTTGTCTTTGAATCTTTAGCGTCTAGTTCAGCGCCCGTCACATTGCAGCGAGGGCACACCTTGGAAACATTTGTGCAAATCGTTCTCCATTTACAGAAGAGAAAGTCCTGCCAAAGCATTTCAACACGTCAAAGTAGGCAGACTTGATTGTTTCTAGAGGACTGCAGATACAAAATAGGACTCACAAACCTGCCCTTCAGAATAAAGAAACAATAGTATATTTACTTTCTAATCATCCCATCTGATAATATCAACCACCTCACTGCTTTTGAGCTGAATAGATCCTACAGCACTGCTATTTTCCTTCCTGTTTCATTGACACTTTACATAGCTTAAATGTGAATTTGCTATGAACCTGAATCTTTCCATCTCCCAGAATCAACTGCCAAATACACGAACATGGTTTTTCCTGTTATCCAGTGCATTCATCTACTAGCAATGATGTATCTTCAAGTAGATCAGAAAAAGAAAAGGAACGAGAGCATAAACACTCTGCCGGGAGGGCTGGAGAAGCGGTTCTGCCCCTCATGACAGGGAAGGAAGCTGGCAACGCAGAGGCAAGAGAACGTGGACCACGGCTCCTGCCTCAGGTGGATTCTGGAAGGCAACTCTGGCGAGGAATCCATTTCCTCTACTTGCAATGTGATGACCGCCACTCCCCGTTGAAAACCAGCACTATATATACACGCCTTGTGTACAGTAGGGAGCTCGTGGCAACCTGCTGTGCAGCACAGGGGGCTCACCTCAGGGCTCGGGAGCGACCAGAGGGGTGGGGGTGGTGGGAGGAGGGCTCCAGAGGGGGGAACCTATGTATACACACAGCCAATTCCCTTTGTTGTGTGGCAGAAACTAACACAACATTGTAATCAATTATACTCCGATTATAAAGTAAATGTAAACATATAAATAACCCTGACTTATAAGATGAATATAGAATATTTTAAAAAACAGTGAAGTATTTGTTATCCTGTTAGACTAACTATGGAGGCTGTATTATGTAGGCAAAGAGTTTTGCCTAACATTTCAGTTTTTTTTAAATAAAAATGCACGTTATGTCTAAACCAGAAAATCTAGTATATGTTGCAGAGAGAGTCCCTGGAAAGCCTTCGACATACATGTCTGTGTCACGGCACCAAGGTGAATGTTTTCAGGGGACTCTCTCTGGACGGCGCACGGAGCCCCTCTGGTGACCGGTCCCTGACGCGGGTGTGGAGACCATGAACGTAACGATGTGGTAACTTGAGACAATCGGAAAGGCCACTGTCCCAAAGCATTTTATGAGAGATACTGCTAGCCTCTGAATAATTCATTAGAGTCATTCAAGCATACAGAGGAAGCTTGGTCCTGAAGAGGCTAGGTTTGATGCTTTTTGTTAATTAACCCAATCATTTGTGGCACACACACGCACACACATTGTGGTATAAGACATTCACACTGTGCTACTCTTTACAGTTGCCAAGGCATGGGTACAAGCTAAACATCTATCAGCAGATGAATGGACGAAGAAGATGTGGTACGTACATATGCAGTGGACTATTGTTCAGCCATAAAGAATGGAATAATGTCATTTCCAGCAACATGGGTGGACCTAGAGATCATATTAAGTATGTCAGAAGGAGAAACATCACTCGGTTGCCTCAAAACCGGGCAAACGTGGACCACGGCTCCTGCCTCAGGTGGATTCTGGAAGGCAACTCTGGCGAGGAATCCATTTCCTCTACTTGCAATGTGATGACCGCCCCCCCCCGTTGAAAACCAGCACTATATATACCCGCCTTGTGTACAGTGGGGAGCTCGTGGCAACCTGCTGTGCAGCACAGGGGGCTCACCTCGGGGCTCGGGGGCGACCAGGGGGGTGGGGGTGGTGGGAGGAGGGCTCCAGAGGGGGGAACCTATGTATACACACAGCCAATTCCCTTTGTTGTGTGGCAGAAACTAACACAACATTGTAATCAATTATACTCCGATTATAAAGTAAATGTAAACATATAAATAACCCTGACTTATAAGATGAATATAGAATATTTTAAAAAACAGTGAAGTATTTGTTATCCTGTTAGACTAACTATGGAGGCTGTATTATGTAGGCAAAGAGTTTTGCCTAACATTTCAGTTTTTTTTAAATAAAAATGCACGTTATGTCTAAACCAGAAAATCTAGTATATGTTGCAGAGAGAGTCCCTGGAAAGCCTTCGACATACATGTCTGTGTCACGGCACCAAGGTGAATGTTTTCAGGGGACTCTCTCTGACGGCGACGGAGCCCCTCTGGTGACCGGTCCCTGACGCGGGTGTGGAGACCATGAACGTAACGATGTGGTAACTTGAGACAATCGGAAAGGCCACTGTCCCAAAGCATTTTATGAGAGATACTGCTAGCCTCTGAATAATTCATTAGAGTCATTCAAGCATACAGAGGAAGCTTGGTCCTGAAGAGGCTAGGTTTGATGCTTTTTGTTAATTAACCCAATCATTTGTGGCACACACACGCACACACATTGTGGTATAAGACATTCACACTGTGCTACTCTTTACAGTTGCCAAGGCATGGGTACAAGCTAAACATCTATCAGCAGATGAATGGACGAAGAAGATGTGGTACGTACATATGCAGTGGACTATTGTTCAGCCATAAAAAAGAATGGAATAATGTCATTTCCAGCAACATGGGTGGACCTAGAGATGATCATATTAAGTATGTCAGAAGGAGAAAGACAAATACGGAGTGATATCCCATCTATGTGGAATGTAAAATATGACACAAATGAACTTATTTATGAAATAGAAACAGACTCATGGATAGAGAGAACAGGCCTGTGATTGCCAAGGGGAAGGCGATGGGAGAGACAAATTGGGAGTCTAGGATTAGCAGATGTAGACTTTTATCTATGGAATGGGTAGATGACAAATTCCTATTGTACAGGGAACTGTATCATCATCCTGTGATAACTATAATGGAAAAGAATATGAAAAAGAGTGTAATGTATGTATAACTGAATCACTTTGCAACAGAAATTAACACAACATTGTTATACTTGAATAAGACAAAATTAAAAAAAAAAGACATATGTATTGTGCTATATTACCTCATTTTAGTTCCTTGGTTCAAGATATATGTAATTCTCTAAAATATTTTTCAAACTCAGTAGGAAACACAGGCAAAGCCTTGGTCTTACCCTGAGGTAGTTGAGGGTGAAATTCGTCAGCCCCATCCTGGTGACGTTTTTGGACAGCTGATCCAGGACCTGAGGATCTTGTGCCTAAACAAGAAGAAAATCAAACATTTTATCCCTGCAAGATGGTATCAAGCAGGTCTTGACCATGCTACAGCTGCTAAGACTTGCATCTGTCATTTTTTTCTCCGAGGGCAGGTAGCTGGAGATAATCGATTTTACAGTTTGAACATTCTTGCATACAGTGCTCAAGGTCTCTTGGATCAGTGGTGTAAGACTCTCCAGAGGAGGGTTATGCAGCCCATCAGGACACCTCCGGGTCCTGCTCAGCTCTGAGAGGAGGGGGAATTCTGGGTTTGGCAGAACGATCTTTAGGACTGGACTTTGCTGTGTGTTATGATAGCGTTTTTTTTTTTTAATAGGTCATCAATTTTTTACTCTCATCTCTATTAACTAACTATTGACCTTAATCATGGGAGGAGGACACATTTTATTTTTTATTTATTTTATTTTTGGCCACATCACAAGGCATGGGAGGACCTTTGTTCCTTGAACTAAGGGCTTGAACCTGTGGCCCATAAAAGAATGGAAAATGTATTTCCAGCAACATGGGAGAGACAATTAAGTATGTCAGAAGGAGAAAGACAAATCGGAGTGATATCCCATCTATGTGGAATGTAAAATATGACACAAATGAACTTATTTATGAAATAGAAACAGACTCATGGATAGAGAGAACAGGCCTGTGATTGCCAAGGGGAAGGCGATGGGAGAGACAAATTGGGAGTCTAGGATTAGCAGATGTAGACTTTTATCTATGGAATGGGTAGATGACAAATTCCTATTGTACAGGGAACTGTATCATCATCCTGTGATAACTATAATGGAAAAGAATATGAAAAAGAGTGTAATGTATGTATAACTGAATCACTTTGCAACAGAAATTAACACAACATTGTTATACTTGAATAAGACAAAATTAAAAAAAAAAGACATATGTATTGTGCTATATTACCTCATTTTAGTTCCTTGGTTCAAGATATATGTAATTCTCTAAAATATTTTTCAAACTCAGTAGGAAACACAGGCAAAGCCTTGGTCTTACCCTGAGGTAGTTGAGGGTGAAATTCGTCAGCCCCATCCTGGTGACGTTTTTGGACAGCTGATCCAGGACCTGAGGATCTTGTGCCTAAACAAGAAGAAAATCAAACATTTTATCCCTGCAAGATGGTATCAAGCAGGTCTTGACCATGCTACAGCTGCTAAGACTTGCATCTGTCATTTTTTTCTCCGAGGGCAGGTAGCTGGAGATAATCGATTTTACAGTTTGAACATTCTTGCATACAGTGCTCAAGGTCTCTTGGATCAGTGGTGTAAGACTCTCCAGAGGAGGGTTATGCAGCCCATCAGGACACCTCCGGGTCCTGCTCAGCTCTGAGAGGAGGGGGAATTCTGGGTTTGGCAGAACGATCTTTAGGACTGGACTTTGCTGTGTGTTATGATAGCGTTTTTTTTTTTTAATAGGTCATCAATTTTTTACTCTCATCTCTATTAACTAACTATTGACCTTAATCATGGGAGGAGGACACATTTTATTTTTTATTTATTTTATTTTTGGCCACATCACAAGGCATGGGAGGACCTTTGTTCCTTGACTAAGGCTTGAACCTGTGGCCCCTGCAATGGAAACGTGGATTCTTAACCACTGGAGTGCCAAGGAAAGCCCATGACAGTGTTGTTTTGAACAGCTTGGAGCTGAGGACTACATTTGAAAATTTTGCAACCGCCATGAAATATACATATATGTTAAAAATGTCTAACTTTCCTCCGCATTAAGCTGAGTTAGAAATAGGTGAGTAGATATCCTCAACAATTCTCATCCTGAAGGACTACAAAGGGTACACATCATATTTTCCAAAATATTACCACATTAATAAAAAGATGTCCTGTTTCATTAGCCACTCCCAATGTTCTGTTTGATGAGAAAGAAATAAAAATTCTTTCTGGATTCCATTGTAAGGTGAGTCTCTTAGTCACTGCTCTTGCTTTCTGTTTTTCCTTGTTTCTTGATAGATACAAACAATTCCTAAACAGAGGAAGTCTTAAGTAAACATATCTTTGCTTCCAGGTCTGCATTCATGAGACGGTCTAGGTTATACCAACATCTTAATTTATTCTTTTTCTGTACTTAATTTCCCTCAGAGTAATACAACCAATTGGTTTTGTGTAAAAAAACAGTGTAGGTGAAAATAGTCAGAGCTTGTCATTTTTCATGTCCGTTTCAGTAAAAAGGATCCTCTGTGGTCATGGAGCTGCTATTTACTGAACCTCTTCAACCTTAAGGGCTTTCTCGGCGGCTCAGATGTAGTGAATCTAGATTTTTCTGCAGTGCAGGAGAACTGAGTTTAATTCCTGAGTTGGGACGATGCTCTGCAGAAAAGAATGGTAACCCACTCCAGTATTCTTGCCTGGAGACAGGAGCCTGGTAGGCTACAACCCTGGGGTCGCAAAGAATTGGACATGACTTAGAGACTGAACAGCAACTGTAATTGTATTCTCTTTTCTCTGTATAGAATCTTAAAAATCAGGCTCCTTAAGTCAGACTTTGCTCCAGAGCATTTTCCCTGGAACTACTGTGTCATGCCTTCTGGAGGAGGGATTCAGTAAGTCAATGTCTGGTGTCCCCTTCTTAAGGGACTGTCCTGACGAGTTTCTATCAAGTCTTACCTTTAAAACATCTTTCTAAAAAATCATCTCTCTAGATCGGCATCGAATCCACCTTGCACCTTGTTGGTGCTCAATCAGTTTGATGTGATTCGCAGCCAGATGCAACCAAGACGAACCCACATCTCCCCCAGCTTTCCAACGCCGTGGTCAGGAAGGGCGTGGACATGGGTCTGAGCTATGCAACCCCACGTCGTGTCAGACGCTTCCAATAAAAACTGGGGACTGTTTTCCTACTCCTTGTTTTATTTCTCTCCCCATTTATACCTAACACATTTATTAGCCCGGGCAGCACAGTACTTGATAATGAATGCATGGAATTTAAGAAAAGTACAAACTGTTTATTGAGGTAACCTCAATTTGGAGTTTAAAATAATAAAGTACCAAAAAAAAAAAAAAGTCTCGCAATGCACCAAGCTCAGAAACAAAGGAGGGTGAAAGGGGGCCCGTGGATGAAAACGCTTGAGGGAAAAACTCAAAATTCAAAGTTACTTACCTCAAGTGTGAAGACTCAGGCAGCTCTTTCACAGTGAGAAAGTGGGACTTATCTTTTTTGTGTGAAATGAGGGGATGGAAGGAAAGAAAGGCAAACAGAAATTGTTACTTACGTGCATGGCTAGAATGCTTCTTGGGACTAACTCTCTGTATTGTCTAATGGTAAAGTGCCATGTTTTTATTCTCATGAGATCGTCAAAGGTGAACTCCAAGATCAGCCTGCCTTCTGTACACACCTGGAAGGGATAAGCGGAGAGATCAGTGGCTATGCATCAGTGATCACGGCCCTTTTTTTTTTTTTTTGTAATTCACAAGCTAGTCACTCAACGTGGTCTTCCTGACTCCCCTCAGGAGGTGCTGAGTCTCCACAACGTTGTGACACCAGTGACATGCTCATAGAGAACCCAGACAGGCGTCAGCTCTGGAATCAATGGGCCAAAGGACAGCACAGTCGCTCAGCAGCCGTGAGCCATGGGTAACTTGACTACTTTCTGCTGACACTCCACGCGCCCCTATTTCTCCATCTGTAAATATTTTATTTGTCTTTTGGAGGAGGGATTCAGTAAGTCAATGTCTGGTGTCCCCTTCTTAAGGGACTGTCCTGACGAGTTTCTATCAAGTCTTACCTTTAAAACATCTTTCTAAAAAATCATCTCTCTAGATCGGCATCGAATCCACCTTGCACCTTGTTGGTGCTCAATCAGTTTGATGTGATTCGCAGCCAGATGCAACCAAGACGAACCCACATCTCCCCCAGCTTTCCAACGCCGTGGTCAGGAAGGGCGTGGACATGGGTCTGAGCTATGCAACCCCACGTCGTGTCAGACGCTTCCAATAAAAACTGGGGACTGTTTTCCTACTCCTTGTTTTATTTCTCTCCCCATTTATACCTAACACATTTATTAGCCCGGGCAGCACAGTACTTGATAATGAATGCATGGAATTTAAGAAAAGTACAAACTGTTTATTGAGGTAACCTCAATTTGGAGTTTAAAATAATAAAGTACCAAAAAAAAAAAAAAGTCTCGCAATGCACCAAGCTCAGAAACAAAGGAGGGTGAAAGGGGCCTGTGGATGAAAACGCTTGAGGGAAAAACTCAAAATTCAAAGTTACTTACCTCAAGTGTGAAGACTCAGGCAGCTCTTTCACAGTGAGAAAGTGGGACTTATCTTTTTTGTGTGAAATGAGGGGATGGAAGGAAAGAAAGGCAAACAGAAATTGTTACTTACGTGCATGGCTAGAATGCTTCTTGGGACTAACTCTCTGTATTGTCTAATGGTAAAGTGCCATGTTTTTATTCTCATGAGATCGTCAAAGGTGAACTCCAAGATCAGCCTGCCTTCTGTACACACCTGGAAGGGATAAGCGGAGAGATCAGTGGCTATGCATCAGTGATCACGGCCCTTTTTTTTTTTTTTTGTAATTCACAAGCTAGTCACTCAACGTGGTCTTCCTGACTCCCCTCAGGAGGTGCTGAGTCTCCACAACGTTGTGACACCAGTGACATGCTCATAGAGAACCCAGACAGGCGTCAGCTCTGGAATCAATGGGCCAAAGGACAGCACAGTCGCTCAGCAGCCGTGAGCCATGGGTAACTTGACTACTTTCTGCTGACACTCCACGCGCCCCTATTTCTCCATCTGTAAATATGCAGACAAACCCATCTTACAGTGAGGCTATGTCAAAGACTCCTGGTACGCATTGTGTCCCCCTGAAAGTAATATGCTTTCACCCCGTTCCCTCCACAGCCATCGTCCTCCTAGGACAAGAGCTTGGGTCCTGTTCTGATTTTGGTTATCCTACTCTGGGAGAAAGGATCTAAAAAAAGTGTTTCTATAAGGATGAGTTACTACAAGGTCACCTAAGCAGGGAAAGTTTTCGTTTCCAAAGAGAAATACCAGAGGGTGGTGCTTCACCCAAGGCCATGGGTTATCATTTATGGACATATGGAAAGAGAGGTATGTTTATGGTATATTTCTTGAATCACAGTCTATCAGTCATGATAAGTTTTGCTTATATAGAGGGCCAGGCTTTGAGGAGTCAACTCAAACTGAAATAAACATATATTATTAATGAGACTCAGTAAGTGTCCTAGAGTGATCAGTGACAGGGTAGCGTTTTCACCTTCTTTTGAAAGTCACGTGTTTTTTGACATGGAGTTTCTTCATATTTTTGGCAGCTTACAGGATTTTAGTTTCCTGATCAGGGATTGAACTTGGGCTCATGGCAGTGAAATCACTGAGTGTTAACCACTGGACTGCCAGGGAATTCTCTAGTTTCCATTTTATTTACCTTTTTTTTCACTGTTGTTCTGTGTGCTTATTCGCTCAGTCATGGCTGACTCCTTTGCAACCCGTTGGATTGTAGCCCCCTAGGATCCTCTGTCCATGGAATTTCCCAAGCAAGAATACTGGAGGGGCTTCTCTGGTGGTCCAGTGGGTAAGGACACCGCCTTGCAGTGCAAGGGGCGCCGGTTCGATCCCTGGCCTGGGAAAATCCCACGTGCTGTGGAGCAGTTGGACCGATGTGTCCAATTACTGAGCCGGAGCTCTGGAGCGCATGCGCCCAGAGCCTGTGCTCTGCAACAATAAAGGCCATGGCAATGGGAGGCCCACATGGGCCAAAGAACAAAGATGGATGAAAATAGATAAATGAAGGACCAGTAGAAGTGACCCACCTTTCCCCTCCCTCCCCACCCCACCCCTGCCTCATCCCACCCCCCAAAAATAAATAAATAAATAAGTCTTTAAAAAAAAAAAAAAGAATCCTGGAGTGGGTTGCCATGTCCTACTGCCAGGGATCTTCCCGACCCAGGAATCGAACCTGAGTCTCCTGTATTGGCAGCTGAGTCACCATGGAAGTCCGCTTGCCATTGTACTTCACAGTGAATGATAGTTCAAAGGTGAAAGGCATGCAATCGAAGAGCACAGGGCCTTAGACCAGGGGTTGTTGTAATGCCCTGTCTGAGACTTGGGGGGTTATGAGCAGTGTGTTGGAGGCTCTTCTGGGAAGAGCTAAGCCCCCACCTGAACACTGAGGTTCCCATTCACTTTCTTGATTCAACCAGAATGGCTTCAGTTTTATCTGTTTTACATAGCAGATCTCTGATCAAGCCTTTCTGGAGAAAGATTTCTCAGACTAAAAAAAGTACAAAACTTTGGAAATCATTGCACTACACATGAAAAAAAAGGACACCAGTCAACCCAAATAGGGAATATGATCATTTCTAAAACTATAGTTCCTGAAGATAATCAGCAATTGTATAGCAATCTTTGGGGTTTCCCAGGTGGCACTAATGGTAAAGAACCCACCTGCCAATGCAGGAGACATAGGGATGCGGGTTCAATCCCTGAGTCAGGAAGATCCCCTGGAGGAGGGCATGGACACCCATTTAAGTATTCTTTTTTTTATTATTAATTAATTAATTTATTTATTTTTGGCCATTCTGGGTTTTCACTGCTGCCACAGGCTCTTCTCTAGTTGCAGGGAGTGGGGGCTGCTCTCTAGTGGAGGTGGGCATGCTTCTTGTTGCCGTGACTTCTCTTGTTGTGGAACTCGGGCTCTAGGACACAGGGACTTCAACAGTTGTGGCCCAGGGGCTCCATAGTTGCAGCTCCAAAGCTCTAGAGAACAGGCTCCATAGCTGTGGCTCACGGGCTGAGTTGCTCCGCAGCATGTGGGATCCTCCTGGATCAGGGATCAAACCGATGTCTTCTTCATGGGCAGATGAAATCTTTACCACTGAACTACCAGGAAAGCCCCATTTCAGTATTCTTACCTGGAGAATCTCATGGACAGAGGAGCCTGGTGGGCTTATAGTCCTTGGGGTCGCAAAGAGTCAAACACAACTAAAGTGACCTCCATCGACTTTTTACGAAATCTTAATAATCACTTCCTTCTTTGGGAATTCGATACCAAAACCCACCATTTATTGAATTCCAACTATGTCTTAGGCACTGAGTTAGGCGCTTTCTTGTCTCTAATTTAAAGAAGTATTTTCTTTAAATAAGCAAAATACCAGTGTGGAAGAATTAGGGACCTGTTGATAGGGCACCACTTAAAAAAGAATCTAATAACGTCTGCCATTTTCATTCCATCAAAGGTCTCGGAAGCACTGTCAGATAATTACTGATAATCTGGGTGAAGGCCTCTAACTCAGATCCAATTAGGAGCATCTGAGGGTAATTCCAGGCATCTGGGCTCCTTGCCTCAAAACTCCTCAGTGGAGTGATCTTCAGCGCATCCTTTCTGGCATCTTTGCCATGAGAGTCCACCACAGAGAAACGGGGAAGACTTCAACATCCCCACACCATTTCTCCAGAGCCTCATTGGCATTGGAATGAGATTACCAAGGATTTCAAAAGAGTTGGAAGGAGATTAAGCCACACCATTCCCCACCAGAGTGTTAACTGGGACAGAAGACACCTGCAGTGGAGGCCTTCACGGAAGGGAGGTGACTGCAGCCAGATGGCACAGAAAAGTGTCTTGACCATACAGGACAGGGACATTCAGATGCTAGAATTTCCTTTGAGGGATTATTGGTTGTTAAAATTAGCCCGTTCTGGGTTTTCACTGCTGCCACAGGCTCTTCTCTAGTTGCAGGGAGTGGGGGCTGCTCTCTAGTGGAGGTGGGCATGCTTCTTGTTGCCGTGACTTCTCTTGTTGTGGAACTCGGGCTCTAGGACACAGGGACTTCAACAGTTGTGGCCCAGGGGCTCCATAGTTGCAGCTCCAAAGCTCTAGAGAACAGGCTCCATAGCTGTGGCTCACGGGCTGAGTTGCTCCGCAGCATGTGGGATCCTCCTGGATCAGGGATCAAACCGATGTCTTCTTCATGGGCAGATGAAATCTTTACCACTGAACTACCAGGAAAGCCCCATTTCAGTATTCTTACCTGGAGAATCTCATGGACAGAGGAGCCTGGTGGGCTTATAGTCCTTGGGGTCGCAAAGAGTCAAACACAACTAAAGTGACCTCCATCGACTTTTTACGAAATCTTAATAATCACTTCCTTCTTTGGGAATTCGATACCAAAACCCACCATTTATTGAATTCCAACTATGTCTTAGGCACTGAGTTAGGCGCTTTCTTGTCTCTAATTTAAAGAAGTATTTTCTTTAAATAAGCAAAATACCAGTGTGGAAGAATTAGGGACCTGTTGATAGGGCACCACTTAAAAAAGAATCTAATAACGTCTGCCATTTTCATTCCATCAAAGGTCTCGGAAGCACTGTCAGATAATTACTGATAATCTGGGTGAAGGCCTCTAACTCAGATCCAATTAGGAGCATCTGAGGGTAATTCCAGGCATCTGGGCTCCTTGCCTCAAAACTCCTCAGTGGAGTGATCTTCAGCGCATCCTTTCTGGCATCTTTGCCATGAGAGTCCACCACAGAGAAACGGGAAGACTTCAACACCCCCACACCATTTCTCCAGAGCCTCATTGGCATTGGAATGAGATTACCAAGGATTTCAAAAGAGTTGGAAGGAGATTAAGCCACACCATTCCCCACCAGAGTGTTAACTGGGACAGAAGACACCTGCAGTGGAGGCCTTCACGGAAGGGAGGTGACTGCAGCCAGATGGCACAGAAAAGTGTCTTGACCATACAGGACAGGGACATTCAGATGCTAGAATCCTTTTCTTTTAAAGAGGGGATTATTGGTTGTTTAAATAAATGTTAGCCCAGCTAAATGTCATGCTTTTGTATTATCTAATCTGTTTGTTTTTGTGTTTATGAACCACAAACCCAAGACAGAGAGCGGTTCTGGTTTACGTCTACTGGAATAGAATTTCATAAAGGGAAGGCCTGGATGGAGTCCTTCTGATGAAGTACTCAGTTGGACCATCCCCAAGGTCAAGTTCAATTGTGTTCTTTGCTTATTGTGACATAGCCAACCAGCTGAGGACTCTTCTTGCGGGTAAACTGCTAAGGGCCTACAAAAGAAGACATTGCAACCACCTTGAACTCTTTTTTTCTCAAGGACTGAGCTTTCTCTGGGGCACAGCAGGTGCAAGAGAGGAATCCTGAGAAGTCAGCCTAAGTTGTTTGTGTTGGGTGCTTTCTTTAAGGGCAACTAAATCACTGACTTCCTTGAATGAAAGAGTGGAGAGAATTTGGTCACTGCTGATCTTCCCCCAAGTAATTCTGCCCACAGCCTCCACCCGAGCCCTGTGCATCCTCTCCACCCCCGTGCCCCTGCCTGGAGGCCAAAGGAAATGGAAGGTTTTGTGATTGATTTTATTTCATACGCAGCAGTCGGCAAATGGAATAGAGACACTTAAGAAAAAAATAAATATATTCCTTATTTGGGGTGGTGAAAAAACAAATGGGCATAGCTTATGAAGAGGAATTCATGCTTTCTCTTTTCAGAAAAACTCTGTGCATTCCCCGTAATCAATACAATTAATGTAGCTTTTATCTAAAGTTGGCCTTTTTTTTTTTTTAAAGCTGCCTTTCACTTGGAATCCAAAATCAAAAGGATCCCCAATTAAGAAAACATTTTCTGTTGTGCTGAATTCATGTTACCGTACTGTGAGCTCTGACAGTTTTTAACCAAAATCAGCTGATTAGTTACCAGATGGCAAAAAGAGTGTTAACTGGGACAGAAGACACCTGCAGTGGAGGCCTTCACGGAAGGGAGGTGACTGCAGCCAGATGGCACAGAAAAGTGTCTTGACCATACAGGACAGGGACATTCAGATGCTAGAATCCTTTTCTTTTAAAGAGGGGATTATTGGTTGTTTAAATAAATGTTAGCCCAGCTAAATGTCATGCTTTTGTATTATCTAATCTGTTTGTTTTGTGTTTATGAACCACAAACCCAAGACAGAGAGCGGTTCTGGTTTACGTCTACTGGAATAGAATTTCATAAAGGGAAGGCCTGGATGGAGTCCTTCTGATGAAGTACTCAGTTGGACCATCCCCAAGGTCAAGTTCAATTGTGTTCTTTGCTTATTGTGACATAGCCAACCAGCTGAGGACTCTTCTTGCGGGTAAACTGCTAAGGGCCTACAAAAGAAGACATTGCAACCACCTTGAACTCTTTTTTTCTCAAGGACTGAGCTTTCTCTGGGGCACAGCAGGTGCAAGAGAGGAATCCTGAGAAGTCAGCCTAAGTTGTTTGTGTTGGGTGCTTTCTTTAAGGGCAACTAAATCACTGACTTCCTTGAATGAAAGAGTGGGAGAGAATTTGGTCACTGCTGATCTTCCCCCAAGTAATTCTGCCCACAGCCTCCACCCGAGCCCTGTGCATCCTCTCCACCCCCGTGCCCCTGCCTGGAGGCCAAAGGAAATGGAAGGTTTTGTGATTGATTTTATTTCATACGCAGCAGTCGGCAAATGGAATAGAGACACTTAAGAAAAAAATAAATATATTCCTTATTTGGGGTGGTGAAAAAACAAATGGGCATAGCTTATGAAGAGGAATTCATGCTTTCTCTTTTCAGAAAAACTCTGTGCATTCCCCGTAATCAATACAATTAATGTAGCTTTTATCTAAAGTTGGCCTTTTTTTTTTTTTAAAGCTGCCTTTCACTTGGAATCCAAAATCAAAAGGATCCCCAATTAAGAAAACATTTTCTGTTGTGCTGAATTCATGTTACCGTACTGTGAGCTCTGACATTTTGTTTCTGTGGTAACCAAAATCAGCTGATTAGTTGGCATGGCAACAGAAAAGATGTAATCCCAGCAGACACACTCTAATCAATGCCCCCAGCACAGATGGTCTCCGGAGGATCAACAAGAAAGAGTCTGGCAGGCATGCAGCAGCGTCACGTGCTGGCTTGAGACTAGGCCAGGAACAAGAGAACTAAAAAAGAACATTTCTCAAACTAACCGGTAGTTTTTTAACCCTTTTCTTTCCTTGACTCATTGTAAGGCAACACTGACCATGGAGTTGCAGAACAAAATGATTCTTGTGTAGCTTTTCCAAAATACAACATACTTGTTAGGTGGGAGTGTTCATTTAATTTTCTTGGTCTATGCTTAGAACAGTATGCATGGACTAAGGCTTTTAGATTAACAGCTGCATAAAGCTCATTGCATTTTACTTAGAAACACTGCATATGTAAGTCTACAGTGGTTTAGTTGCTAAGTCGTGTCTGACTTTTTGCCATCCCACAGATGCCTTTGCCCCGCTGGGCTCCCCCGTCCATGAAATTTCCCGGGCAACAGTACCGGAGTAGGCTGCCATTTCCTTCTCCAGGGGATCTACCTGACCCAGAGACTGAACCCAAACTGAACTGTACTGCAGGCGGATTCTCTACAGACTATGCCACCAAGGAAGCCCATATAGAAACACGTATATACCCACTTATTATAATGATATAATCATACTTCAGTTAGGATAAGAGTATAACATGGGCTTCCCTGGTGGCTCAGATAGTAAAGAATCCTCCTGCAATATAGGTGACGTAGGTTTGATCCCCGTGTCTGGAAGAATCCCTGGGGTAGGAAATGACAGCCCACTCCTGCATTCTCACCTGGGAAATCCCATGGACAGAGGAGGCTGACGGTACAGTCCATGGGGTCGTAACGTCAGACAGGACTGAGCGGCTGAGCACACACACGTAGCATGTGCACAAGAGCATCACATAGCAAGAATGATGAACAAACCATCAAAGACGTGTATGAGCATTCAACTGGAAAACTGGTTGGTACTTCCATGGTACTTTTCTACATGTGAGCTCTGACATTTTGTTTCTGTGGTAACCAAAATCAGCTGATTAGTTGGCATGGCAACAGAAAAGATGTAATCCCAGCAGACACACTCTAATCAATGCCCCCAGCACAGATGGTCTCCGGAGGATCAACAAGAAAGAGTCTGGCAGGCATGCAGCAGCGTCACGTGCTGGCTTGAGACTAGGCCAGGAACAAGAGAACTAAAAAAGAACATTTCTCAAACTAACCGGTAGTTTTTTAACCCTTTTCTTTCCTTGACTCATTGTAAGGCAACACTGACCATGGAGTTGCAGAACAAAATGATTCTTGTGTAGCTTTTCCAAAATACAACATACTTGTTAGGTGGGAGTGTTCATTTAATTTTCTTGGTCTATGCTTAGAACAGTATGCATGGACTAAGGCTTTTAGATTAACAGCTGCATAAAGCTCATTGCATTTTACTTAGAAACACTGCATATGTAAGTCTACAGTGGTTTAGTTGCTAAGTCGTGTCTGACTTTTTGCCATCCCACAGATGCCTTTGCCCCGCTGGGCTCCCCCGTCCATGAAATTTCCCGGGCAACAGTACCGGAGTAGGCTGCCATTTCCTTCTCCAGGGGATCTACCTGACCCAGAGACTGAACCCAAACTGAACTGTACTGCAGGCGGATTCTCTACAGACTATGCCACCAAGGAAGCCCATATAGAAACACGTATATACCCACTTATTATAATGATATAATCATACTTCAGTTAGGATAAGAGTATAACATGGGCTTCCCTGGTGGCTCAGATAGTAAAGAATCCTCCTGCAATATAGGTGACGTAGGTTCGATCCCTGTGTCTGGAAGAATCCCTGGAGTAGGAAATGACAGCCCACTCCTGCATTCTCACCTGGGAAATCCCATGGACAGAGGAGGCTGACGGGTACAGTCCATGGGGTCGTAACGTCAGACAGGACTGAGCGGCTGAGCACACACACGTAGCATGTGCACAAGAGCATCACATAGCAAGAATGATGAACAAACCATCAAAGACGTGTATGAGCATTCAACTGGAAAACTGGTTGGTACTTCCATGGTACTTTTCTACAGTAGTAAATAATTTCACAATAGATAATTGAGATCAGAAAAAAGATATAAGCTTATGTTCATTGAGGTGATAAGGGTGTAGCATGTAAGTACAGTTCCACTTTGTGAACCCCGCAAATAATGCAACATGTATGCCTGGAAGGGGCCCTTTCAGTCTGCCAGAATTCACACCTTCAAATACAATTCAAGGGTCTTTGATTCTGAAAACCTCAGTGATTACTTTTCTGATTATTAACCTTTGTTTCCAATTTGATTCAAAGTTGAACACAGAAAAGAAAGACTTCATCATATGTGTGTAAAAATTCTAATTACCTATTTATCCAGAATCTATAGCCTTCCTAGGATCAGAAAATTGCAAAACATGCTTTATGGTCCTGAGGAATATTAAATATTACTGTTGATTAGGACTGTGGCTGATTTTTGATTCTCCAGTTGACCACATTTTCATAAAAGCAACTCAGACACACAAAGTCAAGTGCTATTTGGAGAATCAGAGTTTATTGATAGTCTAAATTAGAACAGTTACGATTATGCCTACAGATAATGTGCTAAGTGGTACCATGTACTAATAGCAGGCTCCCCTTCTAAACAATAAAGCATTGGATTCCAAACTATTTTTCTCTGTGATACTGAAAGGTCATTAGCCCCCTATTTTCTACTCAGTCACCATTTTATTATACAATGATGAGTTGTTTTTGATTAATATAAGAACAAAAGAAAAATTGGAAAGATTCTTTGGGTAGTAGAATGATCACCAAGGAGAAAAAAAATAGAAAAATAGAAAAATGAACGCTTTAGAATTTTCTAAAAATAAATGTGCATAATTAGCATCTGGATGAAGTCCACACAGCTAAGCTACAGTTCCCAGAAAATGATATTTTTCATCACAGTATGGAAATATTCATTACAGGAGTTGGCAAAAGGATTGCCATGGAGTAGAGTCAGATGGGTGATCTAAATAATTAAAGCTTGAAATCCAGGGATCTGAGTTCAGGAGAGCATCCTGGTCTAGGGCGGGGGTGCCATCTGAGAAGGGAGGCTCCAGCACAAAGGAGGCAACAGAGAAGAACCTGAGTCTCTTAGTTTGAATGAAAAAAGCACTTTATCAATTCATAGGAAGAATAGGATTCTGTCTGATTTAAAACCAATTTAGCATGTACAGCACTATATCTTCAGAGCAACTGTGTTCATTTCTGAACAAGTTTTGGTCTGAGAAAGAAAGAAATTGAGGAAATATGTGAAAGGATTTTTACAATACGCATTTTTGTTTTCAGTGGCCATAGGCTTTGCTCGTAACTCTCTCATGACAGCCAAGTTTCATTATCATGGATTTGCTTTTTTCTCTGAAAGCATAAAGCGTTGATGTGTTTTTCTCGAATGACCTGAAAGTAACACTAGTGTTAGTGGTGCAGTTGCTTGGTCACGTCTGACTCTTTGCGGCCCCATACACAGTGGCCCCCCAGGCTCCTTTGTCCATCGCATTTTCCAGGCAAGAATACCGGAGTGGGTTGCTATTTCCTACTCCTGGGGAGCTTCCTGACCCAGCTAAGGAGCATTTCTTGGGTCTCCTGCATTGGCAAGCAGATTCTTTACCACTAGCGTGCTATTTGGAGAATCTTAAATAAAAGAACAGTTACGATTATGCCTACAGATAATGTGCTAAGTGGTACCATGTACTAATAGCAGGCTCCCTTCTAAACAATAAAGCATTGGATTCCAAACTATTTTTCTCTGTGATACTGAAAGGTCATTAGCCCCCTATTTTCTACTCAGTCACCATTTTATTATACAATGATGAGTTGTTTTTGATTAATATAAGAACAAAAGAAAAATTGGAAAGATTCTTTGGGTAGTAGAATGATCACCAAGGAGAAAAAAAATAGAAAAATAGAAAAATGAACGCTTTAGAATTTTCTAAAAATAAATGTGCATAATTAGCATCTGGATGAAGTCCACACAGCTAAGCTACAGTTCCCAGAAAATGATATTTTTCATCACAGTATGGAAATATTCATTACAGGAGTTGGCAAAAGGATTGCCATGGAGTAGAGTCAGATGGGTGATCTAAATAATTAAAGCTTGAAATCCAGGGATCTGAGTTCAGGAGAGCATCCTGGTCTAGGGCGGGGGTGCCATCTGAGAAGGGAGGCTCCAGCACAAAGGAGGCAACAGAGAAGAACCTGAGTCTCTTAGTTTGAATGAAAAAAGCACTTTATCAATTCATAGGAAGAATAGGATTCTGTCTGATTTAAAACCAATTTAGCATGTACAGCACTATATCTTCAGAGCAACTGTGTTCATTTCTGAACAAGTTTTGGTCTGAGAAAGAAAGAAATTGAGGAAATATGTGAAAGGATTTTTACAATACGCATTTTTGTTTTCAGTGGCCATAGGCTTTGCTCGTAACTCTCTCATGACAGCCAAGTTTCATTATCATGGATTTGCTTTTTTCTCTGAAAGCATAAAGCGTTGATGTGTTTTTCTCGAATGACCTGAAAGTAACACTAGTGTTAGTGGTGCAGTTGCTTGGTCACGTCTGACTCTTTGCGGCCCCATACACAGTGGCCCCCCAGGCTCCTTTGTCCATCGCATTTTCCAGGCAAGAATACCGGAGTGGGTTGCTATTTCCTACTCCTGGGGAGCTTCCTGACCCAGCTAAGGAGCATTTCTTGGGTCTCCTGCATTGGCAAGCAGATTCTTTACCACTAGCGCCACCTAGGAAGACCAAAAGTAGCGTTAAACCTACACAAAGGCTAATGAAGCAACAGAAAAAGGTTTTCTCCTCAGTGTTAGAAATGGCTCCTGTAGTCTATGGCCATACCACCCTGAACACGCCCAATCTCGTCTGATCTCGGAAGCTAAGCACAGTCGGGCCTGGTTAGTACTTGGATGGGAGAAATGGCTCCTGTATCCACTAGATGATGTAAATGTGAGGTGTCTCCAAAAATAAGTGAGCCATAGACAGAGTAAACCATCATCTAGGCGCTTATTCCTTTCCACATAGCCAAGCTTCATCCAGACCAGCGCGGTCTGTCACATGCAGCAGGGATCTTCCTTAGCCCAGACTGACAGCTTTCCTCTCTGCTCAACTGTTAAAAAGGAAGAAAGGGAAAATTCCACCTCCTATTCCACATTTAAAAGGTCTATGGATAAAAACCAAGAGACCATAAACTCAATGGCATGAGATGACTTGTTTTTGCATTTATATAAGCATTTCCGTTGCCTGTGGTTTTTAACACCCCTGTGGGCACCGGAAAGGTTAAACTGCACTATGATCAAAGAATACTTTAAATAGTAAACATTTTATATTTACTCTTTCAGAAAAACTGCATAACAGACACATCTTCAGTTTTATAATTTAGGCGTCTGCAATTAACCCTGATAATTCAACTTCTCTTAACTCCGAAGAGGAGGTGGCCATTTGCGCTTTCAGCTAAAAGAGAGAGCTGCTATCATTACTATTACAAATTAGTTTCACACTGAGTGTAAGTCACAATACAGTGAACTAGCATTCAAGAAAATAAACTTCCATTTGCCAGATTCCTTGACTCAATATTTATTCTTACTAATTTTTCTGCTTGGGAGAGATATGCAGGGATCTTCTCTAGTGTTCCATTTATACTTTTATATTTTGGGGTTCCTTAAAGATTATGACTAGTTGAATTGTGGTTTGCTGATTTTTTTCTCCTGCTTGTTAATATTTGAATTTAGCTTTAAAAACTGTTTAATTGTAGGGACTTCCCTGGTGGTCCAGAGTCTAAGAAACCACCTCCCAGTGCAGGGGGCCCTGGTTGGATCACTGGTCAGGGAACTAGCGTTCACATGCTGCAACTAAGACCCGGTGCAGCCAAATAAGAAATACACATTTTTTAAACTGTTTAATTTTAGTAACAAAACACAAATACTGACTGCACCATAATAGGAAAATATTCTTTTAGTTTAGGAGATTCCTGGAATTAAAACCAAAATTCTATATAATGCATAGCATCATGGACTATGGTGAATCGTATCTTACAAGTATTCTATATTTGTTTTCTTTTTGTTTTGTTTTGTTTTGTTTTTTTAAAATTTTTTTTTAAGATTAATTTATTTATTTTGGTGGGGGTGGGGTGGGGAGGGAGGGGAGCAGGCGGGCCACTTCCATTGGTCTTTCATTTGTCCATTTTCATCCATCTTTGTTCTTTGGCCCGTGTGGGCCTCCCATCACGGTGGCCTCTGTTGTTGCAGAGCACCGGCTCTGGGTGCATGCACTCCAGAGCTGCGGCTCGGTAATTGGACACATCAGTCCAGCCGCTCCGCGGCACATGGGATCTTCCCAGGCCAGGGCTCGAACCGGCGCCCCTTGCACTGCAAGGCAGTGTCCTTACCCACTGGACCACCAGGGAAGCCCAGTATTCTATATTTGAAAGATACTAAGAAAGCATCTTAACACATTGTTGACCAGAGACAGTACCACAGGCATTAGTTTCTGCAAAAATCCCCTGGTTAATAATGTGTTAAAGGACTTCATCACCAAAAGAAATTATATGTGTAGTGATGAATGTTAACTAAACTTATTGTAGCAATCATCTCACAAATTAGTTGAGGTAAGTCTCGTCTAGTTCAAGAAAATAAACTTCCATTTGCCAGATTCCTTGACTCAATATTTATTCTTACTAATTTTTCTGCTTGGGAGAGATATGCAGGGATCTTCTCTAGTGTTCCATTTATACTTTTATATTTTGGGGTTCCTTAAAGATTATGACTAGTTGAATTGTGGTTTGCTGATTTTTTTCTCCTGCTTGTTAATATTTGAATTTAGCTTTAAAAACTGTTTAATTGTAGGGACTTCCCTGGTGGTCCAGAGTCTAAGAAACCACCTCCCAGTGCAGGGGGCCCTGGTTGGATCACTGGTCAGGGAACTAGCGTTCACATGCTGCAACTAAGACCCGGTGCAGCCAAATAAGAAATACACATTTTTTAAACTGTTTAATTTTAGTAACAAAACACAAATACTGACTGCACCATAATAGGAAAATATTCTTTTAGTTTAGGAGATTCCTGGAATTAAAACCAAAATTCTATATAATGCATAGCATCATGGACTATGGTGAATCGTATCTTACAAGTATTCTATATTTGTTTTCTTTTTGTTTTGTTTTGTTTTGTTTTTTTAAAATTTTTTTTTAAGATTAATTTATTTATTTTGGTGGGGGTGGGGTGGGGAGGGAGGGGAGCAGGCGGGCCACTTCCATTGGTCTTTCATTTGTCCATTTTCATCCATCTTTGTTCTTTGGCCCGTGTGGGCCTCCCATCACGGTGGCCTCTGTTGTTGCAGAGCACCGGCTCTGGGTGCATGCACTCCAGAGCTGCGGCTCGGTAATTGGACACATCAGTCCAGCCGCTCCGCGGCACATGGGATCTTCCCAGGCCAGGGCTCGAACCGGCGCCCCTTGCACTGCAAGGCAGTGTCCTTACCCACTGGACCACCAGGGAAGCCCAGTATTCTATATTTGAAAGATACTAAGAAAGCATCTTAACACATTGTTGACCAGAGACAGTACCACAGGCATTAGTTTCTGCAAAAATCCCCTGGTTAATAATGTGTTAAAGGACTTCATCACCAAAAAGAAATTATATGTGTAGTGATGAATGTTAACTAAACTTATTGTAGCAATCATCTCACAATATATACATATATCAAATCATTATGTTGTAAACTTAAAACTAATACACTGTTAAATGTTAATTTTATCTCCATTAAGAAAAAGCACCCAAATTGTAATATATGGCTTAGCAGGTAAAAAATTTGTCTGCAATGCAAGAGGAGATACAGGTTCTATCCCTGGGTCAGGAAGACCCCCTGGAGGAGGAAATGGCAACCCACTCCAGTCTTCTTGCCTGGAGAATCCCATGGACAGAGGAGCCTGGTGGGCTACAGTCCTGGGGTCACAAAGAATCGAACATGACTGAGCACACACAAGCACAAGCCTAAGTTTGATATGCCGCCAAAACTCTCTTCTCTTAGTCTTGAGGGTTTGTTACTTTTGAGTTTCCTGGACTCTGCCCCATGCACACGCCTTAGAACAGGGTTCACCAAAGTCTTGCCATGTCACAAGTAGCATGCTACAAAAAGATGGACCACAGCGATGCGAGTGTCTGAGATGTGAGAAGTCAGTTTAAAGTTCCAGCGGAGAACCCAAACCATTATCTTTCAACACACCCAGAGAAGAAGAAAACTTGCGGCCAAGCCCACCGTGTACCTTGGTAAACATTGGCTTCCCATGCTGGGTGACCATGGCACACTGGTCACAGTCCACAGTGATGGAGGAGCTGTGGTAGGATTCTTTCGAGTGTTTGAGAATGTAATACAGGTCGGTCACCCCTCCTTCAAACACAGTGCTAAAGTAACGGGGGATGAGGGTCCTGCCGATTGCTGGAAGAGAAACACAGAGAAACAAGCCATTAGCCAAAAGAGCTGACGGTCCCATGTGCCCCGCATTACGGCCAGACCTACAACTGGATACAGATCATGCCAGGAGGCAAGTTTCTCTTTACAAACTTCCATGTCCCTTAGGGGTTACAGTTAATATGACAAATTCTCTAAATAGTCAGGAAAAATCTATGCCGTCATCTTTCCAGGTTTGGCGTCCGTCAAAAGTCAATAACCTAAGAGTTAGTACTTTAAACATACAGGGGCCGATGCTGACAACTTTTGACCTCATGTGTATTCTCTAAGCTAATATATTCTCCAAAAATAAAACTTATCCAATTTACTTGGATTTTTCAATAGATCGTCTGCATACCAGTTACTCAGTCATGTTTTATTAGTAGTAGTCGTGGTCATAATAATTTAAATTTTGATAATGTAATGCTTTGTGGGGCATGAGGTATTTTGACCTTCACTCGCTCATTGAATCTTTAGGACAAATTCAAGAGAATAGAGAACTGTAATAACTAAAATAATTATTATAAAAAAAGTTATTAGGAATGTTTGAAGGTCACATGACTTAGCAGTAGAAAATCGGGTCTCTAGCTTCACATCCGCAACTCCCATAAGAAGTTTGGGATGGACATGTACACACTGCTGTACTTAAAATGGACAACCAACAAGATCCTACTACAGAGTATAAGGAACTCTGCTCCATGTGATGTGGTGGCCTGGGTGGGAGGGGCCTTTGGGGGACAGTGGGCATTGGTCTATGTGCAGCTATCCCTTAGCTGTTCACCTGAAGCTGTCACAGCATTGTTAATCGGATATACCCTAACATAAAATAAAGTTGCTTTTTTAAAAATCTGCAAACACTAAAACACTTTCCAACACTATGTCTCAAACTGCTTTAATGAAAGGATATCTGTAACAAGAGACCCTCATCTGTGTATACAAAGAGATCCATACCTGTGTGAATGCTGACTACTCTATCTGCTTCTGGAGTTGAATAAAATTTGTTTCCAGAATCAAAGACCCCTTTTAAGAGAACCTGATACCTCCCACTGGGTCTAACTTGCTCTCCTTCATTCTGCGTGTCCTGTCCTGCCCCATTTTAGTTTGAGCAGTTGGTAAGTAGCTGGTCTCTCTGATATGTGATGCTTAGAAACAGCTAACAAGCCCTTGCTTTAGCAGAGGTTTTAAATCCTCTTACACTGAAAATCCCAACTCAAAATATCAGGAATTTTGCCTATGTGCAGATTTTGAGGCAAAGTACTAAAGCATTCTCAAGCGATTTGAGGTTTTTAATAAATCTCTTACGTTCACTATATAAGGCTTCCTGAAAGACAAAAATAATATTTAAGATAAATACATTACCAAAGAGCGCTTTAGTAGGAAAGATCATTTCAATCTTCACTTGAATGTTTAAGAAATGCTTAATTTCATTTTAGAAGAATCAATATTAATCCATTTCATATGAATCTATATCTCTTTTGTACATGGATTTGGAAAAAAGAAACTATAAAAAGAGTACCTTGTCAAATGTTTTCTGAAGTAATCTCTAAAGAATCCTGATGTGAATGCCTAGTCTCTGAATAATTTGTATGGTTGTTATTGCTTCATATTTACCACAGTGAAATCAATCAACAAGTGTGTGCTGACTATTCCAGGATCTTTGGCAATTTCATCCTAAATAATCCTTATCCATACACTTCCTCAATACTACCTAATCCCCGATAGTGCATATTTACTTGCTAAATATAAAATTCAAATAAGAGTCATCTGAGTCTATCATAACTTCAAGCATATGCACAGCTGATATATCATAAAAAAACTTTGCTAACACAGAAAACCTTATTGTACATTGCTAAACAGCTAAAATTAATTAAATGCATTTCAAATATTCCAACTTAAAACTAATTACCATAAATCAGCTCTAGTAATTGGATATTTTGGGATCTGTACTATGGAAAATAAACCCACCTCATAAACATATACATGTAGGCTGAAAATATTTCATGACAATATCTAAGAAATCATCACATTAAAAATGTTACTGCAAATAAATATCACCAGATTAGCCACATTATTGTTTATTCATGAATCCCACACCATTTCATTTCTTTGTCGTAGTGTGTTTTATATATTATGATTATTTTTATTCCCAGTTTAAGGAAATCTAAATGAGATAATGTTTAAAATTCCTTACTTTAAATGGAAATTTAATTTTTAAATATTTTTTTAATTGTGATAAAGAGTCACGTACTATCTTAACCATTTAAGCTGCTGAGCACACTCACAGTGCTATGCAGCTCTGACCGTCCCCCCCACCTCACATGACAATTTTAAGATCAAATACATTACCAAAGAAGCATTCTCAAGCGATTTGAGGTTTTAATAAATCTCTTACGTTCACTATATAAGGCTTCCTGAAAGACAAAATAATATTTAAGATAAATACATTACCAAAGAGCGCTTTAGTAGGAAAGATCATTTCAATCTTCACTTGAATGTTTAAGAAATGCTTAATTTCATTTTAGAAGAATCAATATTAATCCATTTCATATGAATCTATATCTCTTTTGTACATGGATTTGGAAAAAAGAAACTATAAAAAGAGTACCTTGTCAAATGTTTTCTGAAGTAATCTCTAAAGAATCCTGATGTGAATGCCTAGTCTCTGAATAATTTGTATGGTTGTTATTGCTTCATATTTACCACAGTGAAATCAATCAACAAGTGTGTGCTGACTATTCCAGGATCTTTGGCAATTTCATCCTAAATAATCCTTATCCATACACTTCCTCAATACTACCTAATCCCCGATAGTGCATATTTACTTGCTAAATATAAAATTCAAATAAGAGTCATCTGAGTCTATCATAACTTCAAGCATATGCACAGCTGATATATCATAAAAAAACTTTGCTAACACAGAAAACCTTATTGTACATTGCTAAACAGCTAAAATTAATTAAATGCATTTCAAATATTCCAACTTAAAACTAATTACCATAAATCAGCTCTAGTAATTGGATATTTTGGGATCTGTACTATGGAAAATAAACCCACCTCATAAACATATACATGTAGGCTGAAAATATTTCATGACAATATCTAAGAAATCATCACATTAAAAATGTTACTGCAAATAAATATCACCAGATTAGCCACATTATTGTTTATTCATGAATCCCACACCATTTCATTTCTTTGTCGTAGTGTGTTTTATATATTATGATTATTTTTATTCCCAGTTTAAGGAAATCTAAATGAGATAATGTTTAAAATTCCTTACTTTAAATGGAAATTTAATTTTTAAATATTTTTTTAATTGTGATAAAGAGTCACGTACTATCTTAACCATATTAAGCTGTACATCTCAGTGCTGCTGAGCACACTCACAGTGCTATGCAGCTCTGACCGTCACCCACCTCACGAATGTCTCATCTTCCTACATTGACACTCTGTCTTCATTCAACACTAACACCCCCACCCCAGTCCCTGGCATCCACCGATGTGCTTTCTGACTCTATGAACTCGACCATCCTAAGCAACTCGTGTAAGTGGAATCAAAAGGTTTTGTCTGCCTCCAGTGTATCCTCCTCAACTCTAGAACACGCACAAACTCTAGTCAATAGACATGGAGAGAAATTCAGCTTTGCTTCACTGACTCCTTTCTAGCACTGAAGAAAATGATTGTTAAGGATGCCTGAGGGTTGTTTTCAGTTCTGTTTCCTTTGCGGGGCTGCCTCTAGCATTCTTCCACTGTCTTACTTTGACTGTAACTCACAAAGCTCTGCTATCCACCATGGCAGACTGCTACACTGATGACCCCAGCAAACCACAGCACTGGGACTCCCAACCTTGGGTATGTGGTCTCCTCTTTTCACATCTGGGCTGGATCTGCTTTAATTAATAGAAGGTGGCTTACTTCACTCTGTATAATAGACTCTAGTTTCCTTCACCTCTTTAGAACTGAGTCAAATGCATCACTTTTTATGGCTGAGTATTATTCCATGGTGTGTATGTGCCACAACTTCTTCGTCTATTGATTGACATCTAGGTTGCTTCCATGTTCTGACTATTGTAAATAGTGCTGCAATGAGCACTGCGGTGCATGTGTCTTTTTCAGGTATGGTTTTCTCAGGGTGTGTATATGCCCATAGTGGGTTTGCTGGATCAAATGATAGTTTTATTCCTAGTTTGTTCTTTTTTTGAAGGGGGGGGGGGGTAGGAATCTCTACACTATTCTCCATAGTGGCTGTATCAATTTGGAGTCCCACCAGCAATGCAAGAGGGTTCCCTTTTCTCTACACCCTCTCCAGCATTTGTTGTTTGTAGATCATAGAGAGTAAAGTAAAGTCCAGAAGAGAAAGACAGTACTATATATTAACACATTTATATGGAATCTAGAAAGACGGTACTGATAAACCTACGGCAGGGCAGCAGTGGAGACACAGACATAGAGGACAGATTTGTGGACACAGGAGGTGAAGAAGAGGGTGGGATAAAGGGAGGGAGTAGCACTGAAACATACACATGACCATATGTAAAGCAGATAGTCAGTAGGGATTTGCTGTTTGGTTCTTGGAGATCAAATCGAGTGCTCTGCAGCAACCTAGAGAGGTGGGCTGGGATGGGAGGTGGGAGGGAGGTTCAAGAGGGAAGGGACATGCGTATACCTGGCTAATTCATATGGCTATATGGCAGAAACCAACACAGTATTGTAAAGTAATTGATCCTCCAATTAAAAATAAGTAAGTAAAATGAAAAGCCATAGGTGGCACAAGTACCTTGTGTCTATGGAGGCCCAAACCTAAGAAGGCCCAGAAGGTTGCACTTTGTGCTGGAGGAAAAACCAGTTGCTAACTACAAAGTGCAGCTACCCTAAGACTGCCATCTGGTGAGAAGGCCAGCCACTAGCCCCGAGGAGCAGCCGATGGCAGGGGAGCCGCGTCTTTCTCGCGGCAATCCCAGGTGAGTGTCCAGCCAACAGCCAGCCGTGGGACTCCCAACCTTGGGTATGTGGTCTCCTCTTTTCACATCTGGGCTGGATCTGCTTTAATTAATAGAAGGTGGCTTACTTCACTCTGTATAATAGACTCTAGTTTCCTTCACCTCTTTAGAACTGAGTCAAATGCATCACTTTTTATGGCTGAGTATTATTCCATGGTGTGTATGTGCCACAACTTCTTCGTCTATTGATTGACATCTAGGTTGCTTCCATGTTCTGACTATTGTAAATAGTGCTGCAATGAGCACTGCGGTGCATGTGTCTTTTTCAGGTATGGTTTTCTCAGGGTGTGTATATGCCCATAGTGGGTTTGCTGGATCAAATGATAGTTTTATTCCTAGTTTGTTCTTTTTTTGAAGGGGGGGGGGGGTAGGAATCTCTACACTATTCTCCATAGTGGCTGTATCAATTTGGAGTCCCACCAGCAATGCAAGAGGGTTCCCTTTTCTCTACACCCTCTCCAGCATTTGTTGTTTGTAGATCATAGAGAGTAAAGTAAAGTCCAGAAGAGAAAGACAGTACTATATATTAACACATTTATATGGAATCTAGAAAGACGGTACTGATAAACCTACGGCAGGGCAGCAGTGGAGACACAGACATAGAGGACAGATTTGTGGACACAGGAGGTGAAGAAGAGGGTGGGATAAAGGGAGGGAGTAGCACTGAAACATACACATGACCATATGTAAAGCAGATAGTCAGTAGGGATTTGCTGTTTGGTTCTTGGAGATCAAATCGAGTGCTCTGCAGCAACCTAGAGAGGTGGGCTGGGATGGGAGGTGGGAGGGAGGTTCAAGAGGGAAGGGACATGCGTATACCTGGCTAATTCATATGGCTATATGGCAGAAACCAACACAGTATTGTAAAGTAATTGATCCTCCAATTAAAAATAAGTAAGTAAAATGAAAAGCCATAGGTGGCACAAGTACCTTGTGTCTATGGAGGCCCAAACCTAAGAAGGCCCAGAAGGTTGCACTTTGTGCTGGAGGAAAAACCAGTTGCTAACTACAAAGTGCAGCTACCCTAAGACTGCCATCTGGTGAGAAGGCCAGCCACTAGCCCCGAGGAGCAGCCGATGGCAGGGGAGCCGCGTCTTTCTCGCGGCAATCCCAGGTGAGTGTCCAGCCAACAGCCAGCCGTAGCTTGTGGGAGGGAGGACGTTCTAGATGCTTCAGTCCCAGAAGAGCTGCCTCAAGCTGGTTTCACACGGGTCAGAAAAGAGCTGCCTTTCAGAGACTGACCAACTTGCAGAATCATGAGTCAATAAAATAAACATTTGTATTTTAAGCCAGTAAGTCTTGGGGCATTTCTAAGTATAGTAATGGATAATCACAGTGTGCTTTCAGCTTCCTAGGCTACAATGATGGGCAAATTAGTATCCTTCCTTAAAAGACTACGGTTTTGCCACTAAAAATATGTGAATTGTAGAAATATTGAAGCTTGCCTACAGAAGAACGCAGGTCAGAGACCGAGTCTCTGTGGACTAATGCGGGCCCTCGTCTTAGCTGAGACAGAGGCCAACTCCATCACTGGAGGTCCCACTTACATGAAATATGTGCTCCCCCTTTTTTGACGGAGTTTGTGCTAGCTTTCTATAATTTGTAAACAGAGGGAGCCTGAGGAATGTCTGTCCTGCTCCAGCATGGAACGGAAGAGTAAATACATAAAGAGGAAGTCATGAGGAAAAGTTGTTGTCAGAGACTACGTATTTTAATTCCTGCTGCTACAAAGTAGGACTTCCCTGGTGGCTCAGTGGTAAAGAATCCACCTGCCGATGCCAGAGATGCCGGTTCTGCGTTGGGAAGATGTTCTGGAGAAGGAAATGGAGGCCCATTCCAGTGTTCTTGCCTGGGAAATCCCACGGACAGAGGAGCCTGCAGAGCTGTAGTCCGCGGGATCTCAAAGAGTTGGACATGACTTAGCGACTATACAACAATGATTTAGTGATTTAAAATATATGTATCTATCTATCATTTATTATTTATCTTATGGTTCTGACAATGTGATCTGGGCCCAACTAAGGTGTCAGCAGTGTTGTGTTGCTTTCTAGAGACTCTAGGGGAGAATCAGCTATGCTGTCTCTACTCCTTGGCTGTGGTCCCTCCCCTCCTTTCAAAGTCAGTAATGGTGGGTAGAATTCACATGGCCTTGTTCTCACCTTCTCTTGCACCTGCCTCTTGTGATTTCAAGGACCTGCATGAGTGCACCGTGCATGTGTGTGTGCTCAGTCACGTCAGTTGTATCCAACTCTGAGACCCCATGGACTAACTGTAGCTCATCAGGCTCCTCTATCCATGGGATTCTCCAGACAAGAATACTGGAGTGGGTTTTCAGGCCCTCCTCCCTTCCCAGTGATTGAACCCACATCTTCAGCATCTCCTAATGTAGGAGTCACCTGGGAAGTCACCTGGGAAGCCTCCATGAGTGCACAGGGCCCCTCAAATCATCCAAGATCACTGCCCATCTCAAGGTCCTTCACTAAATCGGATCTGCAAAGTTCCTTTTGCCAAAGGTAACATGTTCATAGGCTCTAGGGGTTAAGACTGGACGTCTCTGGGAGGCTGTTATTCTGTCCAGCACGAAGACCACCTTCACGAAAGAGCTTCCGTTCTGCAAGGGAGTGGAGGCAAAACTACAACACACACACACACACACACAAGGTGTGACACATAATGTGCACTGAATGGAACAAGCAACCAGAACAACGCCTCGCATGTGCTTGAGGAACTTCCTCTGCAGCTCATTCCTTGATTCCTCGATGAGCCTTTACTGAGCCCAGAGTAGGTGCAAGGCTCCATGGCAGGTGCTGGAAACAGAAAGATAGATTTTTGTCCTTGCCATTGTCCTTCATTTGTAATAACAAATATCTGAGTATCTGCAACATAATGTGAAAATAAAGTTAAAACGGAAGTTGTAGTGTTCAGATAGTAAGTGCTCTGAAAACTATTGTCCAGAGCGAAGACCTTGTGGTTTGGGGACATTATTTGTATTCTAAAGGTTTATAATGTCGTCTTTCAAAGAAAATTCACTTGGAAAAAAAAATGTAAGAAGTTGAAGAGCCCGGTTAAAATGAGGAATAAGACGAATGCATATAACTAACACTATACTAGGAGCACTTAATTCTTGGCAATTATTTAGCTAATGATTTTCTACCTCATTGGAAAGAGAAAGTGATATTACCACCCCACACATTTGTGTTTTTAATTAAGCAAAATTCATTGGCATAAAACAATTGATAACTATGATTTTTAAACATTTTTTCGTAAACATGCTGATGGATAAACTTGTCTAAATCTGAGTCATTTTACACTGTTTTTCTAATACTTCTGTACCTCCAAAATCCAAAAGGAAATTCTACTAGAGATACCACTACATAATAAATAAAAAAACTACTACATAATTCAAAGATTCCTTCAACTTTAGATTGAACTGTATTCAGAAATTAGTAAATGCATTATGCTAACATAATGGGAGCGGTCTAGTAGTGAAATAAATAGTGTGGAAGCTTTTGTTTATGCTAAATAACCACTGCAAACAGCCAAAACAGTGGAGATAAAACATGCCTGAGTCTTGAAGGGGGTGATATGGGTTCAAGGCAGATTCCTTGATCTCAGTGAAGGGAAAGCAAGCCAAATTCACTTAACGTCCACAAATTATTTTCATTCTAACATACCTTTAACTTATTTTTGTAAACAAAACAATCTCATTTAAGTATCTTCCTTTTTGTTCTTTTGAAGATTCTTTCATTCAGTACATGTTTACCAAGTACCTGCTATGAGCCTGACGTTGTTCTAGGTGCCGGAGATAAATAGCAGACAAGTGGAAGACAGAGAATAAAGCTGGCAGGCAAGGAAGGCAGGCTGGGTTAGGCTGGCTGGTCTGCAAGGCTGCGGTCGAGAGGTGTTGATGCAGAGAAATCTAGACTGGACAGGCCATGTGAGCATCTGGGAGTGGAAAGGTTCAGTAAAGCAAGTGCCCTAAAGCAGAAACAAGCTGGAATTGAATGAGCCTGGTGGGTCCCAGGATCAGAAAGAAGGAGATGTAGCTGGGCCACAGGTAGGGAGAGTGAGCTGTCAGGTGAGCTCAGAGAAGGAGGTGGGGCCAGACTCTCCAAAGCCTTCTTGGCCACTGCAAAGGCTGGCAGGTCAATTTCAATGCAATGAAATATTAATAGCACTTGAAGGCTTTAGCCATTGCTGTGATCAGATGGACCTACCTCTGTTTTAAAATGTAGTATGATCTGATGAAGGTACTCTTTTTAAATGTGTCATCCACCTATCAACATGGTTTCAAAACCTCACAAATTTTTTGATCCTCCCAGAAATCTAAGAGGCATTTTGCTTCTATTTTCTACCAGAAGATTTCTTTGCCACATCGTCTCATGTAGATGCTGGAGAAACAATGCAGGCTGTGATTAACCCCATTCCACTCTTAGGGAGCTTCCGATCAAGTGATTCTTAGAGCTATGAATTCACTAATTAAGGACAAATGGAATGTGTGTCACGGTTCATTCTTGTTCTCCACTGTCTATCCGTCCCTGACACACAATTGGAAACTATGCATTTGCCAAATGAGTGAGTGTAATCTATGAATGGATTTATAGTTTCCAAGTTCCAAGAATTTACATGTAAAGCCTTGCCTCATTTCATCTCATTTAATTCAACCAGTGCTTGGGCATCATCAGATAATTTTGGATCCTGATTTTTTTCAGCTATACCATATATTGTTTTCCTCATTTATGTGCCTTTCATGATGGGCAAAATTACTTTTATCCCTTTACCCACAGGTTTGATAATAACATTGTGCAGAGGAAGTCCATAGCCATGACTGGACCTCTTACCATGAAGCAATACCCTTTAGGTATGACGTTGAAACCCTTGACTGACTTCATGACTCCATGCTCTAGTTACTGATGCCTCATGGACATGGGCCAGTTAGTCCATGAGGCATCAGTCCACGAGGCAGTCCATGAGGCAGCCAGTGCTGATGGGAAGAGTGAGAGATATCAGAGAAAGACCTGAGCTGTAGGTCGACTAGACACCCATCTGACACACGGAACCAGAGGGAGGAGTGGAGTCCTGGCTGAGGAGACAGCATGTGCGTAAGGAGCATGTGCATTTCCCATGATTTGCGCTACTGCCTTTTTTAATTTTAACTTTTAAATATTTTTAAATGTTTTAAGCTTTTTTAAAATGTAAACTATTTTTAAAATCTGTACTAATTTTGCTTCTGTTTTACATTTTGTGTCTGTGAGGCATGTGGGATCTTAGTTCGCCTACCAGGGATTGATCTGCACCTCCTGCACAGGAAGGTGAAATCTTAACCACTGGACTTTCAGGCAAGTCCCAACCATATATTTATACCTTAGAAGAGCTTGTCTAGATGAATGATGACATAATCATAACCTTCCCTCGCTCTTTCCTTATGATGTATGACATTCCTTTAGTTATCCAAACTTTAGAATGCAGTTTGCATCTGGTGGTTTTTTTTTTAACCATTTTTAAATTTTCTTCAATAGTATTTTGTGATTAACCCCATTCCACTCTTAGGGAGCTTCCGATCAAGTGATTCTTAGAGCTATGAATTCACTAATTAAGGACAAATGGAATGTGTGTCACGGTTCATTCTTGTTCTCCACTGTCTATCCGTCCCTGACACACAATTGGAAACTATGCATTTGCCAAATGAGTGAGTGTAATCTATGAATGGATTTATAGTTTCCAAGTTCCAAGAATTTACATGTAAAGCCTTGCCTCATTTCATCTCATTTAATTCAACCAGTGCTTGGGCATCATCAGATAATTTTGGATCCTGATTTTTTTCAGCTATACCATATATTGTTTTCCTCATTTATGTGCCTTTCATGATGGGCAAAATTACTTTTATCCCTTTACCCACAGGTTTGATAATAACATTGTGCAGAGGAAGTCCATAGCCATGACTGGACCTCTTACCATGAAGCAATACCCTTTAGGTATGACGTTGAAACCCTTGACTGACTTCATGACTCCATGCTCTAGTTACTGATGCCTCATGGACATGGGCCAGTTAGTCCATGAGGCATCAGTCCACGAGGCAGTCCATGAGGCAGCCAGTGCTGATGGGAAGAGTGAGAGATATCAGAGAAAGACCTGAGCTGTAGGTCGACTAGACACCCATCTGACACACGGAACCAGAGGGAGGAGTGGAGTCCTGGCTGAGGAGACAGCATGTGCGTAAGGAGCATGTGCATTTCCCATGATTTGCGCTACTGCCTTTTTTAATTTTAACTTTTAAATATTTTTAAATGTTTTAAGCTTTTTTAAAATGTAAACTATTTTTAAAATCTGTACTAATTTTGCTTCTGTTTTACATTTTGTGTCTGTGAGGCATGTGGGATCTTAGTTCGCCTACCAGGGATTGATCTGCACCTCCTGCACAGGAAGGTGAAATCTTAACCACTGGACTTTCAGGCAAGTCCCAACCATATATTTATACCTTAGAAGAGCTTGTCTAGATGAATGATGACATAATCATAACCTTCCCTCGCTCTTTCCTTATGATGTATGACATTCCTTTAGTTATCCAAACTTTAGAATGCAGTTTGCATCTGGTGGATTTATTTCTATTCTATTATTTTTATTTCTGCATTTTCATAATTAAACTGTTTATTCTTCTAGACGAAACTTAGGATAATTTTGTCAAGTCCTGCCCTATGCCCAAGAAAAATTGGAAGGAGGCTGGTTTAAATTAAACTTGCTAAAAAAGCATTGAAATCTTTAAAATACCCAGTCAGCCAGTAGAGGAACATAAAATGTCTTTCCATTTGTTTAAATCTTTATTTCTACCTCAAAATCATTCTGTAGCTTTCTGTCAGTAGATAGCTAACAATGCTTGAATATTTTAGTTACGCTGAATGGCTAATGTAATTTTTTTCATTATGTTTATGTTTGGAACACAGACACTTTAATGCTCTTACTATTTTAATAGTTTTTTGGAAGATTGCTTCAAGTTTTCTAGGTGAAGAAATCTATATATTTCCTCCTTTCTGATATATTTATATCCTTAATTTCTCACCTTATTACATTAGTTACTATAGCTCTTTCAGAAGAAAGCGTTAAATAATGAGGCAAGGAGTAAGTTTTCTTTTTTTCCTTTAATCTTTTTGAGCATTTCTTCTAAGATTAAATTAAGTACTGTGTGTTCATTTATGATCCAATCATATCACTTATTATGGAAAGAAAAACAAGTAATTTTTCTAACATTTGTGCTTACTATTTTGTCCTTTTTAATCCTGGTGAATGTTTAATTTGATCAAATGCTTCCTCACTTACTATTAAGTTAGTTGCCTAGATTCCTTTAGAAAATTATCTATTGATATATTTTCAATTATTGAATAATTTTTGTACTAATTTTGCTTCTGTTTTACATTTTGTGTCTGTGAGGCATGTGGGATCTTAGTTCGCCTACCAGGGATTGATCTGCACCTCCTGCACAGGAAGGTGAAATCTTAACCACTGGACTTTCAGGCAAGTCCCAACCATATATTTATACCTTAGAAGAGCTTGTCTAGATGAATGATGACATAATCATAACCTTCCCTCGCTCTTTCCTTATGATGTATGACATTCCTTTAGTTATCCAAACTTTAGAATGCAGTTTGCATCTGGTGGATTTATTTCTATTCTATTATTTTTATTTCTGCATTTTCATAATTAAACTGTTTATTCTTCTAGACGAAACTTAGGATAATTTTGTCAAGTCCTGCCCTATGCCCAAGAAAAATTGGAAGGAGGCTGGTTTAAATTAAACTTGCTAAAAAAGCATTGAAATCTTTAAAATACCCAGTCAGCCAGTAGAGGAACATAAAATGTCTTTCCATTTGTTTAAATCTTTATTTCTACCTCAAAATCATTCTGTAGCTTTCTGTCAGTAGATAGCTAACAATGCTTGAATATTTTAGTTACGCTGAATGGCTAATGTAATTTTTTTCATTATGTTTATGTTTGGAACACAGACACTTTAATGCTCTTACTATTTTAATAGTTTTTTGGAAGATTGCTTCAAGTTTTCTAGGTGAAGAAATCTATATATTTCCTCCTTTCTGATATATTTATATCCTTAATTTCTCACCTTATTACATTAGTTACTATAGCTCTTTCAGAAGAAAGCGTTAAATAATGAGGCAAGGAGTAAGTTTTCTTTTTTTCCTTTAATCTTTTTGAGCATTTCTTCTAAGATTAAATTAAGTACTGTGTGTTCATTTATGATCCAATCATATCACTTATTATGGAAAGAAAAACAAGTAATTTTTCTAACATTTGTGCTTACTATTTTGTCCTTTTTAATCCTGGTGAATGTTTAATTTGATCAAATGCTTCCTCACTTACTATTAAGTTAGTTGCCTAGATTCCTTTAGAAAATTATCTATTGATATATTTTCAATTATTGAATAATTTTTGTACTTGGCATAAACCTTTCTCTGTGCACACGTATACCTTAAATAAATTTTTGCATAGATTCATGATTTGATTAATTTCTTTAATAGCCGTGAAAGCAGCACTCTACAGGAGGTACTAGACAAGGTACTAATTTAGAATGATGGAGCCAGAGACAACCTCAAGTTTAGTCCAGTGACTCCTGTAGAATTTTTTAATCCTACTGGGTTTCTGAAGGTCTAGACATAAAGACATTGTGGAGACCGAACAATGGGAGGGAGTAACATGGGAACCTATACTGTCATGTGTAGAAAAGATAGCTATTGTCATTGTGCTAGGGGAATAGGAGTACCTACAACCACTTGGAGCAATGGTCTGGAGGAATGGGGGGGTGGATCCCGGGTGGGGGGAGGGTCAAGGGATATGCATCTGATTGATCCGGGAACATACATGTACAAAAATAAATAAATAAATAAATAAATAAATTAAAAAAAAAATGCACCCCTAGCTAGTTCCATATTTCAAAGATACTATTAAAAAAAGAACATTTAGGACTTCACTGGTGGTCCAGTGGGTAAGGACACCGCCTTGCAGTGCAAGGGGTGCTGGTTCGATCCCTCGCCTGGGAAGATCCCACGTGCCATGGAGAGACTGGACTGATGTGTCCAACTACCAAGCCGGAGCTCTGGAGCGCATGTGCCCAGAGCTGGTGTTCTGCAGCAAGAGGCCACTGCAATGGGAGGCCCACACAGGCCAAAGAACAAACATGGAAATAAATGAAAGACCAATAGAAGTGGCCAAAAAAGAAAAGAACATTTAGCACGTTTCTCTTATTTGAGTAGAGGGAACTCAACTCATGATAGCTCCTGATTTGTAATTATGAAAAATGCTTAACAAATGTGGGAAAAATACAATCTAGCATACTAACAATTATTTAACAAATGTAGTAAGGTTGCCTATGATTATATTCCACACCCTCACTTTATAGCAGAAAAATCTGATGGCTTGAGAAGAAAACTGCATGGCACTTGGAGCCACGGTGGCATAAAGTAGAATGCTTATTGTTTTTAATGCATCAATCTTTGTTTCTATGCCTGAACTTCATTTTCTTTATTTTTTTAATTACATAAGTGATCCACATACAAAAATTAATACAGGACTATTGCAGAGACTAACTATTCACTCGACCTGACTTCTTTTTCTAAGCATGGAGTAGACCTCACTTCCTAGACTTCTGTTTAGTTGAGTGGCTGACTCATGACAGCATTGTAACCAATGTCCAATGGACATTTTCATTGTTTTCATTTTTTTCCACCAAGTGGATGACAAGAAAAAGTACTGAACTTTCAGAAATAATGAGTAAAATTACTATATGTGTAACTGACAAGCTTTTTCCCACCTCTGATAGCCAGACTTTGAAGACTCAGGAGGGGATGTCATGAACCCTCACCCCATAGATGGAGTAACCAGGAGGCAGGGGGAGTCTGGGTTACCACCACGAGGGTTGCTGTCACATACTGGGAAAACCCATTTGGACTCTCTATTATCCAAATCTTTCAAAAACACCTTTCTATTGTGTCGAGTCACTGAGATATCGAGGTTTATTTGTTGAAGCAGCTAAGGTCAACTAATACAACTACTGAGGGTCCAAGGTTTCCCTGGCCTTCCTCTCACCACCAAGGTCAAGATCTTCACCTTTCCCTATATAGTCTACTGGTTAACAAAGGTCATTTTTGTTATCAGTAGGTTATACAGTCTTCTAAACATCTAAATTATACATTTATCTTCAGTATGCATCCCAGAACAGGGCTTGCCCCATGACTTAGTGGCAAAGAATCAGCCTGCAATTCAGAGACACAGGAGATGTGGGTTCCATCCTTGAGTTGGGAAAATTCCTTGGAGGAGAGCATGGCAGCTCGCTCTAGCATTCGTGTCTGGGAAATCCCATGGACAGAGGAGCCTGGTGGGCTACAGTTCAGAGTGTTGCAAAGAGTCGGACATGACTAAAGTGACTTCACACAGAGGCATACATCCCCAGAGATAACGCGTGTCATTTTGGGTGAGTGCTTTTTGTTTTGTTCTGTGTGTTAAAAACTATTTTAAAAATGGCATACCAAATAATTTAAGAATTATTATGATAAATCTATCTACATGGGAGTTGTGTTGTTTCACTGAGTAACACATTTTTTGAGTCCCTAAGGCTAATTCATTGATTTTAATCACTGTGTCATATTCAGATTATAGCAATTTCACTCATTATTTAGATATTCCTTTGTTGAGGGACATAGACATTGTTTATCAAATTTTCCCAAAGGGATAGACACTGAAAAGGGAAAGATTTAATTAAGTACCAGAAATCAGCCTTCATACACTGTGACTACTTTACTACCCCACCAGTCGTGATAGCCAGACTTTGAAGACTCAGGAGGGGATGTCATGAACCCTCACCCCATAGATGGAGTAACCAGGAGGCAGGGGGAGTCTGGGTTACCACCACGAGGGTTGCTGTCACATACTGGGAAAACCCATTTGGACTCTCTATTATCCAAATCTTTCAAAAACACCTTTCTATTGTGTCGAGTCACTGAGATATCGAGGTTTATTTGTTGAAGCAGCTAAGGTCAACTAATACAACTACTGAGGGTCCAAGGTTTCCCTGGCCTTCCTCTCACCACCAAGGTCAAGATCTTCACCTTCCCTATATAGTCTACTGGTTAACAAAGGTCATTTTGTTATCAGTAGGTTATACAGTCTTCTAAACATCTAAATTATACATTTATCTTCAGTATGCATCCCAGAACAGGGCTTGCCCCATGACTTAGTGGCAAAGAATCAGCCTGCAATTCAGAGACACAGGAGATGTGGGTTCCATCCTTGAGTTGGGAAAATTCCTTGGAGGAGAGCATGGCAGCTCGCTCTAGCATTCGTGTCTGGGAAATCCCATGGACAGAGGAGCCTGGTGGGCTACAGTTCAGAGTGTTGCAAAGAGTCGGACATGACTAAAGTGACTTCACACAGAGGCATACATCCCCAGAGATAACGCGTGTCATTTTGGGTGAGTGCTTTTTGTTTTGTTCTGTGTGTTAAAAACTATTTTAAAAATGGCATACCAAATAATTTAAGAATTATTATGATAAATCTATCTACATGGGAGTTGTGTTGTTTCACTGAGTAACACATTTTTTGAGTCCCTAAGGCTAATTCATTGATTTTAATCACTGTGTCATATTCCAGATTATAGCAATTTCACTCATTATTTAGATATTCCTTTGTTGAGGGACATAGACATTGTTTATCAAATTTTCCCAAAGGGATAGACACTGAAAAGGGAAAGATTTAATTAAGTACCAGAAATCAGCCTTCATACACTGTGACTACTTTACTACCCCACCAGTCGTGATAGTACATATTATATCCACAACTTCACCAGTACTGAATATTGTCAACTTTTGCATTTTTTTGTCATTTAGATCAGAAAGCATGTCCCTTACAACATGACAGCCCTCAAGCATGCAAAATTTTATGGACATGTAGATGGTGAAGTTAAGTAATTAATCACAGGCTTCCAGCTCATGGGGTTATTGGTCCAAGTAAATCAAATACATCTGACATTTTCAGATGGTTTGCCAGTTTTTGGATTTTTTTAACCCCAAATCCCTTCACTTGACTAAAAAAAAAAAAAAAAAAAAGCTACTTCAGACTAGAGAAGTGAAAAATTCCATTCCTTGATTTCTTAAAGGTGGCAAACATAAAGAATTCTTATGAAATTATTTCAATATGATGATTTATTGGACTGGCTCAAACTCAAACCTGTGGGGACACCACATGTCATTCAATTCTGTTTTTTAATATCAGCACGATTTAACTGAGTTGGAGAAATGCTGCCAGAGAAACAGACATATGTGTGTGATTTCAAACTTAATCGAAACCAGGACTCGGCAACCTTTAGCCATGCCAGGAGTGGCGAAAGAGACCATTTCCTCTTCGTAGAGAGGCAGACACAGTGAAACTGCACCCTTCCCCAGGCCTGGGTGTTACATAGACGCTCCCTGTAAGGTGTTAAGTGGTCAGTAAAATAGAAGCTAATAAAACATGGCCCTTTAAAGCGGATTTTGAAGTCACAGGAAAGGTTTGCAGAATTAGAATAATAAACTGGCTGTCCCCACCATCCTTCCCAACTCCATCCCTGTTTTTTTTTCTGTGTGTTAAATTTTTGGCATACCAAATAATTTAAGAATTATTATGATAAATCTATCTACATGGGAGTTGTGTTGTTTCACTGAGTAACACATTTTTGAGTCCCTAAGGCTAATTCATTGATTTTAATCACTGTGTCATATTCAGATTATAGCAATTTCACTCATTATTTAGATATTCCTTTGTTGAGGGACATAGACATTGTTTATCAAATTTTCCCAAAGGGATAGACACTGAAAAGGGAAAGATTTAATTAAGTACCAGAAATCAGCCTTCATACACTGTGACTACTTTACTACCCCACCAGTCGTGATAGTACATATTATATCCACAACTTCACCAGTACTGAATATTGTCAACTTTTGCATTTTTTTGTCATTTAGATCAGAAAGCATGTCCCTTACAACATGACAGCCCTCAAGCATGCAAAATTTTATGGACATGTAGATGGTGAAGTTAAGTAATTAATCACAGGCTTCCAGCTCATGGGGTTATTGGTCCAAGTAAATCAAATACATCTGACATTTTCAGATGGTTTGCCAGTTTTTGGATTTTTTTAACCCCAAATCCCTTCACTTGACTAAAAAAAAAAAAAAAAAAAGCTACTTCAGACTAGAGAAGTGAAAAATTCCATTCCTTGATTTCTTAAAGGTGGCAAACATAAAGAATTCTTATGAAATTATTTCAATATGATGATTTATTGGACTGGCTCAAACTCAAACCTGTGGGGACACCACATGTCATTCAATTCTGTTTTTTAATATCAGCACGATTTAACTGAGTTGGAGAAATGCTGCCAGAGAAACAGACATATGTGTGTGATTTCAAACTTAATCGAAACCAGGACTCGGCAACCTTTAGCCATGCCAGGAGTGGCGAAAGAGACCATTTCCTCTTCGAGAGAGGCAGACACAGTGAAACTGCACCCTTCCCCAGGCCTGGGTGTTACATAGACGCTCCCTGTAAGGTGTTAAGTGGTCAGTAAAATAGAAGCTAATAAAACATGGCCCTTTAAAGCGGATTTTGAAGTCACAGGAAAGGTTTGCAGAATTAGAATAATAAACTGGCTGTCCCCACCATCCTCCCAACTCCATCCCACCCAGTCCCTTAAGTGTTTCCAGGCATGGCACACCTCGAAACCTTTGCTCACGCAGCCTCCTTTGCCTGAGACACCCCAGTCCTCCCTCTTCTGATTCATCCCAGGTCTTAGGCATCCTCAGGTCTCAGCTCAAGCAGTGTCCTCGGGTGGAGCCTCCCTTCTTCCCTTATAGTTTTCCACTTATATCTTTAAAATCATTATTATTATCATTTTGGCTATGCCTGAGGTACAGGAGATCTTATTTCTCAGACCAGGATCAAACCTATGCTCCCTGCAGCAGAAGCACAAGAGCCCCAACCACTGGATCACCAGGGTAAGCCCTTCGCCCTGATACTCTCAAAAATACAGTGATTTTCAACTTGGATGCTGTAGTCAAGTTTCTGAATTCATTAACTCACTTTGTGACCTTAAAAGCAAACCATTTATGCCCTTCACACCCCAGTTTCTTCATCTGCCCAATGGGACTAGAAGAGCCATGCTTTTAGCCAGCAGGTGCACGTATTAATAACACCATGCCTGTGAAGTATTTGGCACAGACGGACTCGGGCAGCATTTAATGTGTCACTGCTCCCACAATCCTCTGCGTGCCCAGAGACAGTGCAGCTTTCTTACCTTGCAGGCCTGAAATCCTGCAGTCCTTGATCTTTCCGTCAGTGACTGCGGTTCCCTGCGGGCAGGGCGCATTTCTCAATCATCTTAGTATCACAACACATTCGGGATGTAAATAGCTACTTAAGAGATGTCTGTAGAGGCTTCCTGTGGGGACACCACATGTCATTCAATTCTGTTTTTTAATATCAGCACGATTTAACTGAGTTGGAGAAATGCTGCCAGAGAAACAGACATATGTGTGTGATTTCAAACTTAATCGAAACCAGGACTCGGCAACCTTTAGCCATGCCAGGAGTGGCGAAAGAGACCATTTCCTCTTCGTAGAGAGGCAGACACAGTGAAACTGCACCCTTCCCCAGGCCTGGGTGTTACATAGACGCTCCCTGTAAGGTGTTAAGTGGTCAGTAAAATAGAAGCTAATAAAACATGGCCCTTTAAAGCGGATTTTGAAGTCACAGGAAAGGTTTGCAGAATTAGAATAATAAACTGGCTGTCCCCACCATCCTCCCAACTCCATCCCACCCAGTCCCTTAAGTGTTTCCAGGCATGGCACACCTCGAAACCTTTGCTCACGCAGCCTCCTTTGCCTGAGACACCCCAGTCCTCCCTCTTCTGATTCATCCCAGGTCTTAGGCATCCTCAGGTCTCAGCTCAAGCAGTGTCCTCGGGTGGAGCCTCCCTTCTTCCCTTATAGTTTTCCACTTATATCTTTAAAATCATTATTATTATCATTTTGGCTATGCCTGAGGTACAGGAGATCTTATTTCTCAGACCAGGATCAAACCTATGCTCCCTGCAGCAGAAGCACAAGAGCCCCAACCACTGGATCACCAGGGTAAGCCCTTCGCCCTGATACTCTCAAAAATACAGTGATTTTCAACTTGGATGCTGTAGTCAAGTTTCTGAATTCATTAACTCACTTTGTGACCTTAAAAGCAAACCATTTATGCCCTTCACACCCCAGTTTCTTCATCTGCCCAATGGGACTAGAAGAGCCATGCTTTTAGCCAGCAGGTGCACGTATTAATAACACCATGCCTGTGAAGTATTTGGCACAGACGGACTCGGGCAGCATTTAATGTGTCACTGCTCCCACAATCCTCTGCGTGCCCAGAGACAGTGCAGCTTTCTTACCTTGCAGGCCTGAAATCCTGCAGTCCTTGATCTTTCCGTCAGTGACTGCGGTTCCCTGCGGGCAGGGCGCATTTCTCAATCATCTTAGTATCACAACACATTCGGGATGTAAATAGCTACTTAAGAGATGTCTGGCAAGTGGAGGGAGGTAGGCTTGGCATGCCCATGTAGAGAGGCTGCCAACCCCAGATTAGTTATGTGTGCACGTGAGGTTTTAATGCAGATGTAAAGCCCCTTTCATTGCTCAGGGCTGGAGAACCAAAACCACAAGGAGAAGAGAGGAAGGGTTTAGGGGCCCTTGTCTGGAATTTCCCTATCTGAATACTATGATCCAGATCATTAAGGATCAAAGATGAGTCATTTTGAAAGATTCCTCTTGGGATTAAAGTTAATTTTGAATTTTACGTGTGAAAAAGTGTCTCATCTGAGACTACTTAGTTTGAAGGGGTTTCACTCTTACGGTATCTGTGGGACTGATGTATAAACATTCAGATTCCACAAACAAAAACAAACTTCTTTTAAAGGGAAAGGAATCTTCTTTTAAAGGGAAAGAGAGATAAAAGGAAGGAAAGAAGGGAATGACGCCCAGAAGGCAGAGGGAGAAAGAAAGAAAGAGAGAGAGGAAGAAAGACAGACACCATCCACATGCCAAGTCAGCGTTCCTGGGGCATTTTATAGGGAAGTAAAAAACCTTGGAAATGAGAAGCAGTCAGAGAGGGGCAGCGTTGCGCTCCGCAGAAGTCCATGGGGGGCTGTGCTTCTGACCCTTAGACTATGTCTACAAGGAAGGGAACAGCGATTCTGACAGCGAATTCAACATTGCATAGGCTTTCTGGCATCAGGGCTTAACAGCCCAACAGCACCCACCCAGACCTGGTAAAACCGTGTGGGGGCCAGCTGTTGGAGTCTGACACGCTGTGTGCAGATTTTAGGAAAAAAAAAAAAAAAAACCTGAGGATTTAGGCAAGACAAGGCAGCTTCTGAGCCTCCTGTGGGTTCTGGGACGGGCCTGGTTGGCCTGAGCACCCAGGCACCAGCATGAGGCTAGCATCTCTTGCAGGTTCAACAGCATTAAAAACCCCTCACTGCCCATCACCGTCACAGCCCCTCCCCTGAAGCTGCCCGTCTCCTCTCAGTGAGTGGGCTGTGGCTTCACCCCAGGATGAAACCACACTTCCCCCGTTTGTTTGCATTCCATCGCCCCCAGGACGGGAGGCACCCCCTCACAAGGAGATGAGGGTGCAGACATGTGGACCACAGGAGCTGGGCAGGGCACTGCGTCCTGACAGGCGCGGCTCTGGCCTCTCTCTCTCTCTCCCCCTTTTCTCCTTTGTCACTGTAAAGAACTGACACCAAGGCCCAGACACCCTCCTGGTCTTGTTGCACCCAGGTCTCCTCGCTCTGATCTCTTCCCAGGAGTAGGCTAGGGGTCAAGAGTATTGATCTGGAGCCACCTGGATGGAACGAGCTGCTGTGTGACCTTGGGCAAGTGACTAAATCACCCTGACTTCAGATTCTCCATCTGTCAAATAAGGATACAAACAGGGCCAACGCTATAGGAATGCTGTGCCAAGAACATAAAATCAACCGCAGAACGCTCTCCCTGCTGGCTATTAATTAGATGGTCAATTATTAATCACATCCTAATTAATGTTTTCTTCATAGTATTAATCACATATTATATTTGTGTATTTTCTGCTCCTTCCTTGGAACACAAGCTCCAAGAAGAAAGGAATTGTGTCTGTTTGCTTCTGGCTGTATTGTCTCATGAATCAAGAGCAATATGGAACGCAGAGTAGGCACTAAGTATGTATAGAATGACTGAACTTTGCAGGGGTAAATGTAAAGACATCAGGCTTCCCAGGTGGTGCTAGTGGTAAAGAACATGCCTGCCAACATGGGAGACTTAAAAGATGCAGATTTGATCCCTGGGTTGGGAAGTTCCCATGGAGAAGGGCATGGCACTCCATGCTAGGATTCTTGCCTGGAGAATTCAATGGACAGAGGAGCCCGGTGGTCTACGGTTCACAGAGTCACAAAGAGTCAGACACGATTAAGCATCTTAGCCCAAGAGCACGCACACATTAAGCCACCACTTACTGTTATTTTTATCATTTTATCATTTTTTTACTATTATTAGTTTGCCATACAGATTAAATAGCATGGAGCATGCCTGAGTATTGAGGTTTTGTTCAACACATCGTGAATAAAAGCTAGAGAGAAAAGAGGTAAGAGTTGGAGGATAAACGGAAAGAAGAAGAGTGGACACATTCCTGAACAACTTCTGTACGGGAAGCAGAGAGGGGAAATGAGGTCAGCATTAGGAAAAAGGGGAGCTGGGCCAGGTACCATTGAAATCCTTGGCCCAGCACCCACATGTGAGTGATGCTTGAACACCTGTGAAACGAGACTCCCAGGAGAACTCATGTTGGGTGGGAGTTACTCCAGCTGCCTAGGAGCTACAGGATGCATGCATTCAGGATCTAGAGGCACCTCCTAAGATATTTCCTAGGAAAGAGAATCAGGAGTGCAACTGCCTGCTTAATGAAAGGTCCCCAGACCTTTCTGTAAAGTGCGCTGGTGAGCCCTTCATCCTCTCTTCCTCCCTAGGTGGTGAGAGAAGATTCAGCCTGCGGTAGCATGAAAGACACAGCTATGGAATCAGACAGAACAGGGCCAAACCTGCTTCTGCTGCTATGGGGAGCCACGGTGGAAGACGGTTAATGAGAATGGATCCACTTGTTCTTTGTCTCTGGAGACCCCTTCCCCTACATGTCCCTGGTATTGTTGTTGTTCAGTCACTAAGTTGTGTCCAACTCTTTGTAACCCCATGGACTACAGCATGCCAGACTTCCCTGTCCTCCACTATTTCCCTGAGTTTGATCAAATTCATGTCCATTGAGTTGGTGATGCCGTCCAATCATCTTATCCTCTGCTTCTTTGCATTGGGTGTCCAAAGTATTCGAGCTTCAGCTTCAGCATCAGTCCACGTCCTTACACACGTGCTATGTACCTAGGTGACTGGTCATAACGTAGTTCCATGGGGATAACATTACTTTCCTTCAAGATGACCTTGAGGATTAACTGAAACAGAAAAAGGCATTGAGTGTGCAGCTGATCTCCAAGGGCACAGCAGTGTTAGGGGTACAGAGTTAGGACCTTGCAGACAGCAAGTCCTCAATGCTTATTTCCTGAACATGAGGACAGAGGCTAAAATCCAGACACCACATTAAAAATTATATAAATCTCTCACCATAAGCCCAATATTATGGTCACCTGATGCAAAGAGCCGCCTCATTGGAAAAGACCCTGATGCTGGTAAAGACTGAGGACAAGAGGAGAAGGGATGACAGAGGATGAGACAGTTAGATGGCATCACTGACTCAACGGACATGAATTTGAGCAAACTCTGGGAGATACTGGAGGACAGGGGAACATGTTGTGCTGCAGTCCATGGGGTCACAGAGAGTTGGACAAGACTTAGTGACTGAACAACAACAAAACCACAACCATCTACACATGCAAAAAAGATGGAAGTTCTTGCAAGTTCCTTTCACAGAAGGAACTTGCAAGATGGTGGCTTTGAGCACAGAGGACTCAGGGTCTGTCCCTGCCTTACTCCCTCCATTTCCAGTGAAAACAGGGGGAACGGCATTCACTGGCCTGTACTTCCCAGCTTGTCCAAGATCCCAGAGATTGAAAACAGCACAGCCCAGTAACATGGGTACACTTTTCTTGCTTGTCTACCATCATTTTCTAAAACCTTTGGCAACTCTTTGTATTCTTTTTGTAGTTTGCATTGGAATAACAGCTGGCATGTACCTACTACATGTATTCGACTTCAATAGAATCTCTACAAAATTCTTCCTCCTTCCATCTCTCCTTCCCTCTTTAGCCTCCTCCTCTCTCTTTTTTCCTTCCTCCCAAGGTTTGTGCTTTCAAAATTTCACCCCATCCGTCAGAGGAACATTTTAGCAGCATGGGTTTATGACTACCTCTTTTCCTTTATCAATTCATCATGCTTCTTTTCCCCCATTGGGTGTCCAAAGTATTCGAGCTTCAGCTTCAGCATCAGTCCACGTCCTTACACGTGCTATGTACCTAGGTGACTGGTCATAACGTAGTTCCATGGGGATAACATTACTTTCCTTCAAGATGACCTTGAGGATTAACTGAAACAGAAAAAGGCATTGAGTGTGCAGCTGATCTCCAAGGGCACAGCAGTGTTAGGGGTACAGAGTTAGGACCTTGCAGACAGCAAGTCCTCAATGCTTATTTCCTGAACATGAGGACAGAGGCTAAAATCCAGACACCACATTAAAAATTATATAAATCTCTCACCATAAGCCCAATATTATGGTCACCTGATGCAAAGAGCCGCCTCATTGGAAAAGACCCTGATGCTGGTAAAGACTGAGGACAAGAGGAGAAGGGATGACAGAGGATGAGACAGTTAGATGGCATCACTGACTCAACGGACATGAATTTGAGCAAACTCTGGGAGATACTGGAGGACAGGGGAACATGTTGTGCTGCAGTCCATGGGGTCACAGAGAGTTGGACAAGACTTAGTGACTGAACAACAACAAAACCACAACCATCTACACATGCAAAAAAGATGGAAGTTCTTGCAAGTTCCTTTCACAGAAGGAACTTGCAAGATGGTGGCTTTTGAGCACAGAGGACTCAGGGTCTGTCCCTGCCTTACTCCCTCCATTTCCAGTGAAAACAGGGGTAACGGCATTCACTGGCCTGTACTTCCCAGCTTGTCCAAGATCCCAGAGATTGAAAACAGCACAGCCCAGTAACATGGGTACACTTTTCTTGCTTGTCTACCATCATTTTCTAAAACCTTTGGCAACTCTTTGTATTCTTTTTGTAGTTTGCATTGGAATAACAGCTGGCATGTACCTACTACATGTATTCGACTTCAATAGAATCTCTACAAAATTCTTCCTCCTTCCATCTCTCCTTCCCTCTTTAGCCTCCTCCTCTCTCTTTTTTCCTTCCTCCCAAGGTTTGTGCTTTCAAAATTTCACCCCATCCGTCAGAGGGAACATTTTAGCAGCATGGGTTTATGACTACCGTAAAGAAAAAAGTTTGAAAGGCAAAGCCAGAGACATGATTCCTCAAGCTTTATAACAAACTCCTGTCAAAACATAACAAACCACAGCCAGACATGAGCCACAGTGACAGAATGCAAGGCCATAAAGATGATGGAGATCAGACGGGACAGGCACTTTATAGAAACAAACACCTTCCTCGCAAATAGATAGAGCAAGCATAACACTGAAAAACCCATCCTCAGAAAAAAAAGGTCTGAAGAAATAAGGACAAAAACATAAAATTCAAATGACAGCCCAGCCCAAGGAGATAAACCCAAGGCAGAGAAAGAATCCAATTTTACTAAATCAAACCGACATCTTTCCCAACTTTAATTGACCTCAGTAAGCTGGATCCTGAACAAACATAAAATTAAGAAGTGGGTAGCATCCATGTGAGAAATGGACCATCTAGGTGTAGATGTTTGAAATTGCAGTTTCTCAGGACTTTCTTTGTTCTGTATAGAAAAATGAAATCACCCAGTTCATAGGTGGTGGCCATAGTGCCCGGCATGAGGTCAAAGATTTAGTGTTCCTGAGAAGACTTTTGAGAATCTCTTGGACTGCAAGAAGATCACATCAATAAATCCTAAAAGGAACCAACCCTGAATATTCATTGAAAGGACTGATGATGAAGCTGAAGCTTCAATACTGTGGCCACCTGATACAAAGAGTTGACTCATTGGAGCCAGATGCTGGAAAAAGAGAAAGCAGAAGGAGAAGGGGATGGCAGAGGACAAGATGGTTGAATGGAACTCAACTCACCAACTCAATGGACAGGAGTTTGAGCAAGCTCTGGGAGGTAGTGAGGGACAAGGAAGCCTGGCATGCTGCATCCCAAGGGGTCACAAAGAGTTAGGCATGATTGAGCAACTGAACTTTTGTAGTTTGCATTGGAATAACAGCTGGCATGTACCTACTACATGTATTCGACTTCAATAGAATCTCTACAAAATTCTTCCTCCTTCCATCTCTCCTTCCCTCTTTAGCCTCCTCCTCTCTCTTTTTTCCTTCCTCCCAAGGTTTGTGCTTTCAAAATTTCACCCCATCCGTCAGAGGGAACATTTTAGCAGCATGGGTTTATGACTACCGTAAAGAAAAAAGTTTGAAAGGCAAAGCCAGAGACATGATTCCTCAAGCTTTATAACAAACTCCTGTCAAAACATAACAAACCACAGCCAGACATGAGCCACAGTGACAGAATGCAAGGCCATAAAGATGATGGAGATCAGACGGGACAGGCACTTTATAGAAACAAACACCTTCCTCGCAAATAGATAGAGCAAGCATAACACTGAAAAACCCATCCTCAGAAAAAAGGTCTGAAGAAATAAGGAAAAAAACATAAAATTCAAATGACAGCCCAGCCCAAGGAGATAAACCCAAGGCAGAGAAAGAATCCAATTTTACTAAATCAAACCGACATCTTTCCCAACTTTAATTGACCTCAGTAAGCTGGATCCTGAACAAACATAAAATTAAGAAGTGGGTAGCATCCATGTGAGAAATGGACCATCTAGGTGTAGATGTTTGAAATTGCAGTTTCTCAGGACTTTCTTTGTTCTGTATAGAAAAATGAAATCACCCAGTTCATAGGTGGTGGCCATAGTGCCCGGCATGAGGTCAAAGATTTAGTGTTCCTGAGAAGACTTTTGAGAATCTCTTGGACTGCAAGAAGATCACATCAATAAATCCTAAAAGGAACCAACCCTGAATATTCATTGAAAGGACTGATGATGAAGCTGAAGCTTCAATACTGTGGCCACCTGATACAAAGAGTTGACTCATTGGAGCCAGATGCTGGAAAAAGAGAAAGCAGAAGGAGAAGGGGATGGCAGAGGACAAGATGGTTGAATGGAACTCAACTCACCAACTCAATGGACAGGAGTTTGAGCAAGCTCTGGGAGGTAGTGAGGGACAAGGAAGCCTGGCATGCTGCATCCCAAGGGGGTCACAAAGAGTTAGGCATGATTGAGCAACTGAACTAAGAACTGACAGTACCACATGGAAGGTTCCAGATCTGCAGTTTGGCTCCAGCAATAGATCCCAACATTAGTCCATCCAGTGAGTATTCAGAGTGGATTTCCTTTAGGATTGACTGGGGTGATCTCCTTTGCTACCCAAGGGACTCTGAAGAGTCTTCTCCAGCACCACAGTTGGAAAACATCAATTCTTTGGAGCTCAGTCTTCTTTATGGTCCAACTCTCACATTCATACATGACTCCTGGGGAAACCATAGCTTTGGCTATATGGACCTTTGTCAGCAAAGTTATGTCTCTGCTTTTTCATAGGCTTGTCATAGCTATACTCCCTATGTATCTATGTCTATAAGTAGGTAGATGGCTTACATACAGATGGTATCTGTATACGTACATGTATTCATGTGCATATGCATATGTCCACACACACATGTATATAGTCATGGAGTGTATATATGTCAGGATCTTTTCTGTTCAACAGAGATGAGAATGATCATGGCACGAAGTACTAGGGAGCAGCATCTCATAGCCTCTGACTCTCATCACCAATTCCTTCCATCATGGGTTGCCAAGAGAATGGATGATATCCTCAGAAAGCAAAAACAGAAACAAGACCTTTCCCCTTAACTGTCAGCTAGGTAGGCACTAGTTTCCTCTCTCCTGCCAGAAACTCTGGTAGGCTCACCCTGCTGAATTTTCCCAGGTGCAGACCCTGATCGAGGAATCTTCACACCAGCCAAGGGGGGAGCCTCCCCCGCTAGCACTTCGGCTGAGAAAACAAATACTTCAGACAACTGACACTGTGGTGGGGCCATGTGTCAAGATAATTGTGGGGAACAGATTTGAAAGGTGAAGTCTCTTTTCTATCAATAACATCTCCACACTGTTATAACTTGGAGGCTGCCCACACTCCACACACACACACGTTCAGGTACAACTGAGTCCTGAGCTTCACTCCAGGTTCACTGTAGGAGGGATTTTGCATGATGAATTTGTTGGAGGTGAGGGAATTGCATCAATCCAAGAAGGCCATTCCCAGAGCCAACAGGCCATTGTGAGCATGCATGAATTGATAACCAGAGTGATTAGTTGTGCAGTTTCAGGCTGTGGAGAAATGAACGGTATCTCGCTAGTGGATACTATCAGTTGTCAAGCATATGTTTTATAACCCTCAGACTCCCTCTTGCTTTTGCAAGCTGCTGGTGGATATCTTTGATTTTTTTTTTTCCTAGCTGCATAAGACTTTGGAAAGGTTAGATCCCTTTTTTCCCTTGTCTGACCAGATAAGTTAATAATAGAGAAAATGTAAGCAAAAAAAATAAGTGAAGACAGCAGATAAAAAATATGAAGAGTCATTTCATCAAGTCCTTTAAACATCACTGAAAACATGTTAAATGTGTATTTTAATATCTGTAGCCAATGCGAAGACAAATTGCCTAAGTCATAGGCCCTGCTTTCTCTGCCTGAAAGACTCTCAGGGTGAGATTTAATTGTCTGCTACATCTCTGAGCTTCTGATGTCTCAGAGTTCTGTAGGAAGGAACCATTTCTATTCATCTCCATATCTTGAATGTCTAAACCAGTGCCTGACATTGGCACCTATTGCGGGAGTTTCAAATCTAGAACCTTTTTTGTAGTAGTCTCAGCTCAGTTCAGTTCAATCGCTCAATCATGTCCAACTCTTTGTGATCCTATGGACTGCAGCATGCCAGGCTTCTCTGTCCTTCAGCACAGCTGCCAAATAGCTGCTGTGTTCATTCATCACCTTGGGTTTCTAAAAGTTGGAAGACAGGAACTGATCAGGTAGACTAGAATTAGGAACCAAACTAGGCAGATAAGACCCAGGAAAAGCGATTAGTCTCTATAAAAAGTGCAGGTCAGAGAAATCAGGCAAGAAGAAAGGAAGTTCTCTAAGTCTGTGGGTCTGTCTTTGTTTTGTAAATAAGTTCACAGACGTAGAGAAGGAACACACGGTTCTCAGGAGGGAAAAATGAGGGGACAGGATAGTGAGGGAGTTTGGGATGGACAAGTACACACTGCTGTCTTCAAGTGAGTAACTAACAAGGCCCTACTGTACAGCACAGACAGCTCTGCTCAAAGTTACATGGCAGCATGGATGGGACGGGAGTTTGGGGGAGAAACAGATACATGTATATGTATGGCTAAGTCCCTTTGCTGTCTACCTAAAGTTATTACAACATCAATTAGCTATACTCCAATATAAAATACAAAGCTACAAAAAATCAATAAATAAAAGAAAGAAGGAGGTCCTGCATTGGAACTAAAAGAGTTGAATGAATTGGAGTGGGAAACCAGTAACTGCCAAGACAAATACAACAAGTACAGGCAGGGCATAGATAAGGAGGGTGTTCTGAATCCACAGAGAGTTGGCATCACCAGAGAATGTTCTAGACTCCTGAGGGTTCTTCTTTGTGGACAAAAAAAAAGTGAAGACAGCAGATAAAAAATATGAAGAGTCATTTCATCAAGTCCTTTAAACATCACTGAAAACATGTTAAATGTGTATTTTAATATCTGTAGCCAATGCGAAGACAAATTGCCTAAGTCATAGGCCCTGCTTTCTCTGCCTGAAAGACTCTCAGGGTGAGATTTAATTGTCTGCTACATCTCTGAGCTTCTGATGTCTCAGAGTTCTGTAGGAAGGAACCATTTCTATTCATCTCCATATCTTGAATGTCTAAACCAGTGCCTGACATTGGCACCTATTGCGGGAGTTTCAAATCTAGAACCTTTTTTGTAGTAGTCTCAGCTCAGTTCAGTTCAATCGCTCAATCATGTCCAACTCTTTGTGATCCTATGGACTGCAGCATGCCAGGCTTCTCTGTCCTTCAGCACAGCTGCCAAATAGCTGCTGTGTTCATTCATCACCTTGGGTTTCTAAAAGTTGGAAGACAGGAACTGATCAGGTAGACTAGAATTAGGAACCAAACTAGGCAGATAAGACCCAGGAAAAGCGATTAGTCTCTATAAAAAGTGCAGGTCAGAGAAATCAGGCAAGAAGAAAGGAAGTTCTCTAAGTCTGTGGGTCTGTCTTTGTTTTGTAAATAAGTTCACAGACGTAGAGAAGGAACACACGGTTCTCAGGAGGGAAAAATGAGGGGACAGGATAGTGAGGGAGTTTGGGATGGACAAGTACACACTGCTGTCTTCAAGTGAGTAACTAACAAGGCCCTACTGTACAGCACAGACAGCTCTGCTCAAAGTTACATGGCAGCATGGATGGGACGGGAGTTTGGGGGAGAAACAGATACATGTATATGTATGGCTAAGTCCCTTTGCTGTCTACCTAAAGTTATTACAACATCAATTAGCTATACTCCAATATAAAATACAAAGCTACAAAAAATCAATAAATAAAAGAAAGAAGGAGGTCCTGCATTGGAACTAAAAGAGTTGAATGAATTGGAGTGGGAAACCAGTAACTGCCAAGACAAATACAACAAGTACAGGCAGGGCATAGATAAGGAGGGTGTTCTGAATCCACAGAGAGTTGGCATCACCAGAGAATGTTCTAGACTCCTGAGGGTTCTTCTTTGTGGAGGAATCTCCTTTAGGGTGATACCCCTCACCTGGCTTTGCCTCTTTGTTCACTCCACCTGGCAGAAGCAGGAACATGAGAACTCTCATCAAAGAGCTGAAAGTTTAGAAGGTAAAACTGGGCATGCATAGCCCTGACTCTTGCACTTCCTTTCTGTGGGTTTACAGGGAATGTGTGCTCTACTCAGCTTCTACAGCAGCAAGATCTGTCCTGTACGGTGACAAGCAATACTGGTGATGGGGTGAGTAAGTCTGCTTGTTCTTGGATTTAATATTAGGGAAGCCATTTGCCTGTGGCTATAAGGCATGTTCTCCAAAGAGAGTTTGTACCAGGACTATACAGTTCTCTACATCTAACATCTCCTTTGTCTTCTCAATCGGTTTAGAAATTTAAGGGTTAAAAAAATGGGTCATTTATTGGAATCTCAATTCACTGGACAGAGTTGAAAGGTAGCAAACAAATTTCAACCCAATTCGATTCCACAAATGCTTGCTACACACCAACTATGTGCACAGCCTCATGCTGCCTTTCAATGCTTACAGCAGTAACCAAGATTTCAGGGAACCGTACGGCATTCTAGACTCAAAACAGAGGCACAGGTGTCATGACAGCGGATTTAAAGGCAAAAGCCACTTCTCAGTATCCAGGTTTTTATAGTCAAGCTCTTTGGTTGATCTATGTTTCTGCAACCTCAAGTGAATCTTTTAATGTGAATTCCTGGAAAGCAAGAACTCTGGCTTAGTCTCCACTTGGTCTCAGTGTCTAGAACACGGCTTAACCTAGACCATCATAATAGAATGGTTGGCTAGATGAATGGATAGATGAATCCTGCTAGATACAGAAAGGAATGTGTTGGGAAAAGATAAAATCACCCCCACCTCAAGTGATCAGAGTGGCAACTCACAGAGAGACAGTTTGAGCTCTCTTAATAGTTCCCCTTTAAATAAATCATATATGTATAGTCATGTATAGTTGTCTATAGTCAAAGCTATGGTTTTCCCAGTAGACATGTATGGATGCGAGAGCTGGGCCATAAAAATGACTGAGCTCCAAAGAATTGACGCCATTGAACTTTGGTGCTGGAGAAGGCTCTTGTGAGTCCCTTGAACTGCAAGGAGATCAAACCAATCAATCCTAAAGAAAATTAGCCCTGAATATTCACTGGAAGGACTGAGGCTGAAGCTGAAGCTCCAGTACTTTGGCCACCTGATGTGAAGAGATAACTCACTGGAAAAGAGTCAGGTGTTGGGAAAACTAGAAGGCAAAAGGAGAAGGGGATGATAGAAGACAAGATGGTTGGACGGAATCACTGTGTCGAAGGACACAAGTCTGAGCAAGCTCCAGGAGATGGTGAAGGACAGGAAAGCCTGGTGTGCTGCAGTTCACGGGGTCACAAAGAGTCACACACAACTGAGTGACAGAACTGAACTGAAATAAATCATGCAAATTTAGAAGATGTTTAAAAAAATAGTATAGTAGGGATTCTTTCTAGATAAAGAACCATGTATCAACAGTATAGGTAAAAATGCATTGAAATAAAAATGATGGCTGCTAGGTAGGTGAATAAAAAGTCAATACAAAGATTTACCGTTTCTTCTTTCCAGGAGTCGTTTCTTTTGGTCAGACGGCCAGGAAAGAATCAGCAGAGCAGTGATACTCGCTTTTTGAGGGGGAAGCCTACTTTGATTTTCTAAATGACTGAGTCAGATATTGGTTGAAGAATGCCCGGTTGGAGAATGCCAACAGTGAATGCTTATTTAAATTCAGAGACACCACAGATTGGGTTATATTTTTCAAGGAGAACAAATAAAGAGAAATAAAAACTCTGAATGTCTGACATGGGGCTTCCATATCTCTTGGTTGAATGACAAAAATGAAATCAAACCTAGACCATCATAATAGAATGGTTGGCTAGATGAATGGATAGATGAATCCTGCTAGATACAGAAAGGAATGTGTTGGGAAAAGATAAAATCACCCCCACCTCAAGTGATCAGAGTGGCAACTCACAGAGAGACAGTTTGAGCTCTCTTAATAGTTCCCCTTTAAATAAATCATATATGTATAGTCATGTATAGTTGTCTATAGTCAAAGCTATGGTTTTCCCAGTAGACATGTATGGATGCGAGAGCTGGGCCATAAAAATGACTGAGCTCCAAAGAATTGACGCCATTGAACTTTGGTGCTGGAGAAGGCTCTTGTGAGTCCCTTGAACTGCAAGGAGATCAAACCAATCAATCCTAAAGAAAATTAGCCCTGAATATTCACTGGAAGGACTGAGGCTGAAGCTGAAGCTCCAGTACTTTGGCCACCTGATGTGAAGAGATAACTCACTGGAAAAGAGTCAGGTGTTGGGAAAACTAGAAGGCAAAAGGAGAAGGGGATGATAGAAGACAAGATGGTTGGACGGAATCACTGTGTCGAAGGACACAAGTCTGAGCAAGCTCCAGGAGATGGTGAAGGACAGGAAAGCCTGGTGTGCTGCAGTTCACGGGGTCACAAAGAGTCACACACAACTGAGTGACAGAACTGAACTGAAATAAATCATGCAAATTTAGAAGATGTTTAAAAAAATAGTATAGTAGGGATTCTTTCTAGATAAAGAACCATGTATCAACAGTATAGGTAAAAATGCATTGAAATAAAAATGATGGCTGCTAGGTAGGTGAATAAAAAGTCAATACAAAGATTTACCGTTTCTTCTTTCCAGGAGTCGTTTCTTTTGGTCAGACGGCCAGGAAAGAATCAGCAGAGCAGTGATACTCGCTTTTTGAGGGGGAAGCCTACTTTGATTTTCTAAATGACTGAGTCAGATATTGGTTGAAGAATGCCCGGTTGGAGAATGCCAACAGTGAATGCTTATTTAAATTCAGAGACACCACAGATTGGGTTATATTTTTCAAGGAGAACAAATAAAGAGAAAAATAAAAACTCTGAATGTCTGACAGTTAGGGGGCCTTCCATATCTCTTGGTTGAATGACATAAATGAAGTAGACACATGCTTAGAAAAAAAATAAAGCAGACTAGTACAAATCACAAACACTGAGATGAAGCAGTGGTTCAAGTCCCCCGGCAACAGCTTTGGGATAACTTTCCACCAAAGTCCCTGGAGTCTTCAGGAAGCCTTGAGAATTAAAGACAAGATGTCAAGGAGAAAAACAGCTGCTGGCTAAGTTCCCACAGACAGAAGTTATGACAGGTTTTGAACCTTGGACTGGATCTGGATTTAAATATTTCCCAGCTTTAAATTTCTGTGACTGGTTTTGGTAACAACCCAGTAGTGCTTAATTTTATCGATTAATATGCATATCAAATCAAGGAGGAACTAGAAAAGAATTTTAATGGATCTGGTGTGGGGTGAAGGCATGTGTTAGTTACTGGGGAGAATGTCCAAATCTCTGTGTGCAAAAAGAGTTGTTTGCATGATTTTGGAGATTACATCCAAACCTCTGCAAAAGCAGTGCCCTATAAAATCTCTTGTCCTGAGTCTGTAATCCTGTGTAATGATTTAAATTCTGATAAATGTATCATTCTACCCGTGTCCCATTTTACCACGTTTATTTGTCGGCGCTTGCCTATAGACAGTTCTAACGACCTCCCAAAGATGATCCCAGCTCCACTTGATGGAATGCTTTTAACCTGTGACTAGGGTGGAAGTTTCAAGAGCGAGGACCTTTTACTTTTTGTTCCTTCCTGTATCTTCAGGGCCCAGGGTACTCCTTGACATAGCGCAAAGACTCAATAAATAGTTGTTGAATAAACAAATAAATGATGATCGCTATGAATGTAGAAAAAACAACACTCATTGAAAGTAATTAGAAGAAAGCAAGGGGAAAACACCGTGTCAAATAATAAAAAGAACAAAATGTTCTGCAAAGAAATGTCATTTTATTGCTTTTAAACATGTTCTTTAAAATCAATGGTTATCAAGTGCTACTAATTTAAATACTCGGAGATATCAATACTTGACCATATCAGTATGGCCATGTTTATAATTATCCTGTGGCATATATGTCTAGAAGTGCCTCAAGTACTGGAAATATATATTTTAAGAGTTAAACACCCTCGTTTCCTCTATCATGGCAAATAGAAGAGGGCAAAGTGGAAACAGACAGATTTTTATCTTCTTGGGCTCCAAAATCACTGCAGTGGGTGATGATTGCAGCCATGACATTAAGAGATGCTCTCTCCAAAGGAAGCCTTGAGAATTAAAGACAAGATGTCAAGGAGAAAAACAGCTGCTGGCTAAGTTCCCACAGACAGAAGTTATGACAGGTTTTGAACCTTGGACTGGATCTGGATTTAAATATTTCCCAGCTTTAAATTTCTGTGACTGGTTTTGGTAACAACCCAGTAGTGCTTAATTTTATCGATTAATATGCATATCAAATCAAGGAGGAACTAGAAAAGAATTTTAATGGATCTGGTGTGGGGTGAAGGCATGTGTTAGTTACTGGGGAGAATGTCCAAATCTCTGTGTGCAAAAAGAGTTGTTTGCATGATTTTGGAGATTACATCCAAACCTCTGCAAAAGCAGTGCCCTATAAAATCTCTTGTCCTGAGTCTGTAATCCTGTGTAATGATTTAAATTCTGATAAATGTATCATTCTACCCGTGTCCCATTTTACCACGTTTATTTGTCGGCGCTTGCCTATAGACAGTTCTAACGACCTCCCAAAGATGATCCCAGCTCCACTTGATGGAATGCTTTTAACCTGTGACTAGGGTGGAAGTTTCAAGAGCGAGGACCTTTTACTTTTTGTTCCTTCCTGTATCTTCAGGGCCCAGGGTACTCCTTGACATAGCGCAAAGACTCAATAAATAGTTGTTGAATAAACAAATAAATGATGATCGCTATGAATGTAGAAAAAACAACACTCATTGAAAGTAATTAGAAGAAAGCAAGGGGAAAACACCGTGTCAAATAATAAAAAGAACAAAATGTTCTGCAAAGAAATGTCATTTTATTGCTTTTAAACATGTTCTTTAAAATCAATGGTTATCAAGTGCTACTAATTTAAATACTCGGAGATATCAATACTTGACCATATCAGTATGGCCATGTTTATAATTATCCTGTGGCATATATGTCTAGAAGTGCCTCAAGTACTGGAAATATATATTTTAAGAGTTAAACACCCTCGTTTCCTCTATCATGGCAAATAGAAGAGGGCAAAGTGGAAACAGACAGATTTTTATCTTCTTGGGCTCCAAAATCACTGCAGTGGGTGATGATTGCAGCCATGACATTAAGAGATGCTCTCTCCTTGGAAAGAAAGCTGTGACAAACCTAGACAGAGTATTAAAAAGCAGAGACACCACTTTTCTGACAAAAGTCCATATATTAAATGCTATGGTTTTTCCAGTCATCATGTACAGATCTGAGTCAGATCATAAAGAAGGCTGTGTGCCAAAGAATGGATACTTTTGAACCATGGTGTTGGAAAAGATGCTTGAGGATTCTGTGGACAGCATGGAGACCCAACCAGTCAATCCTAAAGGAAATTAAGCCTGAATATGCATTGAAAGGACGGATGCTGAAGCTGAAGCTCCAATATTTTGGCCACCTGATGTGAACAGCTAACTCACTGGAAAGACCCTGATGCTGAGCAAGACTGAGGCAAAAGAAGAGGGTAGCAGAGGATGAGAGGGTCTGATAGCATGACTCAAATGGACATGAGTTTGAGCAAACTCTGGGAGAGAGTGGACGACAGGGAGCCTAGTGTGCTGCAGCTCACAGGGTCATTCCACTGAGGGTTAGGAGAACGGATGCCTGAGGACTGGCCTGATCACCCAGCTCCCGGCAGACAGGAGGGCCAAGCAACTGAGGTGAAATCAACACGCATCAGCAATTTATGATTTGGATTCTGTCCCTACACTGTGCACACAGCACTAAAGAAACACACCCTGGTCCCCACGTGGGTCATAAAAACCCTGGGTAGATTAGAAAAGTTCCTGAATGGGCCCAAAGTCCCCAGGCTTTGAGTTAAACACAAGGAAAGGAAGAGAAGGCTCTGTTTGCAGTGTTTGGGGTTTAGTGAAATTGGATGATACGTCTTGCCTGGCACCTCCCCATTTAAGTTCTAAACCTTGTAAACTCCACATGAATCAGAAACACACGGGCTGCATTCCTTTCACTCAGTTCATCAAAATATTGTTTTGTAAGGATTATGTGAATTCCACAGAAACTTGAAAAAGGCATTCCTTTACCTTCTGCCCCCACAAGCTCCAAATAGGATCCTCACAGCGGGGGAGGGTGTCATCCAACTGAGAATGTCCCTGGGGCGGTTCTCCTCGCCTTTAACTGCAGTGGGAGCTTTGGCCTAAAGTAATTGATTTTAACCCAAATTAACAGCCAGCGAGTTTGCTTTAGATTGATTTGCCATGCTCCATCTTCCTAATAATCGTAGGAAGAGAAAAATAACTTCAGGGAAGACCTTTCTCAGCTTTCTGGCTTGACAAAATCCTGCGCATCCTTCAATGAGTCAACCCTTTGTTACCCTCTCCCTCAACATCAGAAGAAAACCTCTCTCAGATGTGACTATTCTTTGAAATGGCCTATCGTGTTCCTATCCTTTTAAATGACCAATACACGGAGAGTGTGAATGAATGTCAGCTCCTGGATGTAGTTCAGAGACTTGATAGGAAGTGCCTGAGTAGGACGGAGAGAAGGTTCTGGATCCAGCAGAGTATGTCGTGACCTCGCTTCAGCTGAGAGGATTGAGACTAGCATGTGATGTCTGCTCTGGATCGAGGTGGAGGGAGTGCCGGAAGCTGTGCCTTAAATGTGCTGTCCTTGCTTAGAGCTGGAGCCCTGTCCGCCCTGAAATGCTAATGGAAGCACCTGGGGGGATATTCACCTCGATGCTGGTCACACTTTCCAGTTCTTGGGTGGGAGAAGAAAGAGGGGGAAAAAGAGATTCTTTTACTGACGTGCCCACCCCTGGAAACATCAATGAAGTGTTCTGTGTGCTAACAACATAGCTTAAGAAAAGAGTAAAACAGAATTCTGCATTTTTATAGAACCTGATAAAACATAGTATTTCAAACTGTACGGTCACCAGAAGTATACCGTTATCCAACAAGCACCGGGCTTACTAGGCACATCCAGCACCTTCAGCTTTCTGTGACCAGGCTGGTGCATCATCTTCTGTCTAGAGACTGTTTCTGTCTCTCCATTGTCTGCAGGGCTATGGCCCATCCTTGGAGCGTCCCTGGTGGTTCCGACAGTAAAAATTCTGCCTGTTCTATGGGAGACCCAGGTTCAGTCCCTGGGTTGGGAAGATCCCCTGGAAAAAGGAATGACCACCCACTGCAGTGTTCTTTTTTTTTTATTATTATTTTTTGGCCACTTCTATTGATCTTTCAATCATTTATCTTTGTTCTTTGGCCTGTGTGGGCCTCCCACCACAGCGACCTCTCCTGCTGCAGAGCCCTAGCTCTGGGCGCATGCGCTCCAGAGTTCCGGCTCGGTAGTTGGACACATCGGTGCAGCCGCTCCATGGCACATGGGATCTTCCCAGGCCAGGGATCAAACCGGCGCCCCTGGCACTGCAAGGCGGTGTCCTTACCCACTGGGCCACCAGGGAAGCCCCACTCCAGTGTTCTCGCCTGGAGAGTCCCCTGGACAGAGGAGCGTGGCAGGCTGCAGGCCATGGAGTCACACCGAGTTGGACACGACTGCGTGGCTTTCACACACAGGCCCCATCCTTGCGACCACCCGTGCCCTTTCCCCTTTGGGAACCTTCTCTCCCTTTTTTACAGGGGCCTTTATAGGATGTTCATGTCCTGCCTATAATACCATGGTTGTTTACGAAAAAGTATCTGTAATAAAGCTGGACACAGCTAAAAAGGAGAGAGAGATGCTGCCTGGTCTCTGCGGGGCCCTCGCCTGACTCCGCTCTGCTCACCTTGGCAGCAGCCTCTCTGGTTGAACTGTTTCTATTCTCCCGTCAATTAGAAAAGCAGGTGATCAAGCCTCTTGGAAATGTGCCAAAAGACTAAATATGACTTCACATCCAGGCTCACGGTTTCTGGTATGAGGGAAATTCAAGAACCTTGCGGCACAGGATTTATCATTCCCGTTTACAGGGGTCTGATTATTATCATCCGTCATGTCTTAGCTTCTCAGACATGTTCCAGTATAAGAAGCAGCTCCTAAAGACTGGGCACCTGTAACTTTTTCCACGGTCACCAGAAGTATACCGTTATCCAACAAGCACCGGGCTTACTAGGCACATCCAGCACCTTCAGCTTTCTGTGACCAGGCTGGTGCATCATCTTCTGTCTAGAGACTGTTTCTGTCTCTCCATTGTCTGCAGGGCTATGGCCCATCCTTGGAGCGTCCCTGGTGGTTCCGACAGTAAAAATTCTGCCTGTTCTATGGGAGACCCAGGTTCAGTCCCTGGGTTGGGAAGATCCCCTGGAAAAAGGAATGACCACCCACTGCAGTGTTCTTTTTTTTTTATTATTATTTTTTGGCCACTTCTATTGATCTTTCAATCATTTATCTTTGTTCTTTGGCCTGTGTGGGCCTCCCACCACAGCGACCTCTCCTGCTGCAGAGCCCTAGCTCTGGGCGCATGCGCTCCAGAGTTCCGGCTCGGTAGTTGGACACATCGGTGCAGCCGCTCCATGGCACATGGGATCTTCCCAGGCCAGGGATCAAACCGGCGCCCCTGGCACTGCAAGGCGGTGTCCTTACCCACTGGGCCACCAGGGAAGCCCCACTCCAGTGTTCTCGCCTGGAGAGTCCCCTGGACAGAGGAGCGTGGCAGGCTGCAGGCCATGGAGTCACACCGAGTTGGACACGACTGCGTGGCTTTCACACACAGGCCCCATCCTTGCGACCACCCGTGCCCTTTCCCCTTTGGGAACCTTCTCTCCCTTTTTTACAGGGGCCTTTATAGGATGTTCATGTCCTGCCTATAATACCATGGTTGTTTACGAAAAAGTATCTGTAATAAAGCTGGACACAGCTAAAAAGGAGAGAGAGATGCTGCCTGGTCTCTGCGGGGCCCTCGCCTGACTCCGCTCTGCTCACCTTGGCAGCAGCCTCTCTGGTTGAACTGTTTCTATTCTCCCGTCAATTAGAAAAGCAGGTGATCAAGCCTCTTGGAAATGTGCCAAAAGACTAAATATGACTTCACATCCAGGCTCACGGTTTCTGGTATGAGGGAAATTCAAGAACCTTGCGGCACAGGATTTATCATTCCCGTTTACAGGGGTCTGATTATTATCATCCGTCATGTCTTAGCTTCTCAGACATGTTCCAGATAAGCAGATGCTCTCACTAAGAAGCAGCTCCTAAAGACTGGAAGAAGCATGTTGGCACTTACCATCCAGGACTTTTGTAGGGCTGAGGGTTGTTCTAATGGGACCACACAGAGCATAACTTAGTAAGGCCACCACTGACTCACATTGAGGGTCAGATCCAAACGTCATGATCATGTTATTCGCATTTCACAGGTGAGAACACTGAGTCTGGGGCAGCTGACGTGCTTAGGCTCATGCTACCGTATCAAAGACAGAGCTGAGATTCCAGTTCACTTGGGTCCACGGGGAGTGCTACAGCAATGGAGAAAATCCTCTGTTATTACCGGCTGCCCTAGCCGGTCTGCACCTACCCCTCTTCTCTCAAAGTTGTCACATCAGAGAACCTGGAAGTGGAGTGACAGATCACGCCTGGTAACCAGGAGGCCCCTGGGTAGCCAGCCCTGAGGAGGGTTACATTTCTGGTGGGGCTGTGATGATTTAGGAGATAAGATGATCACTAGACAATAACATTCTGTGATTTGCCTGAAGACGCTTCCAGCTATCTGACAACTTCTATCTGTGTATTTTGTTTTCAGCTCTGCATCTTTATTCTTGGAGATTATTAAGAGGAATCACTTTATTACAGCGAATCCTCTTGCATTTTAACAAGGGGAGTACGGGGCGGGGAATGAACAAGAGGCGCAGTTTGAATAGGGGCGATGCCAGGGCCATATAATGAGATGACACTTTTTTTGTAATTTATAAATTGTCCTCCAGCTAAAACAAGAAGAACAAAAGCCTATAGCTTACATATATCGAAGCAGTTCAAATAGGATTTGCACAAAGGAAAGCAGAGAAGCCATTTAGAAGAAAAAGCGAGGTAATTGAGCCAAGACTTTTGGAAGCACTCTTTTGCATTAAAGTTTACTCTGCAATTTTCACTCCCTGATAGCCAAGAATTTCCAGATAGAGGCTGGTTGGATCTGCTTTAATTGAAATCGGAAACCTCCAGTTGATTACGAGCAATTTAGGTGCTGAGATTCCTCAATACCATTTTGCTCTAAGATAACCAAAACACCTTCTGTCTTGTGGCTGTAAATCACTTTCGCAGCCCAGGCCAGCCCAGGTAAAATAGTCACAGACTCTACATTTGTGGGGTTTAAATGAAGGAAGTTTTAGTCACAAAACCTGAGTTGTTTTTGCAGCCTCACATAAGGAATCCCAGGTTCTCTATGAGAAAAATTTGAGTGGTCCATGGGAATTCTTTCTTGGATGATTACTTTTTTGACGTCACCTTTCCTTACAGAGCCTTTTTCTTCCCCATTAAAAAAAATTCCTTATTCTTTTTTTTTAGACTTTTCTTTTGTACTGGAGTATAGCCAGTTACCAAACAATATTGTAATAGTTTCAAGGGAACAGCAAAGGGACTCAGCCATACGTACACATGTATCCGCGCTCCCCCAAACTCCCCTCCCGTCCAGGCTGGCACAGCAACCCTGAGCAGAGTTCCCTGTGCTACAGAGTAGGGCCTTGCCGGCTCTCCGTTTTAAGTAGAACAGTGTGTCCCTGTCTACCACAAGCTCCCTAAGTGTCTGCTTCCTCCATCCTTTCCTTCGGCAGCTATAGGTTCATTCTCCAAGTCCGGGAGCAGGGGGGCTGGGGGGCTGGGTTCTGATGGGCAGCAGTCGCCCCCCTCTCTCCTAAGCAGAGGTGTGGGCGGTCCAATGACACAAAGGGATGACCCCACAACGTTGACCCTGCAAAGCCAACAATGCTTTGTTCTTTCATCCCACTAATACTTGTGGAGGACCTCTTCTGATCAGATGCAGGACTGGTTACGTGATCAACCAGTGGTCCGCAGTCCTCTTGGAGGAGTGACACTTTTTTGTAATTTATAAATTGTCCTCCAGCTAAAACAAGAAGAACAAAAGCCTATAGCTTACATATATCGAAGCAGTTCAAATAGGATTTGCACAAAGGAAAGCAGAGAAGCCATTTAGAAGAAAAAGCGAGGTAATTGAGCCAAGACTTTTGGAAGCACTCTGTTGCATTAAAGTTTACTCTGCAATTTTCACTCCCTGATAGCCAAGAGTTTTCAGATAGAGGCTGGTTGGATCTGCTTTAATTGAAATCGGAAACCTCCAGTTGATTACGAGCAATTTAGGTGCTGAGATTCCTCAATACCATTTTGCTCTAAGATAACCAAAACACCTTCTGTCTTGTGGCTGTAAATCACTTTCGCAGCCCAGGCCAGCCCAGGTAAAATAGTCACAGACTCTACATTTGTGGGGTTTAAATGAAGGAAGTTTTAGTCACAAAACCTGAGTTGTTTTTGCAGCCTCACATAAGGAATCCCAGGTTCTCTATGAGAAAAATTTGAGTGGTCCATGGGAATTCTTTCTTGGATGATTACTTTTTTGACGTCACCTTTCCTTACAGAGCCTTTTTCTTCCCCATTAAAAAAAATTCCTTATTCTTTTTTTTTAGACTTTTCTTTTGTACTGGAGTATAGCCAGTTACCAAACAATATTGTAATAGTTTCAAGGGAACAGCAAAGGGACTCAGCCATACGTACACATGTATCCGCCTCCCCAAACTCCCCTCCCGTCCAGGCTGGCACAGCAACCCTGAGCAGAGTTCCCTGTGCTACAGAGTAGGGCCTTGCCGGCTCTCCGTTTTAAGTAGAACAGTGTGTCCCTGTCTACCACAAGCTCCCTAAGTGTCTGCTTCCTCCATCCTTTCCTTCGGCAGCTATAGGTTCATTCTCCAAGTCCGGGAGCAGGGGGGCTGGGGGGCTGGGTTCTGATGGGCAGCAGTCGCCCCCCTCTCTCCTAAGCAGAGGTGTGGGCGGTCCAATGACACAAAGGGATGACCCCACAACGTTGACCCTGCAAAGCCAACAATGCTTTGTTCTTTCATCCCACTAATACTTGTGGAGGACCTCTTCTGATCAGATGCAGGACTGGTTACGTGATCAACCAGTGGTCCGCAGTCCTCTTGGAGGAGACATCTACTGGACCATAAGCTGGTGATGGCACGCTTGAGTATAGAGTCACAGATTCTGATAAAAACTACCAGGGGAGGCCTGGATGCTCACTGGGAGAATAATTATGAGGTTTCATTAAGACGGGGGTGTGGGGGGACTTCCTGGTGGTCCAGTGCTTATGACTCCACCATCTAATGCAGGGGGCCTGATACCTGGTCTGGGGACTAAGGTCCCACAGACCCTGGGGTTCAGCCAAAAAGTGTAAAAAAGAGATGGAGGTGTTGGGACAGCCTCTGGGAGTAAGACAGCGGGGTCAGCAGCGCCAGGAGGAATATTCTTCCATATCTTAACTGTAGCGCCTATCCCTTCCAACTTTTGTACGGAGAACCCACCAAGAAGTAGCAGCCATGGCAGGTGCTTGCAATGAGAGTCGAACAAGACACGCCTTCCATCAAAGGAGCGGGGCAAGCCTATTAGACTCTATAACCAGGGGCCAGGGTTCGAATCAACTCTGTTCCATACTAGCTGGACATCTTGGACGAGTGACCTCACCAGTGTCTGCTTCATTTTCTCTCTTTAAACACAGAGTGTTAGCAGCACTCATCCCCGTGGGTCAAAGGGTAAAAGATGAAATGAATAAATGTACAGAAAAGGCTTGGAAACAGCCCTTGGCACATATGAAGGGCTTTGTGTTTGCAGACATGCATGGAGTTGGCCACCTCTCGGCTGGGGCAGAGTGGGGATAATTACATAAACCATCACTGAGGCCAGGGCTTTGTAAAGCGAGACACCATCCAAGTGCAAAAAAGGAAACCGTGGATTTTGCTCGAAAATGTGTTTAGAAAAGGCTCAGGGTTGCAGGAAAAAAATACATTATACATCTTTTGGCTTCATTTTCTTCCTCTACGTGATGGGTGTGACGTCCTCCCCAGTGGCTGGAGCTGGAGCTCGTCACCAGAGGAAGGTTCCCTGGGCAGCTGCACGAGGTGCCTGGGTGGGTCACTGCACCAGTCTTTGTTGGAAGAGCACACGAGAGGGGCTCAGGAAGCTGCCTCGCCCACTTCGGCTAAAGCTTGCTCAGAGCTCAGAGAGTCCCCTACAAGGAGGAACTCAGACTTTAAACAAAACCTAAAGAACTTCCTAAATGAAAAGGAAATGGGTGCAACTTTAATGAGAACCAATAGGTCAGCCTTTTCTTTGATTTCCTTTTTATATTTCTAACTTCAATTTCAGATACAATTTTTTTTAAAAAAATTAATTGAAATATAGTTGATTTATAGTGTTGTATTAGTTTCAGATGGTTAACAAAGAGGTTCAGCCATATAAAAATACTAAGTTGCTTCAGTCGTGTCCAACTCTTTGCAACCCCATGGACTGCAGCCCAGCAGCCTCCTCTGTCCCTGGGACCCTCCAGGCAAGCAGACTGGAGTGGATTGCCATGCCCTTCTCTAAGGGGATCTTCCTGATCCAAGGATCAAACTCACCTCTCTCACATCTCCTCCATTGGCAGGCAGGTTCTTTACCTCTAGTGCCACTGGGAAGCCTGTACACACACACACACACACACACACACACACACACACACACACTCTTATATTCTGGGCTTCGCTGGTGGCTCAGATGGTAAAGAATTTGCCTACAATGCAGGAGATCCGAGTTTGATTTCTGGGTGGGGAAGATCCCTTGGAGAAGGGAATGGTTACTTACTTCAGTATTCTTGCCTAGAGAGTTCCATGGACTGAGGAGCCAGGCAGGGTATAGTCCATGGGGTCATAAAGAGGTAGAAACAACTGAGCAACTTTTTAATATAACACTTTGCTATATTCTAATATATATACATACATACATATATATAATATTTTCATATTCTTTTTCATTATAGTTTATTACTATAAATATAGAATATTGAGTAAAGTTTCCTGTGCTATATAGTAGGTCCTCGTTGGTTATGTATTTTATATATAGGAGTGTACATATGTTAACCCCAAATTCCTATTTTATCCCCTTTTGGGAACTGTAAGTTTGTTTTTCTATGTCTGTGACTCTGTTTTGTAAAAAAATTTATTTAAGTGATATCATATGAGATTTGTCTTTCCTTGATTTTCAAATTAACTTTCATTACTTTTGTGCTTTTCAAACCCCATGTGCACTGCACTTTGTCTGCCGCACAAAACGGGTCGGCTTAAAGCTTGTTGGAAGAGCACACGAGGGGCTCAGGAAGCCCCCCAGAAGCTTGCTCAGAGCTCAGAGAGTCCCTACAAGGAGGAACTCAGACTTTAAACAAAACCTAAAGAACTTCCTAAATGAAAAGGAAATGGGTGCAACTTTAATGAGAACCAATAGGTCAGCCTTTTCTTTGATTTCCTTTTTATATTTCTAACTTCAATTTCAGATACAATTTTTTTTAAAAAAATTAATTGAAATATAGTTGATTTATAGTGTTGTATTAGTTTCAGATGGTTAACAAAGAGGTTCAGCCATATAAAAATACTAAGTTGCTTCAGTCGTGTCCAACTCTTTGCAACCCCATGGACTGCAGCCCAGCAGCCTCCTCTGTCCCTGGGACCCTCCAGGCAAGCAGACTGGAGTGGATTGCCATGCCCTTCTCTAAGGGGATCTTCCTGATCCAAGGATCAAACTCACCTCTCTCACATCTCCTCCATTGGCAGGCAGGTTCTTTACCTCTAGTGCCACTGGGAAGCCTGTACACACACACACACACACACACACACACACACACACACACACTCTTATATTCTGGGCTTCGCTGGTGGCTCAGATGGTAAAGAATTTGCCTACAATGCAGGAGATCCGAGTTTGATTTCTGGGTGGGGAAGATCCCTTGGAGAAGGGAATGGTTACTTACTTCAGTATTCTTGCCTAGAGAGTTCCATGGACTGAGGAGCCAGGCAGGGTATAGTCCATGGGGTCATAAAGAGGTAGAAACAACTGAGCAACTTTTTAATATAACACTTTGCTATATTCTAATATATATACATACATACATATATATAATATTTTCATATTCTTTTTCATTATAGTTTATTACTATAAATATAGAATATTGAGTAAAGTTTCCTGTGCTATATAGTAGGTCCTCGTTGGTTATGTATTTTATATATAGGAGTGTACATATGTTAACCCCAAATTCCTATTTTATCCCCTTTTGGGAACTGTAAGTTTGTTTTTCTATGTCTGTGACTCTGTTTTGTAAAAAAATTTATTTAAGTGATATCATATGAGATTTGTCTTTCCTTGATTTTCAAATTAACTTTCATTACTTTTGTGCTTTTCAAACCCCATGTGCACTGCACTTTAAAAGTTTGCGTCTTCCTTCATTTATCTGGTAAGCATTTATCCTTCGAGTTCTTTCTCTGACCGTGCACTGTTCTGGGTGTCAGAGCACAGAAGCGGGCACCTTATACTTTCTGCGCACAAGTTTGTCATCTGATGCTCAACACGCACAAAGGAAGCTTGTTACAAGAAAACAAGAATGTGTGCTCTGTGATAGAAGCCAGCACAGAATTTCACTGGAGCAAAGAGACAATCTCCAAATTGGAATTTGTAATATAGTATTTAAATGTAAGATACTATTTAAATATTTATATATATATATATATATACATACATATATATATATGTGTGTGTGTACATATATGTGTGTATATATATATAATAGAATACTGCTTAGTCAAAAAAAAGAATGAAGCAATGTCATTTGGAGCAACATGAATGGACCCAGTGATTATTATACTAAGTGAAAAAAGTCAGACAAACAAAGACAACATATGATATCACTTACATGTGGAATCTTAAAAAAATGATACAAATGAACTTATTTACAACATGGAAACAGACTCACAGACTGTGAAAAAAAAAAAAGGATGGTTACCAAAGGGGAAAGGTGCAGGGGAGAAAGAAATTAGGAGTCTGGGATTCACACACACACACTACTATAACAGGACAGGGAACTCTATACAATAAGGAAGAAAATAACATTCTCAACAAAATAGTAAAAACCCACTGAGATGTCTCCATGAACCCAGACGTGTGGTCTGTTTCCTCCTCGATGTTGGTGACTCTCCTCCACGTGGCCATGAGCAACCACGGTGAAGTGGTGCTTATGAGAACACCCTGGGACCTTTATTCCACAGTGTAAGCATGTGTTTCATCATTGCCCCACCTAGACTGTGGGCTTCTGAGAAGCAAACTTTCTCTCTCACTCCTCTTTGAATCCCTTTGGATGAGTGCAAACACTTAGTAGGTGGTCAGGCTTCTTCTCAGATGGCACTCATAGGTAAGAATCTGGGTTTGATCCCTGCGTTTGGAAGATCCCTTGGAGACAGAGATAGGAACCTATTCCGGGATCCTTATGCGGGAAATCCCATGCACAGAGAAGCCTGGTTAGCCAGAGTCCTTGGGACCCCAAGAGTTGGACATAACTGAGAACACACACAAACAGAAAGATAATTGGTATCAAGGTCAATGCAGTATTTCATTAAGTCTTACGACTGAATAAAAAGGAAAACTTGGAGGGGAGTGGCTGGGAGAACTTTCTCTTCTTCAGGTTTTCTTCAAAACCAGGATGTTCTCCTGCTTGAACTGGAGACTCAGTGAAGAGGCCTGGCAGAGCCATCTCCAAGGGGATACCTTTCACATCATGAATATCATAGATTTGTGTATTTATTACAACAATTTTCCGGTAGATGGCAGTAAGCCGTCTTGGTCTATACAGTCAGTTTATTACAACAATTTTCAAAGAGCTGGAGATAAAAGTATCTTGAGGGACAGACACTCTTTCCTAATTCCCCTGGAGACTCCATATGTGTAATGGCAGGGTCCAGGGCATGAATTCAACATACCTATGTTCAAACCCTCATTTCTCTGATTGCTGGCTGTATGATCTTGGAAAAGTAATATAACTGCTTCAAGGTTCAGACTTCCTATCTTTTAAAAGGCTTAACAGAACTTCCTTTCTCCTAGAGAGGTACCAAGGAGCTATTAAACAATACAAGGAAGACATTTAGCATGGTTGCTGCTGCTTGGTCACTCAGTCCTGTCTGACTCTGTGGAACTCCATGGACTGCAACCCGTCAGAATCCCCTGTCCATGGAATTCTCCAGGCAAGAACACTGGGGGTGGGTTGCCATGCCATCCTCCAGGGGGATCTTCCCCACTCAGAGATGGAACCCAGGTCTCCTGCATTACAGACCAATTCCTCACCACTGAGCCATCAGGGAAGCTCTGTCTCTCTGTATATTTGAGACCCTATGGACTGCAGCTCGCCTGGCTTCTCCATCCATGGAGTTTTCCAGGCAAGAATACTGGAGTGGGTTGCCATTTTCTTCTCTGTTAGCATGGCTAATTGGCACAAAATACAATCTAAATGGTATTTTATATCATCACCACCATTAATTATTGTTATTGCCAAATTGTTTTAAAATCTGACTCCTTTGTATTTTCGAACCCAAGAAGGCAAATCACTCTCAAAGTAAGTAGAGTATTGCAGATCATGCTTAAAAATAGAGTAATTATTTCAAGCTGATAAGACATAGTTTGTATTTTAAGCACTTCAAAGTTTTTAGTAGAAAAAATTTTTTTTGCAAAAATTAAAAAAAGCTATAAAATGCATCGAGACCACCCCAAGAGAATAAGGGTAATTGGTATCAAGGTCAATGCAGTATTTCATTAAGTCTTACGACTGAATAAAAAGGAAAACTTGGAGGGGAGTGGCTGGGAGAACTTTCTCTTCTTCAGGTTTTCTTCAAAACCAGGATGTTCTCCTGCTTGAACTGGAGACTCAGTGAAGAGGCCTGGCAGAGCCATCTCCAAGGGGATACCTTTCACATCATGAATATCATAGATTTGTGTATTTATTACAACAATTTTCCGGTAGATGGCAGTAAGCCGTCTTGGTCTATACAGTCAGTTTATTACAACAATTTTCAAAGAGCTGGAGATAAAAGTATCTTGAGGGACAGACACTCTTTCCTAATTCCCCTGGAGACTCCATATGTGTAATGGCAGGGTCCAGGGCATGAATTCAACATACCTATGTTCAAACCCTCATTTCTCTGATTGCTGGCTGTATGATCTTGGAAAAGTAATATAACTGCTTCAAGGTTCAGACTTCCTATCTTTTAAAAGGCTTAACAGAACTTCCTTTCTCCTAGAGAGGTACCAAGGAGCTATTAAACAATACAAGGAAGACATTTAGCATGGTTGCTGCTGCTTGGTCACTCAGTCCTGTCTGACTCTGTGGAACTCCATGGACTGCAACCCGTCAGAATCCCCTGTCCATGGAATTCTCCAGGCAAGAACACTGGGGGTGGGTTGCCATGCCATCCTCCAGGGGGATCTTCCCCACTCAGAGATGGAACCCAGGTCTCCTGCATTACAGACCAATTCCTCACCACTGAGCCATCAGGGAAGCTCTGTCTCTCTGTATATTTGAGACCCTATGGACTGCAGCTCGCCTGGCTTCTCCATCCATGGAGTTTTCCAGGCAAGAATACTGGAGTGGGTTGCCATTTTCTTCTCTGTTAGCATGGCTAATTGGCACAAAATACAATCTAAATGGTATTTTATATCATCACCACCATTAATTATTGTTATTGCCAAATTGTTTTAAAATCTGACTCCTTTGTATTTTCGAACCCAAGAAGGCAAATCACTCTCAAAGTAAGTAGAGTATTGCAGATCATGCTTAAAAATAGAGTAATTATTTCAAGCTGATAAGACATAGTTTGTATTTTAAGCACTTCAGAGTATGTTCTCTATTTCAAGTATTTGCATATAGACCTCTTACAATATCTTCTATATTTTGGTCTTCAGTGGAAAGTAATTTCAAAAAAAGAGAAAAAAAATGCTGCCCAGTAATTAAGTGCATCTCACAGATAAAACGTGAGGAATTCATCTACAGCAATGTGTGTTCACTGACTCAGTCGTGTCCAACTCTTCGTGACTCATGGACCGTAACCCACCAGGCTCATTTGCCCATGGAATTTTCCAGGCAAGAATTTGGGAGTGGGGTGACATTTCCTTCCCTAGAGGATCTTTCCAATCCAAGGATCAAGTTGGTGTCTTTTGCATCCCCTGCGTTGGCAGGTGAATTCTTTACCACTATTGCCAGCTGGGGAGCTCCTTTATATTAGAGTATTAGAGTATATTGTTTCACTGATAACTCTTTCCTTACAGATAGAGTTTTATGATGCAGCCTGAGAAACATTGTTTTAGTGCATTGGCATAAATAGCATCCTCCCGTGTTCTTCCTCTGTTTCTCTGGTATCTCCTCAACAGCAAGCAACCTTTCCAAGTGCTGCTTCTTGAGGAATTGTTTTGTGTCAATGTTTTGTCAACTTGTCAATTGCCTGCTCACAGTTTATGAACATTCTTATTGCACAGCTGTCTACGGTCTGACGGAGAAGCTCATCCGTTTGGGATGCCTTTGAATATGGCAGCCCTGTTTTGAGTGAGTTTCATTCATCCCCAGAATGATAGGGAGAGAGTACATGGGAGATTTATTACAACCGTTTTGGCAGATTCAGATTTTGATAGAATTTCTCTGAATACGGAATTCCAAACAGTCTGGAGACACAAACAAATGGGGCTTCACTATTCCACTCCAAGTTCCAGGTGTTTTCTTAAGGTCAGGTTGGTCAAATGCCATTAGCTCCTCCCTCCCACAAGGTACCCATTCTCACTACCAACCTTATCACTGGCATTTCTCATGAACTAGTTTTTGTTTTATACTTTCTGATAAGGTTTCTCTCTTTCATAATTCTGCATTTCATATCCCCATAATCATCTCTTGATTAGCTATACCTTTTCACTTTCCATAGCAGACATTCAGCCCAATTAACCTCCTGACCCTGTTGTTTTTTCCATTCCCAACATTACTCTGCTACTGTTCCAAGTATTCCACCTTCCAATAATCTAATTTGCTTCCAGTCACCCACCTGATCTAAAGGCATAAGTAAAAACACTTACTTTGAGAAAAAATCTTATTAGTGTTGAAATAAAACAACTTTCTGTTGCATGTATCAGCAGTGTTCATTTAGGCTGTAACCAAAAAGAGAAGCATGGACAATTGAAGCCCATGTAGAAAGTAGAGCATCTTTTAGGCAACAGATTAAACCCCAATAATTCAGAATCCACCAATTTAGAACCCAAGTGAATTTACTGGGGTGGTTGAGGTTTCCTTTTATTAATAGTTGTGATTAAAAAAGAAAAAGGTCAGTTAAGTAGGTCCAAAGTATTAATATAATCAGGGCTTCCGAGGTGTCTGCAGGAGAAGCAGGAGATGTGGGTTTGATTCTTAGGCTGGGAAGATCCCTTGGAGGAGGGCATGGCAACCTACTCCAGTCATCTTGCCTGGAGAATCCCATGGACAGAGGAGCCTGGCGGGCTACAGTAGGGTTGCAAAGAGCTGTACATGATTGAAGTGATTTACCATGCACACATGGAAATCTCTTTACCTTTTCTTTTTTTTTGTCTATTTCCTTGCTTCCCATCTTGACTTAGAGACATGTAAATTCTATATTAGCTCATTCTTCTCAGCCTTTTGCTCCATGTTTATAGTCAGATTATATAAACACACACTTTGCCATGTGAGACTGCAGAAGTCTCCCCACGAAAACAGGTATAGTGAACTTCTCTACACCTTGACTTTTGGATTTAGCCATGTGACTTGCTTTGACCAAAGGAATGTTACCAGATTGACACAGCATCCTGCATGACTGTCCTTGCCCTAAGGAGAATAGGATCTGGCTAGCCACTGGCCCCTGAATGAACTTGACCTATTGACTGCAGTGAAGCCCTACCTCTCCTAGCAGAGCCGGCAGGCAGAGTGAGCTCCTCCCTCCCACAAGGTACCCATTCTCACTACCAACCTTATCACTGGCATTTCTCATGAACTAGTTTTTGTTTTATACTTTCTGATAAGGTTTCTCTCTTTCATAATTCTGCATTTCATATCCCCATAATCATCTCTTGATTAGCTATACCTTTTCACTTTCCATAGCAGACATTCAGCCCAATTAACCTCCTGACCCTGTTGTTTTTTCCATTCCCAACATTACTCTGCTACTGTTCCAAGTATTCCACCTTCCAATAATCTAATTTGCTTCCAGTCACCCACCTGATCTAAAGGCATAAGTAAAAACACTTACTTTGAGAAAAAATCTTATTAGTGTTGAAATAAAACAACTTTCTGTTGCATGTATCAGCAGTGTTCATTTAGGCTGTAACCAAAAAGAGAAGCATGGACAATTGAAGCCCATGTAGAAAGTAGAGCATCTTTTAGGCAACAGATTAAACCCCAATAATTCAGAATCCACCAATTTAGAACCCAAGTGAATTTACTGGGGTGGTTGAGGTTTCCTTTTATTAATAGTTGTGATTAAAAAAGAAAAAGGTCAGTTAAGTAGGTCCAAAGTATTAATATAATCAGGGCTTCCGAGGTGTCTGCAGGAGAAGCAGGAGATGTGGGTTTGATTCTTAGGCTGGGAAGATCCCTTGGAGGAGGGCATGGCAACCTACTCCAGTCATCTTGCCTGGAGAATCCCATGGACAGAGGAGCCTGGCGGGCTACAGTAGGGTTGCAAAGAGCTGTACATGATTGAAGTGATTTACCATGCACACATGGAAATCTCTTTACCTTTTCTCTCTTTTTTTTTGTCTATTTCCTTGCTTCCCATCTTGACTTAGAGACATGTAAATTCTATATTAGCTCATTCTTCTCAGCCTTTTGCTCCATGTTTATAGTCAGATTATATAAACACACACTTTGCCATGTGAGACTGCAGAAGTCTCCCCACGAAAACAGGTATAGTGAACTTCTCTACACCTTGACTTTTGGATTTAGCCATGTGACTTGCTTTGACCAAAGGAATGTTACCAGATTGACACAGCATCCTGCATGACTGTCCTTGCCCTAAGGAGAATAGGATCTGGCTAGCCACTGGCCCCTGAATGAACTTGACCTATTGACTGCAGTGAAGCCCTGCCTCTCCTAGCAGAGCCGGCAGGCAGAGTGACCGCCAACTTGTCACCATAAGGGCAGGAAATAAATGTTTGCTACTGAAAGCCAGTGAGATTTGGACTTGGCATGCAGCATTATCACAATAATAACTAACCCTTCCGTGGACTATCAGGGGAAAACAGACTGAATTGACTTGCATCTCCTTGTTCGAGTTCTTCCCCAGTTCACACACTTACAAACAATAGACAAAACATCCGACATAAAGGAAGAAGAGAGAAATGGTGCAGCTGCTTTGGGAAAGTGTCTGACAGTTCCTCAAAAGGTTAAGCATGGAGTTGGCATATGATTCAGCAAGACTACTACTAGGTACCTATGCAAGAGACGTAAAGGTATGTGGTGTCCACACACAAACTTGAACATGGGTATTCGGACCAACATTATTCATAACAGCCTCAAAGTGGAGACAACCCAAATACCCCTCCCTCAGTTGAGGAGTAGATAAATAAACCATGGCCTGTACAGGCAAAATATTTGGTCATAAAAAAGAGTGAATTACTGATATGCACTGTAACCTGGGTGAACCTTGAATACAAGCTAAGGGAAAGAAAGAAGGCAGTTCTCCATGACCACGTGCTGTGTGCCTCCATAAATGAAGCACCCGGAATCTATACGGACAGAAAGTAGGCTTTCAGTGGCCAAGGGCTCACAGAAGGAACATGACTGTTAACGAGTCTGGGATGTTGGGGGTGTGAAGAAAATGTTCTAAACCTGATTGCAATCATGGGTGCACAGCTCAGTGAATACAGTAATAACCACTGAATTGTGTACTTTACATAGGCAAATTGTATGACACTGTTAGGGCTTTCCTGGTGGCTCAGTGGTAAAGAATTTGCTTGCCAGTGCAAGAGAGGTAGAAGACTCGGGTTCGATCCCTGGGTTGGAAAGATCCTCTGGAGAAGGAAATGGAGACTCACTTCAATATTCTTGCCAGAGAAATCCCATGGACAGAGGAGCCTGGCAGGCTACTCTTGGCAAGTTGCAAAGAGTCACACACGACTGAATGACTGACAACTCTACGTGCTGTGCTATGCTCAGCTGCTCAATCCTGACCAATTCTTTGTGACCCCATGGACTGTAGGCACCCAGGCTCCTCTGTTCATGAGATTTTCCAGTCAAGAATACTGGAGTGGGTTGTCATTTCCTGCTCCAGGGGATCTTCCCAGCCCAGGGATCGAACTTGTGTCTCCTGAGTCCCCTGCCTTGACTAGCAGATTCTTTACCACTGAGTCACTTGGGATGCTCCCAACCACTCCATAGCTTAAATCTATTTTACTGTTTTATTCCTCACAGTGTAACTTCATTATGGTTCACTAGTCTGTCTTCCTAAGAGATGAATTCATTGAGAGAAGGCACTGTTTCTTATATTCTTAGTCCTTTACATAGCATCCCAGCACACAACAGATTTACAATATAGCTCTTCAAGTGAAGCAGCTGATCTCAACGGTGGACGCACAGCAAAGTTAAGCTCTTGTTTTATCCATGGTGGACTTTGGTCTCTGAGAGGGTCAGGCAACTTTCTGGAGACCCCTAGTAGTGCATGTGAGGATCAGGACTAAAGCTCAAAGTCACAGACTCAAAGTCCAGCTCCTGTTCCTTCCTCATCAGCAGTGAAGACATTCAACTAGCTCTGATGAGAAACTCCAGAGCAGATGAGTGTTCTCCCCAGCTATTTATACCCCAGGCTTTTCTGGGAGGAAAATGGCATCTCAGAAACAGACCCTTAGGTTCATCTTTGTCTCTCCCTGTCTCATTCGTCTCCATTGTCCAGGTTGGCAAACATTTTTTGCCAACTGGTACCCAGGAGAAACTGTGCAACTCCTCCTGTGACCCCCTTTCACAGGATGAATGTTCTCAGCTTCTTATCATGTGTCTGAAGGTCAAGTGAGAAAGATACTCCAGAGTCTGGTAAACACTCTTCAATGCCTTTCACCTTGACACTAGTGTTTATAAGCTGATTTGCAGTCTTAGGAATAAAGGACGGAGTCCACACAAGCCCGACATTTTAATGCAGCAACCGTGTCATATTTAATCATTACTGGCAGGAGTTGTCATTTCCTTGCTCCAGGAGAAACCCCTAAAACTGGCCCTTGGCAAGTTGCAAAGAGTCACACACGACTGAATGACTGACAACTCGTGCTGTGCTATGCTCAGCTGCTCAATCCTGACCAATTCTTTGTGACCCCATGGACTGTAGGCACCCAGGCTCCTCTGTTCATGAGATTTTCCAGTCAAGAATACTGGAGTGGGTTGTCATTTCCTGCTCCAGGGGATCTTCCCAGCCCAGGGATCGAACTTGTGTCTCCTGAGTCCCCTGCCTTGACTAGCAGATTCTTTACCACTGAGTCACTTGGGATGCTCCCAACCACTCCATAGCTTAAATCTATTTTACTGTTTTATTCCTCACAGTGTAACTTCATTATGGTTCACTAGTCTGTCTTCCTAAGAGATGAATTCATTGAGAGAAGGCACTGTTTCTTATATTCTTAGTCCTTTACATAGCATCCCAGCACACAACAGATTTACAATATAGCTCTTCAAGTGAAGCAGCTGATCTCAACGGTGGACGCACAGCAAAGTTAAGCTCTTGTTTTATCCATGGTGGACTTTGGTCTCTGAGAGGGTCAGGCAACTTTCTGGAGACCCCTAGTAGTGCATGTGAGGATCAGGACTAAAGCTCAAAGTCACAGACTCAAAGTCCAGCTCCTGTTCCTTCCTCATCAGCAGTGAAGACATTCAACTAGCTCTGATGAGAAACTCCAGAGCAGATGAGTGTTCTCCCCAGCTATTTATACCCCAGGCTTTTCTGGGAGGAAAATGGCATCTCAGAAACAGACCCTTAGGTTCATCTTTGTCTCTCCCTGTCTCATTCGTCTCCATTGTCCAGGTTGGCAAACATTTTTTGCCAACTGGTACCCAGGAGAAACTGTGCAACTCCTCCTGTGACCCCCTTTCACAGGATGAATGTTCTCAGCTTCTTATCATGTGTCTGAAGGTCAAGTGAGAAAGATACTCCAGAGTCTGGTAAACACTCTTCAATGCCTTTCACCTTGACACTAGTGTTTATAAGCTGATTTGCAGTCTTAGGAATAAAGGACGGAGTCCACACAAGCCCGACATTTTAATGCAGCAACCGTGTCATATTTAATCATTTCTCTCAACTTTCCTTCTTTTTTTCCCTTCCTTAAAACTTCTCTATTTTTTTTTTTTTAACTGAGAACTCCAGATCGCTTTAGTTTTTTTTGAACCCAGCCATGGCTGGAGCCATTTCATTTATATTTATAGCTAAATTCCAACTGTATATACTCCACACATGATTAATTCACAGATGAAGGGCTCTGAAGTTTGAACATTCTCAGTAAGTACAAAGCAGGGCAGAGTTTAAAAATGGAAGCTGAAGCCAATAATTTGAATTTATAAAAAAAAATCAGAAATCACAGACAGTCTCTGGTTTAAAAATTTATGATCCCTTAGAAAACTACTTTTTTATGTAGAAAAGGAAAATATTAATCTTATGTTAACTAGGCAATGGCAAGAAGCCAAGTCTCGGCTTCAAACTTTTTTTCTTTCTATCTTCCCTTGGCATCAGCCTAGCGGGAATGTTACCCAGAACCCTCTGCTGTCAGAATAGGACTATAATATTTGGCCTTCAGAGTGAGCTGAAGTCAGAACTACAGGTCTAGCTAGTTTATACTGAGAATGAAAGACTTCCATTCCTCACGACGAAGTATACATTTGCCCAAAATGTTCCCTGTAAAATATATGACCACAGACTAATTGCGCTAATGTGTTATAAACTTTTCACTTTCCTTAGGTTTTGAAGACACAGGCAGGTGGCATAAATTAAAAAAAGAAGAAGAAAAAAATGTTTAGGTAAAATATATGACCAAAGACTAATTGTGCTAACACGTTATAAACTTTTTACTTCTCTTAGGCTCTGATGACACACACAGGTTGGCATAAATTTAAAAAAAAAAAAAAAAAAGAAGGACATAAAATGTTTAGGGACTTTTCTGATAGTCCAGTGGTTAAGAATCCATTTGCTGGGCTTCCCTGGTAGCTCAGTGGTAAAGTGTTCACTTTTCAATGCAGGAGACATGGGTTCAATCCCTGATCAGAGAAGATCTCACATGCTGCGGAGCAACTAAGCCCGTGAGTCACAACTATGGAACCCGGGCTCTAGAGCCTTGGAGCTGCAACTATTGAGCCCACATGCACAACTACTGAAGCCCATGTGTTCTAGAGCCTGAGTTCCACAACAAGTCATTGCAACAAGAAGCCTGCTCACTGAAACTAGAGAGTAACCCCCACTCCCTGCAACTAGAGAAGAGCTTGTGGCAGCAGTGAAAACCCAGAATAGCCAAATAAATACACCGCATTTCTTTAAAAAGAAAAAAAAAAAGAATCCATTTACTAATGCAGGGGACATGGGCTTGACCCCTGGTCCAGAAACTAAGATCCCATGTGCTTCGGGGCAACTAAGCCCATGCACCCCAGCTACTGGGTCCATATTTGAAAACCTGTGCTCGACAACAAGAGAAGTCACTGACCACAATGAGAAGCCCGCTCACCACAACTAGAGAAAGCCCGTGTGCAGCAATGAAGAATGAAGGCAAAAATAATTAATTTTTATAAAACTTTAACAGATTTCTCTTGTACAAAGAGCAGGCACATCATAACACATCTTCTACATTTGGTCAAGTCAGACTACAGGGTGCCTCCTTCACTCTGCTTTTACGATGTGTGCGTTAAGACCTATGCAGGAATCATGGTAGCAGCTGCAGACCCAGGCTGCTCTGATCCCAGCTCTACCACTCGCTAACTTAACTTTTGTACCTCAGTTTCCTCATCTGTAAGAGGGGATGCTGATAATTGTGCTTACTGCAAAGTCTCTGTGAAAGGCTTAGAACAGTGCTTTGCATATAGAAGAAAACACTGAATCCGAATTAACCTCTTCTTTTTCTCATCATTATTCCTAGAACTTAGAGAGTAGTGGAAGACACAGGAAATTAATAAGGAATGCCTTGGAGGGGAGGGCTATTTGAAACAATCCTTTAAGGAATGCATAAAACTCATGGTTGTAACAGAGAAAACATCTGTTATAAAGAATACCTTTTCCCTTCACCCTGCGGATGCCTGATTGGGGGCAGGGGGTGTCTGATTTTGTCCCCATGTGTGCTTCCAAGTGTAACTCTTGTCCTGGTTCTTTTCGAGATTGCTTATCAACAGAGGCAAAAACGTGCTTCCCTCAAGAGCAAGCATTTCTCCTGCTTCATCCGGTGAAGGAATAGTTACAAGCGCCATCCCTGGAACCCACATGCCTCGTTTCCAATCCTGGTGCTCCCCCTCACAAACCTGCATGACCCTAAGCGAGTTTCCTGACCTTTCTGCCAGATCTCCCCTCCTGAAAGACAAAGATGATGGTAGAACATACTGGATGGAGCAGTGTGAAGCCTCGAAGAGTTGGCACATGCCAGGCCCTTGGCACCGGGCCTGCGATGCAGCAGATTCTCAGCAGCTCATTGCTGCTATTATTATTATAAACCTTCACTTCCTGTCTGCTTGTCTAGTGAAATTTTTCATTTATATAGTAGACATTAATTGAGGGCTAACTGAATGTTGGGGTTCACACTGTGCACTGGAGTTACACAGAATCCCAATTCAGGACAATGTCTTTAAGGTTATGTTCAGAAAGTGAAAAGAAATTTCTAGTTCTTTCCTGTTGTCATTTACACACTTTAAAAGCGATATGTTCTAGGACTCAACTTATACAATTTAGTGACGGTACACAGATGGTTGTCTATGGTTTAAAATACCAAACCTGCCATGTAGAGCAGCACCTGCTGTCTTCCTTCTGGCATCAGGTAGTGGTATTTCTCCGCCAGGAGACACACCGACAGACCCCACGGCTTTCAGAGCCATCTCAAAGGCGGCTCCTCCTGGTCTTTGAATTCATATGTTCCTACAATATTGCTGTGTAAATGTCCATGCTGCTTTCTCCTACAAGACACAACACTTCCCTCTCAATGCAAAGTTCTTCTCCCCAGATCAATATTTAAAAGTCCTTCTGGAAATTCTAATTCCTTGTTCCCAGTATTTATGGTCCACTGCATTCATGGGCCATTCTGTTCTTGCCAACTTTCCTCCCACGTTTTTCCTGTGGTCCTATATCTTCCAAATGTCATAAATTCATTTTGTCAACTCAACTGAAATCAAGTCACATTTTCTCTGGAGACTTTGGGAGGATTTTGTCCCCATGTGTGCTTCCAAGTGTAACTCTTGTCCTGGTTCTTTTCGAGATTGCTTATCAACAGAGGCAAAAACGTGCTTCCCTCAAGAGCAAGCATTTCTCCTGCTTCATCCGGTGAAGGAATAGTTACAAGCGCCATCCCTGGAACCCACATGCCTCGTTTCCAATCCTGGTGCTCCCCCTCACAAACCTGCATGACCCTAAGCGAGTTTCCTGACCTTTCTGCCAGATCTCCCCTCCTGAAAGACAAAGATGATGGTAGAACATACTGGATGGAGCAGTGTGAAGCCTCGAAGAGTTGGCACATGCCAGGCCCTTGGCACCGGGCCTGCGATGCAGCAGATTCTCAGCAGCTCATTGCTGCTATTATTATTATAAACCTTCACTTCCTGTCTGCTTGTCTAGTGAAATTTTTCATTTATATAGTAGACATTAATTGAGGGCTAACTGAATGTTGGGGTTCACACTGTGCACTGGAGTTACACAGAATCCCAATTCAGGACAATGTCTTTAAGGTTATGTTCAGAAAGTGAAAAGAAATTTCTAGTTCTTTCCTGTTGTCATTTACACACTTTAAAAGCGATATGTTCTAGGACTCAACTTATACAATTTAGTGACGGTACACAGATGGTTGTCTATGGTTTAAAATACCAAACCTGCCATGTAGAGCAGCACCTGCTGTCTTCCTTCTGGCATCAGGTAGTGGTATTTCTCCGCCAGGAGACACACCGACAGACCCCACGGCTTTCAGAGCCATCTCAAAGGCGGCTCCTCCTGGTCTTTGAATTCATATGTTCCTACAATATTGCTGTGTAAATGTCCATGCTGCTTTCTCCTACAAGACACAACACTTCCCTCTCAATGCAAAGTTCTTCTCCCCAGATCAATATTTAAAAGTCCTTCTGGAAATTCTAATTCCTTGTTCCCAGTATTTATGGTCCACTGCATTCATGGGCCATTCTGTTCTTGCCAACTTTCCTCCCACGTTTTTCCTGTGGTCCTATATCTTCCAAATGTCATAAATTCATTTTGTCAACTCAACTGAAATCAAGTCACATTTTCTCTGGAGACTTTGGGAGGATTTTTCTTCCTGTGTTGTTCCACAGTTCTGAGAATGACTATGTCATCTGGGGGCTTCCCTGACGGTTCAGTGGTAAAGGATCTGCCTGCAAGGAAGGAGATGTAAGAGATGTGGCTTTGACACTGGGTCAGGAAGATCTCCTGGAGGAGGGCATGGAAACCCTCTCCAGTATTCTTGCCTGGAGAATCCCACAGACAGAGAAGCCTGGCGGGCTACAGTCCATTGGGTCACAAAGAGTTGGATACGACTGAAGCAACTAAGCACACACACACACGTTATCAAAGTCTGAGAAGGATACAGGCTTCCTTTTTAATTCCCCACCAGGCCTCAGCTGTTCGTTCCCTCCCAAGACTTTAGCTTTCATTCTATGCCAGGCACTTACTTGCCTTGTGGTGGTCATGACAGGAAAGGAAAGATTAGCATTAGATGTGACAGCTTCTAAGGTAGGTACCAACTTCCCTAAGACTTTGTCCCAACTCCAATATGGATGCTAGTCAGGTATGTCTTTTAAACACAATTGTTTGTTTTCACTTAATTCATTAGCTCCTATGAATATATTAAAATGTCTTAAGGTTTCCATAACTCTCTTGATTGCTGAAGAATTGGTATCTTCGAACTGTGGTGCTGAAGAAGACTCTTGAGATTCCCTTGGACAGCAAGGAGATCAAACCAGTCAATCCTAAAGGAAATCAACCCTGAATACACATTGAAGGGAACTGAAGAAAATGATCTGATACAAAAGCCAAAGTCCCTTGAAAGGGGGGGTCAGCTCCTTGGTCTTTGAATTCATATGTTCCTACAATATTGCTGTGTAAATGTCCATGCTGCTTTCTCCTACAAGACACAACACTTCCCTCTCAATGCAAAGTTCTTCTCCCCAGATCAATATTTAAAAGTCCTTCTGGAAATTCTAATTCCTTGTTCCCAGTATTTATGGTCCACTGCATTCATGGGCCATTCTGTTCTTGCCAACTTTCCTCCCACGTTTTTCCTGTGGTCCTATATCTTCCAAATGTCATAAATTCATTTTGTCAACTCAACTGAAATCAAGTCACATTTTCTCTGGAGACTTTGGGAGGATTTTTCTTCCTGTGTTGTTCCACAGTTCTGAGAATGACTATGTCATCTGGGGGCTTCCCTGACGGTTCAGTGGTAAAGGATCTGCCTGCAAGGAAGGAGATGTAAGAGATGTGGCTTTGACACTGGGTCAGGAAGATCTCCTGGAGGAGGGCATGGAAACCCTCTCCAGTATTCTTGCCTGGAGAATCCCACAGACAGAGAAGCCTGGCGGGCTACAGTCCATTGGGTCACAAAGAGTTGGATACGACTGAAGCAACTAAGCACACACACACACGTTATCAAAGTCTGAGAAGGATACAGGCTTCCTTTTTAATTCCCCACCAGGCCTCAGCTGTTCGTTCCCTCCCAAGACTTTAGCTTTCATTCTATGCCAGGCACTTACTTGCCTTGTGGTGGTCATGACAGGAAAGGAAAGATTAGCATTAGATGTGACAGCTTCTAAGGTAGGTACCAACTTCCCTAAGACTTTGTCCCAACTCCAATATGGATGCTAGTCAGGTATGTCTTTTAAACACAATTGTTTGTTTTCACTTAATTCATTAGCTCCTATGAATATATTAAAATGTCTTAAGGTTTCCATAACTCTCTTGATTGCTGAAGAATTGGTATCTTCGAACTGTGGTGCTGAAGAAGACTCTTGAGATTCCCTTGGACAGCAAGGAGATCAAACCAGTCAATCCTAAAGGAAATCAACCCTGAATACACATTGGAAGGACTGATGCTAAAGCTGAAGCTCCAATACGCTGGCCATCTGATACAAAGAGTCAACTCATTGTAAAAGACCCTGATGATGGGAAAAATAGAAGGCAGTAGAAGGGGGTGACAAGGGAGGAGATGGTTGGATAGCATCAGGGACTCAAAGGACATGAATTTGAGCAAATTCTGAAAGATAGTGGAGAAAAGTGGAGCCTGCAGCCCATGGGATCTCAGCGTCAAGCACTGCTTAGTGACTGCACAACAACAATCACACCCAAAGTCTCTGAAACTACTGAACCCCGAAGAAACAAAACACTCCCTTTAGAGCTTAAAACTCACTCAGACTGGTTGATCCCAAACCAAGAAGAAGAGCATCAAGTTTGAGCCCAAAGACAGTGCTTTGCTGCTGAGTAAGACGCTGTGAATGATGCAATGGCCAGGCTGGTAGATTTTTACCCCGCCTCACCCCAGTCATTTCCAGGTGGGGGCTGCTGAGGGCGGGTCAGACCTGCTGGAGACGGAGCGGAGCTGCTGAGCTGCTGTGGGCCCCCGCCAGACCTGGGTACCACTTCAGCAGCATCCCCAGAGCTCTGCTCTCCAGACTTAGGGAAAGAAGCAGCAGCTTTAATGAAGCCCCAGGTGTGGAGCGGAAGCCTCAGGAAGCCCCAGTTTTTGAGGGAACGGGCTACTTCAGTGGCACTTGATATTCAGGCATTCGCACAGCTCCCCCAGGACACGGTTTTTATTTTTAGCGGCGCCTCCATTTGCTGACTGCCGAGCGGGGAACACTCAGGAGGCGCTATTAGCAGTCACTTGTTTCAGTAAACATTGAATGTAACATATGCCTCTCAAGTAATGTGTATCCAAACATACAATTTACAAATAATTAACATCATGTTAATTAGTCACATTAATTTATGCCACTTTGTGGAATTATTTCCTCAGAGTGTTTAGGAACGCTGCCAGGAGCTTGAGCCAAACAGTGTGAAAATGTGCTTGAAGTTAACGCTTGTGAGTGACTGTGAGATGCAGCTAGAGCTGCTGGTGCCCGGAGCCCTGCAGCCGATTGGAAATCCCCCGGCCTGCGAGCTTCTGCCTCGTGAAAACTCAGTCCTGAAGGTGCCGTCTCACCTTTCCGGACTCACACCTTCTTTTCCATTCGTAGGTTTCTTCTGATCCTGACTGAGTGTCCCCTCTCCCCATCAGGTACGCACAGGTGGGACTCAGCCAACCCACCTGATGGAGCTTACACACAGTGAAGTTCTGCCCGCCACTGGTGCGTGGTGATGGAAACATCAAACCAGACCAAACCTGGGAATTCCGTCCTGGAATGAACAACAGCTCTGAGGCTGTGAAATGGCAAAAGCAATGTGTAGCTGTTCCAGCTAAAGGGGAATCCTTGTAAAGTCGTCCCCTGCCTTTGCCAACGGTGGCACGCTCACAAAGACCAGACCCCACTTTTCTCAAAGTGTTTAAAACCCTGAGAACTGGATGACACCATCAGTTGAGGAGCTGAGGAATGAAAAAGGAATGAAAATATCTGTTGAAATAAGATGGATTTTGTACACTTTTGCAAATGGCGTGCAAATAAGACAGAAAACACAAACACACCAGACAATGAAATTAAGTCAAGGAAATACTGCTAAAGGACATCTGGGGATTGGGCTCATTTCGGGGGCTGAGTCACAGTGCAGGTAACAACAGTCTCCTAACGGCCTCCCCTGTCATGACTCAGGGGTCTGTGAAACATGCTACAACCGCCCCTTCCCAGATCGGGTCACTCTTATTGGTGAACTCAGTGGTGATTGTAGGTAAGATATATTTTATTGGGGGAACTAAATCGATAAGAAGAGATGGAAGTTGGAGCTCTTCTTTGAATTTTGCAGTACAAATTCTGGAAAGCTCCAGACAAGCGTTGGAATGTCCACTGCTTGATATGACTCCAAAGGTGCCAATGATTCCAAATAAATGGTACACAACAAGACTAAAAGTCTATGGTGGAGTTCTACACCCAAGATCCAAATATGAGCTCAAAGAACTTGCATGAAAATTCGATGCAGACAAGCATGTGAGCGTGAGAACACTGCCCAACTTGTGAACATTCTGGATGAATGAAGGACCAGGAACACAGGAAGTTCTCTTGAGATGACGTGCGTTGGTGAAAACAAGGTCAACATGGTGCCTTCCTTCTAAATCCCTGCTTCCTCTCCTTACTTGCAGAATAGGTCATTGTGAGTCGCCCCACGCCACTGAAATTACAAGACACTGAGAGTAACTCAGGGACAAAAGGGTGACGCATCGAGAGGGCCAAGGAGCAGGCAGGTGAGTCATTATTAACAACACTCAACATTATTCTGGTCTTCAGAGAGTTTAATCACCTAGTAGGACAAGCAGATGTACTCATTAAAAATATATAAAGTATAATTTAATGTCAGTAAGGTTTTGGGTTAAAAAACTTGTTTGCGTTTTTCCATAAAATGTAATGGAAAAAACTGGAACAAAATGTTGGGGCAACCCAATATGCTAAAAATGCCAAAAATGAGGCTCGAGAATGCACTGTGGAACCCAAAGGAAGTGACGATCCACTTGGAAAGTTAGAGACATTTAACCCAGAGAAAGTTCCTTTCTCAATATTTCTGCCCTGCCACCCAAAGAGACACATTCTGAGCTCTGTTTCCATGCAGACACATGGATATGCAAAAGAAGAAGGTGCTTTCCCCAGGAGAAGCCCTCGAATCATTGGTATAAGAATCACATTTCGTCTATAACTTCCCCCAAAGTCTTGGAAATAGCTTATTTCGGGGCTACACAAAAAGTCTCCTAACGGCCCCCCCTGTCATGACTCCGGGGTCTGTGAAACATGCTACAACCGCCCCTTCCCAGATCGGGTCACTCTTATTGGTGAACTCAGTGGTGATTGTAGGTAAGATATATTTTATTGGGGGAACTAAATCGATAAGAAGAGATGGAAGTTGGAGCTCTTCTTTGAATTTTGCAGTACAAATTCTGGAAAGCTCCAGACAAGCGTTGGAATGTCCACTGCTTGATATGACTCCAAAGGTGCCAATGATTCCAAATAAATGGTACACAACAAGACTAAAAGTCTATGGTGGAGTTCTACACCCAAGATCCAAATATGAGCTCAAAGAACTTGCATGAAAATTCGATGCAGACAAGCATGTGAGCGTGAGAACACTGCCCAACTTGTGAACATTCTGGATGAATGAAGGACCAGGAACACAGGAAGTTCTCTTGAGATGACGTGCGTTGGTGAAAACAAGGTCAACATGGTGCCTTCCTTCTAAATCCCTGCTTCCTCTCCTTACTTGCAGAATAGGTCATTGTGAGTCGCCCCACGCCACTGAAATTACAAGACACTGAGAGTAACTCAGGGACAAAAGGGTGACGCATCGAGAGGGCCAAGGAGCAGGCAGGTGAGTCATTATTAACAACACTCAACATTATTCTGGTCTTCAGAGAGTTTAATCACCTAGTAGGACAAGCAGATGTACTCATTAAAAATATATAAAGTATAATTTAATGTCAGTAAGGTTTTGGGTTAAAAAACTTGTTTGCGTTTTTCCATAAAATGTAATGGAAAAAACTGGAACAAAATGTTGGGGCAACCCAATATGCTAAAAATGCCAAAAATGAGGCTCGAGAATGCACTGTGGAACCCAAAGGAAGTGACGATCCACTTGGAAAGTTAGAGACATTTAACCCAGAGAAAGTTCCTTTCTCAATATTTCTGCCCTGCCACCCAAAGAGACACATTCTGAGCTCTGTTTCCATGCAGACACATGGATATGCAAAAGAAGAAGGTGCTTTCCCCAGGAGAAGCCCTCGAATCATTGGTATAAGAATCACATTTCGTCTATAACTTCCCCCAAAGTCTTGGTGAATAACAATATATTTTAAGTGTTGCTTTTTAAATTTTATTTAGGGCCTATTTGATTCACTTTAACTTTGATTCAATTTGGTTCTCTTTAATATTTATCCAATAATGTTTCAGAATCCCAAAGAAGTGAATACATGAAAGCTCTTCCCTAATGTCCAGGAAACCATTGAGAATATAAAAGCAGCAAAAAAATCGTCCTAGGGTTTAAGGATGTTCAGAAACTTCAAAGGGGTTCGAATGAAACCTGCACCTATTTTGCCCGGTCTGAAATTGTGCTCGGCGGGAGACACGCTTTTCCCGTGCAGAAATGGGGAAATGCGTTGAAAAAAACATAGATCCATATTTTAATTAAAAGGGGCCATTCTGAGCCCAGCATGTGGAAGCGTAGCATTAATATTTGAGATACTAGCCATGGGGGACGGGGGCGCAAAGAGGCCTTGCATCAGCAGCAGGAAGTGAATGTTGATCCTTCTTGAAACCCAGAGTCTCGCAGACATTAAGGGGTCTGTTCTTGCTTCAAAGTGCTCCCTAAAGACAAGGCATCATATTGGCAGGTCCAGAGAGGCATTAGGAGGGCTACGGTGGGATCAGAGTTTAAGCCGGATAGTGCTTCTTCAGAACAAAAGGGCTCTGAACTTATAGATGAGTGCAAGTCTGTGTGTGTGTGTGTGTGTGTGTGTGTGTGTGTGTGGTATGTGAGTGAGTGCATGCAACAGCCAACAACAACTCGCCCTATCAAGCAAACACATGAATAAGTGTCGATCCCCAGTTACACAAACTTTCAAATGAGTATAATTTGCTCAACATACTTCAGAAATGTGACAGTCTGCTGAATGCCAATGGCATTTCTTGGCATGATTTATTCAATGGAGTATGACTGCCTGCCAACAGCCCCCTAGCTGGCATTTAACAAAACTGCACATATTCTGCCAGCGTGTGGTGGGCACTCCTCAAAGCTGCGATGTGGACATCAGCCATCAAGGCTGGTAGCCAGTCCTGGCCCACACTAGGCTGCCGAGTTCATGAACATGAATGTTTAAAATGGAATAGGTGAAAAAATGTCATATTTGAGCGCATGAGTCAATTTTTCTATGTCACATGGATCATTTCCTTCTCATAAAGACAATGCTCCTTGTTTTGTGTGTAAAACATCTTTACAAAAACGTATGCTGCTTCTTAAGTACTTGGTGTCATGCGGCCTGACTTGTTTGTTAACGGAATGCCCTTTGAACGCCCTGAGATTTCAGTTTCGAGTCCCACAGGATGGGAACACTGGGGGCAAGGCGTTTAGAAGTCATGCCACCCAATGTCTTCTCTAGACAGAGAGGACAGGGCCAGGAGAGTTGAGGACAGGGCCTCTCAGCTGAGAACTTCACTGGAGCTGCGTGGGTAGCATGGCAGCCACCTGTCCCTTACAGGCGGCCGTTGGGGACTTGAAACATGGCTGGTAAGACCAGGGAGCTGACATTTCTCTTAAATGTAACTGATACATAGTTACATTTAAAAACTTAAGCAAGGCAAAATAGTTTTCCATCATACATGGTTATGACGTTGGAATGATTCATTTCCATGTACTGGCTGTACCACTTGAGGTAATATTGTCATTTTGTAGGGAGAGTGTGGGCTACATGCATCCTTTCTACAAGGCAATCACATGTTCTGTTTGTTCCTGTAAACAGATTGATTCATCTGCAATGGTTTTCCTTTGCACCAGACAGCACTAGATTTCTTTGAATATTTTACAGGGACAGCGCAAAGTCATAGCGCAGTCATTTACATAGGGATTCCTATGTAAATCGTCATTGGGAATTAAAATAATGATGCTAATTGTAAATTAATACATTAATATTCAGGTAAAACAAGTAGAGACGGATTTTGAAGTGCGAAATAATAAGAAACTGAGGCGAAAATCTAGGAGCAAATCAGAAACGAGTTCTACAACCAGAAACATTAAGAAAAAAGAGAGAAGAAGGGCTATCACACATTTCAAGAGAATATTAGCTGCAGTTTACTGCAGCAGAACAGAACAAAGCTGTTTGCTGTGTAAAAGGAAAGTTACAGGTAATAAAGCGGGCGATGGAAAGAGATACCAGTAGATACCAGTAGATTCGAAAAGAGCTTTTCTTCCTCTGAGTACTCAAACCAAAAATGTGGCTCCTAGAAGACGTGGTTCCTAGAAAATTTAAAATTACATGTATAATTGGAGTGATACGTATTAGCTAGATGAAATCACAGGGCCAGGACACACTTGATCTTCAGTCTGTCCTGAATCTGCGTCCATGGCTATTCTTACCCCATGGATGTTGCTAAAGACTTGACTTCATGTTAGATCTGTTTTTTTTTTTTTCACTTTGACCTCTGTTTTGTATTACTTTTGTTCACTAAAAGGATCCTATCCCTACGTAATGGCCTGCCTCAGGGAACTCTGCCCCTCCACCTGAATGTTAAACTGAAGTCCCTTTGTTCAGGGACCCTTTTCCTGAGGCTGGCCATTCCAGGAGATATTTGCAAGATTAAAGTGGCTTTCTAGGAAAGGAGAAATCAAGACCAGGAGCTGACATTTCTCTTAAATGTAACTGATACATAGTTACATTTAAAAACTTAAGCAAGGCAAAATAGTTTTCCATCATACATGGTTATGACGTTGGAATGATTCATTTCCATGTACTGGCTGTACCACTTGAGGTAATATTGTCATTTTGTAGGGAGAGTGTGGGCTACATGCATCCTTTCTACAAGGCAATCACATGTTCTGTTTGTTCCTGTAAACAGATTGATTCATCTGCAATGGTTTTCCTTTGCACCAGACAGCACTAGATTTCTTTGAATATTTTACAGGGACAGCGCAAAGTCATAGCGCAGTCATTTACATAGGGATTCCTATGTAAATCGTCATTGGGAATTAAAATAATGATGCTAATTGTAAATTAATACATTAATATTCAGGTAAAACAAGTAGAGACGGATTTTGAAGTGCGAAATAATAAGAAACTGAGGCGAAAATCTAGGAGCAAATCAGAAACGAGTTCTACAACCAGAAACATTAAGAAAAAAGAGAGAAGAAGGGCTATCACACATTTCAAGAGAATATTAGCTGCAGTTTACTGCAGCAGAACAGAACAAAGCTGTTTGCTGTGTAAAAGGAAAGTTACAGGTAATAAAGCGGGCGATGGAAAGAGATACCAGTAGATACCAGTAGATTCGAAAAGAGCTTTTCTTCCTCTGAGTACTCAAACCAAAAATGTGGCTCCTAGAAGACGTGGTTCCTAGAAAATTTAAAATTACATGTATAATTGGAGTGATACGTATTAGCTAGATGAAATCACAGGGCCAGGACACACTTGATCTTCAGTCTGTCCTGAATCTGCGTCCATGGCTATTCTTACCCCATGGATGTTGCTAAAGACTTGACTTCATGTTAGATCTGTTTTTTTTTTTTTCACTTTGACCTCTGTTTTGTATTACTTTTGTTCACTAAAAGGATCCTATCCCTACGTAATGGCCTGCCTCAGGGAACTCTGCCCCTCCACCTGAATGTTAAACTGAAGTCCCTTTGTTCAGGACCCTGTCCACTTGTGGATGGCTCTAGGAAAGGAGAAATGAACACATCCCCTCCCTGAGGCTGGCCATTCCAGGAGATATTTGCAAGATTAAAGTCCCTTTTGTGGCTTCTTTGATCGCTCAGACAGTCAAGAATCTGCCTGTGTGTGGGAGACTCAGGTTCAACCCCTGGGTTGGGATGATCCCTTGGAGAAGGAAACGGCAATGCACTCTAGTGTTCTTGTCTCGAGAATCCTCAGGACAGAGGAGCCTGGTGGGCTACAGTCCACAGGTTCCCAAAGAGTTGGACACGACTGAAGCAACTGAACACACACACATGCACAAAGTGAGCAGAGTGAGCTTGGGCTTGGTAACAGTGTCCACTGCTCCTCTCACTTGCTCTGAGCTGGACACCCAGCTGGCCCCCTGGCTTCACTCTTGCCTCCTTGTAAGCCAATCTCGACAGTAAGCAATGAGATCTTTTAAAAATGGAAATCACTTTTCTCATTTCCCCCACACTCAGAAAACACAGAAGATCCACAAGATCGCCTACAGGCCCTGCTTAAATGGCAGTGTCATTTCTAAGTGCCTTTCTCCGCACCTCCTCCAACCGTGCCAGCCTTCTTTCTGCTTCTTGGAAGGTGTCCAGCTTGCTTCCCTCTGAAGGTCTTTGGACCCACTGTCCCCTTTGTCTGAAGCACTCTTTCCCCAGGTCTGTGTATGTCACTGATTAAATAAATAAAGGGATGCGGGGGGGAGGAGTGAATTGGGTTAGACATTGGAATTTTCTCCATCCATTCCTTGTCGTATGCATTCATGCATTTATTTCAACAAACAAACATTATTTAAATCCCAAAGTTTGCCAGGCACTAGTTAGGAGTTGGGAAGCCAGATGTTTTTCTTAGAAAAATGTCTCTCTCTCTCAAAAAAAAAAAAAGGGGAAAGTGGTTTCTGCCTTGTGTTTTCCATTTTCCCCAATTTTAGGAAGAACTAAATTTATCTACAGCAAAGTCATTGCCATGATGTTATGTTATCAGGATCCTGGGAAAAACAAGCCAAACAAAAATGAGGGCTGGTAAGCAGAATATGAAAAGTTAAGGATGTTAGGAGTCTCAACCCAGGATGAAAACAGAAAACAGAAACTGCAATCTGATCAGCAGGATGGAAGAGGTCAGCAGGGCAGGTTCCTCTTGGGCAGGGGCCATATCTTATTAACTTTCGTATCCTCTGTGCCAGATCTGTGGTAGGAATTCAATAAATTCCTGCTCAATTGAAATCATCACTTACAATAAGCTCTTAATAAGACGGTGAATTCCTTGAAGGCAGGAACTGTGGTGGTCGGTCTCGGCATCCTTGGGGCCTTCCTTCTATGTCCCCAGAGTCTCTGCAATTACTTGTCTACATTGTGGCTAAAGCCTCAGTTTTAAACCTATCAGTCATGTGATGGATGGAGCCACACTGTGCTGCCCAATCTTCTGCCTCTGTTTCCTCAAAAGCCTGCCATTTAGGTTTTTACTTGAAATCTTCAATCTCTAAATATTGGCAACTGATTCAGAACGTTTGAAAGGACTTTGCCAATGGACACATAGGCACTCTGGGCTCACTGGGTGGTCAGATTCTGATCTTGGTGCTATGGAAAAAGGGGACAGGAATAAACACATGCTAAGCATCCATCCACGTAGCAAGCACTGCACTAGGCCCTTTAGTTTCCACGTCTCCTTCTGTGTCCCAGCTGCCTGAAAAGTGCCTCTCAGTAGCTCTATTTACAGCAGGGAAGAGTAGGACCCAACATAGAACTTTTCGTGTTGGCCAGAAAGTTCATTTGCTTATGATTGGGAGGGAGAGGGGTGGGGGAAAGGCTTAGTTAGGGAGTTTGGGATGGGCATGGACACTCTGCTATATTTAAAATAGATAACCAACACAGACCTACTGTGTAGCACTGAGAACCCTGCTCAAGGTTACGTGGAGCCTGGATGGGAAGGGAGTTTGGGGAGAATGGAGAGATGAATATGTAGGGCTGAGTCCCCTTGCTGTTCACCTGAAACCTCCACAATATTGTTTGTTAATTTAACTATGTCTATACCTATAAGTCACTTCCGTTGTCTCTGACTCTTTGTAATCCCATGGACTGTAGTCCATTGAATGTTATCAGGATCCTGGGAAAAACAAGCCTGAGGGCTGGTAAGCAGAATATGAAAAGTTAAGGATGTTAGGAGTCTCAACCCAGGATGAAAACAGAAAACAGAAACTGCAATCTGATCAGCAGGATGGAAGAGGTCAGCAGGGCAGGTTCCTCTTGGGCAGGGGCCATATCTTATTAACTTTCGTATCCTCTGTGCCAGATCTGTGGTAGGAATTCAATAAATTCCTGCTCAATTGAAATCATCACTTACAATAAGCTCTTAATAAGACGGTGAATTCCTTGAAGGCAGGAACTGTGGTGGTCGGTCTCGGCATCCTTGGGGCCTTCCTTCTATGTCCCCAGAGTCTCTGCAATTACTTGTCTACATTGTGGCTAAAGCCTCAGTTTTAAACCTATCAGTCATGTGATGGATGGAGCCACACTGTGCTGCCCAATCTTCTGCCTCTGTTTCCTCAAAAGCCTGCCATTTAGGTTTTTACTTGAAATCTTCAATCTCTAAATATTGGCAACTGATTCAGAACGTTTGAAAGGACTTTGCCAATGGACACATAGGCACTCTGGGCTCACTGGGTGGTCAGATTCTGATCTTGGTGCTATGGAAAAAGGGGACAGGAATAAACACATGCTAAGCATCCATCCACGTAGCAAGCACTGCACTAGGCCCTTTAGTTTCCACGTCTCCTTCTGTGTCCCAGCTGCCTGAAAAGTGCCTCTCAGTAGCTCTATTTACAGCAGGGAAGAGTAGGACCCAACATAGAACTTTTCGTGTTGGCCAGAAAGTTCATTTGCTTATGATTGGGAGGGAGAGGGGTGGGGGAAAGGCTTAGTTAGGGAGTTTGGGATGGGCATGGACACTCTGCTATATTTAAAATAGATAACCAACACAGACCTACTGTGTAGCACTGAGAACCCTGCTCAAGGTTACGTGGAGCCTGGATGGGAAGGGAGTTTGGGGAGAATGGAGAGATGAATATGTAGGGCTGAGTCCCCTTGCTGTTCACCTGAAACCTCCACAATATTGTTTGTTAATTTAACTATGTCTATACCTATAAGTCACTTCCGTTGTCTCTGACTCTTTGTAATCCCATGGACTGTAGTCCACTAGGCTCCTCTGTGCATGTAATTCTCTAGGCAAGACTACTGGAGTGAGTTGCCATCTCCTTCTCCAGGGGGTCTTCCCCACCCAGGGATCAAATCGGAGTCTCCGAAGTCTTGCACATTGGCAGGCACCTTCTTTACCACTAGTGCCAACTGGGAAGCTCGAATTAGCTATGCCCAATAAAAGAAAAATAATAAGGAAAAACATCCTTGGGGTTTTTCCATAACATCCCACAGAAAAACCCAATGAAACTTTTTGGTCAATCCAAAGATTCTTGAGAGTCCCTTGGACTATGAGATCAAACCAATGTATCCTAAAGGAAATCAACCCTGACTATTCACTGGACGGACTGATGCTGAAGCTGAAGCTCCAACACTTTGGCCACCTGATGCAAAGAGACGACTCACTGGAAAAGACACTGACGTTGAGAAAAATAGATGGCAAAATGAGAAGGTGACGACAGAGGACAAGATGGTTGGATGGCATCACTGAAGTCAATGGACATGAGTTTGAGCAAGCCCCAGGAGATGGTGAAGTGCAGGTAGGCCTGGAGCACCAAAGTCCATGGGGTGGCAAAGAGTCAGACATGACTGAGTGACTGAACTGAACTGAAAAAATTCACCCAAGGCTACACAACCAATAAGTTGGTGTGGTAGGGCCTGAAAATCAAAGCCATTGATCTTTCTAATAAACCGAGCTGCCTTGTAACTACAGATACCAGACTGGTTCGTAAATAGAAACAGAAATAATAATAATAATTCTCTTTCTAAAGCGTCCACCAACTTGGCCTGAATTTTAGGATGGAGTGATATTTTAAACATGACTAGGAGCGCCACCCAGACAATGCTCTCCAAAGAAAGACATACTGTTATCCATGTCCAGGTTCTGCTGTACCTTCTTCAAGTACAGTGCAAGGGTACATGGAAGACCAAAAATGCAAGGAAAAGGTCTGGGATACACTTGGCAGTTTGATCTTTCTCTCTTTGGTTTTTGCAAAGTTCATTTTTCAGACATGTGTTTTTGCTTAGAAAGACGCAGAGGTGGATAAATCACTGAGTTGGCGTCTCTGGAGCCAGCTCCATTAACTTTCTTGGCATGATCTCACCACTTAAGTCAACATGACTTAAGAGTTTATATAACATTTTATTAGGCTTTAATTCCATACTTTTCTTGAATTTCAATGTCCGTCTGTTGGTTGAAGAAATGTTACCCTTGACTCAAAGACCAAAGCTTTCTAGCTTTAATTTGTTATTGATTAATTTGGTTAATTTTAATTTTCAGTAATCAGGAAGGAGAGAGTTACGAAAAATTATGAAGGAAAAATATCCTGTATATATGTATATATTATATATACACATATATGTGGTTAGAACACTACAATGTAACCAGCTTTCTGAGATGAGTAAGTGGACAGAAGTTTAAAGTTCAATATAAAAAAATAAACTGGGGTAGGAGGTGGACAGCAGACAGGAGGTTCAAGAGGGAGGGAACGTATGTATACCTGTGCTTGATTCACGTTTATATATGCCAGAAACCATCATGAAACTGTAAAGTAATTATTCTCCAATTAAAAATAAAATAAAACAGGATCATTTTACTGTGAATATATGTCAGGTGACTCTGATGATTATATTCAACCAATATTGTCTTCTCACTTGTAACGTTTTGTATTATCCAGACTTTTAGTAACTATGTACATGAGTTCTCATCTAAGGGAAAAAGGAGATAGTATAATCAGAACTCAACTGATTGAGAATGTCCCTTTCGGACAGAACCACTAGACCAGTGGATCTCAACAAGGGACAATTTTGCTCCCCAGGGGACAATTAGCGCTGTCTGAAGGCATTTTTGGTTGTCAAGATTGGGAAGTGTTGCCACTAGCTTCTAGTGGGCAGATGCAAACCACAAAGCAGAGAATGTGTGATATGGGAGTTTGCCCTGAAGATAAGGAGATTATGGAGGCATCTTTTATCTCACAGGTAAAGGAAGGCACATACTTCTCTATTCCTCTGGTGCAGAAACCTTACTTTGCAGCGGATATTGACAATATCTCTCACAGATGTAGAGGAGGCATGGGCTCCCAGAAGGCTGAGCACAAGACCCATATTTCGCAGAGGTCACCCAGTGGTATTGGGCAGTCTTTCAGCACATTGAGACTCAGCTTCTTATCCATGGGGCTAAGGATGATGATGATACCTGCCCATCTGATCTCAAAAGATCTGGAGAAAATTAAATGAAATGAAGTCTAACAGGCATTATCACATGTCACCACCACTACCACCACCACCATCATCATCATCATCATCTAGATAGGTCACAAATGTCCACATTAAAGTAACATGGCAAGGAAGTAACATCGAAACCTATATTGGCACATGTGGAAAAGATAGCTATTGTCATTGTGCTAAGGGAATAGGAATGCCTACAATCACTTGGGGTGATGGTCCAGAGGGGTGGGAGGGGAGGAACTGGGTGGGGAGGGAACAGGGATATGCATATGAATGATCTGGGAACATACATGTCGGTGAACAACAAAACTCTATAAAATCTTTAAAATAAAGAATTAAAAAAAAAAAGTAACATGGCTTCCTTTTTCAGTCTTCCTTTCTTTTTTTTTCATTTATTCAGCAAACGTTTATCGTACACCTGCTACATGCCAGGCATCCTGCTGAGTTCAGCGGTTAGAAATACAAGCAAGACATTCACACCTTACCCCCTCCCTCCGGCAGTTTCTGCTGTATGGGATCTTCATATAATTGCAGGACAAAACAAGAGAAATAAACATGGGATAGATGTAAATGAGTCCTGATCTCTCATCACGCCAGTGACCCTCAGAGAACGACGCAAGTGGGATCAGGAATGGCTGGAGACAGGTTATGTACTGGGCTGGCTTAGGAAACAGAATGCATACATTATTTGGAGTTTGATCCAATCAGATTCAGGCACAGGCTGACCTTTCTTTCCAGAAGCACTGGGAAGACAGCCATTGTACTACAAGCATTCTAGAGAACACCTCCACAGGAGAGCAGGCTTCCCAGAGGTGCAAATTTAATGCCCCTGAAGATCTGTGAATACATTTCTAATTTTAAATCCAAAAATGACACTCTATCCTTTCCAACCTTCCCCCCAGCAACTGGGAAGAATTACTCTGCTTTACCTGCTATCACTGAACATGATGCGTCACATTGTACATGTTGTGTACATGTGTGTGTGCATTTGTGTATTAAGTGTATCTGACCTCACCGTTAGACAGGGACTGTTGTTTTCCAGTCACTACGTCGTGTCTGACTCGTGGCGACCCCTTGGACTGCAGCCCACCAGGCTCCTCGGTCATCCACTATCTCCTGGGATGTGCCCAAATTCATGTCCATTGAGTCATGCTAGACCACAAACCAAGGAGCCAAAGGAAAGGAGAAAACAATTCTGGACAAACAGCCTACTTGTGCCAAGTACCATTGGCAGGGTGGTGGTTTTCAGTTTCAAAAACACATCAGAACCTTCGGGGAAGCCTTCGGAGGCTGCAGAGGACAGTGGTCAGGAAATGGACTGAAGGGGCTCAAACACCAGCTTGCACTGACCCACCATGTATGGACCTGGGGCAGGCTGTTTAACGTCTCCATGATGCAGTTTTCTCACCTCCAATGGGGATAATATTACCTATTCATAGGGCTGTCGTGAGAATTCAAGAAGTAATTTATGAAAAATAGAACAGTGCCTGCCCCCCAAGGAGTGCTGTCTAGCTGCTGTTCCTGTGCTCCGAACCATTTTTAGCTTACTTGTTATCATCATTGTCATCATCATCATCATCAGTACAAGAGGCCCTGGGTCCCAGCCCAGAAGCATTCCACCACACTTCGGGAACGAGGGATCGGACATCAATAGTTTTTCCAAAAGCTCCACAAGTTTGAAAATCACTGACATGGTATGAATTGGTTCTCCCTAATGATGGAAAAATAAATGAGTGTGTGAATCAAATATATCTAGTGGCATGGAAGAGATACAGAGTGGAAACTGAGTCAGGAAAGAATGAGAGCCAGAGAGAGCCCTTGTCAGCAGGAAGCCTGATTCTGCAGGATGTTGGCTGAATGACTCATGGAAACTTCTTCTCTTAGAAGCCTAAGGAATGGGGCAGGTGAAGTTCATTCTTGGAAACTTTCCACACAGTTTCTCAGTTTCTAGCCTTGAGCCAAGGGAAGCCCCTAATGAACTCTTGGTCTCCTTGCAGCTCTTTGATTATTTACTTCTCTTTTTTTCTAAGATAGAGGTAGAAGGGGAGAAGGTAACTGACTGTTGAAAAGCCGGGAACTCACTCTGTGTGAGTTCTCTTTGTGAGTCTCTTTCTGTAAGCACCTGGTTGCCAGCCCATCCAGCCTTTCCCAATCCCTGTCTCCATCATCCGATAAACACACATCGACTCTGGACCCTCCGCACATCCCACATAGGGCTAGATTCTTCATGATCTTTGCCAAAGCCCAGCACTGAAGACTCGTGGCGACCCTTGGACTGCAGCCCACCAGGCTCCTCGGTCATCCACTATCTCCTGGGATGTGCCCAAATTCATGTCCATTGAGTCATGCTAGACCACAAACCAAGGAGCCAAAGGAAAGGAGAAAACAATTCTGGACAAACAGCCTACTTGTGCCAAGTACCATTGGCAGGGTGGTGGTTTTCAGTTTCAAAAACACATCAGAACCTTCGGGGAAGCCTTCGGAGGCTGCAGAGGACAGTGGTCAGGAAATGGACTGAAGGGGCTCAAACACCAGCTTGCACTGACCCACCATGTATGGACCTGGGGCAGGCTGTTTAACGTCTCCATGATGCAGTTTTCTCACCTCCAATGGGGATAATATTACCTATTCATAGGGCTGTCGTGAGAATTCAAGAAGTAATTTATGAAAAATAGAACAGTGCCTGCCCCCCAAGGAGTGCTGTCTAGCTGCTGTTCCTGTGCTCCGAACCATTTTTAGCTTACTTGTTATCATCATTGTCATCATCATCATCATCAGTACAAGAGGCCCTGGGTCCCAGCCCAGAAGCATTCCACCACACTTCGGGAACGAGGGATCGGACATCAATAGTTTTTCCAAAAGCTCCACAAGTTTGAAAATCACTGACATGGTATGAATTGGTTCTCCCTAATGATGGAAAAATAAATGAGTGTGTGAATCAAATATATCTAGTGGCATGGAAGAGATACAGAGTGGAAACTGAGTCAGGAAAGAATGAGAGCCAGAGAGAGCCCTTGTCAGCAGGAAGCCTGATTCTGCAGGATGTTGGCTGAATGACTCATGGAAACTTCTTCTCTTAGAAGCCTAAGGAATGGGGCAGGTGAAGTTCATTCTTGGAAACTTTCCACACAGTTTCTCAGTTTCTAGCCTTGAGCCAAGGGAAGCCCCTAATGAACTCTTGGTCTCCTTGCAGCTCTTTGATTATTTACTTCTCTTTTTTTCTAAGATAGAGGTAGAAGGGGAGAAGGTAACTGACTGTTGAAAAGCCGGGAACTCACTCTGTGTGAGTTCTCTTTGTGAGTCTCTTTCTGTAAGCACCTGGTTGCCAGCCCATCCAGCCTTTCCCAATCCCTGTCTCCATCATCCGATAAACACACATCGACTCTGGACCCTCCGCACATCCCACATAGGGGCTAGATTCTTCATGATCTTTGCCAAAGCCCAGCACTGAAGATGCTCAACAGTCACTGTTGAAAGATGAAAATAATCCAAGCAAAACACAGTGCCCATGGCAGTTCCGTAAGTATTGGGGCTTCCCAGGTGGCTCAGTGGATAAGAATCCACCTGTCTATGTAAGAACCACAGGCGATGTTGGGCTTGATCCCTGGGTCAGGAAAATCCCATATGCCACAAAGCAACTAAGCCCATAAACCACAACTACTGAGCCTATGTTCTAGAGCCCAGAGTCACTGCCACTGAGTCCATGTACAGCTGCTCCTGAAGCCCTTAAACCCTAGAGCCCATGCTTCAAAACAAGAGAAGCTACCACAATGAAAAGCCCGTGCACCACAACTAGAGAGCAGCCCCAGCTTGCCACAACTAGAGAAAGCCCGTGCAGCAAACAAGACCCAGCACAGTCAAAAATAAACAAATAAAAATTTTTTTTTTAAGTATTGGCCATAAACTTCTAAACCCTCTATGCTCCTATCCCCAGTTTTTATAAGCTTGCCATCTCTCACTCCATGCCTTGCATCAATTAAAATGTGGTGGAAATATATCATCCAGTCATAACAAACAGTGACGAGGATGTTTAAAGTAGACTATATGTCACAGAATTCTATTTTCCTCAACAACAAGAGGCTTTGAAACACTGTAATAACAGACAGAAAAGAGGGCCTCACCCCCAAGATCTGCCACTGACCAGCTGGGCCCTGGAAAAGAACTACCTAGAACCTTTGTTTCTTGGAGTCAAAGAAGAAAGAGAAGAAAGCTTTCCTTCTGGGGAACCCAAAGCACTTTGCTTTGTATGCTTTCCTTGGTTTGAAGAGTTTCCTTTAAAAGAGAGAAAGACAAATGTCATACGATATCGTGTACATGTGGAATCTTTAAAAAGGGGGTACAAATGAACTTATAGATAAAAAATAATAGAGTTACAGATGTAGAAAACAAACATGGTTACTGGGGGGGGGAGTGGGGGAGAAAAAGGGGGAAAATTGGGATTGACATATACACAACACTATACATATTAATGTAAAATAGATAAAAAACATGAGCCTACTTATAGCTCAGAGACTCTACTCAATGCTTTGTAATGACCTATATGGAAAAGTACTATATGTATAGGAGAAGGAAATGGCAACCCAGTTCAGGATTCTTGTGTGGAAATCCCATGAACAGATCCCTATGTGGGATGTGCGGAGGGTCCATGGGGTTGCAAAGAGTTGGACATGACTTAGTGACTGAAGAACAAAATTCTTGGCACACAGGTAGGGGTCGGATGGACACAGTGGTATTAGGTTTAAATAAAAGTGGGAGAAACAATGAGAATTGAAAAAAAGACTTGGAACATAAAGTTGGGACAAGGGGTGCACCGCAGGGCTGGTAGGACACTTAAAGAAGACAGGGATGTGGAGCTGAAGGGCCCGGTGGGAACAAAGACCCCACACTGTTCAATTGAACTAAGAAAGAGCTCTTGAGCTTCCATTTTATCTGTGGCTCAGTCACTCAGCCATGGCTAACGCTTTGTAATCCCACGGACTGTAGCCCACCAGGCTCTCCTGTCCATGGAATTTTCCAGGCCAGATAGATACTGGAGTGGGTTGCCATTTCCTCATTCTATTTTATCTTTTACAAATGAGGTTTTTTTTTTTTTTTTTAATCAAAAAAGACCACCAATACCTCACCACTTTCATAGAAAATATTTTTAAAAATCTCTGCTATTCAAATATGCATTCCTGTGGTCAAGGTCCTTTCTGCAAGGCACACAAAAATGGCCCACATTTAATTCTCTTCCACCTTTCCCCACCCTTCAAGGGCCTGCATGAACACATACTTGTCCTCTCTGCATCATTCCAGAAACCTCTTTGCAGGACCCTCAATCTACTGGGCTACACCTGCCTTGTGTTCAACGCTGCATATCAAAATAGGGAGAATGCCTTCATCAAAGAGGGCCCTAAGATCATCCACGCAAAGAGAGTAGACTCTTCTTTTTTCCGTGGCAACCAAGGAACTAATCACAGAGGGACCAAAGTGGGAGAAGGGTGCAGACAGACAGAGCAAGCAGAACAAGGAGATAAGAGAGGGGCCGCGGGAGTGGGCACAGAACCCAGGGGAAGGGAGTTCTCAGAGAGGGCTTTTGTCTTCATATGACTCTCACCCTTTCCCTGGGACACAGCATTTACCCTGAGGGCTCGGATGGTAAAGAATCTGCCTGCAGTACAGGGGACCCAGATTTCTACCCCCGGACGAAGCCAGGCGGCTCTGCTGAGGGTGGAATCCACACCATCAAGGCAGCTTCCTCCCGGCAGAGCAAGTTCTTTCTCTGCTGGCTGTCTGGGTGGGTCTCACTTCCTTTCTACCACTGTGATGTCTGCTGAAGCTAGGGTTCCGGGCTCTCTGTGGCTTTACCCTGGACCCCTCCTGGTAGGTGACAGTTTTATGGAGACAGGCTCTTGCAGAGAAAATCCACAGTATTTCACAAGACCTAGGAAGTACAAAGGCCCGTAGGTGTTCATAGAGCAGCAACTTGGACGTGTGCAGGAGCAAAAGCTGTGCTCCCATCTCTTCTCCTTGACTTGATTTTGAAAAAACAGGCAGTGGTTGTTTTCTCACAAAGCCTCATTGTGTTTCTGTAAAATGGGAGAAAGGGGCAAAGAAAGGGACTTTCTTCCATCCACTTGGGTTGGGTGGGGGATTTTCCCTCTGAGTGGGAACAGGAGGGGTGGACGTGTGCACAAGCTAGTTAGTTAGATCCTGAACACTGGTTCTGTCTGTTGGACTAAGACCGTCCCTCCAGGGTATCTGGGAAGGTCAGAGATCACTCAGTCCCATTTCCCTTTTGTTCATAAAAGAACAAAGTGAAGCACAGAGAGGATGAGTGATTTGTCAAAAGACACACAGACACAGGAAGTGACAGTACACGTGTCTCAGCCAGAACTCTTCCATCTCTAGGCCTGGTCTCTACCTTCTTGGCATGACCTTTGGCTAACATCTGATGGAGCTGTGAAGGCATTCCCACCACACCATGGGGGCTTCCAACAACTCCTGAGTGGTGGTGGGAGCAGGAATCCTTCTTGAGTCCCACAGTGTGCAAGCCCTGGGCTCCATGCTCTTCCTGAATTATTCCATACAGTCCTCCTGAGGACCTCCGCAGGGATCATTCCCACTTTAGGACTTAGGGTGCGGAAGTCGAGAGAGGGTGTATGTTTAGTTATGTCCAACTCTTTGCGACCCCATGGACTGCAGCCACCAGGCTCCTCTGTCTGTGGGATTCTCCAGGCAGGAATACTGGAGCAGGTGGCCATTACCTCCTCCAGGAGATCTTCCAAGCCCAAGGACTGAACCCATGTCTCCTGCACTGCAGGCAGATTCTTCACCCACTGAGCCGCTAGGGAAGTCTGGGGTCGAGGGAGAAGGAACGATTTGGCCAGTTTCCAGCAGACCTGGCATCCCTCTTTATTTCAATGTTTATTTAAGCATCTACTTGCATTGTGTGCCATTTTATTTATTTATTCCTCGTTGTTTTATTTTTATTTGTTTTTAGGCCATCTCATGTGGTATGTGGGATATCAGTTCTCCTACTAGGGATGGAATCCCTACATTGGAAACACGGAGTCTTCAGCACTGGACGGTCAGCCCCTTCAGGAAGTACAAAGGCCCGTAGGTGTTCATAGAGCAGCAACTTGGACGTGTGCAGGAGCAAAAGCTGTGCTCCCATCTCTTCTCCTTGACTTGATTTTGAAAAAACAGGCAGTGGTTGTTTTCTCACAAAGCCTCATTGTGTTTCTGTAAAATGGGAGAAAGGGGCAAAGAAAGGACTTTCTTCCATCCACTTGGGTTGGGTGGGGGATTTTCCCTCTGAGTGGGAACAGGAGGGGTGGACGTGTGCACAAGCTAGTTAGTTAGATCCTGAACACTGGTTCTGTCTGTTGGACTAAGACCGTCCCTCCAGGGTATCTGGGAAGGTCAGAGATCACTCAGTCCCATTTCCCTTTTGTTCATAAAAGAACAAAGTGAAGCACAGAGAGGATGAGTGATTTGTCAAAAGACACACAGACACAGGAAGTGACAGTACACGTGTCTCAGCCAGAACTCTTCCATCTCTAGGCCTGGTCTCTACCTTCTTGGCATGACCTTTGGCTAACATCTGATGGAGCTGTGAAGGCATTCCCACCACACCATGGGGGCTTCCAACAACTCCTGAGTGGTGGTGGGAGCAGGAATCCTTCTTGAGTCCCACAGTGTGCAAGCCCTGGGCTCCATGCTCTTCCTGAATTATTCCATACAGTCCTCCTGAGGACCTCCGCAGGGATCATTCCCACTTTAGGACTTAGGGTGCGGAAGTCGAGAGAGGGTGTATGTTTAGTTATGTCCAACTCTTTGCGACCCCATGGACTGCAGCCACCAGGCTCCTCTGTCTGTGGGATTCTCCAGGCAGGAATACTGGAGCAGGTGGCCATTACCTCCTCCAGGAGATCTTCCAAGCCCAAGGACTGAACCCATGTCTCCTGCACTGCAGGCAGATTCTTCACCCACTGAGCCGCTAGGGAAGTCTGGGGTCGAGGGAGAAGGAACGATTTGGCCAGTTTCCAGCAGACCTGGCATCCCTCTTTATTTCAATGTTTATTTAAGCATCTACTTGCATTGTGTGCCATTTTATTTATTTATTCCTCGTTGTTTTATTTTTATTTGTTTTTAGGCCATCTCATGTGGTATGTGGGATATCAGTTCTCCTACTAGGGATGGAACCCACGTCCCCTACATTGGAAACACGGAGTCTTCAGCACTGGACGGTCAGGGAAGTCCCTCCACTTGGTGTTCCTTCCGCTACACCCACCACTCCAGCCCCCGCAGAACAGGTTGAAGGCAGAAGAAGAGATGAGGGTTTTGCAATCAGGCTGAGCTCGGTTTCAGGCCGGACTCTGGGCTCAGGTCACTCCCAGAGCCTCACTCTGTCTTACCTATAAGGCTAACGCAAGGATGGCAAATCGGTTTCCTCTTGGCAAGCAGTCGTCTAGAGATAAAGGCCAAGTTCAGGCCTGGAGAGAAAAATGACCTGGGATCGATTAGCAATGTCTGTCTGGGCTTAGCTGAGGGTGAGAAGGTGCCTGTCCCCCACCCGCTGCCCCTGGACCAGGCTGCCTGTGCGTCCCGTGTGCCCTTTTTATGTAGCCGAAGGAACTGGAGCTCACCGCAACTCTCGAGGCCAGGACCTTTCTTCTCCCCAGGGCCTCCCCAGGCAGGACGGCTGTCAGAGGAAGAAAGTGAGTCAGTTGATCACCGAGGAGGCTCGTTTGCTGAGATGTTCGGGGAGGCAGCTGCAGCGGCAGCCACTGTTCCGGGTGGGGACGTCATTTCTGCCTTTGTTCTCCTAAGCCTGCCGGAGCATCAGGGACCCTGGGATCTCATCATTCCCTGACTGCTTGTCTCTGGGTTTCTCTCTTATTTACTTATTCTTAACGGCTTCTCTGGTAGCTCAGACAGTAAAGAATCTGCCTGCAATGTAGGAGACCCAGGTTCAACCCCTTGGTCAGGAAGACCACCTGGAGAAGGCACTGGTAACCCACTTCAGTATTCTTGCCTGGAAAATTCCGTGGACAGAGGAGCCTGGTGACCTACAGTGCACAGGGTCACAAAGAGTTGGACACGATCGAGTAACTAACATTTTCACTTCAAAGGCTCATGTGCTGTGTTAAACTGTCCCAGGCCAACATACCGCCATCGCTCTCCTCAGAAGTTCTGTCCTGTTCTCTGTGTCTGACGGTCCGTCATACGCTACCATATGACATGTCTTGTGTTTCTGGTTATTTCAGGCTCCCTCCATATGGGTTTATGCAAATGATGTGGCAGAAGGAACTTTGTACTCGGAAAGATTTGGGCATGAATCTTTTCAAAAATTATTGATGTGTTTATTTTTGGCGGAACTGGGTCTTCCTTGCTTCTCTGGCTTTTCTCTAGTTGTGAGTGGGGGCCACTCTCGAGTTGCACTGTGCAGGGTTCTCATTTCGGCAGCTTCTCTTGTTGTAGAGCACAGGCTCTAGGGCTCAAAGGCTTGGGCAGTTGTGACACACGGGGTTAGTCTCCTGGAATCTCCCCAGACCAGAAACTGAACCCATGCCTCCTGGATTGTCAGATGGGTTCTTCATCACTGGACCACCATGCAAGTCCTGAGCATGAATGCTGCCCTTTTTAATTGTTTGAGTTCTGCAACTAAGGGGCATGTTTTATAGTCTCTGGGAGCCTATTCTCGGGGTGGTGATGTGTGCCACGCTAGGCTCTGTAGATGACTGGGCAGAATTCCAGATGCAAAGCTACAACCTAGCACAGAGTCACCGCAACTCTCGAGGCCAGGACCTTTCTTCTCCCCAGGGCCTCCCCAGGCAGGACGGCTGTCAGAGGAAGAAAGTGAGTCAGTTGATCACCGAGGAGGCTCGTTTGCTGAGATGTTCGGGGAGGCAGCTGCAGCGGCAGCCACTGTTCCGGGTGGGGACGTCATTTCTGCCTTTGTTCTCCTAAGCCTGCCGGAGCATCAGGGACCCTGGGATCTCATCATTCCCTGACTGCTTGTCTCTGGGTTTCTCTCTTATTTACTTATTCTTAACGGCTTCTCTGGTAGCTCAGACAGTAAAGAATCTGCCTGCAATGTAGGAGACCCAGGTTCAACCCCTTGGTCAGGAAGACCACCTGGAGAAGGCACTGGTAACCCACTTCAGTATTCTTGCCTGGAAAATTCCGTGGACAGAGGAGCCTGGTGACCTACAGTGCACAGGGTCACAAAGAGTTGGACACGATCGAGTAACTAACATTTTCACTTCAAAGGCTCATGTGCTGTGTTAAACTGTCCCAGGCCAACATACCGCCATCGCTCTCCTCAGAAGTTCTGTCCTGTTCTCTGTGTCTGACGGTCCGTCATACGCTACCATATGACATGTCTTGTGTTTCTGGTTATTTCAGGCTCCCTCCATATGGGTTTATGCAAATGATGTGGCAGAAGGAACTTTGTACTCGGAAAGATTTGGGCATGAATCTTTTCAAAAATTATTGATGTGTTTATTTTTGGCGGAACTGGGTCTTCCTTGCTTCTCTGGCTTTTCTCTAGTTGTGAGTGGGGGCCACTCTCGAGTTGCACTGTGCAGGGTTCTCATTTCGGCAGCTTCTCTTGTTGTAGAGCACAGGCTCTAGGGCTCAAAGGCTTGGGCAGTTGTGACACACGGGCTTAGTCTCCCTGGAATCTCCCCAGACCAGAAACTGAACCCATGTCTCCTGGATTGTCAGATGGGTTCTTCATCACTGGACCACCATGCAAGTCCTGAGCATGAATGCTGCCCTTTTTAATTGTTTGAGTTCTGCAACTAAGGGGCATGTTTTATAGTCTCTGGGAGCCTATTCTCGGGGTGGTGATGTGTGCCACGCTAGGCTCTGTAGATGACTGGGCAGAATTCCAGATGCAAAGAACCTCACATATCCCCTAGCACAGACGAGGTGCTCGGAAAGGGTCTTCAGGCACCACGTAGCTGCATGACACATCTGGCTGACTCCACCCACTTTGAAAATGGCAACAACAGCAACAAAGGCATGGCAGGGAGCCTCATGACAGAGTCAGGTTCACCCTGGGTGTCAGCAGAGGAGAGCACACTGTTCGGGGCAAAGAAGGTTCGCCTCATGTAAAGTACTGAGACCACAGACTTCCCTGGTGGCCCAGTGGTAGAGAATCCGTCTTCCAATGCAGGGGATGGGCGTGTGGCCCCTGGCTGGGGAACTGGGCCTCACAGGCCGCAGGGCAGCCACGTCCAGGAGCCACAGCTGGCGAGAAGCCCCGTGCCTCAGTGAAGACCCCTCAGCCACCAGTAAGATCCTACACAGCAAAATAAATAGTTATAAAAATTAAAATATAAACAGCTGAGGTCATGAAACCCATGAGGATCTGCTGAGTGCTGGGATGGCGAGAACAGAGGCCTGGGCTGAGTGCTGAGGCTCGGGGCTCAGACCAGCGGGGTTCATCTGACTGAACCTGGATCTCAGCACCTGGAGAATGAGGACAAGAGCACCCACGTCCCAGAAGCTAGGACTACTCACACGGGATAAGTCATGTTTAGTGTCTGTAACAGAGAAGTCCTCACCATCCGTGTCTCAGTCAGAGGTCAGCCAACTAGAGGCTGAGGTTCATCTCACCTACTGGCCTATCACCTGTTCTTAAGAAGAACTTTTTTTTTCTTTGACATACCCATGCTCATTCATCCAAGTATGTCCTAAGCCAGCTTCCATGCTGGTAACAGACTTGAGCAGATGAGATAGAGGCACAACAGTCTGCAAATCCTTAAGCATTTCCTCTTGGCTCTTTATGAAAAGTTTTCCACCTTCTGATCTAAGTCACTGATGAAGAAGCTAGACAGAACTCAGTCTAATATCTGCTCTTCACCCACCATTGGACACCTTTGCCACGTGGTCTGCTGTTAGCAATCCTTATAATCTATGCTTGTCCAGGGCCAGGACACAACTTACTGTTCTATGCCCGCCAGGTGTCTCTGTCCACAGGATTGTTTCCGGCAAGCATACTGGAGTGGGCTGCCATTTCCTCCTCCAAGGAGAGCTTCCTGACCAGGGACCAAACTGGCCTCTCCAGTGTCTCCAGCACTGCAGGCAGATTCTTTACCATGGAGCCAAGGGTTATGGGAAGCCCCGATATATGCCAGCCCAAGGGACACGGCCACCCCATGAGTCAATAGGTTTTTCTTCACTACCATTCCCCACATGACCTTGAATGGCATTTCCAAACATCTACCACCTTCTTTACCCTGGAAAGCATCTCTTTTCTCATTTCCACAAGTCTCTCGTTTCAGAGGCCAACTGCCCTGCGTCTTCACACAACAAATGCCGCATCTCTGCTGCTATGCTCCCTGCTGGGAACCCTCCAGGGCGGCTCTCAAGGTGACGCCATGGCACAGCCGCCTCCCTGGGGTCTGTGAAACAGCCGCAGGAACTTGCTAACAACAGCAGCTCGGATCCTCTCACTCAGGACTCACTGATACAGAGGAACATCGAGGCAGTTCAAGATCACAGTAAAACATGGTCCAGCGCATAGGAAGAGCTAAAGACTGCAAAGCCTGATCACGTTAGGCCCCTCCGTTTAAACCCCAGGTCCACTGCTTGCAACCTTCAGAGCCCAGATTTGTTGAGACAGAAACGAGATGCTCCACGTAAAAGTCGTGGCAGTGGTGGGGCTGCTGTCACCACCGGAGTCCTCCACTCACCCGCCACTGTCCCCTGCGTCTGGGCTCTCTCGACCACCAGAACCCAAGCATGTTCTGCGCACAGGGCCGTCCACCCCTACAGGCAGACACATGCCTACAGTGAGAACCCTGGGCTTAACCTGAGAAAACAGAGGAGCACCCATGCAGACACTGCCTCGAATGTCCAGAATCCCCGAGAGGAGGCCCAGGGCGTGAATCCTGCAGCCCAGCCCCTTCCCCATGGCAGGCGGGGTCCCGGCCTCTGAGAACCCCACAAGACCTCCGGGGACACCACAGAGCACGGTGAGGCTCCTGCGAGCCAGAGGCCATCGCACAGAGCCCCTCCACAAGCAGGTGGGTGAGTGAGCCTCTGATTAGATCGCACAAGACAGGTTCAAGAAATCGGTTGCTTCTGTACAGGGTAAAAGGGGGCAGTAGCCAGCATGCCAGTGGTTTCATGACTCACCGTTTTCTTAGTTTCAGCAGGAAAACCAATGCCTGGCATTCACCGAACATATTTTCCAGAGCTGCCTCCCAGCTCCCAGGCCGTGTGCGAGGAGAGCTGGACTGGCGTGGCAGTGATAACATGATAACATGGGCAGCAATGCCGTTTGCCCGGCACTCACCAGGCACCCAGCAAGTGCTTCCTCATTCATTACTCAGAGCAGCCCCTATGAGGAAGGTACCAGTATCATCCTAGCTTTACAGCGAAAAAAAAAAAAATCACTCACACCTCAGAGATGTTAAGCAACTGACCTATGAGTGACAGACACCAGTGAGAAATCAATTCACTTGAGTCCAGAACCGGCAATCCTAGCGCCTAACTCTAGTGACCCCCCAGGAAAAAGGTGTCCCCAGCGCCAACATTCTCTTGTCAAGTCAGAGCAGGAGATGTGCAGAAGGGAAGGAAGCCTGCTGAGAGCTGCTAGAAGTTGGGAGATGCTATCTAAACCAACAGGGAGGCCAGCAGCAGGTGCCCCAGGCTCACCCCCCGTCAGGCAAGAGTTAACAGAATGGCCACTCTGCCCCTGTTCACTTGTGTAATTAAGATACTGTGTTCCAGTTTCTTTTCTCAATGATACTACCGTGAAGGGGCACAAGACTTTTCTGCTCCTTCTTCAAAACAGCAAATCTGTTTAGGCAGCAGCTACAGAACAAAGACAGATAGATAGATACACATGAGCGAAAAGGAGCCAAACTACAGGCGATGAAGGTGGGGCTTGGCATCAGCCCTTCAACAGGCTGAGTCTCTCTAATTAAACACCCTGCCTCTGGCAGGATTAGGAAAATAAGAAAAGACAGAGAAACAATAGTGAGTTTCATTCTCTGCAGAAACAAGGGAAGAATGTTTCCTTCAAGGAAAAAAAAAAAAAACAACCCTGCTACCTCCTTTCTTTCCTTCATCCCTCCCTCTCTTCTTTCTTCTTCCAAATCATCATTAAAAATTCTGATTTGTCACCAAGGGGGCTATGATTCTGAAGTGAAAGTGTTAGGCACTTAGTCGTGTCCGTGGACTATGGCCCCCGCGGCTTCTCCAGGAGCCAGTTTCATGCCCGTTTTCAGTTCAGGAAAACCAATGCCTGGCATTCACCGAACATATTTTCCAGAGCTGCCTCCCAGCTCCCAGGCCGTGCGAGGAGAGCTGGACTGGCGTGGCAGTGATAACATGATAACATGGGCAGCAATGCCGTTTGCCCGGCACTCACCAGGCACCCAGCAAGTGCTTCCTCATTCATTACTCAGAGCAGCCCCTATGAGGAAGGTACCAGTATCATCCTAGCTTTACAGCGAAAAAAAAAAAAATCACTCACACCTCAGAGATGTTAAGCAACTGACCTATGAGTGACAGACACCAGTGAGAAATCAATTCACTTGAGTCCAGAACCGGCAATCCTAGCGCCTAACTCTAGTGACCCCCCAGGAAAAAGGTGTCCCCAGCGCCAACATTCTCTTGTCAAGTCAGAGCAGGAGATGTGCAGAAGGGAAGGAAGCCTGCTGAGAGCTGCTAGAAGTTGGGAGATGCTATCTAAACCAACAGGGAGGCCAGCAGCAGGTGCCCCAGGCTCACCCCCCGTCAGGCAAGAGTTAACAGAATGGCCACTCTGCCCCTGTTCACTTGTGTAATTAAGATACTGTGTTCCAGTTTCTTTTCTCAATGATACTACCGGGAAGGGTCACAAGACTTTTCTGCTCCTTATTCAAAACAGAAAATCTGTTTAGGCAGCAGCTACAGAACAAAGACAGATAGATAGATACACATGAGCGAAAAGGAGCCAAACTACAGGCGATGAAGGTGGGGCTTGGCATCAGCCCTTCAACAGGCTGAGTCTCTCTAATTAAACACCCTGCCTCTGGCAGGATTAGGAAAATAAGAAAAGACAGAGAAACAATAGTGAGTTTCATTCTCTGCAGAAACAAGGGAAGAATGTTTCCTTCAAGGAAAAAAAAAAAAAACAACCCTGCTACCTCCTTTCTTTCCTTCATCCCTCCCTCTCTTCTTTCTTCTTCCAAATCATCATTAAAAATTCTGATTTGTCACCAAGGGGGCTATGATTCTGAAGTGAAAGTGTTAGGCACTTAGTCGTGTCCGTGGACTATGGCCCCCGAAGCTCCTCCGTGCGTGGGCTTCTCCAGGAGAAACAGTGGAGTAGGCTGCTCTGCTCTTCTCCAAGGGATCTGCCCAGCCCAGGGACTGAACCCAGGTCTCCTGCATCGCAGGCGGATTCTTTACTGTCTGAGTCACTGCGCCGGCATTCCGAAGGAGAATGGTAATTACCACGACTTTCCTTTTCAGGGAAAAAGGCATGAATCTTTCACACTTAATATCTTTGATTAAAATCTGTAAGTACCATATTTTATTTGACATGCTCTGCCTTTAATACCAGTCCAACTTCTTCTAGTCCAAACATCGCTGTGTGTATAGTCCACCAAGAGACTATGTTGAAAACACTTGTGGATACTTAATAACTGTAATTGGTAATGTGGTACATGAATATCAGAAGTAGGAGAAGACCAGAGTCAAGGTTATTCCTGCAGCCCTGCCTGCTGGATTTGGGAAATGTTGTTGTGGGTCACCTTTAGAATAGGTAGCAACAAGAAATCTTAGGTCTTCTCAAAACCTATGCTCGGATGCTCAGTTGCGTCTTATTTTTTTTTGATCTCATGGACAGTAGTCCGCCAGACTTCTCTCTCCATGGCATTTTCCAGGTAAGAATACTGGAGTAGACTGTCATTTCAAAACTTAAGGTCTTCTCAGAGCTTTCTTGTCGCACATCCCCTCTGTTTAAGAATAATTTGGGGTAGCTCTGAAATTTGTTGCAGTAGATTTTTTTTTTTGGCCACTTCTATTGATGTTTCATTCATTTATCTTTGTTCTTTGGCCTGTGTGGGCCTCCCATCGCAGCGACCTCTCTCGCTGCAGAGCACCTGTGCTCCAGAGCTCTGGCTGGGTAGTTGGACCCACCGTTCTAACAGCTCCACGGCACGTGGGATCCTCCCAGGCCAGGGATCGAACTGGTGCCCCTTGCACTGCAAGGCGGTGTCCTTACCCACTGGACCACCAGGGAAGCTCTGTTGCAGTAGATTTTTTTAGTCATCAGATTTTTTGCAGCGGGCTTGGGTTCTTTACACTGCTGCATGGTCTAGTTCTCTTTGCTGTTGCTATAACAAGTGAGTCCTGGCATGAGCTAATTGCTATATTGGAGCATCTGGCCATAGCTGGACACACTTCTGGTTGCCACAAGTGGTGAAGGGTGACTGGAATCTAGAAGCCAGTGATGCTGCCAAAGTATAGGGCATAGGACATCCTCCTTCTCCAGGCTTCCCAGGGGGCTCAGTGCGTAAAGACTCCACTTGCAATGCAGGAGATACAGGCAGATGTGAGTTCAATCCCTGGGTAGAGAATATCCCTGGAGGAGTCAACCCACTCCAGTATTCTTGCAAAATGGCAAGGGGGAGATCACAAAAGGACAAATGATACAAGCAAAAAAAATTTTTTTTTATTTGACATGCTCTGCCTTTAATACCAGTCCAACTTCTTCTAGTCCAAACATCGCTGTGTGTATAGTCCACCAAGAGACTATGTTGAAAACACTTGTGGATACTTAATAACTGTAATTGGTAATGTGGTACATGAATATCAGAAGTAGGAGAAGACCAGAGTCAAGGTTATTCCTGCAGCCCTGCCTGCTGGATTTGGGAAATGTTGTTGTGGGTCACCTTTAGAATAGGTAGCAACAAGAAATCTTAGGTCTTCTCAAAACCTATGCTCGGATGCTCAGTTGCGTCTTATTTTTTTTTGATCTCATGGACAGTAGTCCGCCAGACTTCTCTCTCCATGGCATTTTCCAGGTAAGAATACTGGAGTAGACTGTCATTTCAAAACTTAAGGTCTTCTCAGAGCTTTCTTGTCGCACATCCCCTCTGTTTAAGAATAATTTGGGGTAGCTCTGAAATTTGTTGCAGTAGATTTTTTTTTTTGGCCACTTCTATTGATGTTTCATTCATTTATCTTTGTTCTTTGGCCTGTGTGGGCCTCCCATCGCAGCGACCTCTCTCGCTGCAGAGCACCTGTGCTCCAGAGCTCTGGCTGGGTAGTTGGACCCACCGTTCTAACAGCTCCACGGCACGTGGGATCCTCCCAGGCCAGGGATCGAACTGGTGCCCCTTGCACTGCAAGGCGGTGTCCTTACCCACTGGACCACCAGGGAAGCTCTGTTGCAGTAGATTTTTTTAGTCATCAGATTTTTTGCAGCGGGCTTGGGTTCTTTACACTGCTGCATGGTCTAGTTCTCTTTGCTGTTGCTATAACAAGTGAGTCCTGGCATGAGCTAATTGCTATATTGGAGCATCTGGCCATAGCTGGACACACTTCTGGTTGCCACAAGTGGTGAAGGGTGACTGGAATCTAGAAGCCAGTGATGCTGCCAAAGTATAGGGCATAGGACATCCTCCTTCTCCAGGCTTCCCAGGGGGCTCAGTGCGTAAAGACTCCACTTGCAATGCAGGAGATACAGGCAGATGTGAGTTCAATCCCTGGGTAGAGAATATCCCCTGGAGGGGAGTCAACCCACTCCAGTATTCTTGCTTGGAGAATCCCATGGACAGAGGAGCCGGGTGGGCTACAGTCCAGAGGGTCACAAAGAGTTGGACATGATTGAAGTGACTGACCATACAAGCATATCTTCTTCTTCACCTCAAAATATAAAACTATCCATCTCAGAAAGCCCATAGTGCTGAGGCTGAGCAATAGAGTTACCCCAACAAGAGGTTCCTGTTGAAAAGGAGGGGAACCATGAATATCAAAATGAGAATATCTCTTCCTCTTCTCCACACCCCACCTCCTAGGAGAGGCCCATTACATTCCGTGGGACCTCTCTGCCCAGAGCACAGAAAGAGAGAGAGCACACTGGAGCATTAGCGCAAAGAAAAGATCAATAACAATAATAACCATAACCACCTTCTTTTGTATATTACTTTACTGTTTACAGAGCACCTGCCCATACGTTAATTGTGGGTGCACTGGGGAGGAAGCTGGAAAGATTTCCCTATGAATATTTCCCATTTTATGCGTTTTCAGAATTACCAGTTTAAAACAAATTAGAAATAGATTAAACAAAGTACCTTTGGTCAAACAGGAAAGCAATTACATGATAGGAAATTGTAATAATCCATCACAGGCCTGTGTGTCCGAATCCCTTGCTGGCTGCACTGTTGGCTGGCATCTGCTGCTGATACCCGGCTACGGAGGCTGCCCCTCATTTTTGAAACAGTAAAGATGAGAACCAGCACCATCAGGAGGCGATGGGGGAGGGCACCCAGGTGTGTTCCCAGCGACAAGTTGTTGCCGTTCAGCTGCTCAGTGATGTCCTGCTCTTTCCAACCCTGTGGGCTGCAGCCCACCAGGCGTCCCTGTCCTTCACTATCTCTGGGCAGGGGGCTATGCTCAAACTCTTGCCCCTGAGGTTGATGATGCCATCCAACAGTCTCATACTCTGTCGCACCCTTCTCCCGCCCTCAGTCTTTCCCACCATTAGGGTCTTTTCCACTGAGTCGGCTCTTCACATCAGGTGGTCAAAGAATTGGAGTTTCAGCATCAGTCCTTGAAATGAATATTCAGAGTGGATTTCCTTTAGGACTGACTTGGTGGATCTCTTGCAGTCCAAGGGAGTCCAACTCTCCAGAGTTTTCTCCAATACCACACTTCGAAAGCAGCAGTTCTCGTCACTCAGCCTTCTTTATGGTCCAACTCTCACCTTCGTACATGACTACTGGACAAACCATAGCTTTGATGACAGGAACCTTTGTCAGTAAAACACTAAGTTAGAAGCACCTGTCTTTTGTTGTGTTCCCATGTAATGGGCTGAACTGGGACTTGGCTTACATTTTATTCTTACATAATATATTACACAAGCCAAAATGTTCATTTGGGATTTTCTACACAATCCTATTAAAAATCTGAGCAAATTGTCTGGCCAATCCAATAATTTCATTTCTGGGCCATACTTTTGCAAGCAGGGAAACTGAGAAGTTGAGCAATTGCCTCACACAAGTAAACAATATAGGCATACAAGTAGGAACAACTTGTGAGCCAGGATTTGAACCTCCATCAGTGTGCCACACCATCCCCCTGCCTGCTCCCAACCCCACCATGCCCTCATCATCTGTGATAAAGAATTACATCACTTGAGAATGACATCACTGGAGTGGGTTGCCATTTCCTTCTCCAGGGGATCTTCCCAACCCAGAAACAGAACCTCTGTCTCTTGCATTAGCAGGCTGATTCTTTACCTCTAGGCATCACCTTAATTTTTGTTTTAAACGTTTATTTTATTTATTTATCTTTTGGGGGGTGGGGTGGGGAGGCTGGGGGAGCAGGCAGGCCACTTCTATTGGTCTTTCATTTCTCTATTTTCATCCGTCTTTGTTTTTTGGCCCGTGTGGGCCTCCCATCGTGGTGGCCTCTGTCATCACAGAGCACCGGCTCTGGGCACATGCGCCCCAGAGCTCTGGCTTGGTAATTGGACACGACAGTCCAGCAGCTCCACAGCACATGGGATCTTCCCAGGCCAGGGATCGAACTGGCGCCCCTTGCACTACAAGGCAGTGTCCTTACCCACTGGACCACCAGGGGAAGCCCCATAGGTATCACCTTAATTTTATGCAATTTTATCACATGCATACTTTTTCAGTTTTGTGGTATGGTAAGTACTCTGTGTAACTTCAATAAAAGTGCAATAGTGCAAAACAATGAGGAGGCACATTTCTAAGGTAGAGGGCATAGTTCCAGTGACTCACTGGCGATGTGCTCTGTGCCAGGCACTTTCCTAAAATAAAAAAATATATTAGACAAGAAGAGAAACAAAAGAACTAGCTCCTGCTGTCCTGGTGCTTGTGGTCTTGACGGAAAGGCAGGCATGTAGATAATTACAGAACCAGCAAGTGCAAAATGAAAGAAACCTTTCAATTATGCTGGACCCCTGAACAACATGGGGGTTGGGTACCCCGACCCCTCATGCAGCTGAAAATTCACATATAACTTTACAGTCAGCCTTCTGTCTAAGTAGTTCGGCATCAGTGGGTTCAGCCAACCAGGACAATGTCGTAGTGCTATGTGTATTTACTGAATAAAATCCATGTATAAGTGGACCCATGCAGTCCAATCCGTGCTGTTCAACGGTCAACTGTCACTGCAAAAATAATCAAGATGAATAAAAGTATAAATCTTGGTAATCATTATTAATATGTTGGCCCTGAGCCCAAAGTCATTTAAACCCTTCACATTCTACACGTCTTTATATATTGATAGTGCACATGCAACATATGTTGAGCATTTAAAAACGTGAGCTCTAATGATCTATCAGAATGGTCTCTGTGTGTCTTTACCCATTGCAACAATTTAATTCAATATGTTAAAACATAAAAATAAATCAATGCCAAACTTGACTTATTTATACATAGATTTCACCATTTCTTTTTGGTAAGATTATTTAGGACTCCATCAAATACATGGACCTCCCTCTGCTTGATTAAGCAAAGGTGTTTGTCAGATGAGGAGGGACTATTTGGCATATTGACAGGTGCTCATTAAGCTTTTATAAATGATAGGAAGAACAGTGTACTTCATACCCACGTGAAAACCTCTGTTGGGAGAAGTCAGTGTCTGTTTATAACTGAGTAGCGTCAGGTCTTGGGGCTTCCCAGGTGGCACTAGTGGTACAGAACCTGCCTGCCCGTGCAGGAGAAAGAAGAGATGTCTGGCTCAGGAATGTCCCCTGGAGAAGGGAATGGCAACCCACTCCAGGATTCTTGCTCGGAGAATCTCATGAACCGAGGAGTCTGGCAGGCTACAGTCCACAGGGTTGCAAAGAGTCAGACTGAAAAGTATTTTGTCTCTTTCTCTATTATGTCCCTCTATCCCAAGAGAGTGGGCAGTGAGCTGAAATGGTTTTATCTGGAAAGGACCCCAAATACAGGAAGGTAAAGTCCCCAGGCCAGGATCAGATGCTCACATAACCGAGGCTAGATCAGACTCCCTGCATTGTACCAGGTGCCATGGCAGGCACGTGGGGACTTCACAGAAGAAGCTCTGTTAACCAGTGAGCATCATTCACCTCCTATGACATATACAGGCTTCCCAGTGGGTGCAGCAGTAAAGAGTTCACCTGCCGATGCAGGATACACCAGAGACTTGGGCTTGATCCCTGGGTCAGGAAGATCCCCTGGAGAAGGAAATGGCAGCCCACTCCAGTATGATGACGCTGTTAAAGTGCTGCACTCTATGCCAGTAAATTTGGAAAAATCACCAGTGGCCACAGGAATGGAAAAGGTCAGTTTTCACTTCAATTTCAAAGAAGGGCAATGCCGAAGAATGTTCAAACTACTGCACAAATGTACACATTTCACATGCTAGCAAGGTAATTCTCAAAATCTTTCAAGTTAGGCTTCAACAATACCTGAACTGAGAATTTCCAGATGTGCAAGCTGTATTTGGAAAAGGCAGAGGAGCCAGAGATCAAATTGTGAACATCTGTTAGATCACAGAGAAAGCTAAAGAATTCCAGAAAAAACATTTACTCCTGCTTCATTGACTACACTAAAGACTTTGACTCTATGGATCACAATAAACTGTGGACAATTCTTCAAGAGATGGGAATACTAGACCTTATTACCTGACTCTGGAGAAACTTGTATGCAGGACAAGAAGCAACAGTGAGAACCAGACATGGAACAATGGACTAATTCTAAATTGGGATAGGAGTACGTCAAGGTCATATATTATTTAGTGTCTATGCAGAGTGCATCATGCAAAATGCTGGGCTGGACGAAACACAAGCTGGAACCAAGATTGCTGGAAGAAAAACAATAACCTCAGGTATGTAGATGGCGCCACCCTCATGTCAGAAAGCAAAGAGGAACAGAGCTTCTTGATGAAAGTGAAAGAGGACAGTGAAAAAACTGAACATTCAAAAAACTAAAATTGGGCTTCCTTGGTGAATCAGTGGTGAAGAGTTCGTCTGCCAGTGCAGGATCCCTGATCCAGGAAGATCCCACATGCTGTGGAGCAACTAAGCCCATGAGGCACAACAATAGAGCCTGTGCTCTAGAGCCTTGGAGCCGCAACTATTGAGCCCACGTGCCTAGAGTCCGAGTTCCACAACAAGTTACTGCAACAAGCTACCACAACAAGAAGCCTGCTCACCTCAACTAGAGAGTAGCCCCCACTCCCTGCAACTAGAGAAGAGTCTGTGGAAGCAGTGAAAACCCAGGAGGGACAAAAATAAATAAACAAATAATTTTTTTTTAAAGAAACTAAGATTATAGTATCTAATCCCAACATTTCATGGCAAATAGATGGGGAAACGGGAGAAACAGTGAGAAACTTTATTTTCTTGGGCTCCAAAATCACTGTGGATGGTGACTGCAGCCATGAAATGAAGACACTTGCTCCTCGGAAGGAAAGCTATGACAAACCTAGACAGTATGTACAAAGGACCTGGGAGGTCTACAGTCCATGGAGTCACAAAGAATCAGTCATGACTGACCACACATGCATGTGCCCCTACACACATGACAGATAAGGTACTCTGCTAACATCCAGAGACACAAAGAGCCCCAAGGAATCATGGGTAGTTTTGAGAAGTACACAGTCTAAATAGTAAGCTAGGGACTTCCCTGGTGGTCAGTGATTAAGACTTCACCTTCTAATACAGGGGAAGCTGGTTCAATCCATGGTGGGGGAGATAAGATCCCAAATGCCTCAGTCAAAAAAAAAAAAAAAACCCATAAAACAGAAGCAATATTGTAACTAATTCAATAAGGACTCTTTAAATGGCCTACATTTTAAAAATCTTTTAAAAAATCTAGGAAATAGGTTAAACAGAAAACCTAAAATAAAATTTCAGTAATAAAATTTAAACGTACCAATAATTATATGTGGTTAAACTCACCTATTAAAATGGATAGAATTTTAGTCCACTTGTATACTGGTTAGAGGACAGAAGAAAGTTGGAAATAACAATGGAAACAAGATAGGTAGACAAATGCTAAGAAAAGGAAACACAACAAAAATATGAATATTAAAAAATAAACAATAAGCCAGGAATTAGCGGCACCTCAAGGGTGATACAGGACAGACCCAGGGCCTGGTTTTATAAAGACTGTAGTCTGAGCTATAACCAGTGCAAGGAAACCACAAGGGAAGAAGCAGGAGAGCCAGGTCAGGGAAGGGCTCCTGCACGCGGGGGTCTGCATGCAGCGCTGAGGGTACCGGGCACCGGGCGCCAGATGGAAAGCCCAGACCGAGACCTGCCTTAGGCGTTTGAATCAGATAAGCGGAACTCTCCTCCTTGGCTGCTCCCATCTTTGCAGTGAGAACGTTCCTTAACCTCTTGGAGGCTGAGCTTTATTCTGTAAGCAGGGGACAGGATAGTAGTCATGGGATGGGGTCACGGTGAGGTCTGTATGTGTGAACACCTGTGATGCGCTTAGCATATTCAATAAGCTCTGGCGGTGGGGGAAGAGGAGGGGAAGAGGATGTACAAGTGGCCAAAGGATGGACAGGGTTCGGGGGTGACCTGGTGTGGGGCAATGTCCTTGAACTTCTTTCCCACGACGTGAAGGGCTTTCCGCCCTCATCCCGTTACATCAAAACAAACAAACATAAATAAACAAATAAACCCAAATAAACAAATAAACACGGTTTGTTTCTGGATCAAATATTCCATTCTGTATAAATTGGTGTTCCCATAGTTAATGATCCAAACTGAGAGTCTTTTGTTTTGGCAAATGTCAAACCAGCCGGGATGCCAGGAAAATAGAGAGACACGGAAACATCCAGCTAAACCAGGGCCTGTGCACGAAGTTCATGCCTCCCACATAAATAATCTAATAAACAAGATTACATTTCTGCTCTTTATTCTATTGTAGAAACACTGGGAAATGGCTAGGCGTATTTTCACCAGGCTTGGTGGGTATCTTGGGGGCTGTGTGAATCGGAATGCAAATCTCTGTAAAATTGACAGGGGGTGATCTGGGAAATGCCTCAAAGGGACACACCGCCGTTCACCCAGAGCATCTGAGACAATTATGAGCAGGGACGTCCATGCGGGAGAGAGGGCCCCTTGTGTCTAGACAGCCGTGGACGGAGAAAGCCAATGGTGATTTCAGAGCTCAGCCCCAAATCAGGAGTCCCCAGGCCAGAAGGCCAAACCTGCCAAACAATGACCCCGGGCGCCCAGGGAAGGCTTCTCAACTCTCTGGATTCTATAGCTCCACAGGGCAGGGCGAAGAATGATTCTCTGGGGCATTTATCTTCTCCACAGGAATGTAGCAAAGGTCAACTCAAGAGCTGGCCTGTGCTGAGCAGTTGTTTTGCGCCAGGCCTGTTGGAATATTCCTTTCTTTCTTCACAGGTGCGCTGAAGAGTAATTGACACGCAGCAAGGCGACCATGTTACTGACTTGGAGGATTCTTACTGCCATGTGGTCATCAAGTGTCCCACTGATGTGCTTCAAATTTCCAAGTGCCTCCCAGAGAGCCTCCCTAGAGCAACACCCTGCTTCTCTCTCGGGCCCCCTTCTCACTCTGTCTCGGGAAAGGTGGACTGAACTACTTGGTAAATTCTTCACGGATTTTGAGAAAACCCACCTTGGCTTCCACTTCTCTTCCATAGAACAGACCTGCAGAAGGGACCCATTTCCTGCCTTCTGTGCTGTCTACTTTCAGGGCAGGGCCTGGAAGGGAGATGGGTAGAAGGCTAGGAAATGCTAGCACTGCCCACATAGGATGGGTAAGTGTCTTCTCTGGGATTCCCTCGAAGAAAGTCCACTTGATGCGTGGGCCTAAAGTCCCGTTTCCTAATTTAGGCTTCATCTTTTAAAAGGTATTAAAATGACTGAGTTATGATTTCCATCTTCTCAAAAGTGAAAGTCAGTTGCTCAGTTGCACCTGACTCTTTGTGACCCTATGGACTGCAGCCTGCCCAGTTCCTCTGGCCATGGGCTTCCCCAGGCAAGAACACTGGAGTGGGTTGCCATTCCCTTCTCCAGGAGATCTTCCTGACCCAGGGATCGAACCCAGGACTTCTGCACTGCAGGCAGATTCCTTACCATCTGAGCCACTAGGGAAGCCCCAAGCGCCCACAATACATGCATATTATATTAAGTCATTGTTTGTTGTAATTTGTTATACAGGTAATATATATATAGATATATAGATATGAATTTCGCCGTGATACTGTTCATTACTGAGATACACTCTACTTGTCATTTTAATAAAATGTGTGCCTCCCGCTTCTGCAGACTCGAGAACTGGGGAAATCACTTCTACTTCTAGTGGCATCAGTTGAACCACCCAGAGACTCAGGAGATAGCTGTCTGTTTACAAGTGAAGACTTACAGTGATCGACAGCCTAATTTATTTCCCAGACGAGTATCTTTTCAAAAAAGTTTTCGTGTCATTTTGAACATTGCTCATCAGCTGGTTTACTTTACACAGACAGCGGGGAGAGGCTTGTGGAAGACAGTGGAGGGGACTTCAGTCTTGAATAAGTAAAACGTGTTTGCTCCCACCCTGCGATGTTTTGAATCTGCCAGGAAAAAAGAAAAGACTTCGAAGCAAGTTAACAAGGAACAAGAAAAAAGATCCCTGTTTAGAGTCTGTCATCCCTGAATGGCTAGCTATTTTGTGTCTCTGAGAATGAGCGTCAGGGCTGGGGAAATGGGTAGAGTGAGGCTGTGGAAAAGGAGGAGCGAAGGGCAATTAGAGACCTTGCAGAAGGGACCCATTTCCTGCCTTCTGTGCTGTCTACTTTCAGGGCAGGGCCTGGAAGGGAGATGGGTAGAAGGCTAGGAAATGCTAGCACTGCCCACATAGGATGGGTAAGTGTCTTCTCTGGGATTCCCTCGAAGAAAGTCCACTTGATGCGTGGGCCTAAAGTCCCGTTTCCTAATTTAGGCTTCATCTTTTAAAAGGTATTAAAATGACTGAGTTATGATTTCCATCTTCTCAAAAGTGAAAGTCAGTTGCTCAGTTGCACCTGACTCTTTGTGACCCTATGGACTGCAGCCTGCCCAGTTCCTCTGGCCATGGGCTTCCCCAGGCAAGAACACTGGAGTGGGTTGCCATTCCCTTCTCCAGGAGATCTTCCTGACCCAGGGATCGAACCCAGGACTTCTGCACTGCAGGCAGATTCCTTACCATCTGAGCCACTAGGGAAGCCCCAAGCGCCCACAATACATGCATATTATATTAAGTCATTGTTTGTTGTAATTTGTTATACAGGTAATATATATATAGATATATAGATATGAATTTCGCCGTGATACTGTTCATTACTGAGATACACTCTACTTGTCATTTTAATAAAATGTGTGCCTCCCGCTTCTGCAGACTCGAGAACTGGGGAAATCACTTCTACTTCTAGTGGCATCAGTTGAACCACCCAGAGACTCAGGAGATAGCTGTCTGTTTACAAGTGAAGACTTACAGTGATCGACAGCCTAATTTATTTCCCAGACGAGTATCTTTTCAAAAAAGTTTTCGTGTCATTTTGAACATTGCTCATCAGCTGGTTTACTTTACACAGACAGCGGGGAGAGGCTTGTGGAAGACAGTGGAGGGGACTTCAGTCTTGAATAAGTAAAACGTGTTTGCTCCCACCCTGCGATGTTTTGAATCTGCCAGGAAAAAAGAAAAGACTTCGAAGCAAGTTAACAAGGAACAAGAAAAAAGATCCCTGTTTAGAGTCTGTCATCCCTGAATGGCTAGCTATTTTGTGTCTCTGAGAATGAGCGTCAGGGCTGGGGAAATGGGTAGAGTGAGGCTGTGGAAAGGAGAGGAGGGCCAAGTTCTGTTAGAGCGCCCCTCCCTCGTCGATCAGCTGAAGCTCCGCCTTCTCACAGACCTTTGAGCCTCACCATGGATGACTATGAAGACCTCCAATATTGTTTGGTAGAACATTTAGAATAATAACACCTATTGAAAGATGCTCAGTTACTGTTCATCTCTGCCCCTCTGGACTACCCAGTGGTTGGCTGGAAATGCTGTTTCCCCACTCCTGATGTCTCTTTCCCATGACAACAGATCAGTTCATGCCCACCCCTCTTCCTTCACGAGGTTAGCTGTTCCTTCACATGAGTCAGAACAGTCATCATAAAAAATTCTACAGAGAACAAATGCTGCACAGGGTGTGGAGAAAAGGAAACCCTCTCACACTGTTGGTGGGAATAGACGTTCGTTCAGATACTGTGGGAAACAGTGTGGAAGTTCCTCAGAAAACTAAAAATAAAATGACTGTATGATTCAGCAATCTCACTCCTGGGCATATATCCAGACAAAATTCTAATTCGAAAAGACACATGTTCATAGCAGCACTATTTACAGTAGTCAAGACATGGAAACAATCAAAACATCATCAGAGGCATAGATAAAGAAGATATGATAGATATATAGGAATATTACTCAGCCAATAAAAAGAATGAATAGTGTTATTTGTAGCAACATGGGTTGACGTAGATATTATCATGCTTAGTGACTAAGTCAGAAAGAGAAAGACAGATACTACATGGTATCACTTATATGTGGAGTCTAAAATATGGTGCAAGTAAATCTATCTACGACACAGAGAGAGAACCGTGGACATGGAGAATAGAGAGGCTGTTGCCAAAGACAGGGAGGGGGATGGGGGAAGGGTGGAGTGGGAGGCTGGGGTGATCAGGTCTGCCTTTTGTATACAGAATGGACAGATGGGATCCTGCTGTATAGCACAGAGACTATGTTTAACATCCTATGATAAACCATAGTATGAAACAATACAAGATTAAAAGGCTCCTGTTTAGAGTCTGTCATCCCTGAATGGCTAGCTATTTTGTGTCTCTGAGAATGAGCGTCAGGGCTGGGGAAATGGGTAGAGTGAGGCTGTGGAAAGGAGAGGAGGGCCAAGTTCTGTTAGAGCGCCCCTCCCTCGTCGATCAGCTGAAGCTCCGCCTTCTCACAGACCTTTGAGCCTCACCATGGATGACTATGAAGACCTCCAATATTGTTTGGTAGAACATTTAGAATAATAACACCTATTGAAAGATGCTCAGTTACTGTTCATCTCTGCCCCTCTGGACTACCCAGTGGTTGGCTGGAAATGCTGTTTCCCCACTCCTGATGTCTCTTTCCCATGACAACAGATCAGTTCATGCCCACCCCTCTTCCTTCACGAGGTTAGCTGTTCCTTCACATGAGTCAGAACAGTCATCATAAAAAATTCTACAGAGAACAAATGCTGCACAGGGTGTGGAGAAAAGGAAACCCTCTCACACTGTTGGTGGGAATAGACGTTCGTTCAGATACTGTGGGAAACAGTGTGGAAGTTCCTCAGAAAACTAAAAATAAAATGACTGTATGATTCAGCAATCTCACTCCTGGGCATATATCCAGACAAAATTCTAATTCGAAAAGACACATGTTCATAGCAGCACTATTTACAGTAGTCAAGACATGGAAACAATCAAAACATCATCAGAGGCATAGATAAAGAAGATATGATAGATATATAGGAATATTACTCAGCCAATAAAAAGAATGAATAGTGTTATTTGTAGCAACATGGGTTGACGTAGATATTATCATGCTTAGTGACTAAGTCAGAAAGAGAAAGACAGATACTACATGGTATCACTTATATGTGGAGTCTAAAATATGGTGCAAGTAAATCTATCTACGACACAGAGAGAGAACCGTGGACATGGAGAATAGAGAGGCTGTTGCCAAAGACAGGGAGGGGGATGGGGGAAGGGTGGAGTGGGAGGCTGGGGTGATCAGGTCTGCCTTTTGTATACAGAATGGACAGATGGGATCCTGCTGTATAGCACAGAGACTATGTTTAACATCCTATGATAAACCATAGTATGAAACAATACAAGAAAAGAATGCATGTATATATGTGCATAACTGAATCAGCTTGCTGTACAGCAGTAATTAACACAATGCTGTAGACCAACTATACGTCAATAAACAAACAAACAAGAAGGAGTCATCTGATCCCCTAGGGGACCACTCTGCTTCTACAGGATGAAGCTTACCACAGCCCTGCTTTGCACACTCAGTTCTGGGGCTCAGAATGAGGAGCCCACCTCCACAACATGCCTCATGCCAAGTCCGCCAGTCTGGCCTCTTAGCAGAAAGGGGATCTTTCAGCCTAAATTATAATGCTCAGTTTTCCTGCTTGTTCAGAACCAAGATGGGATATGGGAGGCTTGTTGCTATGTTTCTGTTCTGAACTCCCAATCCCATCCTCAGACACTGTAACTCATCTCAGTTTTATTCTGAGGCTCACAATCGAGCTACTACGATTCTAGGCCATGGGCCTTAGTGGATGTATCTTACTACTTAAATATTTCTCTAATACATGACAATAAGCAGATTTTTTTTTCCTGCCTGACCAACTCACCCAACCTGGAAGTTTTATATTCCAGAGATAAACGAGAAGTAACTGTAAAAAAATGTTTATGGGATCCAGAAGACAATAACATGTCACTTTAAATAATTCATCACAAAAGTAATAATAGATTTATCTCAAAATATATTTGTGTTTTGGGAAATTCCACTTGGAGAGAACTATACAGCTGGACAATGTCACTGAGGCCCACTTCCTGCCTTAATACTAATATTCGGTTTTCCCCATCCCCAAGAGCTAATGTAAGTAATTTCTAGTATAAACTAACGCAGATTGCAAAGGTATACTGTGGTGATGTTAAAAGACACACACGCACACAAACCAAAAGACAACAGCAACTGAATTCTGGGGGCATTAGGACCCTGAACCCTAGAGTTAGCTTCGCACGGATGAACGATGCGACCTTGATTGAACTGCTTGATGTCATTTACAAACTTCACTTAACTAACCTGTAAACGGAGTTGGTTGGACTGTCATTTCCAAAGTTCCTCCTGGTTCTTATTAACAAAAGACACCCAAGAATTAATCAGAAAGGTGGGGAGGGGTCCCCTGAGAAGAGGGTGAACATCATTGCCATTGGAAATTTTTCATATTAGGGAAGTGCCTTGACAGGAAAAGGTAGAATTACAGATAAGTGTATTAATGGATATTAGCTGTTGTAACAGATAAAACCGCAGATCTCAGTGGTTTAGAACAGAAATGTGGTTCTTGCTCATTGTGGATCCCAACTTCTGTCTCGTAGCCCAACACCTTCAGGCCTCTAGTCCATCCATTCCACCCCGGGTCAATATACAGCGAAAAGGGTACGCCTGCTTCCAAACCATTCAACTCAGAAACAACACATCACTTTTCTCACCTTCTCTGGGCAGGAATGGGTTCTAAGACCTAGCCTGCTAAGTCGCTTCAGTATTGTACAACTCTCTGTGACCCCACGGACTGTAGCCCGACAGGCTCCTCTGTCCATGGGATTTCCCTGGCAAGAATGCTGGGGTGGGGGTGCCATTTTCTTCCTCAGGGGACCTTCTCGACCCAAGGTCAAACACATCTCCTGCAGTTCTTGCATGGCAGGTGGATTCTTTACCACTGAGCCCCTAGGAAGAACTTGCCTAGATATACAGGACAAGAAAGGGGGCAAGGGATTCTAGTTCCTGGTGGGTATGCACTTGACAGTAGGAACTTTCTTCCACAGAAACTGAGAACAAGCTTCGTAAAACAATAGCTGTATCTTTCACAGTTAATGCGACGGGCTCCTCACAGAGGAAAACATTCTATTTGCTATGGCAACTTCCCCATTAACAACTAATTTCTTCTTTATCTGGCTTTAATTATGACACAAGTGTGCCAAATAAAACAGCGTCATTCACGACGAAAAACAAGCTCAACTCGCCTGAAATATAGGGTGTGATTTGCTCTGTGTACCTTCTCGTTTTCAACACGTGCACACAGAAATACAAGCCAGATGATTTTGAGAAGAGGAAACGTGACTGCCGTTGTTTCTGTCCGACAGTAATAAGAACAAACACATGAAGAATGGCTGGATTCAGGTAGAATTCATCTCATCAAGAATATTCTGCAAAATATGTATATATGCCTTGATTGCTTATTTATCATAGTTTGGCTTATTGAGCTTCTGACAGAGTTATATTTCTTGTTTTGTGTGGAAATAAAAAACACTTTGAAAAAGTGTCATGTTATTATTTAAGGTAGCTGAACTTTGTTTTAAATTTTCTCTCCAAGGGAAATAAAATGGTAAGTTGAGTCAATACAGGTTTGACTCCTATAAAGACATTAGGACTCATGAATCTCGGATTTTGTAACATCTCCACCATACATTATCATCTGTAATTGAGAAAAAATATTGGAAATATAATTTCAGACCTCTAGGCCAACAAGAAAAATTAACTGAAATCTGTTTTACTTAACGAGGTAAACAGTAACCCATGGGCAGGAATGGGTTCTAAGACCTAGCCTGCTAAGTCGCTTCAGTATTGTACAACTCTCTGACCCCACGGACTGTAGCGCGACAGGCTCGTCTGTCCATGGGATTTCCCTGGCAAGAATGCTGGGGTGGGGGTGCCATTTTCTTCCTCAGGGGACCTTCTCGACCCAAGGTCAAACACATCTCCTGCAGTTCTTGCATGGCAGGTGGATTCTTTACCACTGAGCCCCTAGGAAGAACTTGCCTAGATATACAGGACAAGAAAGGGGGCAAGGGATTCTAGTTCCTGGTGGGGTATGCACTTGACAGTAGGAACTTTCTTCCACAGAAACTGAGAACAAGCTTCGTAAAACAATAGCTGTATCTTTCACAGTTAATGCGACGGGCTCCTCACAGAGGAAAACATTCTATTTGCTATGGCAACTTCCCCATTAACAACTAATTTCTTCTTTATCTGGCTTTAATTATGACACAAGTGTGCCAAATAAAACAGCGTCATTCACGACGAAAAACAAGCTCAACTCGCCTGAAATATAGGGTGTGATTTGCTCTGTGTACCTTCTCGTTTTCAACACGTGCACACAGAAATACAAGCCAGATGATTTTGAGAAGAGGAAACGTGACTGCCGTTGTTTCTGTCCGACAGTAATAAGAACAAACACATGAAGAATGGCTGGATTCAGGTAGAATTCATCTCATCAAGAATATTCTGCAAAATATGTATATATGCCTTGATTGCTTATTTATCATAGTTTGGCTTATTGAGCTTCTGACAGAGTTATATTTCTTGTTTTGTGTGGAAATAAAAAACACTTTGAAAAAGTGTCATGTTATTATTTAAGGTAGCTGAACTTTGTTTTAAATTTTCTCTCCAAGGGAAATAAAATGGTAAGTTGAGTCAATACAGGTTTGACTCCTATAAAGACATTAGGACTCATGAATCTCGGATTTTGTAACATCTCCACCATACATTATCATCTGTAATTGAGAAAAAATATTGGAAATATAATTTCAGACCTCTAGGCCAACAAGAAAAATTAACTGAAATCTGTTTTACTTAACGAGGTAAACAGTAACTATTTGGGGTTTTATGGGCTATCTAGCTTCTGTTTCCAACTCCTAAACTCTGCTTTTGCAGCAGGAAAGCAGAAAGCAGCCATAGATGAGATACAGAAAACAGACATGGCTGTGTTCCAATAAAACTTTATTTACAAAAACAGATGACAAACTAGAGCTGACTCCCAGGCTATAGCTTACTGGTCCCTGAAATAAAGACAAGATGGCAGAAAACCCAAAGTTGAAAACATCCTTACCCGTGGCTGGGAGGGGGCCTGTATTCCCTTCCACCTTGGACCTAAATTGTCCTGTTTTTTTTTTTTCCCTAATTTTCTAAATAAAATAGATGTTTGTATATATTCCACTGTACATATACAGCCATAAAAAAAGAACAAAATTGTGCCATCTACAACAACATTGATAGAACATTATACAAAGAGAATATTATGCAAAGTGTAATGTCAGAAAGACAAAGAAAAATATTATAGGATATCACTTATGTGTAGAATCTAAGAAAATACAACAGACCAGTAAATATAACAAAAAAGAAGGAAATTCAGATACAGAGGACAAGCCAGTGGTTACCCATAAGGAGAGGGGAGAGTAAGGAATAAAGTAGATGCAGGGGATTAAGGGGCCTTCTCAGGTCCTGCCAACACAGGAGACATAAGAGACGTGGGTTCAATCCCTGGGTTGGGAAGATGCCCTCGAGAGGGGAATGGCAATCCACCCCAGTATTCTTGCCTGGAGAATCTGATGGAAAGAGAAGCCTTGAAGGCTATAGTCCATGGAATTGCAAAGAGTCAGACATGACCAAATCAATTTAGCTTGCACAAAGAATTAAAAGTATCATGTTTTTGCTTTTTTGGAGCTTCTGACAGAGTTATATTTCTTGTTTTGTGTGGAAATAAAAACACTTTGAAAAAGTGTCATGTTATTATTTAAGGTAGCTGAACTTTGTTTTAAATTTTCTCTCCAAGGGAAATAAAATGGTAAGTTGAGTCAATACAGGTTTGACTCCTATAAAGACATTAGGACTCATGAATCTCGGATTTTGTAACATCTCCACCATACATTATCATCTGTAATTGAGAAAAAATATTGGAAATATAATTTCAGACCTCTAGGCCAACAAGAAAAATTAACTGAAATCTGTTTTACTTAACGAGGTAAACAGTAACTATTTGGGGTTTTATGGGCTATCTAGCTTCTGTTTCCAACTCCTAAACTCTGCTTTTGCAGCAGGAAAGCAGAAAGCAGCCATAGATGAGATACAGAAAACAGACATGGCTGTGTTCCAATAAAACTTTATTTACAAAAACAGATGACAAACTAGAGCTGACTCCCAGGCTATAGCTTACTGGTCCCTGAAATAAAGACAAGATGGCAGAAAACCCAAAGTTGAAAACATCCTTACCCGTGGCTGGGAGGGGGCCTGTATTCCCTTCCACCTTGGACCTAAATTGTCCTGTTTTTTTTTTTTCCCTAATTTTCTAAATAAAATAGATGTTTGTATATATTCCACTGTACATATACAGCCATAAAAAAAGAACAAAATTGTGCCATCTACAACAACATTGATAGAACATTATACAAAGAGAATATTATGCAAAGTGTAATGTCAGAAAGACAAAGAAAAATATTATAGGATATCACTTATGTGTAGAATCTAAGAAAATACAACAGACCAGTAAATATAACAAAAAAGAAGGAAATTCAGATACAGAGGACAAGCCAGTGGTTACCCATAAGGAGAGGGGAGAGTAAGGAATAAAGTAGATGCAGGGGATTAAGGGGCCTTCTCAGGTCCTGCCAACACAGGAGACATAAGAGACGTGGGTTCAATCCCTGGGTTGGGAAGATGCCCTCGAGAGGGGAATGGCAATCCACCCCAGTATTCTTGCCTGGAGAATCTGATGGAAAGAGAAGCCTTGAAGGCTATAGTCCATGGAATTGCAAAGAGTCAGACATGACCAAATCAATTTAGCTTGCACAAAGAATTAAAAGGTACAAATTATTAGATACAAAATAATCTATGAAGATATATTGTATAACACAGGGAATATATCCAACATTTTATAATAACTTTAAATGGAGTATAGCATTTAAACATTGTAAATTACTATATTGCAGACTTGAAATTATATAACATTGTATAGAAATTGTACTTCAGTAGAAAAAAGATAAAATTAAGAAAATAAAATAGAGACTGTTTCTATTGTAAACAGGTAATTAAGGGTAAGGATACTTGCCAGCTACTAATGAACAAAGTTTGAGACTCAAGAGACTAAGTTCTAATTTTGGTTGTGTCAGCCTGGACGTGGTTTCACTTGCCTCATTTCATTTCAGTAGGCTTTTGTTTCTGCTTCCCTAAAATGAGGGAGTTGGGCGAATTTACCTCAAATACCCTTCACATCTCTCGGGTTCTTTCTAGACTGGCAAGCTAAATGTGCTGGAGAAAACGGCAGATTTGAACTCAGAGGGCACAGCCCTGAGGCTTGCCAGTTATGCCACCTGGGATAAATTACTTAAACTCTCTAAGTCTAGTTTCCCAATTGTTTGAGTAGCCTAATACACTTTATCTGACAGGATGAAGGGAGATGAAGTATGTGAAGGTGAGTGGCCGGGGCCAGATGCAACTCTTGGTGTTCTAACGTGCTGTTGCTCTTCCGCCTCTAAGTTGTGTTCAGCTCTTTGTGATCTCATGGACTGCAGCATGCCAGGACCCCTCGTCCTTCGCTATCTCCTGGCATTTGCTCAGATTCATGTTCATGGAGTCCTGATGCTATCTAACCATCTCCTCCTCTCCCGCCCTCTCTTCTCCTCTTGCCCTCAATCTTTCCAAGCATCAGTGTATTTTCCAATGAGTCGGCTCTTTGCAGCAGGTGGCCAAAGGATTTGAACTTCTGCTTCATCATCTGTCCTTTCAATAAATAATCAGAGTTGATCGACTTTAGGATTGACTGGTTTGATCTCCTTGCCATCCGAGGGACTCTCAAGACCTCTCAAGAAAATCTTGTGCTCGGCCTTCTTTATGGACCAACTTTCACATGTGTTCACGACTACTGGAAAACCATAACTTTGAAAATTTAAGCTTGCACAAAGAATTAAAAGGTACAAATTATTAGATAAATAAAAAAATTTTCAGGGAATATACCCCACATTTTATAATAACTTTAAATGGAGTATAGCATTTAAACATTGTAAATTACTATATTGCAGACTTGAAATTATATAACATTGTATAGAAATTGTACTTCAGTAGAAAAAAGATAAAATTAAGAAAATAAAATAGAGACTGTTTCTATTGTAAACAGGTAATTAAGGGTAAGGATACTTGCCAGCTACTAATGAACAAAGTTTGAGACTCAAGAGACTAAGTTCTAATTTTGGTTGTGTCAGCCTGGACGTGGTTTCACTTGCCTCATTTCATTTCAGTAGGCTTTTGTTTCTGCTTCCCTAAAATGAGGGAGTTGGGCGAATTTACCTCAAATACCCTTCACATCTCTCGGGTTCTTTCTAGACTGGCAAGCTAAATGTGCTGGAGAAAACGGCAGATTTGAACTCAGAGGGCACAGCCCTGAGGCTTGCCAGTTATGCCACCTGGGATAAATTACTTAAACTCTCTAAGTCTAGTTTCCCAATTGTTTGAGTAGCCTAATACACTTTATCTGACAGGATGAAGGGAGATGAAGTATGTGAAGGTGAGTGGCCGGGGCCAGATGCAACTCTTGGTGTTCTAACGTGCTGTTGCTCTTCCGCCTCTAAGTTGTGTTCAGCTCTTTGTGATCTCATGGACTGCAGCATGCCAGGACCCCTCGTCCTTCGCTATCTCCTGGCATTTGCTCAGATTCATGTTCATGGAGTCCTGATGCTATCTAACCATCTCCTCCTCTCCCGCCCTCTCTTCTCCTCTTGCCCTCAATCTTTCCAAGCATCAGTGTATTTTCCAATGAGTCGGCTCTTTGCAGCAGGTGGCCAAAGGATTTGAACTTCTGCTTCATCATCTGTCCTTTCAATAAATAATCAGAGTTGATCGACTTTAGGATTGACTGGTTTGATCTCCTTGCCATCCGAGGGACTCTCAAGAGTCTTCTTTGGCATCACAATTCAAAAGCATCAATTCTTCGGTGCTCGGCCTTCTTTATGGACCAACTTTCACATGTGTTCACGACTACTGGAAAAACCATAACTTTGACCATATAGACCTTTGCTGGCAAAATGATGTCTCTGCTTTGTAATATGCTGTCTAAGCTTGTCATAGCTTTTCTTCCAAGGAGCAAGCATCTTTGAGTTTTATGGCTGCAATGTGAGTGGAATCCAAATGTGAATTCCATGCCTAATTTAAGGAAACTTTCTTCACTTCACTTATCCTAATATGACCATCAAAGCTGCCCCAATCCCTTTAGAATCTAGAAACATTCTCTAGCAAGTGATCATCAAATCCAAGTAAAAGCAAATCAAAAAATACTACTGTGGCAGGTCAAGGCTAAACACATGGGAATTACATTCTTGAGTTCCTCACCATGGGAAATCAAGGAACAGCCATGAATGCGGATTCCCCCCAACACTTGCACTAGATGCTCAGAGCCCTGGAGTCCAGCTTTGCCCTTCCTGTGGCTGTCCCTTCATCACAGCCTGAGCTGATAACCCACAGCCTAAGAGAAGGTGGGGGAAAGTACAATTTGGGTGGATGGTGATTTCCTCCATGGTGCCAGTCACTGTGCTGGCATGGAGGGCCTTTTGGACATTTTTCTCAGTGTACACACACAGCCTTGCTGAGCAGTTGGCATTACAATTCCCATTCTCACTGATGCCTGCATGTCTGAGGCACCACAGGCTCAGGTAAGTTACCAAAAACAAAGCATGCAGGGAAGACCAATTCCACAGACTGTATTTGCCCAAAGGCATGAGTCTCAAGAGAAGTAAGAACCTTTGGGTGGATGTAAGTAAGTGTGGCAGGATGTCTGAATCCAAACTTCCTGGTGGACCTGAAAATCAGGGTCTGCTTCCCCAAATCACGGGACTCAGAAGATGAATAAGGCAGGGAGACAATCCGAATGTAAGTCAGGACTATCAGATTGTTGTTGACCTTAGAAGAGAGTCGTGCACACTGCAAGTGAACTCTGCATGTTTTTGAATGAATGAATGAATCAATGAAGGGCTCATTTATATTGAAGCAGCCAGTGTCATACTGATGCAAGGATAAAATTGCTCTCAGCAGAAATCACATTTTTATGTCCTTATTCCTCCAGTTTTCACCCTTTGGAAGGCTGACCTATTTTCTTTGGCTTCCTATCTTTCTTCCCTTCTGTCCTTCATCTTCCTCCCAAATGCTTTCAGAGACATAGTCTCCAAATAAATGTTTTCATGCTGTTTTTTTCACCAATAGAATACGGGGTGAGATGAAGGGCTTTCTGTTTTTGTGTACATTTAGATGCGATGACTTTATAAACTTAAAGAGGAAACATGAGCCCATTAATGGAACACCATGTGCTTCTTATTAAGGGTCGTATTTTCAGTCATGGAAATAATAATAATAAGAAAGATGGTGATTTAGGACATACATAAACTAAGTCTGGACTTCTTTAGAAACCAAACAATAGCAGACCCTATTGGGACATATAGCCACCCATACCAATGAATGTTCACTCATTCGTTCAAGGAATTTCTTTGTTGCCCCATTATTTCCTTTGTTCAAGGCTCTGTACTGAGCATGGATCCAAAGGGAGATCCAACATGTGAGAATATATGACTCTAGGAACTGTCTCCTGGTTTTTCAAGATGGGGAAGTTGAATGTAGAGTTAACGTTGTTCATCATACACAAAAATATGGGGGGTAACAAGCTGAGTGAGAGACCTTCTCCAACTCAACTCACATTGCACAAATACACACTGGAAAGAGCGTCATGCTTGTCCAGCATCCAGTAAGTGCCAGGCACTGGCTAGATGTTTTCACAGTAAATTTCAACTGCAGACTCAGACTGCATGAGATAGATTATGCAAATGAGTCATCAAGACTTCTGTGAGTTAGTCCAAGTAACAAGGTGTGAGAGTGCAAGAACGGGATTTGAACTCCCGTCCCTCCGTGGGGCCCTGAAGCCCTTTGCTGCTTCTGCAACAGCTCTGCATGCAGAGGTGGCTTCAACCCAGCAGGAAAGGGGCAGTTCCTGGGAGCTGGGTGCAGGAAATCCATAAGAGGATAAAGGAAATGCCCATCGAACAAACACCTTTTCAGTAAAGTAGGTATTGGTTCACAGATGCCACCCAATTCAGGCAGGTGTTTATACAGCTCCACCTCTGCTGGACAGCTGCCTCAGTCTCCCCACAGCCCTGGGAAGCCCTGCCTCACTGCACCGCTCCTGGGATCATGGAGCTGCAGGAGTCACCCAGCTGGCCGAAGGGGAGCCCAGCACTTGCTGTCACTGAGCACCAGTCCTGACAGCTGCCTTAGTAAGCATTTAGCATGGACTGGTCATGAGGAGTTTTGATAAACTCTCTTCATATATGATTTCATTTCACCCCTCTGTAAGTGTTGGTAGAGTTACTATGATTCTCACTTTGAGTTTATTGCTAGTGAATGAGGCAATGGTTGCTTTGGAGTCTGCTTTCCAAGGTCCACAGTTTGGTTAGTAGTGAAACTAGGATTCGAGCCTTGCTTTCCCTCCTACCAAAATCTGCACTCTTAAAAAAAAAAAAATAAAAAAGTATTTATTTGGAAGATAAGGGCTTTACATACTGTGTTGGTTTCTACCATACATCAACTTGAGTCAGCCATAGGCATACGTACGTCCCTCCGTCTTGAACCTCCCTCCCACCTCCCACCCCATGCCCCGCTCTAGGCTGTCACAGAGCACAGGTTTGAGCTCCCTGGGTCACCTAGCAAACTCCCATCGGCTAGCTCATTTACATAGGGTAATGTATGCTTTACATATGGTAATGGAATGTGTATGTTTCAGTGTCACTCTCTGGATTCATCCCACCCTCTCCTTCCTCCTGCGTGTCCACAAGCAAAATCCACTCTCTTAATCTTTAATCTCTAAACCTGATTTCTACACGCAACTGGCGTATCAACCTAGATGCTCACAGGTGGCCTCAGTGACGTTGGAGAGCAGGATTCAAGGTGGAACATGAGCTGGGACAGGGAGCAGAATAGAACCCCCAGAATACAGGAGAGGCTGGTGCCAAAGAGGGCCCAGATGGAACCAGAAGGGATTTCTGAGAATTTTCAGGAAAGGGTCGGAGTTAATGCACATGCTACTTTTGTGGAGGATGTGATGGTTGGAAATGCCCATCGAACAAACACCTTTTCAGTAAAGTAGGTATTGGTTCACAGATGCCACCCAATTCAGGCAGGTGTTTATACAGCTCCACCTCTGCTGGACAGCTGCCTCAGTCTCCCCACAGCCCTGGGAAGCCCTGCCTCACTGCACCGCTCCTGGGATCATGGAGCTGCAGGAGTCACCCAGCTGGCCGAAGGGGAGCCCAGCACTTGCTGTCACTGAGCACCAGTCCTGACAGCTGCCTTAGTAAGCATTTAGCATGGACTGGTCATGAGGAGTTTTGATAAACTCTCTTCATATATGATTTCATTTCACCCCTCTGTAAGTGTTGGTAGAGTTACTATGATTCTCACTTTGAGTTTATTGCTAGTGAATGAGGCAATGGTTGCTTTGGAGTCTGCTTTCCAAGGTCCACAGTTTGGTTAGTAGTGAAACTAGGATTCGAGCCTTGCTTTCCCTCCTACCAAAATCTGCACTCTTAAAAAAAAAAAAATAAAAAAGTATTTATTTGGAAGATAAGGGCTTTACATACTGTGTTGGTTTCTACCATACATCAACTTGAGTCAGCCATAGGCATACGTACGTCCCTCCGTCTTGAACCTCCCTCCCACCTCCCACCCCATGCCCCGCTCTAGGCTGTCACAGAGCACAGGTTTGAGCTCCCTGGGTCACCTAGCAAACTCCCATCGGCTAGCTCATTTACATAGGGTAATGTATGCTTTACATATGGTAATGGAATGTGTATGTTTCAGTGTCACTCTCTGGATTCATCCCACCCTCTCCTTCCTCCTGCGTGTCCACAAGCAAAATCCACTCTCTTAATCTTTAATCTCTAAACCTGATTTCTACACGCAACTGGCGTATCAACCTAGATGCTCACAGGTGGCCTCAGTGACGTTGGAGAGCAGGATTCAAGGTGGAACATGAGCTGGGACAGGGAGCAGAATAGAACCCCCAGAATACAGGAGAGGCTGGTGCCAAAGAGGGCCCAGATGGAACCAGAAGGGATTTCTGAGAATTTTCAGGAAAGGGTCGGAGTTAATGCACATGCTACTTTTGTGGAGGATGTGATGGTTGGACGCATCGCTGACCAATGAACATGAATTTCGGCAAACTCTGGGAGACAGTGGGGGATGGGGAGATCTGGTGTGCTGCAGTCCACGGGGTCACAGAGTCAGAGGTGACTGAGCGACTTAACAACAGCAACACACACGCACTGCACTGGAGTATAGATACAGTCCCTCTTTACTAATCCTTTTGTGTCTAAATTCTAATCTCTCTGTGTTTAAGTTCTAAGTTAGAAGAGCCCACGGAAGCATTGGTAAGGACGTGTGCGTGGGTGAGGACAGAGCAGCCAACAGGTGCGGGCATGTTTCCCACGGCCGTGAAAAGTTAGCTGAGCGGCCCACAAGCTCGTTTGCTGAGAGTCCATGTGGGGCTTTTTCCAAATCGCAGAGGCCGCTCACTGTGGACTCTGTGGATGGGGGCTGGATTAACGCGGTTTATGGATGTTTCCTTCAGGAAGAGGAGGAGAGGCAGACGAAGGAGGGATGCCATGGAAGGATGGTGTGTCAGCGGCTCATGGGGAAGTTATGAAGAAAGGAGCAACATCTCCTCAAAAGAGGAGATCAAGGAAAATCTCATCCCTTCTGAGCAAGGCTGGAGAGAAGCTCCCCCAGACCTCCTGGGGTGGTAGGAAGGCACCGGGGTGCCTCGGAGGGGATGCCGCTGGACTGTAAGGGCCACATGAGAGTTAAGGCTGCTCAAGCACAGCAGTGGCGGAGGACATAGGAGCGGCCACCACCACCCACGCATCAGACTGATGTGCAATTAAAGATTCTTGTGTCTCCTTTTATTCCAGTTTCTTAAAAAAAAAACAGAATGGCATTTTGCTGTAATTACTGTTAAGGCATTCGATTATGAGATCCGATAATAATTTTTAAAAATCATAGCATAGCTTCAGTCTCTCAGCATCTTGAGTGATTGGCCCAGGAGACAGTGCGGGGTTTCTCAATCCTGGTTGTGTTCAAAACAGAGAATGGGCTGCATTTCAATGAGGTATGCGCAAAGTTCTGCACTCCAAGTCTGAAGGCTCCGTGTTAGAATAAACACAATCTTAGAGCTGACGTTCAGAGTCTCTGCCTCCTCTTCTTTCCCCTAGAAATTCTTTTTATTCCTCCTAATATATATATCTTCAAGTCTTGATATGTTATTTTCGACACTTTTTAAAAATAAAAAAAATGTATTAGATTTTTAGCTTTGGATTCTGCATCAGGGAAGGTCAAGTCACAGAAACAAAATTTCACTTTAGCAATTCCAAACAGAGAGGGTATAGCACAGGTCCTGTCCTCACAGATGGCAGAGGAGCTAAGACCACAAATCAGTGGCAGAGAGTGATCTAGAAATTACCCACAGCAGCACCATTACCCCTCTGCTTCCCTTAGAAATAGACAGCAAAATCTCTAAGGGAGGAATGACACAGGAGGAAAGGGGGCAGGCACAATATTTCAAAGCATGACATTGCCACTGGACATGACAAAAGCTGGTTAGAACCAATTAGGTCCAAGATGGCGGAAGATTTGACATCCAGTGGGCCTCGAGCCTCATTAAATGCTCACTGTAATAAACTAGCTAAATTATATAGCACTGTGACAGTCCAGGTCCAAAAGTGGGCAGTGGTCCAATTCCTGGAAAGCCCCAACCCTTTCCTGGAAATTAGACTAATTTTCCCACCTGGTTTCCCAGGTGGCTCTATAGGTAAAGAACCTGCCCGCTTATGCAGGAAACTCAAGAGAAGCAGGTTAGATCCCTGGATCAGGAAGGTCCCCTGGAGAAGGAAATGGCAACCCACTCCTGTATTCTTTGTTGGGAAAGACCAAAGACAGAGGGGGCTGGAGGACCACATCCACGGGGTCACACAGAGTTGGACACAGCTCAGGACACCCACACCTCCCACCTGTTAGCCTGTGAAATTACCTGGCCCCTAAGGACTAGCCACGCCACATGTCCAGACTTCTCACTTCAGCTGGCCCACAGTCTCTCTGTGGAGCATGTTTCTCTCTAAATACATCCAGTTCTTATGTGTCCCTTTGTCTCTTGCTGAATGCTTTCTGTGACAAGACTTCAAGAACCCAAGCTCCATTATATTCTAAGACCAGGCATGAAATCTCAGTTAAAAGATATGGGTTCATGTTCCAGTCTGGATTCTGGCTGAGCTCAATTCCTGGCATGTGGGTTCAGGTCCCATCTGACAGGCATGGACAGTTTCAGCTGACGTGGGCTCTGAGGCCAAAGAGGGAGGCAGGAGTTTTGGACACAAGGTTTCCCGGTAGGAGCAGGAACTACTCATGGCCTGTGATATGGTGGTAAGGGTAGGTCCAGAAGAACCAAGTCATCAAAGAGATTCTGCCTCTGCTGAAGACAGTGTCCACATCGGCCAGGCATTGCAGCTGTGTACGCAAAACAGCCTGTGAGCCTTGAAGACCAGCACCAGCTAGAAGGCTGAGTAGTGGCCCCAGGACTCAGATAGATTCAAACCTGATTGACCTGGGTTCAGATCCTGGCTCTCCTACTTTTAAGATTTCTGACTCTTGTCAAATTACTAAATCTGTCTCAGTTTTCTCATCTAGAATATGGGAGAAGAAAAAACTCACCCACTTAGGGACAGTGTGCAGATGAAATGAAACAATGAAATATGATATAAGCCCCTTTGACCTCAGGAAACAAATAGCTTCTTACTATACTGAAGTCTTCTCTGCATTGCAGATAAATTATGATGCATTTGGAGAGCTAATGGCTTCTATCTGTTCATCTCCTTACATCACTCACTGTATACTGCCCGCTTATGCAGGAAACTCAAGAGAAGCAGGTTAGATCCCTGGATCAGGAAGGTCCCCTGGAGAAGGAAATGGCAACCCACTCCTGTATTCTTTGTTGGGAAAGACCAAAGACAGAGGGGGCTGGAGGACCACATCCACGGGGTCACACAGAGTTGGACACAGCTCAGGACACCCACACCTCCCACCTGTTAGCCTGTGAAATTACCTGGCCCCTAAGGACTAGCCACGCCACATGTCCAGACTTCTCACTTCAGCTGGCCCACAGTCTCTCTGTGGAGCATGTTTCTCTCTAAATACATCCAGTTCTTATGTGTCCCTTTGTCTCTTGCTGAATGCTTTCTGTGACAAGACTTCAAGAACCCAAGCTCCATTATATTCTAAGACCAGGCATGAAATCTCAGTTAAAAGATATGGGTTCATGTTCCAGTCTGGATTCTGGCTGAGCTCAATTCCTGGCATGTGGGTTCAGGTCCCATCTGACAGGCATGGACAGTTTCAGCTGACGTGGGCTCTGAGGCCAAAGAGGGAGGCAGGAGTTTTGGACACAAGGTTTCCCGGTAGGAGCAGGAACTACTCATGGCCTGTGATATGGTGGTAAGGGTAGGTCCAGAAGAACCAAGTCATCAAAGAGATTCTGCCTCTGCTGAAGACAGTGTCCACATCGGCCAGGCATTGCAGCTGTGTACGCAAAACAGCCTGTGAGCCTTGAAGACCAGCACCAGCTAGAAGGCTGAGTAGTGGCCCCAGGACTCAGATAGATTCAAACCTGATTGACCTGGGTTCAGATCCTGGCTCTCCTACTTTTAAGATTTCTGACTCTTGTCAAATTACTAAATCTGTCTCAGTTTTCTCATCTAGAATATGGGAGAAGAAAAAACTCACCCACTTAGGGACAGTGTGCAGATGAAATGAAACAATGAAATATGATATAAGCCCCTTTGACCTCAGGAAACAAATAGCTTCTTACTATACTGAAGTCTTCTCTGCATTGCAGATAAATTATGATGCATTTGGAGAGCTAATGGCTTCTATCTGTTCATCTCCTTACATCACTCACTGTATACTGCACAGCCTAAAGGAATGGACGGTGTCTGGTGGGAAAGTTCTCAGGGCAGTTAGGCCTTGATGTTGAAAACTGGAAAATCTACTTGAAGAGCTCATCTTCCTTAAAGCCAGTCCTCCTGAGAAACGAACAGGAGCAAGCGGCTCAGAAGAAGGCTGCAGAGAGCGCTGGCCCAACTTGGGTGAAATCCATCTGTGCACTTCATTAGCTTCAGCTATCCAACCAAATAAACAGAGATGGCTGGGCTAACCTCAATGGGCCAAGAGCTCTTAAAACAAGAACAGGCTGTCTTCACTTACTAGCTCATGGGGAAATTCATCAAAAAGACGTGTGTTATAAACCATGCCACACAGGCTACTGCCAAGATTTCCTTGTTCAGTATCAAAACATACTTGAAGAGCTATGGTTTTTCGCACCTGCTGTGATCATCTTCGAAGCAGAGACTGGTCCTTCTAAGTGAGACACAGCCTACAGGCTCAGGGGAAAGAGGTCAAACAAGTGTAGATGCTATCAACTAAGTCTGATTAGAAACTTCAACTTGAGACTTGAAACGTAAGAAACTTAAGGGAGAGACAAAGTTATGCTTCAGTAACTGAGATTACAATGGGGCAAACTTCCTAAAGATTTACATAATAGGATTCTAGAGATGTTTTAAATACAGTTTAAAGCACTGTGTAACTGGCCAGAAAGAAGCTTGAGTCTGATGGCCAGTTTCAGATTACAAAGAAACTGTCTTTGGTTCCCTCTTATGCATTTTAAAACAAGCACATCCACCACTCTTTATTAATCAATACACCAGGCAAATCATGTCCATTAAGGATCTCAAAGCTCAGTTGATCTGACTCTCAGAGATAAACCAAGGTGCAACCTGGGTTCAGATCCTGGCTCTCCTACTTTTAAGATTTCTGACTCTTGTCAAATTACTAAATCTGTCTCAGTTTTCTCATCTAGAATATGGGAGAAGAAAAAACTCACCCACTTAGGGACAGTGTGCAGATGAAATGAAACAATGAAATATGATATAAGCCCCTTTGACCTCAGGAAACAAATAGCTTCTTACTATACTGAAGTCTTCTCTGCATTGCAGATAAATTATGATGCATTTGGAGAGCTAATGGCTTCTATCTGTTCATCTCCTTACATCACTCACTGTATACTGCACAGCCTAAAGGAATGGACGGTGTCTGGTGGGAAAGTTCTCAGGGCAGTTAGGCCTTGATGTTGAAAACTGGAAAATCTACTTGAAGAGCTCATCTTCCTTAAAGCCAGTCCTCCTGAGAAACGAACAGGAGCAAGCGGCTCAGAAGAAGGCTGCAGAGGCGCTGGCCCAACTTGGGTGAAATCCATCTGTGCACTTCATTAGCTTCAGCTATCCAACCAAATAAACAGAGATGGCTGGGCTAACCTCAATGGGCCAAGAGCTCTTAAAACAAGAACAGGCTGTCTTCACTTACTAGCTCATGGGGAAATTCATCAAAAAGACGTGTGTTATAAACCATGCCACACAGGCTACTGCCAAGATTTCCTTGTTCAGTATCAAAACATACTTGAAGAGCTATGGTTTTTCGCACCTGCTGTGATCATCTTCGAAGCAGAGACTGGTCCTTCTAAGTGAGACACAGCCTACAGGCTCAGGGGAAAGAGGTCAAACAAGTGTAGATGCTATCAACTAAGTCTGATTAGAAACTTCAACTTGAGACTTGAAACGTAAGAAACTTAAGGGAGAGACAAAGTTATGCTTCAGTAACTGAGATTACAATGGGGCAAACTTCCTAAAGATTTACATAATAGGATTCTAGAGATGTTTTAAATACAGTTTAAAGCACTGTGTAACTGGCCAGAAAGAAGCTTGAGTCTGATGGCCAGTTTCCCCCAGATTACAAAGAAACTGTCTTTGGTTCCCTCTTATGCATTTTAAAAACAAGCACATCCACCACTCTTTATTAATCAATACACCAGGCAAATCATGTCCATTAAGGATCTCAAAGTCTTGATGTGTAACTGCAAGGTATGCATCATTATCTGACTCTCAGAGATGAGAAAACCAAGATGTGAGCACTTAGGTGGGTCATCCAAGGCCAAACAGCTTCCATGTAGCAGAAGTGTGATTCCAACCCAGGCTGCTTATCTCTAAGGTCCTTTCTCCTTCAGCAGGATCAAGTGTGAAAGGAAAATGTCACCTGCTCCATCAGTAAACAAAGGACATTGCTATCATCAGGCCATAAACCAGGGTACTCACTCCCAGCTGCACTCCCTGAGGGATTCAGAATGGAAGAACGCAGAATACTGACCCCAGATCCCTAAGGGGGATATCAGAGCAATGATTTCAATGAGCCCAGACTCCCGCATCTTCCCATGCATACATAAGGATTAAATTCATTAACTTGAGCTGTCTGGTTTTCTTTAATTAATAGCTTTAGATGTTCCAACTATCCAGTTTTTTGTTTTGTTTTGTTTTTTTAAAAACTGTGTCTTCTGGCTCCTCCCATACCTCTTTGGAACAGTCCCTCTATCTAAGAGGCTGTGGTCTGGGCTTAGTGTTAGTTTCTCAGTCGGATCTGATTCTTTGCGACCTCATGAACTGTAGCTCACCAGGCTGCTCTGTCCATGAGATTCCCCAGCAAGAACACTGGAATGGGTTGCCATTTCCTTCTTCAGGGGATGGTCCCCATCCAGGGATCAAACCTGGGCCTCGCACATTGCAGGAGGATTCTTCACCATCTGAGCCATCAAGGAAGCCCCCTTCTGGGCTTATGGCCTCTGAAAATTTGCCAAATGAAACACAATTCTCAACTTTTAGGTTGTGCATTTCTTTTTCCAATGGACAATGCAATGTCTCTGTGAGAAAATATTGTTCATTCATTCATTAGACAAATAGTTAATGAAGGCCAACCATGTATATAGAACAGTACTAGGCTCTGAAACTACAAGAATAAACATGAGGCAGAACAGCGTATACTCTCAGTAAATATAAAGTTCTCTCTCCTAAACGTAAGCAGGCTCTTCTGCAAGTAAGGACTATGTGCACTTGCCACTGTTACTCAGTTGCTAAGTTGTGTTTACCTTTTTATGACCCTATGGGCTGTAGCACACCAGGCGCCTCTGTCTTCCACTGTCTCCTTGAGTATGCTCAAACTCATATCCACTGAGTCGGTGATGTCATCTGTATGTGCAATTGTAAGCATTCATGTGATTCCAACCCAGGCTGCTTATCTCTAAGGTCCTTTCTCCTTCAGCAGGATCAAGTGTGAAAGGAAAATGTCACCTGCTCCATCAGTAAACAAAGGACATTGCTATCATCAGGCCATAAACCAGGGTACTCACTCCCAGCTGCACTCCCTGAGGGATTCAGAATGGAAGAACGCAGAATACTGACCCCAGATCCCTAAGGGGGATATCAGAGCAATGATTTCAATGAGCCCAGACTCCCGCATCTTCCCATGCATACATAAGGATTAAATTCATTAACTTGAGCTGTCTGGTTTTCTTTAATTAATAGCTTTAGATGTTCCAACTATCCAGTTTTTTGTTTTGTTTTGTTTTTTTAAAAACTGTGTCTTCTGGCTCCTCCCATACCTCTTTGGAACAGTCCCTCTATCTAAGAGGCTGTGGTCTGGGCTTAGTGTTAGTTTCTCAGTCGGATCTGATTCTTTGCGACCTCATGAACTGTAGCTCACCAGGCTGCTCTGTCCATGAGATTCCCCAGCAAGAACACTGGAATGGGTTGCCATTTCCTTCTTCAGGGGATGGTCCCCATCCAGGGATCAAACCTGGGCCTCGCACATTGCAGGAGGATTCTTCACCATCTGAGCCATCAAGGAAGCCCCCTTCTGGGCTTATGGCCTCTGAAAATTTGCCAAATGAAACACAATTCTCAACTTTTAGGTTGTGCATTTCTTTTTCCAATGGACAATGCAATGTCTCTGTGAGAAAATATTGTTCATTCATTCATTAGACAAATAGTTAATGAAGGCCAACCATGTATATAGAACAGTACTAGGCTCTGAAACTACAAGAATAAACATGAGGCAGAACAGCGTATACTCTCAGTAAATATAAAGTTCTCTCTCCTAAACGTAAGCAGGCTCTTCTGCAAGTAAGGACTATGTGCACTTGCCACTGTTACTCAGTTGCTAAGTTGTGTTTACCTTTTTATGACCCTATGGGCTGTAGCACACCAGGCGCCTCTGTCTTCCACTGTCTCCTGGAGTATGCTCAAACTCATATCCACTGAGTCGGTGATGTCATCTGTATGTGCAATTATAAGCATTCATGTGATTCAACCCACTAGGTATTAGAGGAGACTTTTTAACCACAAGATACAAAGAAGGCAATGGGATCAGGGATGTAAGAATAAACACGGTAGTTTCTTGCATGTAGGAACAACATGATATCTACTTGCAAGAACCAGAACTCTGGCTGGCTCATCTGAGCTCAATCTCAACCTGGCCAGTTGGCTTTGGAAGCTTTTTGCTTCAAGTCATCTTTGGGGAATAGAGGCAGCTCATCACCTTCTGGTTTTTTCCTAGTAGTTGTGTACGGATGTGACAGGTGGACCAAAAAGAAGGCTGAGCACTGAAGCATTGATGCTTTCAAACTACAGTGTTAGAGAAAACTTTTGAGAGCCCCTTGGACTGAAAGAGATTCAGCCAGTCCATCCTAAAGGACATCAACCCTGAATATTCATTGGAAGGACTGTTGCTGAAGCTGAAGCTCCAATACATTGGCCACCTGATGTGAAGAGCTGACTCATAGGAAAACATCCTGATGCTGGGAAAGATTGAAAGCAAGAGGAGAAGGGTATGACAGAGGATGAGAGGGTTGGATGGCATCTCTGACTCAATGGACAGACCAAACTCTGGGAAATGCTGAAATACAGGGAAGCCTGGTGTGCTGCCATCTGAGGGCTTACAAACAGTCGGGCACAACCTTGTGACTGAACAACTGCCACCTTCTATACTCTGATTCTCCTGTTGTCTCTTTCTAAAATGAAAGGGAGACGTTAACCCATTTTCTTCTCATGATGAAGGTCATCAAAGGAGACGTTAACCCTGCTTAATGCAATGTCTCTGTGAGAAAATATTGTTCATTCATTCATTAGACAAATAGTTAAGGAAGTCCAACCATGTATAGAGAACAGTACTAGGCTCTGAAACTACAAGAATAAACATGAGGCAGAACAGCGTATACTCTCAGTAAATATAAAGTTCTCTCTCCTAAACGTAAGCAGGCTCTTCTGCAAGTAAGGACTATGTGCACTTGCCACTGTTACTCAGTTGCTAAGTTGTGTTTACCTTTTATGACCCTATGGGCTGTAGCACACCAGGCGCCTCTGTCTTCCACTGTCTCCTGGAGTATGCTCAAACTCATATCCACTGAGTCGGTGATGTCATCTGTATGTGCAATTATAAGCATTCATGTGATTCAACCCACTAGGTATTAGAGGAGACTTTTTAACCACAAGATACAAAGAAGGCAATGGGATCAGGGATGTAAGAATAAACACGGTAGTTTCTTGCATGTAGGAACAACATGATATCTACTTGCAAGAACCAGAACTCTGGCTGGCTCATCTGAGCTCAATCTCAACCTGGCCAGTTGGCTTTGGAAGCTTTTTGCTTCAAGTCATCTTTGGGGAATAGAGGCAGCTCATCACCTTCTGGTTTTTTCCTAGTAGTTGTGTACGGATGTGACAGGTGGACCAAAAAGAAGGCTGAGCACTGAAGCATTGATGCTTTCAAACTACAGTGTTAGAGAAAACTTTTGAGAGCCCCTTGGACTGAAAGAGATTCAGCCAGTCCATCCTAAAGGACATCAACCCTGAATATTCATTGGAAGGACTGTTGCTGAAGCTGAAGCTCCAATACATTGGCCACCTGATGTGAAGAGCTGACTCATAGGAAAACATCCTGATGCTGGGAAAGATTGAAAGCAAGAGGAGAAGGGTATGACAGAGGATGAGAGGGTTGGATGGCATCTCTGACTCAATGGACAGACCAAACTCTGGGAAATGCTGAAATACAGGGAAGCCTGGTGTGCTGCCATCTGAGGGCTTACAAACAGTCGGGCACAACCTTGTGACTGAACAACTGCCACCTTCTATACTCTGATTCTCCTGTTGTCTCTTTCTAAAATGAAAGGGAGACGTTAACCCATTTTCTTCTCATGATGAAGGTCATCAAAAGGAGTTTAGGTTTCTGACAAATTCAGGTTTCCATTCCTTCTGTTAGGGATACCCTCCTCTCGGCTTCAGTTAATGATCCCTTGAAAAGCTGCTTCCTGTCCTGAACTTTGTCTCTTTTCCCTGCCTGCTAATTATCAGCACTGTCTGTGGTTATAGAGACTTGAGTTCCTAACCTTTTCTCTTTGATATTCTGGTGACCTTAGTGTGGCCTTTGTGACACCCTGAGAATCAAAAGATTGAAGTATCATAAATATTGTGTGAAAGAAACAGCCTTGGCTTTAGTATGAGAGCCAAAAATACGTATTCGGAAGGAGAAATCTCATAGGAAAAGAAACATTATGTGAGTATCAAAACATATATATATATATATATATATATATACATATACACACATACATATACATATACACAGTATATATATATATATATATATATATATATATAAACTTCTGTAGTTATACATCCTAATTTGACAAAGTAGAAGATAAAATGTAAATACATTGACTCATGCCAGAGGATAAAGAGGAGAAAACAATTTTCTTTTAATTGCTGAGACCCTCAAAATAACCACAGTTGATGGCTACCTATCAAATCTCTTGCTAAAACACAAACAAATAAGAAGTTAGGTGCAATCTTGTCCTTAGGGATCTATCAAGTCCACAATCCGACAGCAACAAGGAAAGGGGTTACTTCTAACCCAGTCTCCAAACATGGAGATAAGCCGGTATTGGTGCCCTGAGCATGTAATATTTATAACAGTCATACAACTTTAATTTTTTTCTTCTTTGCTGTGGAAAGAAAGAAATCTACTCTTTTTTCTTTTTTCTTTCTGGGTAAAGCTCAGCACTGTAGGAGGAGGGGAAACAAAAAAAACCTTTTCCATCTGGAATTTTCCACTGCCTGCATCAGTCTAGTTAGTGTGTGAACTAGGACACCTAGAGCCAGAAAAAGGGGAAGATTGGTCAGCCGGTGAGTTTCAGAGGTGTTTCAGGGTCCTCAGGCCTGCTGTTGAACCTGTGCTGAGTTGGTAATAATGCCTGACTCCCTCCTGCATTCTGTATGGATTTATAGAGTGGGCCTGACAGGTTAGTCGCTCAGCCCTGTCCCACTCTTTGGGACCCCAAGGACGGTAGCCCACCAGGCTCCTCTGTGCATGGAATTCTCCAGGCAAGACTACTGGAGTGGGTAGCTATTCCTTTCTCCAGGCGATCCTCCTGACCCAGAGACCAAGCCCGGGTCTCCTGTGCTGCTGGCAGATTCTTTACTGTCTGAGCCACCAGTTCCTTCCATAGAAAAATGCAAGATTGATGTCTGATCTAGAAACCCACGGCTGTGAGCACTGGCATCAATTCCTCTCTCTGTAGGGTAGCATTAGTATAAACATACTTACTCACCAAATTTCCTCTCCCCACCTCCAAGGACTCGCTTATTTTTACACTGAGAATTAGGTAATTATCTGGACCAGATACCCTGTAATTCTCAAGGAAAGTGAGCAAATAAAACAGGTTTTGGGGACCTTGGCTTGGCTGACTGCAGGACATTGGCAGGCAGGCTCGCGTATCATGAGACACACAGGGAATGAGTCCCAGAGAAACAGAACCAAAGAGGTGATGATGAATCAGGCTCGTATTTGAGTCTCAACAGTCTGTGGACCTAAGAACCTGCAGCAAGAAGAACCAGGCACCTGCTGTTACTCTGGAATCTTCCAGCACTGCTGTGCCTTTCACCAGGGGTACTTACTCCCTAGAGGAATGATGCGGCACTTTCTGTGGCCTGCATGCCACTGACACGCTGACAAGCGTCTACAGTCACTGGTACCTAGAAAAATTCACAGACATGCCCATGCAGATATTCAAACATGTGCACTATGTTTTCAAGCCACTGACAGCTCCTGAAGTTATGAATTATAAGAATAGAGAGAAAAATCCTGCACATCTAAGCCATATAATGCCGGACCCTCCTGGATAAATAAGATGCTACCGGTGTTCGTGCTGGGTTTTGTCTTCATGTCAGAACGGACAAGGTCCAATCTGATTGGAAGTTTCAATCCAGGTGTGTCCTAACGATTCTGGAAGAAGAGGAGGAGGAAGTAGTGTCCAAGCCATTGTGGTGGAGCATCGCTGAGTTGGTAATAATGCCTGACTCCTCCTGCATTCTGTATGGATTTATAGAGTGGGCCTGACAGGTTAGTCGCTCAGCCCTGTCCCACTCTTTGGGACCCCAAGGACGGTAGCCCACCAGGCTCCTCTGTGCATGGAATTCTCCAGGCAAGACTACTGGAGTGGGTAGCTATTCCTTTCTCCAGGCGATCCTCCTGACCCAGAGACCAAGCCCGGGTCTCCTGTGCTGCTGGCAGATTCTTTACTGTCTGAGCCACCAGTTCCTTCCATAGAAAAATGCAAGATTGATGTCTGATCTAGAAACCCACGGCTGTGAGCACTGGCATCAATTCCTCTCTCTGTAGGGTAGCATTAGTATAAACATACTTACTCACCAAATTTCCTCTCCCCACCTCCAAGGACTCGCTTATTTTTACACTGAGAATTAGGTAATTATCTGGACCAGATACCCTGTAATTCTCAAGGAAAGTGAGCAAATAAAACAGGTTTTGGGGACCTTGGCTTGGCTGACTGCAGGACATTGGCAGGCAGGCTCGCGTATCATGAGACACACAGGGAATGAGTCCCAGAGAAACAGAACCAAAGAGGTGATGATGAATCAGGCTCGTATTTGAGTCTCAACAGTCTGTGGACCTAAGAACCTGCAGCAAGAAGAACCAGGCACCTGCTGTTACTCTGGAATCTTCCAGCACTGCTGTGCCTTTCACCAGGGGTACTTACTCCCTAGAGGAATGATGCGGCACTTTCTGTGGCCTGCATGCCACTGACACGCTGACAAGCGTCTACAGTCACTGGTACCTAGAAAAATTCACAGACATGCCCATGCAGATATTCAAACATGTGCACTATGTTTTCAAGCCACTGACAGCTCCTGAAGTTATGAATTATAAGAATAGAGAGAAAAATCCTGCACATCTAAGCCATATAATGCCGGACCCTCCTGGATAAATAAGATGCTACCGGTGTTCGTGCTGGGTTTTGTCTTCATGTCAGAACGGACAAGGTCCAATCTGATTGGAAGTTTCAATCCAGGTGTGTCCTAACGATTCTGGAAGAAGAGGAGGAGGAAGTAGTGTCCAAGCCATTGTGGTGGAGCATCACCAGATGAGAACAGCTCAGATGCCTACTTTGGTGTTCTGCCTTTTTTTCACAAGAAGTACCCTTTATTAAAATAAACATGCACTCTGATGACCCTTCTCCTTTATGCAGTGAGTCTTCTCTCAGTCACATGTTCTAGCACAAGCTATTATGCATCCATGAATTTTTCTGACATTTTATTTTGCATTGGAGAATGCCCGATTAGCAAGGTCATAATAGTTTCAGGTGGAGAGCAAAAGTACTCAGCCATGCATACACATGTATCCGTTCTTCTCAAACCCCCCTCCTATCCAGGCTGCCACATAACAGAGAGTTCCCTGTGGGGTACAGTAGGTCCTTATTCGTTATCCATTTTAAATACAGCAGTGTGTACACATCCATCTATGGGTCCCTATTCTTAAAACAGAGAGGAAAAGGACTGGAGACAAGAAGCCAGAGGATACAGAGAATGCCTTTCCTGAGTTTCTTCTCAAAATCGGACGAAAAGTGTGAAACTGAGAGTAAATACGGCAACGTGTTTGAAAAATGCTGTTTTCACAAGCGACTATCGGGGTCAGAAATCCATTAAAATCCTTCCAGTAAGCTACCCCACATGTGCAGAGCAAATCCTGGCTGAAGAAGCTTCTTCGCAGTGTGGGCATTCTGCTAAGCTCTGCAGTTTGGGGGCGGAATTAAAGGAAACGCGTCACAGCTTAGACGGGCAGCTCCCGTCTAATAGGGAGCTGTGGTCTTCAGCTTTTGCTGACTCAGTGGTGTGATGTGACCAGCCAAGAGATAATTTATACGATTCAAAGTTTGAATGATTCATTTTGTGTGAACGTTGAAGGGGGTTTAAGGTAATCCCCATACATTTGCATCTCAGATTGCTTCCTTGGGAGGTAGAGAAAAGGTGGGTGTGTTGGGTCACCTCCTGTAATTGCACCTTGCCCTGGTTAGTGTTAGCACAGAAACATGAATCACCAGAGATTTGAATGTCCTGCACATCTAAGCCATATAATGCCGGACCCTCCTGGATAAATAAGATGCTACCGGTGTTCGTGCTGGGTTTTGTCTTCATGTCAGAACGGACAAGGTCCAATCTGATTGGAAGTTTCAATCCAGGTGTGTCCTAACGATTCTGGAAGAAGAGGAGGAGGAAGTAGTGTCCAAGCCATTGTGGTGGAGCATCACCAGATGAGAACAGCTCAGATGCCTACTTTGGTGTTCTGCCTTTTTTTCACAAGAAGTACCCTTTATTAAAATAAACATGCACTCTGATGACCCTTCTCCTTTATGCAGTGAGTCTTCTCTCAGTCACATGTTCTAGCACAAGCTATTATGCATCCATGAATTTTTCTGACATTTTATTTTGCATTGGAGAATGCCCGATTAGCAAGGTCATAATAGTTTCAGGTGGAGAGCAAAAGTACTCAGCCATGCATACACATGTATCCGTTCTTCTCAAACCCCCCTCCTATCCAGGCTGCCACATAACAGAGAGTTCCCTGTGGGGTACAGTAGGTCCTTATTCGTTATCCATTTTAAATACAGCAGTGTGTACACATCCATCTATGGGTCCCTATTCTTAAAACAGAGAGGAAAAGGACTGGAGACAAGAAGCCAGAGGATACAGAGAATGCCTTTCCTGAGTTTCTTCTCAAAATCGGACGAAAAGTGTGAAACTGAGAGTAAATACGGCAACGTGTTTGAAAAATGCTGTTTTCACAAGCGACTATCGGGGTCAGAAATCCATTAAAATCCTTCCAGTAAGCTACCCCACATGTGCAGAGCAAATCCTGGCTGAAGAAGCTTCTTCGCAGTGTGGGCATTCTGCTAAGCTCTGCAGTTTGGGGGCGGAATTAAAGGAAACGCGTCACAGCTTAGACGGGCAGCTCCCGTCTAATAGGGAGCTGTGGTCTTCAGCTTTTGCTGACTCAGTGGTGTGATGTGACCAGCCAAGAGATAATTTATACGATTCAAAGTTTGAATGATTCATTTTGTGTGAACGTTGAAGGGGGTTTAAGGTAATCCCCATACATTTGCATCTCAGATTGCTTCCTTGGGAGGTAGAGAAAAGGTGGGTGTGTTGGGTCACCTCCTGTAATTGCACCTTGCCCTGGTTAGTGTTAGCACAGAAACATGCACCACGGCAGAAAGAAAATACATACAGGAACGGCTGGAGTCATGTTCCAGGGGGACCTGCCCCAGGGACAGTGGTCCACAGCACGACCAACACTCCAACCTCTCTACAGTGATCGGGGGGCCATCGTGGAACTAGGGACACACCCAGGAAGGTGATCAACTTAGTAAGAAAACAGTTCTCAAAGCCTTTAAAAGAATGGAAATCCTTATAAAATCTCATGCAAAGAAATCAGGCCAAAAATCGTAATGCTTTAAAATACAGAGAGAGGACTCACTGAAAAACAACCTGATGCTGGGAAAGACTGAAGGCAGAAGAGGACCACAGAGGCTGAGATGGTTGGGGGGCATCATGGAATCGATGGACAGGAGTGTGAATAAGCTCTGAGATGGTGACGGACAGGGAAGCCTGGTGTGCTGTCGCCCGTGGGGTCACAGAGAGTGACTGAACAACAGAGTTTCCAGCATGCGCACTAGCTAGTCAGAAACAATTAAACTGGAGATTGGCAAATGTTTTCTGTAAAGGGGCAAAGAGAAACTAGTTCGGGCCGGCCAAAGGGTGTCTGAAGACTGCTCCAGTCTGCTCTTGCTGGGGGAAAGCAGCTGCAGACAAGCATAAGCGACTGGGCGTGGCCGTGTGCCCATGAAGCTTGATCGACGGACTCTGAACTGTGAGTTTCCTATGACTTCCAAGTGCTGTGAAATACTCTTCTTTTGATTTTTTATTCCCTAAGCACCTCAAATGCACAAACCAATCTTAGCTTGCAAGCTGCTCACGAAGAGAGGGTGGGTCTGGCTGGCCCTGGGCTGCCATTGGTCACCCACCCTGATGGATCACTTATGTGGTGGCCTAGAGCAACGGGATCCTCGAAGTGACCCTCAGGCAGCTACGAGTAACTCTTGCCCTGGCTGCCCAGTGGTTAAGGCTGTGCTTCTGCTGCAGGGAGCATGGGTTTGATCCTCGGTCATGGAATTAAGATCCCCCAGGCCAAAAGATGCGACCCAAAACTGGGGATTCTCTGATTGCTCAGAAAGTAAATCTGCCTGCAATGCAGGAGACCAGAGCTCAGCCCTGGATCGGGAAGATCCCATGGAGGAGGGCATGGCAACCGATGCCAGTATTCTTGCCTGGAGAATCCCATGGACAGAAGAGCCTGGTGGACTGCAGTTCACAGGGTCACAGAGGGTTGGAAGCCACCAAAGGACTAACACCTTCACTGGCAGCAAAGGCCTAAGGAAAGAGGGACTAGAAGGAGAGCAGGACTGGCCTAGGGCAGAGGGGCTTCCCAGTCCTTATGTATGGCTGAAGGGCACTTGGTGGCTGACTCCTTACAATCGAGGCTCTGCATCTTTCAGGTCCTGAGGTGAAGTTCAAAAATTTTTGTGCATGTGGTTGGGTGCTTCAGGGTCTAGTTTATCCATCATCCTTTCAGCTGGGGTGACTCCACCACTTGGGCTTCCCAGGTGGCACTAATGGTAAAGAACACATCTACCAATGCAGGCGATGTAAGACGCCGGTTCGATCCCTGGGCCAGGAAGATCCTCTGGAGGAGGGCACGGCAACCCATTCCAGTCTTCTTGCCTGGAGAGTCGCCATGGACAGAGGAGCCTAGGAGGCTGCAGTTTGTCGGGTCATAAAGAGTCAGACGCAACTGAAGCGACTCAACACACACACAATCTCCAGCGCAGGAGCTGATACTCAGTAACGCGCTAATGGTTTCTTTGTTTCCCAAAATTACACAAAAATAATCAAAGTTGCCACTTACTTTAAGAAACTGTTTTTGGAAGGTGTTAATATAGATGAAAAAATAAGAAGTCAGCCCCAAGAATCAGAATGGATGGTCTCCCCACAGCCTGGTTCTGGGCCGTGAGAAGCGAGGGCTCTGACTCCAGGACGGGGCAGAGCTGACCACATGGGAGGGCCCGGAGGCGCTTGAACCCACCTGAAGGATGATGGATCCCATCTGACAGAGGCCTAAACTCTACTGTGACTAGGTCATGGAAGATATATATTACGTGTTTCTGCACTTCAGGCTGTCATTATGAACTACTGGTTGCTGTGAAAAAAATCCTTTTTAAGGGAAGCTATCAGGCCAATACAGGAAGTACTGTGCCCATGACATGACCATGGCCACTGTGCTGCAATCCATGGTCCCTGGGGCCCAGGCATCTGTATCAGACTCACCTGTAGAGCTTAAAAAAATAATAGATTCTCAGGGTCCACCCGTATCCTCCAGATTCAGCAGCTATGTGCTAGTATCACAGATATGCATGAACAACAACAAAAAAGTCACCCAGGTCATTCTAACATCCGTCACGTTTGAGCTCACTTCTCTAGTGAACCAACCAGGCAAGCGTCTTCAGGAAGTGGGAAGGGGCCGAGGAAATGGCCCTGATGGTCTCCACGGACATCACAGGGACCCACCACAGAGCAAGCTACAAGGACCACCAAGTGTCATGCCTCCATCTTTAGGAACACTAAATGACAAGTTTTCAGAAAATCTTTCGACAACACCATGTGTTTGCCTCAGAAGATCTGTACCCTCCCCAACTATATGTATAAATTCATATCCCCCCCACAGATATATCACTTTCAGGTCAACCATTTGTTGAGCACAAACTCTATGCATGGCTGATAGCAGCCTGTGGCCTCCACCTGTGACCCCAGGTGCTTTTTTTCCCCACCTGTCATCTTGGCTACTGAGCAGAAGTCCTAAGTACATTTCTGGGATACTCTGCACCTCAAGGCTAGAGCCGTGCAGGTCCCTCAGCCTGGATGATCACTTCCTCCTCCACTTGCAACCAACTAACCACTGTCAATCTTTCCAAATTGGCTTGAGTACTGGATGCTCAGGGAGGCCTCTCCAGCCTGCCCGTATCGCTCTGGACCACAGCAGGAGCCTCTGACTGCTCTCTCCTGCCTCGTTGTGCATTCCTCACAATAGCTGGAAAGACGGTGGAAAAATAGAAATCAAATCCAGCTACTCCTCTGCTCACCAACTTCCTGTGGCTTCTTTTTTGGGGGAGAGGGGGGTTGGGGAGGGAGCTGGGGGGTGGGTGGACCACTTCTATTGGTCTTTCATTGATCTATTTTCACCCATCTTTGTTCTTTGGTCTGTGTGGGCCTCCCATCGCAGTGGCCTCTCTCGCTGCAAAGCACTGGCTCTGGTTGCATGTGCTCCAGAGCTCTGACTCAGTAGTTGGACACATCGGTCCAGCTGCTCCGCAGCATGTGGGATCTTCCCAGGCCAGGGATCGAACCGGCACCCCTTGCACTGCAAGGTGGTGTCCCTACCCACTGGACCACCAGGGAAGCCCCAGGCATCTTTTGTAACCCACTGGAAGTTTCCACTGGGAAAGTGTGTGGTAACTTCCTCAGGTCAGAATATGTTTATATATTAATGAAATATGTGGCTAGGGTTTTTGTGAGATGTTTGGAACTTCTCAGGACAAGGATATCTTCTTACCCAGCAACCAAGTATTTTTAACACCTCATATAAAGACTTTGTAGGTTTGGGGTTATCCCAGCAGACACCTTGGTGAAATGTGGAATTTGCAAAGTGAAAATAAGTTGACCATTCATGAAGGTTGCCAGGTAGAGTGCAGGGCACTTTGCAATATTTGTGACATTTTTACACTACAAATTAATCATTGCTTACCTGAAATTCTAATTTAATGGGATGTTTTGCATCTTTACTTGTTGAATCTTGTATATATAATTTCACATGCTGTATAGCATGTGGTACTTTTTACTTGTAATGGAAACACAGCCTTGACCGCTGGACCACTGGAGAAGGCCTAAGTACATTTCTGGGATACTCTGCACCTCAAGGCTAGAGCCGCAGGTCCCTCAGCCTGGATGATCACTTCCTCCTCCACTTGCAACCAACTAACCACTGTCAATCTTTCCAAATTGGCTTGAGTACTGGATGCTCAGGGAGGCCTCTCCAGCCTGCCCGTATCGCTCTGGACCACAGCAGGAGCCTCTGACTGCTCTCTCCTGCCTCGTTGTGCATTCCTCACAATAGCTGGAAAGACGGTGGAAAAATAGAAATCAAATCCAGCTACTCCTCTGCTCACCAACTTCCTGTGGCTTCTTTTTTGGGGGAGAGGGGGGTTGGGGAGGGAGCTGGGGGGTGGGTGGACCACTTCTATTGGTCTTTCATTGATCTATTTTCACCCATCTTTGTTCTTTGGTCTGTGTGGGCCTCCCATCGCAGTGGCCTCTCTCGCTGCAAAGCACTGGCTCTGGTTGCATGTGCTCCAGAGCTCTGACTCAGTAGTTGGACACATCGGTCCAGCTGCTCCGCAGCATGTGGGATCTTCCCAGGCCAGGGATCGAACCGGCACCCCTTGCACTGCAAGGTGGTGTCCCTACCCACTGGACCACCAGGGAAGCCCCAGGCATCTTTTGTAACCCACTGGAAGTTTCCACTGGGAAAGTGTGTGGTAACTTCCTCAGGTCAGAATATGTTTATATATTAATGAAATATGTGGCTAGGGTTTTTGTGAGATGTTTGGAACTTCTCAGGACAAGGATATCTTCTTACCCAGCAACCAAGTATTTTTAACACCTCATATAAAGACTTTGTAGGTTTGGGGTTATCCCAGCAGACACCTTGGTGAAATGTGGAATTTGCAAAGTGAAAATAAGTTGACCATTCATGAAGGTTGCCAGGTAGAGTGCAGGGCACTTTGCAATATTTGTGACATTTTTACACTACAAATTAATCATTGCTTACCTGAAATTCTAATTTAATGGGATGTTTTGCATCTTTACTTGTTGAATCTTGTATATATAATTTCACATGCTGTATAGCATGTGGTACTTTATTTCCTAGAACAGGGATCGAGCCAAAGCCCCTGTAATGGAAACACAGCCTTGACCGCTGGACCACTGGAGAAGGCCCCTTTATCTGCTGAATCCGACACCTCTGCCGTCCACATGTCCTCTGTGGGTACAGCATCGGCCGTCTTGGGAACAGAGTGCATCATGGGAAACTCAACCTCTCAGGGATTTCTCTTGATTTTCCTCCCAGAGAAGAGAGAAGTGAACCATGAAAGGCTGAGGCTTTCCTTTGGAACAATGATCATTGAGGCTGTAAGTCTGACTTTGGCCTTTTCTTCCTTGTTCCTGGTCTCTACAGTCTTTATTTCTGAAAGCTGGAGCCATCAGCTTATTTCCCTCCAAGTCCTCAGTGCTGTGTCTGTTTCTCGTGTGCTATAGACTTCTCTATCTCAAACATGCTCCATGAGAACATAGCTTCATTTGCATAATGGATGTTGATACCAGGCCTCCATTTACTAATCGCATAATAAAAGTAGTGGAAAATGGAACTGCTATTCAGAGCTTGCAAAGTCCCAGAAGCACATCTTATTCTGTAAGGAAATGCCTCTTAGTTGACAATATCACCGGAGAGTGAAATCTGTGTCAGAATTTACTGCACAGTTAGTGAGGAGCCTTATCCTGGAGTCCTGGCTTGAGTTTTCCAGCATGGACTGTTGGGATTGGCTGAACCTGGTATTTCAGATGGGTTCACTTTATTACAGAGTCGCGATCAATCACCAGTGACAGCACTGGGCTCTGTGTTAGGAGTGACTAGCTCACATGGAAGACGAAGAAAGAGCAACCCCCAAAGATGCTGTCCCTTCCTGTCCTGGGCCTCCAGGCACCTTGCTCTCCTGCCTGGACCACTGTTCCTCTACCTCTTATTTGAGCAGAGGGATAAAAAGTTGTTTAACTGTATAACGGGCTGCCTCTTAACATAGGAAGCTTACTTCCTGTTGTGGCTGAAGGAGAAATGGACGCATCTTCCACGAGAGACATCAAGAAGGAGAGTTTGTCATCGATTGGAAAGTTTTCGTTCATTTTCTCTAAGTGCACTTTATTAGCAAAGCGAGGAATTCTGGTTTTAATGTAACTACTATAGACTGAAGGTTTGTGGCCTTGTATGTGTCAAAAGCAAATCCCGAGTGTGACAGAGTTAGGTGACGAGAATTTCCTGGAGCTGGTGAGGTCCTGGAGGTCCCGTGTCACAAATTGGACGAGTCCCTTTATAAGACGAGTAAAGAGAGCTCCCATGCCCTTCCACCCTGCGAGGACAGAGAGGAGGCATCTAAGAATTATAAAGGGCTCTCCACACATTGAATCTGGTGCCTCAATCTTGGACTTCCTAGCCTCCAGAACTGTAAAAATAAATTGCCGCCATTTAAAGCCACCCTGCCTGTGGCATATTATTATAGTAGCCGAACATGTTGATCCAGGCTGGAGCCATCAGCTTATTTCCCTCCAAGTCCTCAGTGCTGTGTCTGTTTCTCGTGTGCTATAGACTTCTCTATCTCAAACATGCTCCATGAGAACATAGCTTCATTTGCATAATGGATGTTGATACCAGGCCTCCATTTACTAATCGCATAATAAAAGTAGTGGAAAATGGAACTGCTATTCAGAGCTTGCAAAGTCCCAGAAGCACATCTTATTCTGTAAGGAAATGCCTCTTAGTTGACAATATCACCGGAGAGTGAAATCTGTGTCAGAATTTACTGCACAGTTAGTGAGGAGCCTTATCCTGGAGTCCTGGCTTGAGTTTTCCAGCATGGACTGTTGGGATTGGCTGAACCTGGTATTTCAGATGGGTTCACTTTATTACAGAGTCGCGATCAATCACCAGTGACAGCACTGGGCTCTGTGTTAGGAGTGACTAGCTCACATGGAAGACGAAGAAAGAGCAACCCCCAAAGATGCTGTCCCTTCCTGTCCTGGGCCTCCAGGCACCTTGCTCTCCTGCCTGGACCACTGTTCCTCTACCTCTTATTTGAGCAGAGGGATAAAAAGTTGTTTAACTGTATAACGGGCTGCCTCTTAACATAGGAAGCTTACTTCCTGTTGTGGCTGAAGGAGAAATGGACGCATCTTCCACGAGAGACATCAAGAAGGAGAGTTTGTCATCGATTGGAAAGTTTTCCTTCATTTTCTCTAAGTGCCTTTTATTACCAACTCTAGGAATTCTGGTTTTAATGTAACTACTATAGACTGAAGGTTTGTGGCCTTGTATGTGTCAAAAGCAAATCCCGAGTGTGACAGAGTTAGGTGACGAGAATTTCCTGGAGCTGGTGAGGTCCTGGAGGTCCCGGTGTCACAAATTGGACGAGTCCCTTTATAAGACGAGTAAAAGAGAGCTCCCATGCCCTTCCACCCTGCGAGGACAGAGAGGGAGGCATCTAAGAATTATAAAGGGGCTCTCTCCACACATTGAATCTGGTGCCTCAATCTTGGACTTCCTAGCCTCCAGAACTGTAAAAAAATAAATTGCCGCCATTTAAAGCCACCCTGCCTGTGGCATATTATTATAGTAGCCGAAATGGACTAGAACAATGACTTCGTTCATGATGTGATACTTAGATGCTCATTACACGACAAGTAAATCATTGCTGAGGAACCACGAAAGAAGATCGGGCGTCTGCATTGAAACAAATCAGAACCTTCCCCATAGGGCAAAGAAAAACTCACTAGTCAATAAATATAGAGTAAGTAAAAGGAAGGCTGACAGACCTGAAAGAAATATTTGTAATATGAATCATAAAGCAGACTCCCTTACTTTGCAAAGAACCCACATACAGGAATAAGAAAAGAAGGTGAACAGCCCAAGAGAATAAAGAGCAAAAGATACGAAAAGACAGCTCAGAAAGGAATGCAAATATCCAATAAACATATGGAAAGAGGCTCAAGCTCATTCATAATTAAAGAAACACAAATCAAAGGGAACAAGTAGGCATCGACCAGACTGACGAAAGAGGGCGCCTGTGAGGTGTGTACAGACGGCACTGTTGTTGTTGCACCCTGGGAGTGTAGGCAAGTCCAAGTGTCAGTATCAGTTTGAGGCTAGGTTGGCAATAGCTACCAAAATTACATGACTCCTATTTTTTTGACCCAACAATTTCGCTCCCAGGAATGTTCTTCACTAATGCGGTACCCTGTATATCAAAATATGTGTTCACAAAGTTCAGCAAAATGATGTTTTGAATTACCAAAAAAAGAAAAAGAAAACAAGAAATGATCTGTCACCAGGCGTTCAATTGGATGAAAACAATAGAGTAGACCAGTATGAACTTAGGAGAAAAACTAAGGTATATCATTCACAGAAAAAGTAGGACATAGGACAAGGCCTAAAGCATAGTCCTTTATGTTTTAGCATTAAAAGAGAGTACACATTGCTATATCTAGAAAAGATAACCAACAAGGACCTACCATAGAGCACAGGAAGCTCTGCTCAATGTTCTATAACCATCTAAATGGGAAAAGATTCTGCAAAAGAACAGATACTTGCATATGTATAACTGCTGTACACCTGAAGCCAACACAATGTCCACTATACTCCAACATAACATAAGAATTTTTAAAACAATGTGCATGCACAAAGGAGAGTTCATTTTCAGCTAACATTTCCTGAAGGCCCCCGGTGTTGGAAGGACTGGTACAGGGCCAGCACTGAAAAGGCGAGGGCACTTCTATCACGTCGTTTTGTTGTATCTTATTTACATTCCAAAACACTGCTTAGGCCAGTCTTGCATATGTCTTTCTTAGTTCCTCTGTCTGCTCCTACCAGAATCTCAGATGGATGAGAGCGGGAGCATCGGCGGTGGCTCCACCCGTCTGTTCCCGGCACTGGGCTGGGGGCACCAGGACTTCTTGCTGTGGAGACGCTAGAGTCAGGGATGCAAATGCAAACAGTGCCAGCGCTGCTGTGGTTGACACAGAGAGGGGCAAGCACAAGGGCTCAGAGGCAGGTGGACAGGTGGTGGGCTTGAGACAAGGGTGGAAGGGGAGCGACCAAGAGGATAGAGGAAGCGTCAGACAGGTAGGCAGGCTTGGATCTCATGGGGCCTCAGTGGCCATGGTGGGGCATTGATGTATCCTTCAAGTTTAATAAGAAGTCACAGGAAGGGGCTTCCCTGGTGGTCCAGTGGGTAAGGACACCGCCTTGCAGTGCAAGGTGTGCCGGTTTGATCCCTGGCCTGGGAAGATCCCACGTGCCGCGGAGCGGCTGGACCGTTGTGTCCAACTACTGAGTCAGAGCTCTGGAGCGCATGAGACCAGAGACAGTGCTCTGCAGCGAGAGAGGCCACTGTGATGGGAGGCCCACATGGGCCAGAGAACAAAGATAAATAAATGAAAGACCGGGCTTCCCTGGTGGTCCAGTGGGTAAGGACACCGCCTTGCAGTGCAAGGGGCGCCGGTTCCATCCCTGGCCTGGGAGGATTCCACGTGCCGCGGAGCCGCTGGACCTATGTGTCCGATTACGGAGCCGGAGCTCTGGGGCGCATGCGCCCAGAGCCGGTGCTCTGCGACAACAGAGGCCACCGCGATGGGAGGCCCACAAGAGCCAAAGAACAAAGACGGATGAAGAATAGACAAATGAAAGACCCATAGAAGTGGCCCGCCCACCCCCGCCCTCCCCAACCCGCCCCCTCCATAAATAAATAAATAAATGTAAAAATAAATAAATAAATAAATAAACTCTAGCTATCATTTAAAAAAAAAAAAGAAAGAAAGAAAATAGGTAAATGAAAAGACCAATAGAAGTGGCCTGCCCGCCCCCATCCCTCCCCAACCTGCCTCCCACCAAAAAAAAAGAAAAAAATGAAAGATCAATAAAAGTGGCCTAAAAGAAAAAAAAAAAAAAAGATGACTGTACTTATTCTGTCTCCAGTGGCGCTTTGTATTCAGTCACGCCATGCCTGCACAGATGATGAGCTGGAGTGCTGCAAGCCATGCGGGCAGAAGCCAGACTCTGTGGTGAGAAGCCCGTGGAACCCTCTCACCCGTGTAAATATACTATGAAGTACGAAGTTTTTGTTGTTTCTTTAATTGCTCAGGCATATCTGACTCTCTCGTGACTCCATGGACCGCCGTCCTCCAGGCTCGCCTGTCCAGGGGATTTCCCAGGCAAGACCTGTGGGTTGCCATTTGCTCCTGCCAGGAGCAGGATGGAACCTCGTCTCCTGCATCTTCTGCACTGGCAGGCAGACCTTTTGCCACTGAGTCGCCTGGGAGGCCCCTACAGAGTGGGAAGACCTGGGGGGAAACAGAACCTCGCTGGATGCTTGACTAAAGGCGATCGCTTCTGACATCCGCTGGACCAGTGTGAATACAGAAACAATCTAGGTAATGACTTCATAAAGAACGTTAAGGCCCCCTGCTGAATAGATAAGGATGAATGTCCTCATCAGCTACCCCAAGCACGGGACAAATGAGTGAGAAACTCACAGCCCATATTGAACAATACCAATATAAATAGCTCTCATTTCACGTTAAGTGTGTTTTATATATATTAACTCATTTGTTACTAGGAACAGTCCTATGAGGGAAGAACTCTTATTACGTCCACTTCACTGCAGAGAAGCCTAACTCACAGAAGAGTTCAATCATGATTCTACCCAGAAAAAAGAAGTATTGCCCAGAGCCGGTGCTCTCGACAACAGAGGCCACCGCGATGGGAGGCCCACAAGAGCCAAAGAACAAAGACGGATGAAGAATAGACAAATGAAAGACCCATAGAAGTGGCCCGCCCACCACCGCCCCCCCCAACCCGCCCCCTCCATAAATAAATAAATAAATGTAAAAATAAATAAATAAATAAATAAACTCTAGCTATCATTTAAAAAAAAAAAAGAAAGAAAGAAAATAGGTAAATGAAAAGACCAATAGAAGTGGCCTGCCCGCCCCCATCCCTCCCCAACCTGCCTCCCACCAAAAAAAAAGAAAAAAATGAAAGATCAATAAAAGTGGCCTAAAAGAAAAAAAAAAAAAAAGATGACTGTACTTATTCTGTCTCCAGTGGCGCTTTGTATTCAGTCACGCCATGCCTGCACAGATGATGAGCTGGAGTGCTGCAAGCCATGCGGGCAGAAGCCAGACTCTGTGGTGAGAAGCCCGTGGAACCCTCTCACCCGTGTAAATATACTATGAAGTACGAAGTTTTTGTTGTTTCTTTAATTGCTCAGGCATATCTGACTCTCTCGTGACTCCATGGACCGCCGTCCTCCAGGCTCGCCTGTCCAGGGGATTTCCCAGGCAAGACCTGTGGGTTGCCATTTGCTCCTGCCAGGAGCAGGATGGAACCTGCGTCTCCTGCATCTTCTGCACTGGCAGGCAGACCTTTTGCCACTGAGTCGCCTGGGAGGCCCCTACAGAGTGGGAAGACCTGGGGGGAAACAGAACCTCGCTGGATGCTTGACTAAAGGCGATCGCTTCTGACATCCGCTGGACCAGTGTGAATACAGAAACAATCTAGGTAATGACTTCATAAAGAACGTTAAGGCCCCCTGCTGAATAGATAAGGATGAATGTCCTCATCAGCTACCCCAAGCACGGGACAAATGAGTGAGAAACTCACAGCCCATATTGAACAATACCAATATAAATAGCTCTCATTTCACGTTAAGTGTGTTTTATATATATTAACTCATTTGTTACTCGGAACAGTCCTATGAGGGAAGAACTCTTATTACGTCCACTTCACTGCAGAGAAGCCTAACTCACAGAAGAGTTCAATCATGACCCCAGGTTACGCCGCCTGGATGGGGCCAAGATGAAATTCCAACCATGGCAGAGATCATGAGGCTTCCTTTATATGAGGGCCCTTGTTCCTCAGAGTATCTGGCAAGGGAAAGACAAAATAGAACGTCCTCAACAGCCACGTGAGCAAAGCTACGGCTCTCCTAAGAAGACTTGCTCTGATCACATCAGGATCCACAGGGCAGCCTCAGCCGCCACCACGAAGACCTAACCGCTCATTAGGCGCCTCGTCCGCCGATGAGCATCATGCTTCTCTGAGGACCGGCCTCGCCACCCACTGGGCTCCCAGGAATCAAGCAGAGTGGGTGACGAGAGGAGAGTGGGTGGCCACGTGACTCAGGACAGGTCCTGGGTCTCACCGTTATGGCGGTTTCCTCGTCAGAAGAGAAAGTGACCCAATGGTCCTGGCAGCCGGCCCGAGGGAGTGCCTACGATGTGTCGGGCACAAGATAGGCACCAAGCATATGTGGTGCCTGGCTTCCCTGGTGACTCAGACGGTAAAGAACCTGCCTGCTATTCAGGAGACCTGGGTTCGATGCCTGGGTCAGGAAGATCCTCTGCAGAAGGGAATGGCTACCCTCTCCAGTCTTCTTGCCTGGAGAATTCCATGGACGGAGGAGCCTGGGGTTCCAAAGAGTCGGACATGACTGAGTACCTTCTCTCTCACTCTCATATCCGGTGCCATGAACCCTGTGATCCCAACTCCCACTGCTGCCCCAACTTTGTAGCAGAGGCGTTCAAGCTGCAGGGGAATAAAGAAACTTCCAGAAGTCCCACAGGCAATAAGAAGCAAAGTCACGGGTCACCACATGTCGGTCTCCTTTCCTGGGAGAAGCTGTTGCCTGTGGGTCACGTGGTTGTGGGTGTTCATGCCGTCTGGGAGTGAGTCCTGGTCTAAGATTTAATGTTGCTGTGTGACACTCTGGCCGTTATTTAACCTTTCTGTGTCTCATTTACTTCATCACTAAGTCAGGGAATATAGCTGAGTTTCTGGTACAGTTAAAGAGTCAATATAGGTAACTTGCCTAGAATGTATGCAATAATACAAGATGGCGATTGCCAGTATTATTACTATGACTGCTACTGTTGCTATCACTGTTACTATTGCTATCATTTTTACTATTACTTTACTGTTACTATTGCTACTATGACTGCAATTACTACTGCTACTATTGTTACTATTGTTATTAACGTTACCATTGCTATTATTACTGTTACTATTGCTATTACTACCACTATGTATCCCCTTCCTACTTCAGCACATTTTGTCTGTCTTGTAAAACAAAGACATCACAACTCAAAAGGCTGGTAGAAATTTGGAAGTGAGAAAGAAGAAAAATAAAGTAAACCAAAGACCAAAGTGTCTTCAAGAGAAAGAAGGCCTTACAAAGGGTGTATGGGAAAAGATCAAAAGGAATCAAGCAGAGTGGGTGACGAGGAGAGTGGTGGCCACGTGACTCAGGACAGGTCCTGGGTCTCACCGTTATGGCGGTTTCCTCGTCAGAAGAGAAAGTGACCCAATGGTCCTGGCAGCCGGCCCGAGGGAGTGCCTACGATGTGTCGGGCACAAGATAGGCACCAAGCATATGTGGTGCCTGGCTTCCCTGGTGACTCAGACGGTAAAGAACCTGCCTGCTATTCAGGAGACCTGGGTTCGATGCCTGGGTCAGGAAGATCCTCTGCAGAAGGGAATGGCTACCCTCTCCAGTCTTCTTGCCTGGAGAATTCCATGGACGGAGGAGCCTGGGGTTCCAAAGAGTCGGACATGACTGAGTACCTTCTCTCTCACTCTCATATCCGGTGCCATGAACCCTGTGATCCCAACTCCCACTGCTGCCCCAACTTTGTAGCAGAGGCGTTCAAGCTGCAGGGGAATAAAGAAACTTCCAGAAGTCCCACAGGCAATAAGAAGCAAAGTCACGGGTCACCACATGTCGGTCTCCTTTCCTGGGAGAAGCTGTTGCCTGTGGGTCACGTGGTTGTGGGTGTTCATGCCGTCTGGGAGTGAGTCCTGGTCTAAGATTTAATGTTGCTGTGTGACACTCTGGCCGTTATTTAACCTTTCTGTGTCTCATTTACTTCATCACTAAGTCAGGGAATATAGCTGAGTTTCTGGTACAGTTAAAGAGTCAATATAGGTAACTTGCCTAGAATGTATGCAATAATACAAGATGGCGATTGCCAGTATTATTACTATGACTGCTACTGTTGCTATCACTGTTACTATTGCTATCATTTTTACTATTACTTTACTGTTACTATTGCTACTATGACTGCAATTACTACTGCTACTATTGTTACTATTGTTATTAACGTTACCATTGCTATTATTACTGTTACTATTGCTATTACTACCACTATGTATCCCCTTCCTACTTCAGCACATTTTGTCTGTCTTGTAAAACAAAGACATCACAACTCAAAAGGCTGGTAGAAATTTGGAAGTGAGAAAGAAGAAAAATAAAGTAAACCAAAGACCAAAGTGTCTTCAAGAGAAAGAAGGCCTTACAAAGGGTGTATGGGAAAAGATCAAAAGGAGAACAGATCTGAAATATACAGTCCTTTGAGTTTCAAATATTTTATTCCCATTTGGTTTGCAGTATCCAAGTGCCAGCCTATTGCATGAACTTGGAAAGTTCTCCTCTTAATTACCAACATATTTCTTAAGAAGGATCCCGAAGAAGGAAAATCCAAACTGAAAATGCCCCAGAAGCTCCTATTCGCCATCTTCCCTGACACCTTCCGGGCACCCCAGCCTGAACAGGCCTACATGCATTGTTTTAAAAGTCAGCACTAAAGTTTCCACCTGTCCCCCTTCCTCCACGTCTTCTCTCTTGGAAGGCAGTTTCAAAAGGCAAGTAAGGATGAAGTAAAGGGGAGAGAAGCTTCTACTGTGTTTTAGGAATTGTTGGATATTGTTTTTCTCACCAAGCACCTCCTGCCAGCAGATCCTGGGATGTGGACTACCATCCTCCTCTTCTGTAGCACATCCTAGAGAAGAAAGGGGAGGTTGCTGCGGTCCAGAGGCCTCCTTGGTCTGCACGTGGGCTGAGGTGGGAGCCCAGGCCCGGTGGAGTCTGCACCACATAGGAACTCCAGCAACGGGGCTGGGCTTCATTCCTTACTGTGACTGAAGAGACGCCTGGTGCCAGTTCTGGATGACCTGCCGTGCCCTGCCCCTCCCGCTCTGCCCTGCTCAGTCTCCACCAGTCCTTAGACGTCCAATGTGCCCTCTCTCCCTTCACCCATGCTCTCCTGCAAATAATTCTTCTGCATAGCAACCTCTCTCCCTCCCCTTACCCTTAATGGTTAAGTCTAAAGGTGGCATCTTCTAGGAAGCCATTCACAATCACACACACACAAAAGCTGGCTTTCTTGTCCTTCCTGTATATTTGTATAACCCAAGGATCAGTTAACCACATTCATTGGGCACCTTCTGTCTGCTGAGCTCGCAATGGAGAAAGGATACTTTCAGGTAGGAATAAGGGCTCTATCAGCTACCACAGGACAATGTGGTATACTGTCATTTCAAGAAATTACATGAAATTGAGAAACAAGATACAAACTTTCTAAAGAAGGAACTAATATTTAAGCAGAGTCTCAAGGCTGAGAAACAGCCGGCCAGAGAAGGATCTGGGGCAGAATATTCCAGGGAGGGTGTGTGTGCTCAGCCTCCCAGTCGTGTCTCTTTGTGACTCCATGGACTGTAGCTTGATTAAATTTTCCATTTGGTTTGCAGTATCCAAGTGCCACCCTATTGCATGCACTTGGAAAGTTCTCCTCTTAATTACCAACATATTTCTTAAGAAGGATCCCGAAGAAGGAAAATCCAAACTGAAAATGCCCCAGAAGCTCCTATTCGCCATCTTCCCTGACACCTTCCGGGCACCCCAGCCTGAACAGGCCTACATGCATTGTTTTAAAAGTCAGCACTAAAGTTTCCACCTGTCCCCCTTCCTCCACGTCTTCTCTCTTGGAAGGCAGTTTCAAAAGGCAAGTAAGGATGAAGTAAAGGGGAGAGAAGCTTCTACTGTGTTTTAGGAATTGTTGGATATTGTTTTTCTCACCAAGCACCTCCTGCCAGCAGATCCTGGGATGTGGACTACCATCCTCCTCTTCTGTAGCACATCCTAGAGAAGAAAGGGGAGGTTGCTGCGGTCCAGAGGCCTCCTTGGTCTGCACGTGGGCTGAGGTGGGAGCCCAGGCCCGGTGGAGTCTGCACCACATAGGAACTCCAGCAACGGGGCTGGGCTTCATTCCTTACTGTGACTGAAGAGACGCCTGGTGCCAGTTCTGGATGACCTGCCGTGCCCTGCCCCTCCCGCTCTGCCCTGCTCAGTCTCCACCAGTCCTTAGACGTCCAATGTGCCCTCTCTCCCTTCACCCATGCTCTCCTGCAAATAATTCTTCTGCATAGCAACCTCTCTCCCTCCCCTTACCCTTAATGGTTAAGTCTAAAGGTGGCATCTTCTAGGAAGCCATTCACAATCACACACACACAAAAGCTGGCTTTCTTGTCCTTCCTGTATATTTGTATAACCCAAGGATCAGTTAACCACATTCATTGGGCACCTTCTGTCTGCTGAGCTCGCAATGGAGAAAGGATACTTTCAGGTAGGAATAAGGGCTCTATCAGCTACCACAGGACAATGTGGTATACTGTCATTTCAAGAAATTACATGAAATTGAGAAACAAGATACAAACTTTCTAAAGAAGGAACTAATATTTAAGCAGAGTCTCAAGGCTGAGAAACAGCCGGCCAGAGAAGGATCTGGGGCAGAATATTCCAGGGAGGGTGTGTGTGTGCTCAGCCTCCCAGTCGTGTCTCTTTGTGACTCCATGGACTGTAGCCCGCCAGGCTCCTCTGTCCATAGGGATTTTGCAGACAAGAATACTGGAGTGGATTGCCATTTCCTTCTCCAGGGGATCTTCCCAACCCAGGGATTGAACCCATGTCTCCTGCATTGGTAGGTGGGTTCTTCACCACTGAGCCGCCGGAGAAGCCGAGGTGCAGGTGTTAAACCTGCTCGCGAGGAGTAAGTGTGGTGTGTGGGAAGCACAGGACTCTCCTAGAGGAGAATACTAGCGGTCTGTCGGTGGGCCAGTAAAATCACTGTCATGGCCGGTTGATATTCACTGGTCACCTGACAGGCAGAGAGCCGTGGCACAAATGAGAGAGACTTTAGACTAAGGTAGCCATCCCTACTACTCACTGGCTGTGCGACCCCGGGCAAGTTACTTAACTCCTCTGATCATCAGCTTCCTCAGCATGTGATTGTGCTTAAATGCAGACTTAGACTTTGTTAGATGACTGCTATTTTGATAAATGCATAGCAAAATATTTACCTTTTCTGGGCTTCCCAGGTGACTCAGTAGGTAAAGAGTCTGCCTGCAATGCAGGAGATGCAGGAGATGTGGGTTCAGTTGCTGGGTCAGGAAAATCTCCTGGAGAAGGAAATGGCTATCCTCCCCAGAATTCTTGCCTGGAGAATCCCATGGACAGAGGGCTACAGTCCATGGGGTCACAGAGAGTCGGACACGACTGAGCACGCACAGCATGCTGCTATTATGATAATTGGGTAGCAAAATGCTTAACTACTCTAAAGTTCATTTTTATTATACACAAAGCTTTTCATACATACAAGCCTGACATTTAGGATAGGGTCGATACATTGTGCACATTTATTATTGCTGTTGTTAGTCGTATAAGTGGAGGGAATAATACCACCAGATCACAGATCTTCTGAAAATAAAATGTAACTTACATACAGTGCTCAAATTTTACTAAGAGTTTCCCGTGTGGTGTAGTAGTTCTTGCTCTGTGTTTTCCCAGCAGTCATTTTTTCCCATCCATTAGAATCATTATTTTATTCGCCAAATAAAAAAGAATCAGTATTTTATTCTTCCAGTTGGATGCATGTGGTGAGAGTGTTCAGTAGTTCCCTTTATTTTCTGAGGCAGGCGCTAAGCCAAGCAGGTTCTGCTTCCCCAGAGTCTGGATTGTGAGTGAGGTGAACAGGACTGGAAAACGACGGTCTACGCACTCCAGCAACGGCGCCTAAGCAAGTATGTATGTTCCTGAGCCAGATGGCCACTGTGATTTCAGGTTCCTCCCGTCTCTTCCAAGGTCTGTTCTCCTTTCCCTACTAATTCTAGAGCTCCCAATAGTCTTTGGATATCGTCCCTTTTGTTTGGATTAATCAAGGTTTTTTCTCCTCTGTTTGCACCCCCAAACTATAACCTACCCATATAACTGTGTTATTATTGATATGATGAAGTCTGTTACTGTTATGATTTTTAGAAAACAGGTTTTAATTAAGAGTATTATTGTGTATGGTTATTTTTGATGATATAACCAGACCCCAAATTTCCTCCTAAATTGGCAGTAGATACTAAATGAAAACCAAGCGGCATACATCTCTACTCTTTCATATTTGTGCCCACACTTGCTCTCTTGCTCTCTCTCTTTCTCTCTCTCTCTCTCTACTTATATATATATATAGATAGATATATATATATAAGTAGTTTGTATGATTTGCAGTTTAAGACTAAATCCTGGATAAAGTTCAAAGCAAGAAAAAATGTCACAGATAATGCCCTGGACTTCTGATTTAATTTCTGTCACCAAGATCATGCTTCCCTGGTGGCTCCGATGGTAAAGAATCTGCCTGCAATGCAGGAGACCCAGGTTCAGTCCCTGGGTTGGGAAGATCCCCTGGAGTAGGGAACCGCAATCCATTCTAGTACTCTTGCCTGAAGAATTCCATGGACTACAGTCCGTGGGGTCACAAAGGGCTGAGCAACACACAAGGCCAATGACACAGTCGCATAAAGGAAATCTCCGATTGCGTATTAGAGGAGGAGAGAGATTAATTAACAGTTTGGGGTTAATGTATACGTAGAACCATATATGGGCTTTTCCGGTGGCTCAGCAGCAAAGAACCTGCCTGCCAAGGTTGGGGCTGGGGGTCGAGTCGGGGTCTGGGAATGCTGCAGAGGAGCTCAGACCCTGCCACACAGCTGCTGAAGTCTGCGAGCCTGGAGCCGCTCCCAACCGGAGACACCACTGCAGGAGAAGCCACAGCACGAGCAGTGAGTGAGGTGAACAGGACTGGAAAACGACGGTTCACGACTCCAGCAACGGCGCCTAAGCAAGTATGTATGTTCCTGAGCCAGATGGCCACTGTGATTTCAGGTTCCTCCCGTCTCTTCCAAGGTCTGTTCTCCTTTCCCTACTAATTCTAGAGCTCCCAATAGTCTTTGGATATCGTCCCTTTTGTTTGGATTAATCAAGGTTTTTTCTCCTCTGTTTGCACCCCCAAACTATAACCTACCCATATAACTGTGTTATTATTGATATGATGAAGTCTGTTACTGTTATGATTTTTAGAAAACAGGTTTTAATTAAGAGTATTATTGTGTATGGTTATTTTTGATGATATAACCAGACCCCAAATTTCCTCCTAAATTGGCAGTAGATACTAAATGAAAACCAAGCGGCATACATCTCTACTCTTTCATATTTGTGCCCACACTTGCTCTCTTGCTCTCTCTCTTTCTCTCTCTCTCTCTCTACTTATATATATATATAGATAGATATATATATATAAGTAGTTTGTATGATTTGCAGTTTAAGACTAAATCCTGGATAAAGTTCAAAGCAAGAAAAAATGTCACAGATAATGCCCTGGACTTCTGATTTAATTTCTGTCACCAAGATCATGCTTCCCTGGTGGCTCCGATGGTAAAGAATCTGCCTGCAATGCAGGAGACCCAGGTTCAGTCCCTGGGTTGGGAAGATCCCCTGGAGTAGGGAACCGCAATCCATTCTAGTACTCTTGCCTGAAGAATTCCATGGACTACAGTCCGTGGGGTCACAAAGGGCTGAGCAACACACAAGGCCAATGACACAGTCGCATAAAGGAAATCTCCGATTGCGTATTAGAGGAGGAGAGAGATTAATTAACAGTTTGGGGTTAATGTATACGTAGAACCATATATGGGCTTTTCCGGTGGCTCAGCAGCAAAGAACCTGCCTGCCAAGGTTGGGGCTGGGGGTCGAGTCGGGGTCTGGGAATGCTGCAGAGGAGCTCAGACCCTGCCACACAGCTGCTGAAGTCTGCGAGCCTGGAGCCCGCGCTCCCTAACCGGAGACACCACTGCAGGGAGAAGCCCACACACGGCAACTCGAGAGCAGCTCCCTTTCACCACAACTCGAGAAAAGCCTGCATAGCAAGGAAGACCCAGCATAGTGAAAATAAGTTAAAAAAAGAGAGAGAGACTAGCACCAGCCTTGTGCCTTTTCTGCCTCCCCACAGCAGACTGGATCAGTGTCCGCATCCTTCACATTCCCCTCGTGTTAGAACTGCACGTCCATGTGACATCTGACTGGCCAGGGTTCCTACGGTAGTTTTTTTAATTTTTATTTTACTTTTAACTTTTACAGAGTTTTCTTGTTTACAGAAATGTATATTCCCAGATTTGTCATATGTATATCCCCCCCATCCCACCCCTCCAGACCCTCACACAGCACTCCTGCAAGATCCCCTTTTCTCACAGCGCAATGACTATAGCTATTTTCTTCGCATATGATAGTACAGGTTTTCATGCTACTTTCTTTACGCCTCTCACCCACTGTTCATTCCCCACCATGTCATATGTCTACTGTCCATGTCTGTTTTTCCATCACTTCACTGCATGTGTTATCATTACCATCCTACTAGATTCCATATATATGTGTTAGTGATGCGGGTCTATCTGCTCACCCTTTGAGACTAGGCAATGGTCACATGATATCCTTGGCCAATGGAAAGCGACTGTGAAGTCCTGGGGGCAGAGCGACCTTCCCTCTCTCCTTGCCCTCTGTCAGTGTATTATGAGAAAAACTGACCTCAAGCTGCTGTTCCAAGGAGGATGAGGCAACTTAAACCCAATCGGCAGCCTGGAGCCAAGCCTGGCTGAACCGAGCCAGACATAAGGCGGCCCCACCCTACTGCAGACCCATAAAGCAAAAACCAAAGGGTTGGTGCTTCAGGTCACTTGGTTTTGAAGTTGCACAGTAGTGTACAATAACAGCTGAGCAAGTTAATGTATACGTAGAACCATATATGGGCTTTTCCGGTGGCTCAGCAGCAAAGAACCTGCCTGCCAAGGTTGGGGCTGGGGTCGAGTCGGGGTCTGGGAATGCTGCAGAGGAGCTCAGACCCTGCCACACAGCTGCTGAAGTCTGCGAGCCTGGACCCCGCGCTCCCTAACCGGAGACACCACTGCAGGGAGAAGCCCACACACGGCAACTCGAGAGCAGCTCCCTTTCACCACAACTCGAGAAAAGCCTGCATAGCAAGGAAGACCCAGCATAGTGAAAATAAGTTAAAAAAAGAGAGAGAGACTAGCACCAGCCTTGTGCCTTTTCTGCCTCCCCACAGCAGACTGGATCAGTGTCCGCATCCTTCACATTCCCCTCGTGTTAGAACTGCACGTCCATGTGACATCTGACTGGCCAGGGTTCCTACGGTAGTTTTTTTAATTTTTATTTTACTTTTAACTTTTACAGAGTTTTCTTGTTTACAGAAATGTATATTCCCAGATTTGTCATATGTATATCCCCCCCATCCCACCCCTCCAGACCCTCACACAGCACTCCTGCAAGATCCCCTTTTCTCACAGCGCAATGACTATAGCTATTTTCTTCGCATATGATAGTACAGGTTTTCATGCTACTTTCTTTACGCCTCTCACCCACTGTTCATTCCCCACCATGTCATATGTCTACTGTCCATGTCTGTTTTTCCATCACTTCACTGCATGTGTTATCATTACCATCCTACTAGATTCCATATATATGTGTTAGTGATGCGGGTCTATCTGCTCACCCTTTGAGACTAGGCAATGGTCACATGATATCCTTGGCCAATGGAAAGCGACTGTGAAGTCCTGGGGGCAGAGCGACCTTCCCTCTCTCCTTGCCCTCTGTCAGTGTATTATGAGAAAAACTGACCTCAAGCTGCTGTTCCAAGGAGGATGAGGCAACTTAAACCCAATCGGCAGCCTGGAGCCAAGCCTGGCTGAACCGAGCCAGACATAAGGCGGCCCCACCCTACTGCAGACCCATAAAGCAAAAAAACCAAAGGGTTGGTGCTTCAGGTCACTTGGTTTTGAAGTTGCACAGTAGTGTACAATAACAGCTGAGCAATGTGTGAGCCCTTAGCACAGACTACATGATTCCTTGAATGGCTGTAAATCTGCAGAGTCACTGTCAGGGTCTGGTCCCCTGGTGTTTCCTGCACTCCTGAGGACAGTGCCGAAACCGTGCTGTTTAATGGTCTATGAGTTGACTGCACGAGGTCACTGTATTACTCTAGTCCTCTCTCACCAATCAGATGTGAGTTTACCAGAAATAAGCAAAGCCACATTAAAAATAATAGACACAATACTTATGGGATTTTCTTTCACTTTTCCCAGTAACTGTATAATCAATTTTTTTAAGTGAACCAAATAAACACGCAAATCTTATGGACGAAAGCTCAGATGCTACTGTAAAAACTGCTGGAGGACTTCTCCGGTGGTCTGGGGTCAGACTCCCACTGCAGTAAGAGTGCAGATTCCCCACAGCTCATGGTGTGGCCCAAAACCAAACAAACAGAACTGCTGGAGAAAATATTTACTGCATTTTTGAATAGCAGAGGGTGTCATAATGCCAGTCAAAATAATTATGAAATTGTATATTCCTTTATTCACGGAATAAGACTTTTGATAGAGAACGTACTACGTGCAAAGACCCTGATGCTGGGAACAATTGAGGTCAGGAGGAGAAGGGGGCAACAGAGGATGAGATGGTTGGATGGCATCACTGACTCAATGGACATGAGTTCGAGCAAATTCAGAGATGGGGAAGGACAGGGAAATGCAGACGAATAGATTCCATATATATGTGTTAGTGATGCGGGTCTATCTGCTCACCCTTTGAGACTAGGCAATGGTCACATGATATCCTTGGCCAATGGAAAGCGACTGTGAAGTCCTGGGGGCAGAGCGACCTTCCCTCTCTCCTTGCCCTCTGTCAGTGTATTATGAGAAAAACTGACCTCAAGCTGCTGTTCCAAGGAGGATGAGGCAACTTAAACCCAATCGGCAGCCTGGAGCCAAGCCTGGCTGAACCGAGCCAGACATAAGGCGGCCCCACCCTACTGCAGACCCATAAAGCAAAAACCAAAGGGTTGGTGCTTCAGGTCACTTGGTTTTGAAGTTGCACAGTAGTGTACAATAACAGCTGAGCAATGTGTGAGCCCTTAGCACAGACTACATGATTCCTTGAATGGCTGTAAATCTGCAGAGTCACTGTCAGGGTCTGGTCCCCTGGTGTTTCCTGCACTCCTGAGGACAGTGCCGAAACCGTGCTGTTTAATGGTCTATGAGTTGACTGCACGAGGTCACTGTATTACTCTAGTCCTCTCTCACCAATCAGATGTGAGTTTACCAGAAATAAGCAAAGCCACATTAAAAATAATAGACACAATACTTATGGGATTTTCTTTCACTTTTCCCAGTAACTGTATAATCAATTTTTTTAAGTGAACCAAATAAACACGCAAATCTTATGGACGAAAGCTCAGATGCTACTGTAAAAACTGCTGGAGGACTTCTCCGGTGGTCTGGGGTCAGACTCCCACTGCAGTAAGAGTGCAGATTCCCCACAGCTCATGGTGTGGCCCAAAACCAAACAAACAGAACTGCTGGAGAAAATATTTACTGCATTTTTGAATAGCAGAGGGTGTCATAATGCCAGTCAAAATAATTATGAAATTGTATATTCCTTTATTCACGGAATAAGACTTTTGATAGAGAACGTACTACGTGCAAAGACCCTGATGCTGGGAACAATTGAGGTCAGGAGGAGAAGGGGGCAACAGAGGATGAGATGGTTGGATGGCATCACTGACTCAATGGACATGAGTTCGAGCAAATTCAGAGATGGGGAAGGACAGGGAAACCTGACGTACTGCCATCTATGGGGCTGCAAAGTGTCGGACGTTACTTAGTGACTGAACAGCAACAACGCCTCATATTAGGATCTTGAAGTAGGAAAAGCAAGCTCATGGTGCATGGCCTGAAGTCTTTCATACTGTACCGGAAAACACAATTTCCTGGAGATCTGAACTTCAGTGTACTAAACATTTGGCTAGATAGAAAGAGGGTTCTCCACAGAGGACTATAAAAGAACAAACACCTAACTTGGACTCGGGAGAAGTCAGAGGAGACCTCTTGAAGCAGATTGAGTTGGCTGAATTTTAATGATGAGAAAGAGAGTTGAGTGAATAATAAAATTGCAAAAGATAAAGTAATATCTACAGCAGCTCTTCTGAGAGGCAGCATGCCTGGCAGGGTGGCAAGGACGGCTTGATTAGGAAGCAGCCTCTTCCTCCGAAGTCTGTAGTTTGAGCAGTGTTGTTCTTTCTGCCTCTACCGGCTATGATTGTATCCTCTCTATATCCCCCAACCTTCTGGGAAAACGATTATTTTACTTTGTAAAGTACTCTGGGATAAAGCAAATTCTGCAGTGCACGCGTGGGTGCTCAGCTGCTCAGCTGCGTCTGACTCTTTGCGACCCCGTGGACTGCAGCTTGCAAGGTTCCTCTGTCCAGGGAGTTCTCTAGGCGATCATACTGCAGTGGGCTGCCATTCGCTGCTGCGGGGGATCTTCCTGAGCCAGGGCTCGAACCCAAACCTCCTGGGTCTCCCACAATTGGCAGGCGGATTCTGCACCACTGTGCCACCTGCACAGACAGAACACTCACAATCTCGATTTCTTTGACCTCCATAATAAAATTAATGATAATTCTACTGTACTTAATACAGGGGCAGAAGCTGCACATGGAAGTCGAGGAACTGATTTGACTAAGTGAAAATCTGATAATTCATTAATTATCTCCAAGCTCAAGAGGTATGCTTTGGATCATTTTATGTTGCGGAGAATTTTCACCTTAACATCTGTGACATATAACAAGACTGCTATCTTTCTATTATTTACATTCTGCCGAATAACTGAGCATAATAATAAAATAAAATTCTAATTTTGTGCTCTAACCCTTTAGAGGAAGGAAAATACCCTATAATTAAAATATTATACAAAATGACCAATGGACACAGGGGTAATGTAAAATAAATCCCGGAATTTAATGAGCTTTTTAATCATCACTAGTTAAGACAATTGGTAGGGCCTGTTATTTTCAGTAGTGAGCGCAAATCATTTCACGTGATAATTTAGAGGGTTAATTGTCTCAGTTTATTCAATGTGATCTTCTCCACTAGCTTTATTTTTATCTGCCAGTACACCAATATGCCGTAATTAGCATAAATTAAAGTAAATGAATTCTGTGGGTTACTAAATTATTTTACACCGGTCTTTTTTTCTTTTCCTCTCCAAACATTTAAAGGTTAGGGTGGGTGAATGGTCTGATGGCAAATTCCAGCATCCAGCTGCTCAGGCTCAGCTTAGGAAGAAGAAAAAGTGTTTAAAAACTGAATGATTGATTTTCAGAAATCTTGGGTAGAGAAATACATCGCCAAAAAACTCATCATGCACAATGTTGTATCATTCTACACTGACCTTCACAGAAGCTCAACTGACTCACAGCTGGAAAGCTCAACATGCAAACTTAGATAACATGGACTGAGAACGATTCAAGTGTGAGTGATTTCCAGGGCTGAGATTGGCACAGCGACCTTCGATGGCTCCTGGAACATTTGCGCTTAACAAAATGAGTTTTATCTAATTTAGAAACTTGGTTCCTTTAACTTTATCCTATTGATGGTAACTCATCTTTCACTGTGAAACTCAGCACAGATCCCCTTGACTTCTAGTCAACTTCAGAAAGTCCTACAGATTAGTCAGCCAACTGTTTGACCCTCTTACTGTCTACCTGACCACCTTCCAGAATGACCGTCCTCCAGGGCTCCTCAGCCTCTGACCCCCGACCTGGTCCTGCCCACACTTTGTCTTCCTGCCACGACCCTCCCTGCTCCTGCTCCTTTTCTCTGTCCTGTGGGAATTCACCTACCGTTTACTACCTGCCCTTCTTCTCCTCTGCTGCTGTTACCCTAAGGAAACCCTCTCCTTCCTCAGTCAACAGCATTGCTTGTGTACTATTATGTGCTAGATTCTGGGCCTTGTGCTGGAGATCCATCATTGGATAAAATAGAAATGGTGTCTATTTCACAAAGAGTAGAGTCAACAGGAAAGACCGCAGTTACCGTACGTCCCCTGCATACGAGCCTTCAGGCTGTGGACTTTCAAAGATGAGAACCTGTGTTCACGTGTCCCATCACAGACGTCAGTTCACACAGCTGGGCTACGTGGCCACACGCACGTGCCTCCCCTACAAGTGGTTGTGGTTTGTGTACCATATGGTACAGTGGTGGAGAGTAGAGGAGTGCAGGGTCTTTCTTTCAGACCAAGATGTCCAGAGACAAGTGTAAAATCAGCAGCGATGTCACTGGTACAGTACTACCCAGACATCGCTGAATCGTTTTCTAAGGCAGTTGATAGAACTGAAACCACCAAGGAACCAGAACCCGTGCCCTCAACATCAAGTGTGGGTACACCTGCAACTTGCCTGATCTCCTGTTGCTGACAGTCCTTCAGCTCTACCACGTCCCGCCTCCTCTCCCTCCTCCAGTCAGTGGCTCATCCTGCCCGTTCACTCAAAGCCAGCCCCCAGATGCCAGCTGTTGTACTTTTCAAGGTACGGTGCTAGAAGATTACAAATGTTCTCTTTATTTTTTGAGTTTTTTTATTGCGTACTATTTGTGTGAAGAGTATTATAAACCTATTGCAGTATAGCACTATATAGCCGCTTATTTATGGATTTTTGGATTTAGAAACTTGGTTCCTTTAACTTTATCCTATTGATGGTAACTCATCTTTCACTGTGAAACTCAGCACAGATCCCCTTGACTTCTAGTCAACTTCAGAAAGTCCTACAGATTAGTCAGCCAACTGTTTGACCCTCTTACTGTCTACCTGACCACCTTCCAGAATGACCGTCCTCCAGGGCTCCTCAGCCTCTGACCCCCGACCTGGTCCTGCCCACACTTTGTCTTCCTGCCACGACCCTCCCTGCTCCTGCTCCTTTTCTCTGTCCTGTGGGAATTCACCTACCGTTTACTACCTGCCCTTCTTCTCCTCTGCTGCTGTTACCCTAAGGAAACCCTCTCCTTCCTCAGTCAACAGCATTGCTTGTGTACTATTATGTGCTAGATTCTGGGCCTTGTGCTGGAGATCCATCATTGGATAAAATAGAAATGGTGTCTATTTCACAAAGAGTAGAGTCAACAGGAAAGACCGCAGTTACCGTACGTCCCCTGCATACGAGCCTTCAGGCTGTGGACTTTCAAAGATGAGAACCTGTGTTCACGTGTCCCATCACAGACGTCAGTTCACACAGCTGGGCTACGTGGCCACACGCACGTGCCTCCCCTACAAGTGGTTGTGGTTTGTGTACCATATGGTACAGTGGTGGAGAGTAGAGGAGTGCAGGGTCTTTCTTTCAGACCAAGATGTCCAGAGACAAGTGTAAAATCAGCAGCGATGTCACTGGTACAGTACTACCCAGACATCGCTGAATCGTTTTCTAAGGCAGTTGATAGAACTGAAACCACCAAGGAACCAGAACCCGTGCCCTCAACATCAAGTGTGGGTACACCTGCAACTTGCCTGATCTCCTGTTGCTGACAGTCCTTCAGCTCTACCACGTCCCGCCTCCTCTCCCTCCTCCAGTCAGTGGCTCATCCTGCCCGTTCACTCAAAGCCAGCCCCCAGATGCCAGCTGTTGTACTTTTCAAGGTACGGTGCTAGAAGATTACAAATGTTCTCTTTATTTTTTGAGTTTTTTTATTGCGTACTATTTGTGTGAAGAGTATTATAAACCTATTGCAGTATAGCACTATATAGCCGCTTATTTATGGATTTTTTTGGATTTACGAACATAGTGGACTCATGAACGTGTTATTGGAACAGAACTTGTTCGTACTTAGGGGACTTGCTGTATGATAAAGCCGTAACCATCCTCCACTTGGGATCTTACAGAGACTTGAAGATGAGGGGAGGGCCTCTCCTCCCTCTTCAGGTCTCCCATGCTTTCTCTGGAAGCTCCCACTGCTCGTTACACCTCCTTTTCTCCTGAATGGGAGGCAGAGACAGGCATGACCTTGGTCTCCATTGGAAGAGAACAGGGGACAATAACAATATGCTCCTCACTCTACAGACCCTCACTCTGCAAGCCACCTCTTTCTAGAACCCTGGACACCTTGGAGGCAAGAACTGTCTGAGTCCCTCTTTGCTCCCAATCAATGGGATTAAATTCAATGGCAGCTCTTCCTGGTACCATAGGCTCCATCCAGTCCAGGCCTGTGTGGAACGTTTTCCGTGATTGATCAGCTGCCTGTTCTAACCATCACCATCTTCTTGTGTGTTTGCCCAGTGCCTCCTTCATGACAGAGGCTCAGCAAATATCTCTTGAATAAACTAAATGAATAAATGTGCGTTACATTAATGCACTGTTTTTAACATTATGAAATTTACCAATATATGATGCTTGAGTAGAAACTTGTGGCCAAACAAAACAATTCTGGAGTGTGTAAGAGCACAGAAAGTTCTGAACTATCATGAGTGTGCTTCAAGGCCAAAGGGAACTCAATTTGCCAGTTGAGAACAACTGACCATCACAAAAGGGCCTCAGGTCCCAAACACCTGACTAAAAACACCCATTCCATGAGCATTCCGTGGGATCTATCTTATCCAACACTCAGTCCCTACTGTGTAGCACAAAAAGGTGCTCATAATATTTGTGGAACATAGTAAATGAATGAGTCAAAATAAACTCTGGACTCACAAGGTATTTTTGCATGTTAAGGGTTTCTGTGCAGAATTCATCAGCTAGTGGCCTGCGGAAGTGTTTTCTCGGGTCTGTAGATTGTTTTTCTAAATTTTGTTTACCAACATAAAGAATTTGACAATAGGAAAATATTTGACATTTAAAAGATCTGACCTTCATATTTTTGAGAAATACGAGAGGATCTAGAAATAGCGTTAGTGGGAATAAAGCCAGGAGGAATTTGTTCAGAGAGCTCTGTGGGGCCGTCTCATCTGCGGGGGGCACCAACTCTCCACCTCACAGTGGTCTACACCCGGCTGGTTTCACGCAACCTACACCCCTGGAGGAATTTGGTTTTGTGACTCTGATCTAAACAAGCATACTAAAGGAGAAGCAAGAGAGATCATTTGAGATTGGGAGCCCTAAGGTGCTCTTCAATTCTTTTTCTCTAACTTATTTTTTTTTTTTGGCCTCTGTTATTGTTTTTTTTAAAATTTATTTATTTCCGTCCATCTTTATTCTTTGGCCTGTGTGGGCCTCCCACTGCAGTGGCCTCTCCTGTTGCAGAGCACCGGTTCTGGGCGCATGCGCTCCAGAGCGCTGGCTGATAATTGGACACCCCGGTCCAGACGCTCTGGGGCATGTGGGATCTTCCTGGGCCAGGGCTTGAACCAGTGCCCCTTGCACTGCAAGGCGGACTCTTTACCCAGTGGACCACCAGGGAAGCCCTGTTCTTTGATTCTTAATAATTTATAGTTTAAACCCTCTGTCTATTTTATAACAGAGAATTTAAAATGGAGAGTGATAGGGAGCAAAGAAAGAACACTTTAAAAAGGCTTTCTGCTGGGCTTCCCTGGTGGTCCAGTGGGAAAAGAGTTCGCCTTGCAGTACAAAAGACACTGGTTCGATCCCTGGCCATGGAAGATCCCACGTGCTGTGGAGCAGCTGGACCGGTGTGTCCAATTAGGAGTCAGCACTCTGGAGTGCATGCGCCCAGAGCCTATGCTCTGCAGCTAGAGAGGCCACTGCAATGGGAGGCCCACACAGGCTGAAGAATAAAGATGGATGAAAATACATAAATAAAAAACCAATAAAAGAGGCCAAAATTGAAAAAAAAATAAAGTTTTCTGCATTTATAAATAAAACTCAATAGACTCCCCAACCAGCCAAGCAGCTGAAAACATCAGGGTGAGGCTCGTTCACTTCTCCACATGTTCTCTGCTGGCCTCTGAGGAAGAGGAGGTACGGTCTTGACTACATCATCTAGAAAATGCTAGAAGGATGCCTGGCTCGACAGTAAGATCAACCGACACCTCTCAAACGTGGAGCGATTTCATTCAGAGTCTGGCATCCGACACTCAAATCATTCTTCCTTGGGTTAGACCTGTCAGTAACGTAATGAAGTGAAAATGACTGTGAGGCTGTGGAGAATCCTGGCTTCCTGAGAAATCCGGAGTCATTAATTTGTGGGGAGAACCCTAGAAGGTGGCATGAAAGATAAATACTGGCCATCCAGATGGAAAAAACTAGACACTAAAAGTAAAAAGCTATTCCCTAATAGTTGACAAGAAGGTTTTCCTGAGGACTATTTTTTAAAAAATAAGGAGGAAAAGTGTCTCCAAGGACATTTGTTGGATTTGAATCAGAACAAAAAAAACTCGGGAACTTATCCTTAAGCAGTAGTCAAACTGCGCTTTATCATGATGCCAGGAGTTGTTCTTGTTTAATATTTTCCCTCTTTTTGTTTCTAATCCACTGTTTACTGGCCCAGGACCATCTCAGAATAGTAGCGTGAGTCAACAGAGAGTGACGCAAAATGAGGGCAGGAGTGATGAGCTCAAGAAGGGGCCAAAAGGCAGCCAACTCCGCCCTTCCTGCCAGGGTCTGGGGGCAAGTTCACTGCAGAGAGCCATGGATTCAGACTCTACGCTGTTTCTTCTCTAAAAAAAAAAAAAAAAATTACAAAACATACATTTACCTATCCACGCATTCAACAATGTTATCTTGGTATCATGCCGCATGAAGATCAGTACTGAAGGTCTTAAAGGTCTTACAACCCAGGAGAAGGTATATGCATATAAATGAATACATATATTGTAATATGGTACACTAGAATCATTTCTAGGGCACCTAGTACATGGCAACAAGGGAGGATTTGATCGGGGGAAACTTCTGGGAACAGTTAACTAGGTAATAAAGAAAGGAAAAATGGTGCCCAAGCAATGGTCACTGTCATTTCTGGTCTGTTCCTCTTATGTAATGAATGTCTAAGCACTGTGCTTGCCTGTGTGCTAGGCCTTTAAAGCATAGCTTGATCTCCTGCCGCCTCTGAGGAAGAGGAGGTACGGTCTTGACTACATCATCTAGAAAATGCTAGAAGGATGCCTGGCTCGACAGTAAGATCAACCGACACCTCTCAAACGTGGAGCGATTTCATTCAGAGTCTGGCATCCGACACTCAAATCATTCTTCCTTGGGTTAGACCTGTCAGTAACGTAATGAAGTGAAAATGACTGTGAGGCTGTGGAGAATCCTGGCTTCCTGAGAAATCCGGAGTCATTAATTTGTGGGGAGAACCCTAGAAGGTGGCATGAAAGATAAATACTGGCCATCCAGATGGAAAAAACTAGACACTAAAAGTAAAAAGCTATTCCCTAATAGTTGACAAGAAGGTTTTCCTGAGGACTATTTTTTAAAAAATAAGGAGGAAAAGTGTCTCCAAGGACATTTGTTGGATTTGAATCAGAACAAAAAAAACTCGGGAACTTATCCTTAAGCAGTAGTCAAACTGCGCTTTATCATGATGCCAGGAGTTGTTCTTGTTTAATATTTTCCCTCTTTTTGTTTCTAATCCACTGTTTACTGGCCCAGGACCATCTCAGAATAGTAGCGTGAGTCAACAGAGAGTGACGCAAAATGAGGGCAGGAGTGATGAGCTCAAGAAGGGGCCAAAAGGCAGCCAACTCCGCCCTTCCTGCCAGGGTCTGGGGGCAAGTTCACTGCAGAGAGCCATGGATTCAGACTCTACGCTGTTTCTTCTCTAAAAAAAAAAAAAAAAATTACAAAACATACATTTACCTATCCACGCATTCAACAATGTTATCTTGGTATCATGCCGCATGAAGATCAGTACTGAAGGTCTTAAAGGTCTTACAACCCAGGAGAAGGTATATGCATATAAATGAATACATATATTGTAATATGGTACACTAGAATCATTTCTAGGGCACCTAGTACATGGCAACAAGGGAGGATTTGATCGGGGGAAACTTCTGGGAACAGTTAACTAGGTAATAAAGAAAGGAAAAATGGTGCCCAAGCAATGGTCACTGTCATTTCTGGTCTGTTCCTCTTATGTAATGAATGTCTACTTTTTCCAGGCACTGTGCTTGCCTGTGTGCTAGGCCTAATGCTTGAAAGTGTTAAAAGCATATAGCTTCACCGGACCATTGGAACAGCCCAGTCATGTCGCAGCAAATAACCTTGGGTGAGGATGTGAAAAGACAAAGATGAATAGGTATGTGGGGCCACACTGCATTAATAAATAACTTGTTGTTTATTAAAAATAAAAGGATGGCAAGCCAGATCCGGGTTTTAGGAAGCTCTTTCTGAATGTTGTATACTGGACTGCAGAAGGCAAACACTGGGAGGCAGGAGACCAATTAGGAAGATAGCTTATTCATTCAGGTGAGACTAGAGAAACACTTGACTTCAACATTCACTACAAAGCTACAGGAATAAAGACCCTATGGTTCTGACAAAAGGACGGACATATAGATCAATGGACTAGAATTGAAAGCAGAGAAATAAGTCTCTATAGTCACTATTAATAGACTTTAAACGAAGACATCAAGACAATTCAGTAGGAAAAATAAGTCTTTGACAAATGGTGCTGGAATAACAGGATAGTCACACACAGAAGAATGAATTTGAAGTTTTGTATCATAGCAAATGGCTTAGCTACTGAACAACAACACTATCATACCAAAAATAATCATGAATTCAAAATGAATCATAGACCTAAATGCAAGAGCTAATGCGGAAAACTTTTAGAAGATAGCATAAGTTTTTGGTTAAGTAAACATAAATCGCAGCAAGGTCTTCTTTGACTCACTTCCTCAAGTAATGAAAATAAAAACAAAAATAGGGACTCTCCTGTTGCTCCAGTGGTTAACAATCCACCTCGTAATGCAGGAGGTGCTGGTTCAACCCCTGGTTGGGGAACTAAGATCCCACATGCCTCAGAGCAGCTAATCTCTTGGGTCGCAACTACTGAGCCTGCAGGCCACTGGCTGTAGATTCCTGCTGGAGATTGCGCATGACTCAGTGACTATCCCATGTGCTGCAACTAAGACCTCACACAGTCAAATAAGTAAATATTAAAAATAAAACAAAAATAAACAAGTGCGGCCTAATTAAACTTAAAAGCTTTTGCACAACAAAGGAAACTAAAAAATAGCCCTCAGACTAGAAGAAAATATTTGCAAATGAAGCAACCAACAAGGGATTAATGTCCAAAATATGCAAAGAGCCCATGCAGGTCAACATTAAATAACAGCTCAGTCAAACTGTGGGTTGTTCCATCTCTAAGTCATGCCCGACTCTCTGTGACCTTATGGACTGAAGCACTCTGAGCTTTCCTGTCCTCCACTCCCAGCGGGTGCTCAGACTCGTGTCCTTGAGCTGGCGACGCCCTCCCGCCGTCTCCTCCTGTCCTTAGTCTTGTCCAGCGTCAGGGTCTGTCCCAGTGGGTCAGCTCTCCACATCAGCATCTTTGGGGGAATATTCAGGGTTGATTTCTTTTCGGTTTGACTGGTTTGATCTCCTTGCTATCCTGAACCTTTAATTAGGTTGGGACTACTATTAATCCCTGTGATTCCCAGATGGCTCAATGGCAAAGAATCTGCCTGCCAGTGCAGGAGGCGGAGGAGACACGGGTTTGATCTCGGGTCAGGAAGATCCCTTGGAGGGGGAAAGGGCAACTTACTCCAGTATTCTTGTTGGGAAAATCCCACAGATACTGCAGCCTGATGGTCTACAGTCGCTGGGGTCACAACGAGTCAGACACAACTGAGCACTGAGCACGTTATTATTCATGTATTTTATATATATATAAAAAACCCTGCCAAAGCACAGAGAGGTTAAGACATTTTCTAAAAGTCACACAGCAAGTGGTGATCAGGTGAAGCTGTCTGTGGAGCTCATAGGACAAGAGGAAGGACCAAGTTCACAGGCTGCTCTGGAAATTCCTTAAACTGCTTGGTAGTCCTTTGTTTGCAGATACCTACACAGCGATCTTGGTCCACGTGGCAGTGGACACTCACATCTCTTCCTTTATGCCTGTAGATTCTGGCCAGAGCGAGTCTATCCCAGCTTTGTCGTCGCCTTCTAGAAGGCTGTCCATTTATAGATTGATGATCTCTGCCGGAGATGATCAGAAATGCCAAACGGTAGGTCAAGGACAACAGCCAGAGAGAAATTAAGAGCAGTTAGGACTCAGTCACTAGTGAGAAGATATTTAAAAGGCAATTACCAGCTTCCTTCTGACAAGCAGCCAGAAATAGCCACAGAAAGGTTCACAGGGTGGAAGGCGGCCTCCTCTGGGCAGGAATCAGAAAGCCATCTAATATCCATTTCATGCTAAGAAGCAGTGTCTTGAGAAACCGTTTTTGCTTTGATCACTGGGTACTATGTTGCCAGAACACAACCCTGGAGAAGACTACATACATGGCTGTCATGTTTCTTCAGTGTGAATTTCACTTGTGCAAGGAGTGAACAAGTGAGTGTTGCGTGCCTGCTTGCCGCAGGCAGGTGTGAGACAGGTGTGCCGCTGGGCTCTGCCCCAAGGTCGAGGGGCACCACTCCAGGGAGGGCATTGTGGGGTGGGCAGCACCCAGAAGAGACCAGCTGACCTCCCAGAGGCCTTTTGTCCATTCAGGGCCCTTCCAAAACAACGCTATAGAGCACGACTCCTCCCGTTATGGTTAGAATCACATCCTGGTTTCCCGCGGCTGCTGCCACGCATTACCACAAGCTGGTGGGCTGGAAACAGATTTATCATCCCCAGCGGCAGAGGCCACAAATCCAAAATCATGGTCTCCCCAGGCTCAGCTCCTCCTGCAGACTCTGGGGAAGAATGTGTTCCGGGCCTTTCTCTAGCTTCTGGGGCCTGCTGGCAATCCTCGGGGCTCTTCGCTCTGAGATACCTCCATGGAGCCTCTGCCCCCGAGGTCACAGGGTTTTCCCGTGGTCCTCCCTCTGTGTCTCAAACCCCCTACTCCTTCCTCTCACTAGAACATCTGTTGTTGCATTTAAGATCCACCCTAAAAAAGTGGTAAAGAATCTGCCTGTATGCAAGAGATGCGAGAGACACAGGTTCAATCCCTGGGTCGGGAAGATCTCCTAGAGAAGGAGCTGGCAACCTGCTCCGGTATTCTTTCTTTTTCCTGGTTTTAGAGGGAGTTTCTTTTTCTAAACATTTTTGGCCTCTTTTATTGATTTCTTTTTATTTATCTTCATCCACCTTTATTCTTTGGCCTGTGTGGGTCTCTTACTGCAGTGGCCTCTCACATTGCAGAGCACCGGCTCTGTGTACACGCACTCCAGAGTGCTGGCTCATAATTAGACTCACTAGTCCAGCGCTCTGAGGCACTTGGGATATTCCTGGGCCAGGGATCGAACCAGTGCCCCTTGCATTGCAAGGCGCACTCTTTTCCCACTGGACCACAGGGAAGCCCTGCTCCAGGAGTCTTGCCTAGAGAATCCCATGGACAGAGGAGCCTGGGGGCTCCAGTTCATGGGATTGCGGAGAATCAGCCGTGACTGAGCATGCACGCACACAAGCCAGGTCCCAGGCAGAGGTCTCTGGCTTAGGCCTAGGGCACATCTCCTGGGGGGTCAGCAGTGGTCTGCTAACACGTGGCTCACAGTGAATGAGATTTCTTACGGACCTGTATGTCTCATGCACTTCCGATGCAGAGCCACACTGAATCCACACAAGACAGCCATCTGGTAAAAATCAGGTGGCGGTGCCTGCTCAGTTGTGTCAGACTCTGCGACCCCAGGGACTGGGCCCCCAGGCTCCTCTGTCCATGGGATTCTCCAGGCAAGAACACTGGAGTGGGCTGCCACCTCCTCCTCCAGGGCATCTTCCTGGTCCAGGGATCGAACTTGAGTCCCATGCATTGGCAGGTGGATTCTTTCCCACTGAGCCACCTGGGAAGCCTATAAAAACGGAGGCACATCTTATAAGTGAAGTAACCAAGAGACTGAGTAACTAGCCAATGTTGCTCAGGTTTGGGGGAGCAGAAGATAGCACCCCCAAATCTGTCTCTTTGCAATATGGTTTTTTTTTTTTTTTTTGACTTGAGGATAAAATCAAGGCAGTTCAGGAGACCTGTTCATTTCTAGCCTCTCCCTTAACTGTCTTAAACGAATTTAGATGGAGGGTCTACACCAGGAAGAAAGCCAGTACCAAACAGAATTTTTGTATCAAAAAGACTTATCTTCCTGGCAGAGAAAACACTGTTGACCAAGCATCCCACCTTCCTGTGATTTCTCTTGCTCCTCTCTGAGACCTGAGACCCCTGTCCCTCCCTCACAGCCCCAAATGGCGCACACGCCTCAGCCGCCTGACTGCTCGGAGGAGCTCCTGTGTTTGTGGGGCTCCTGTCACAGCAGGTTAAACGTGTCTGCGTGCTCAGACCACCCAAAGAGCCCGGAAGGATAGAAGGAAAACATCTTCATCTCCTACATCGAATATCCAGCAAGGCAAGCAGAATGCTTCTAGAGAATACATTCAAACGAGGCCCCTGTGCTGCCTCCCGTAGAGGCCCAACCAGACAAGGGGCCGAGCCGTGCTGATGACAGGCAGCATCAGACGCCATTCATTCATTTATTGCCAAACAACCCAGTAGATGCTCAATATATATTCATTGATTAAATAAACACCTGCCATGCCACAGGCTTTGTGCTGGCCACTGGGGCCCAGATGGCAACAAAAATATAACAGCATCCGGCAAAAACTAGCAATGGCTCCCCAGCCATGAAAAAGAATGGAATTTTGCCATGGGCATCAACATGGATGGACTTGGAGGGCATCATGCTAAGTGAAATAAATCAGGGAGAGAAATAAAATTACTATATGATATCAGTAATGTACGGAATATAAAAAAAAATGCAATGAACCAGTGAATGTAAGAAAGAAGACGACTCACAGATAAATAGATGGCAGACTAGCGGCTTCAAGTAGGGAGAGAGAATGCCAGGGGAGCACAGGGGAGGGGTATAAGAGGAACAGACTACTGGACGTAAAATAAGCCGCAAGGATACATCATGCTGCACGGTGAGCACAACCAACATTTTCCAATAACTATAAAGACTACCCTTTAAACACTGAGATTCACTATACTGTACATCTGTAACATATCATGACGCACAGCAACTATATTTCAATAAAACATTAAATAAAAAAAGACGAAAAGGCTCTCCTCTCACTAGGCCTAATTCTGGGTTCAATTAAAATTAGTAATAAGGCAAAACGTCAAGACTCCATGAGTCAGAGATGTGTGACCAGACAGAAGGTTAATCTCCTGGCCACTTTTTCCTCTATTAGTAAAATGATATCAAAAACAAAGACATCGACTGATGTACACATATTACCACGCGGGTAGGTGAAGTTCTACTCGCTCTCTCTTCTATTCACGCTCGTCCTCTCTCGTTTGGGGAAGACTTTCTCACCTTATCTCTTTGTTCGATGGGTGCAGTGACCAAGTTTCTACCTGCAGTCGGGTGCTGGTGCTCAGTCGTGTCTGACTCTTTGGGGCCCCACGGACTTAGCCCCCCAGGCTCCTCTGTCTGTGGGATCGTCCAGGCAAGAACATTGGAGAGGGTTGCCATTTCCTTCTCCAGGGGATCTTCCCGACCCAGCAATCGAACCCGAGTCTCCCGTGGCCCTTGCCTTGCAGGTAGATTCTTTAGTGCCACCTGGAAAGCCACCCAGAAGCAGGAGTCTGCCACAGAGGAAGCATGGTGCACGGGAATACGGCGGAGGCGTTGGATACTTTTTGAATAACTTCTTCTGGGAAGACTGAATGGCAGGTAAGACATCCAGTCGTCGCGCCCTTCGAGCACGGAAGGCAGAGCTAACAGCTGAGTGCCTTTACTCTTTACTCTCAAAGAGTAACAGAATCTGCCATAGCCACGTATGCCACTTATAGGTAAGGATTTTTTTGTTTTAACTTTTACTATGGTAAAAGTCTCATAATATAAAACTTACAGTTTAACCGTCTTTAACCGTACAGCTCGGCGGGACTAAGTACGTTCACATTGTCACTCAGCTGTCACAAGCATCTATCCCGAACGACTCACTTTCCTAAATTGAATTTCTGTCCCCATTAAACACCCCCCCATTCCCACTCCTCACCCCCCCACCTCCCGGCCCCTAGCTTCAGCCAATGCACCTTTTGGTGCTGAACTGCCTGTTCATGGTACCTCATGTAAGTGAAATCAAACAGTGCTTGTTTGCATCTAATTATATTGGAATGTATTTTTAAGGTTAGCTTAATATATGTCACCTAATACCAGGATTAATTTGAATAGAAAGCAAGTGAGAAGAAGCAGATTCAAGAAAAGTTCTGTGCCGTCCCCCTCTTTGCCTCCAAGTATACACGAGACGTTTCTTAACGGCTCAGAGTCATGGATGGTTAGGTTAGCGTGGCTAAAGAAAGGCTAAAAGTGAGACCAAACTATAGTTAATAACTTTAGTTCCTTCATTTTTTTTTTTTTTTTTTGGCCAGAACTGGTGGTAAATAATAATGACAACAATAGAGATGCTAAACTGACTTCATTTCTCTCTGTTTCAGCTCCCTTTCTACTGGGACTAGAAATCGGTGCTCAAGAGATGATGACTCAGCACAAAAGCAACCGTTCGGATTATTCTCCAAGTCAGAAGACTCAGGTCTGGTTCATTGGGTGTTGATGCAGAAAACCGGACTGCCGCTTTGAATACCAAGCATACCCTGACCCTCCTGTGCACCTGAGAGGCACTTCGGAGAAATCTAGGGGGACGCCAGTTGCTCCATATTGCCATTTTGCATCGATTCACTTATGCTGGCAGGGAAGTTTTTCCACAGGAAGAAAAGTGATGCCAAACTACAACTAAAACTCATACTTTAGGAATCTTAATAATCATGTCAAAAAGCCTGCTGTATTTTTCCATGTATGGGCATTTAGCTGCCCACTGTTCAGAGGCCTGCCAGCGAACAAGGACCACATTAGATGCCCACCCGTGCTTACCCAAATATGTTAGATATTCACAGTATGGTAAGGATTTTTTGTTTTAACTTTTACTATGGTAAAAGTCTCATAATATAAAACTTACAGTTTAACCGTCTTTAACCGTACAGCTCGGCGGGACTAAGTACGTTCACATTGTCACTCAGCTGTCACAAGCATCTATCCCGAACGACTCACTTTCCTAAATTGAATTTCTGTCCCCATTAAACACCCCCCCATTCCCACTCCTCACCCCCCCACCTCCCGGCCCCTAGCTTCAGCCAATGCACCTTTTGGTGCTGAACTGCCTGTTCATGGTACCTCATGTAAGTGAAATCAAACAGTGCTTGTTTGCATCTAATTATATTGGAATGTATTTTTAAGGTTAGCTTAATATATGTCACCTAATACCAGGATTAATTTGAATAGAAAGCAAGTGAGAAGAAGCAGATTCAAGAAAAGTTCTGTGCCGTCCCCCTCTTTGCCTCCAAGTATACACGAGACGTTTCTTAACGGCTCAGAGTCATGGATGGTTAGGTTAGCGTGGCTAAAGAAAGGCTAAAAGTGAGACCAAACTATAGTTAATAACTTTAGTTCCTTCATTTTTTTTTTTTTTTTTTGGCCAGAACTGGTGGTAAATAATAATGACAACAATAGAGATGCTAAACTGACTTCATTTCTCTCTGTTTCAGCTCCCTTTCTACTGGGACTAGAAATCGGTGCTCAAGAGATGATGACTCAGCACAAAAAGCAACCGTTCGGATTATTCTCCAAGTCAGAAGACTCAGGTCTGGTTCATTGGGTGTTGATGCAGAAAACCGGACTGCCGCTTTGAATACCAAGCATACCCTGACCCTCCTGTGCACCTGAGAGGCACTTCGGAGAAATCTAGGGGGACGCCAGTTGCTCCATATTGCCATTTTGCATCGATTCACTTATGCTGGCAGGGAAGTTTTTCCACAGGAAGAAAAGTGATGCCAAACTACAACTAAAACTCATACTTTAGGAATCTTAATAATCATGTCAAAAAGCCTGCTGTATTTTTCCATGTATGGGCATTTAGCTGCCCACTGTTCAGAGGCCTGCCAGCGAACAAGGACCACATTAGATAGTCTTACGCTCATTTACTCCCATGTGTCCAATATACCCAAATATGTGACGTGACAACCATTTCCCCCTTTGGTGAAAGGATTGTGTTGCTTGGTATTTCACCCAAATTACCCTATTAGTGACACTCCGTTGTCCATTTGTTCTCTGTGAATCTTCCTGAAAGTGGTAATGGGGGCCTCCAAGGCTCAAAGCCCCTAAAACACCCTTTTTGTTGTTGTTCCGTCTCTAAGTCATGGCTGCCTCTTTGTGCCCATAGACTGCAGCACACCAGGCTCAGCTGTCCCCCAAACAGCGCTGCCAAGATTAACTAAAGTATCAAGTTCCTTTGCCTTAAGCAGGGATTTAGAAACCATGATAAGAGTGCTTATCTCCTGAAATCAGAAGCTCCATCTTTCAACAGCAAACAATGGGCAAACAAGTTCATTGTTATGTAATAAATGCAGTTTGGTAGACAAAAATCTTGCAAAATGTGGGATTAATAAAGATATCCCGGTAAGTTTAAAAATGCAAATAAATAAGAAACATTGTTCTCTGTGGGAGGGGGAAAAAGCAAGGATAAAGGTGAGTTGTTACAATTCAACTACCTTGCTGTTGTTCGGCCCCACAGGAGTGTCCTGCTCTTTGCGACCCCATGCACTGAAGAAAATCAGGCTTCCCTGACCTTCACAGTCTAGACGGACTATTGATTATAATCAATCTAATTTCAGTATGGACCATCTGGTGATGAACAATTATTTGTTCAATCTCTTATGGGTGCTGAGCATTACTTCAGCTACCCTGGAAGTAGAAGACATAGAGGAAGATAGTACCTGCATCCGGGCCTCAGGGAGTTAGCAATCTAGATGGGAAATCTTTTAAATATGCAACTATGTGTGTGTGTGTGTGTGTGTGTGTGTGTGTGTGTGTGTGTATTTGTAATAAATATGATTTTACACATACGTATGTGCATGCATATTCTTCAATCCACTTAATAGACTAATGCAATGAGAGGGAAAAATGAAGAGTTTAGAAGAATTTTCAAGACAAGATTGAGTCTCAGAATTTTCAGTGGCTTTAAACCAAATGCTATTCTGACAGCTTTTACTCGTGCTGCTATCTTTAGACACAAGACACATGGGCGGACCCCGAGATCCGCATGTTCGAGGCAGCCAGTCTGGATGCTGCCGTCATTGACCTGATGGCTGTGCTCTCACCTCTCCAGGGAGACCTGCAGCTCGTCATTCCTTGAGGGAGAAAAATGAAGAGGATGGGGAGGGTGGCGTGATCAGCTTCAGTGGGGAATTGTTGAATATTTTCTCTGCATCTTAGGGATTCATTACAAATCTACATATGGAAAACTAGTGAGGTATTGCATCAAAGAACCTAGTATAATTTATGAGGATCCTATTTTTCCAAGCTGACCTTCTCACGGATAGAATTTTGGTATAACCCCTATTTATTGGCATCCCCTGAGCATTCTCTCAGGAATACTGCAATAATAGATAACAAACATGTATCTATTGTTCTTAAAAGAGTGTCTCTACATACGGACGTTGCGGGGAATGAACAGTGGGTGGGAGGTGTAGAGGGAGGAACATGGAAATCTATGCTATCATAGGTGAAGAAGATAGCTATTGCCATTGCGCTGTGGGGATAGAGGATCCTGCAGGGGTGCGGTGCGACGGTCTGGAGGGTGGGATGGGGGGACCAGGAGGCGGGTGGGAGAGGGAGGGGGCCAGGGATATACATATGACTAATCTGGGATTGTACATGTCTGTAAACAACAAAGCTCTGTAAAAGTAAAAAGTAAAATTAAAAAAAGGAGAAAAAAAGAAAAGAAAAAAGAGTGTCTCTAGACTCCCTGTGCCGCTGATCCTGATGACACTTTCCAGAGATGAAATTGCCTTATCCCGCGATGCCTATGTGCAGAACCTAATGTTTATATACTGAAGAAAACTGTAGATTGAACCTCAGAGTAAGGAGGCATATAAGAGTGAATAACCTGTAATAAGACAGATTATGAGTAAATGCAGAAGAAAAAAAAAAAGATTTTAGAGGGAGCAACCAATCTGTTGTTAAACAGCCTGTATGATCTGCTTGGTTTTCCTTATTCCTTTCTTCTCGACATAAACATGATTCAATTGTTTTAGTCAGCTAGTCAGCTCTTTTGTGAGAGTTTTGTTAGTTTCAAGTTGTAGATTAGTCCTTCAGAGAAGGCAGAAGACATGAGCAGCTAAAGGAAGCCGTGCTTTTCAATCACAGAACAAGTCCTACAGAGAAGCATGGGGGCTTCTCAGCAGGGTAAGAATGTATTCACAAGATCAGTAGCAAAAGCCAGAAGAGTTTTATTTCCAGGATGTTAGTTCCACAAAGAGTGAGCATCTCTTTATTGAGCATCCCTTTAGACCTGAATTCTTCAACAAGGTCTTCTGTGTTATACAAAGATGGTCTCAAAACAAATCTCCTCAGAGGGTCCCACGGTCCAACTCTGCAACATGACTAAGCCCTAGAGATCTACTGTAAACCACCTACAGTGGATGATACTGAACTGTGCACTTGAAAGTTTGCTAAGAAGATAGATTTTAGGTGAGGAGCTCTTACTCTCCCAAGTGACTAATAATAATAAAAAACAAAGAGGTGGGAAAAAGCTTTTGGAGGTGACAAATATGTTTATGGAAAAGATTATAGTGCTCTGAATGAAGACACAGTGACCTTGAGGTAGCTTCAAATAATTTTGAGGAACTGAAGATAATATAGGAATTCACTGCATTCATTTCCTAAATCATGAACCATGGTTCAGCACGAGAGGAAAAAGTTTACCTGCATTTCTGTTTTGTTTCAATAAAAAATTAAAATAATATAAACTAGTTCAAGAGAGAATGAAATGCTGTACCCTGGACTAGAAAGTGGAAGGTTCTCATCCAGTCTGTCAGTAGTTACCCGAGAGGGTAGGCAAATTACTTGACTTCTCTGTTTCTCGGTTTCTATACCATAGCAACACCTACTACTTGTGGAAGCTTTCTTACAACAGCTTGGTAACTTTTTAAAAGCACTTTTGCAGTTTAAGTCGACCTTATAAATTAGGTGTGATGAGCAACACCATTTTGCAGATCCCGATGCCTATGTGCAGAACCTAATGTTTATATACTGAAGAAAACTGTAGATTGAACCTCAGAGTAAGGAGGCATATAAGAGTGAATAACCTGTAATAAGACAGATTATGAGTAAATGCAGAAGAAAAAAAGATTTTAGAGGAGCAACCAATCTGTTGTTAAACAGCCTGTATGATCTGCTTGGTTTTCCTTATTCCTTTCTTCTCGACATAAACATGATTCAATTGTTTTAGTCAGCTAGTCAGCTCTTTTGTGAGAGTTTTGTTAGTTTCAAGTTGTAGATTAGTCCTTCAGAGAAGGCAGAAGACATGAGCAGCTAAAGGAAGCCGTGCTTTTCAATCACAGAACAAGTCCTACAGAGAAGCATGGGGGCTTCTCAGCAGGGTAAGAATGTATTCACAAGATCAGTAGCAAAAGCCAGAAGAGTTTTATTTCCAGGATGTTAGTTCCACAAAGAGTGAGCATCTCTTTATTGAGCATCCCTTTAGACCTGAATTCTTCAACAAGGTCTTCTGTGTTATACAAAGATGGTCTCAAAACAAATCTCCTCAGAGGGTCCCACGGTCCAACTCTGCAACATGACTAAGCCCTAGAGATCTACTGTAAACCACCTACAGTGGATGATACTGAACTGTGCACTTGAAAGTTTGCTAAGAAGATAGATTTTAGGTGAGGAGCTCTTACTCTCCCAAGTGACTAATAATAATAAAAAACAAAGAGGTGGGAAAAAGCTTTTGGAGGTGACAAATATGTTTATGGAAAAGATTATAGTGCTCTGAATGAAGACACAGTGACCTTGAGGTAGCTTCAAATAATTTTGAGGAACTGAAGATAATATAGGAATTCACTGCATTCATTTCCTAAATCATGAACCATGGTTCAGCACGAGAGGAAAAAGTTTACCTGCATTTCTGTTTTGTTTCAATAAAAAATTAAAATAATATAAACTAGTTCAAGAGAGAATGAAATGCTGTACCCTGGACTAGAAAGTGGAAGGTTCTCATCCAGTCTGTCAGTAGTTACCCGAGAGGGTAGGCAAATTACTTGACTTCTCTGTTTCTCGGTTTCTATACCATAGCAACACCTACTACTTGTGGAAGCTTTCTTACAACAGCTTGGTAACTTTTTAAAAGCACTTTTGCAGTTTAAGTCGACCTTATAAATTAGGTGTGATGAGCAACACCATTTTGCAGATGACAAAAGAAAAGCGTAGAAAGTAATGTGTCTAAGGCAGGGACGTAATGGGGTCAAATCAAATTCCAATGTAAAGTCTTAACCATTGTGCTGTTCTGCCTCTCTGCCAGAAAATATGAGTTAAATTAGTTCTCTCAGGATCCTTTAGTTTGTATATTCTGCGATTCTACAAGAGAGTAAAATATCTATTAAACACATAGTAGCTAACCTCAGAAAGGATGCCATTTCAATAAATATTTATCCTTCAGAACCCAGAGGGAATATTATTTGCTCTATGCCCTAAGCACATGGCATAGTAAGCTTCTGTGAGACGACCAATGTGTTCAGTCTAAGCCCTGGCTCTCATCACACCATATGCGGTATCAGCAGCTTGTCCTTCTTGCCTATTTGGCTGCCAACTCTTCCAGATCAAGATTGCTCAATGCACGTACATGCTCTTGTCACTTTGTGATGGACAGGTATTAGGAACTTCATCTTAGAGGCACAGGAAGGGAAATCCAGAAATCTAGAAAGATCCGCAGACAGTGACTCTGCATGTCATTGGTAGAATCAGAAGTCAGGTCTCCGGTTTCGTGAGAGCTTGTCCTGTTGTCTTTTGCCACTGCTTTGTCCGCATGTCAGAGAAGCCGAATGACTTCCTGGAGAATTCAAGGTTACCACTAGCTAGTCGCGGGCATGCACTTGAGTTATTAGTGATGGGAAGCAACATACAATCTCTAACAGATAGGTAGAGAAGGGATGACGGAGGGATGGAGGGAGGGAAAGAGAGAGAGAAACAATATACAAATAAACAACAGTCAGACTGTATATAAAAATAGAACTGTGACCACAACCTGCAGCAACCTTCCTGGGCACCCAGCCCTTATCTACAGTGGGCACCCAGTCCTTATCTACACTAAACAACCTGGGAAGCCAGCCTACTATAAGCCGGCCTTGCAGGAAGCCTGCTGGCTCTTTCTCTGTTTCTCGGTTTCTATACCATTTACTTAAAAAAGCTTGGTAACTTTTAAAAGCACTTTTGCAGTTTAAGTCGACCTTATAAATTAGGTGTGATGAGCAACACCATTTTGCAGATGACAAAAGAAAAGCGTAGAAAGTAATGTGTCTAAGGCAGGGACGTAATGGGGTCAAATCAAATTCCAATGTAAAGTCTTAACCATTGTGCTGTTCTGCCTCTCTGCCAGAAAATATGAGTTAAATTAGTTCTCTCAGGATCCTTTAGTTTGTATATTCTGCGATTCTACAAGAGAGTAAAATATCTATTAAACACATAGTAGCTAACCTCAGAAAGGATGCCATTTCAATAAATATTTATCCTTCAGAACCCAGAGGGAATATTATTTGCTCTATGCCCTAAGCACATGGCATAGTAAGCTTCTGTGAGACGACCAATGTGTTCAGTCTAAGCCCTGGCTCTCATCACACCATATGCGGTATCAGCAGCTTGTCCTTCTTGCCTATTTGGCTGCCAACTCTTCCAGATCAAGATTGCTCAATGCACGTACATGCTCTTGTCACTTTGTGATGGACAGGTATTAGGAACTTCATCTTAGAGGCACAGGAAGGGAAATCCAGAAATCTAGAAAGATCCGCAGACAGTGACTCTGCATGTCATTGGTAGAATCAGAAGTCAGGTCTCCGGTTTCGGTGAGAGCTTGTCCTGTTGTCTTTTGCCACTGCTTTGTCCGCATGTCAGAGAAGCCGAATGACTTCCTGGAGAATTCAAGGTTACCACTAGCTAGTCGCGGGCATGCACTTGAGTTATTAGTGATGGGAAGCAACATACAATCTCTAACAGATAGGTAGAGAAGGGATGACGGAGGGATGGAGGGAGGGAAAGAGAGAGAGAAACAATATACAAATAAACAACAGTCAGACTGTATATAAAAATAGAACTGTGACCACAACCTGCAGCAACCTTCCTGGGCACCCAGCCCTTATCTACAGTGGGCACCCAGTCCTTATCTACACTAAACAACCTGGGAAGCCAGCCTACTATAAGCCGGCCTTGCAGGAAGCCTGCTGGCTCTTTCTAATGATAACCCAGAAAGCTAAACAAAAACTTCTGGAACAATCAGTTGAAATTGGCCAGGACTCTATTAAACTGATTATGATTGCTGATTAGATTTTGCCTCCACTTCCAGCTTAGGACCCAACCGGAGAAAGGCAAATATGCACCCCTGGCCAACATGGGATGGCCATCTCCCGCTTCCGCAGGACACGAGCTGCTTGTCAGGTGGGAGGCCTTCCTGTTTTCCACTATAAAGCTTCTCTGCTCCTCTGCCTGCCTGTGAGTCTCTACCAAAACACAGGTGGTGGTGACTATGTATATATAGTGCTGGTCTCTTCACAAAATTGTGTCCAACTCTTTGTGATCCCATGGACTATAGTTCATCAGCCTCCTCTGTCCATAGGATTTTCCAGGCAAGAATATTGGAGTCAGTTGCCATTTCTTCCTCTGTGGAATATTTCCCCATCCAGGGACTGAACCTGGGCCTCCTGCATTGCAGGTAGATTCTTTACCAACTAAGCCACCAGGGAAGCCCATATATACATATACATATACACACATATATGTGAAAACACACATATATATCTATATACACATATAATTATAGGTATAGATGTTGATACAGATATATATCCTGGTGACTCAGTGGTAAGGAATCCTCCTGGAATGCAGGAGCTGCAGATTTGATTCCTGGGTCAGAAAAATCCCCTGGAGGAGGGCATGGCAACCCACTCCAGTATTCCTGTCTAAAAATTCCCATGGGCAGAGGAGCCTGATGGTCTACAGTCCATAGTCGCAAAGAGTAAGACACAACAAAAGTGACTTAGTACACATGCATGCACAGGGATATATATCCCACATAACCAATGAGTTATTATTTATCTAAGATTTTTCTTATTTTAAATATGTTCTCTAGAAAACTTTAAAAATTTTATCTAAAAGTAAATTTTCACACTTTTACCTTAAAGAGTGATGGACTAGTAAGTTTCTAGTTGACCTATGTGGTTGTTAAGTCGCTTCATTCAATTACCACCTGAAAACACATCACAGTGCTGGTTATTTAGTCTAGGTAGCTTAGCTAAGCAAACACTGAGTTCAGGAGTAAAGAGCCTTGTGTGTGAACTCAGTTCTACCAGCCACTCGCTCTGTGGCCTAGGACAAGTGATCTCACCTCTCTGCGTGTTGCATCGTCGCCTGGCGAATACCTAAAATTCCAAACCTGGAGGGTGATGGTGAAGATGGCATTCTATGATCCTGATGGGAACACCGGGCACAGGCTGAGGCTCATGGAACACATCTATATTCTAATAAACACAAAATAACTGGGAGATGTGAAAACAACCTCTGCACCAGAATGCAAGTCCTTGAGTTTGTAAAAATTCAAATTAGTATGTGGCGTCCACCATTGGTCGGCTACACAGCAGCAAGGAAACGTTCATTTAAAATGAGTAAAGTGCTGACAGTGTAAGGCTATTGAAACCACCTCAGAGGAATCACACGATAACATCTATGAGGAAGGCTTTAAGCGGGAGGAGGACCAGCCTGTGGGTCATTTACAAGCGAACACTCATTACTGATAACATGTGTTCAGTGCCTGTTTAAGGTGTCTTTGAATGTCGGTTAGAGTGAAAGCACAAGAAAGAAAAATACTCATCAGATGACGAAACAGTCCTAAAGCCATCCTTGGACATTTTCCAGAAAAGACTGGCTCTCTTTCAACAGCTATAAATAGACCCTAACAGTAAGAAATCTGGAACATGGAAATTGCATATGTACATTATAGGTGTACACATATAATTATTTTTTAAGAGCGTTCACAATAATGTGGGTCAGCTTGCTTTAGAAAAACAGCATAACCATGGTAGTTCCGTGTGCTCAGTTGCTCTGTCATATCCAACTCTTTGCAACCCCACAGACTATAGCTTGCCAGGCTCCACTGTCCATGGTATTCTCCAGGCAAAAATACTGGAGTGTGTGGCCATTCCCTTCTCCAGAGGATCTTCCTGACCCAGGGATGGAGTCCACATCTCTTGGGTCTACTGCACTGGCAGGCAAGTTCTTAACCACTGCACCTGTGGTAGTTTGATGGCACGTTATTTATAAGTAACTGCACAGATGGATGAATAAACTGAAATATATTTAAATGATGGTTGAGGGTGTTCAGATGCTGCCTTCCTAGAGGCTCACATAGTAAAGAATACTTCCCTGCAATGCAGCAGACCCAAGTTTGAGCCCTGGGTAGAGAAGACCCCCTGGAGAAGGAAATGGAAACCCACTCCAGTATTCTTGCCTGGAGAATTCCACGGATAGAGGAGTCTGCTGGGTTATAGTTCATGGGGTCGCAAAATCTCAGAAACGGCTGAGCAACTAACACTAACTTAGAAGCAGAACTAGTACGATACATGCTCCCAAGGGCACAGATTTCTAATTTATTAACTTAAAGACTGCTAGGCCACCGGAAATTGAATAGAAAGGGCAGATGCAAGTCCTTGAGTTTGTAAAAATTCAAATTAGTATGTGGCGTCCACCATTGGTCGGCTACACAGCAGCAAGGAAACGTTCATTTAAAATGAGTAAAGTGCTGACAGTGTAAGGCTATTGAAACCACCTCAGAGGAATCACACGATAACATCTATGAGGAAGGCTTTAAGCGGGAGGAGGACCAGCCTGTGGGTCATTTACAAGCGAACACTCATTACTGATAACATGTGTTCAGTGCCTGTTTAAGGTGTCTTTGAATGTCGGTTAGAGTGAAAGCACAAGAAAGAAAAATACTCATCAGATGACGAAACAGTCCTAAAGCCATCCTTGGACATTTTCCAGAAAAGACTGGCTCTCTTTCAACAGCTATAAATAGACCCTAACAGTAAGAAATCTGGAACATGGAAATTGCATATGTACATTATAGGTGTACACATATAATTATTTTTTAAGAGCGTTCACAATAATGTGGGTCAGCTTGCTTTAGAAAAACAGCATAACCATGGTAGTTCCGTGTGCTCAGTTGCTCTGTCATATCCAACTCTTTGCAACCCCACAGACTATAGCTTGCCAGGCTCCACTGTCCATGGTATTCTCCAGGCAAAAATACTGGAGTGTGTGGCCATTCCCTTCTCCAGAGGATCTTCCTGACCCAGGGATGGAGTCCACATCTCTTGGGTCTACTGCACTGGCAGGCAAGTTCTTAACCACTGCACCTGTGGTAGTTTGATGGCACGTTATTTATAAGTAACTGCACAGATGGATGAATAAACTGAAATATATTTAAATGATGGTTGAGGGTGTTCAGATGCTGCCTTCCTAGAGGCTCACATAGTAAAGAATACTTCCCTGCAATGCAGCAGACCCAAGTTTGAGCCCTGGGTAGAGAAGACCCCCTGGAGAAGGAAATGGAAACCCACTCCAGTATTCTTGCCTGGAGAATTCCACGGATAGAGGAGTCTGCTGGGTTATAGTTCATGGGGTCGCAAAATCTCAGAAACGGCTGAGCAACTAACACTAACTTAGAAGCAGAACTAGTACGATACATGCTCCCAAGGGCACAGATTTCTAATTCATTAACTTAAAGACTGCTAGGCCACCGGAAATTGAATAGAAAGGGCAGTGTTATAGACAGTGCCCCTGAGGGAGGAGCAGTGGAAGTTCTATTCTGCAGAGAGAACGAAGCCACCTTGGCAATTTCCAAACCAAGACGCTGGTGTACCGGGGTGATACAGAGAGAAAGCCTGGCTAGAGGTTGTCTCTCTCCATGCATCCCGAGTCCACATCACTCTCCGTGAGCCAGGACCACCAGGGCATGCGGACAGCAGTCAACAGTGGCTCAGAACCCTCTGCCTAAAGTGCTCCATGTCAGTACTCTCAATTGTTCTTTAGACACAAGAGATGCCATTCTTCTTCTGAAAAGATATACCTCTACAACAATTTATGAAATATTTGTTTTGCCCTACTAATGGGTCTCTTTTCCTATATTTCCCGCAAGATAATTTTATCAAGTGATGCAGTGGTGAAGAATCTGTCTGCCAATAAAGGAAACACAAAGAGACTCAGATTCAAGTCCCAGGTCAGGAAGATCCCCTGGAGGAGAGCATGGCAACCCACTCCAGTATTCTTGCCTGGGGAACCCCATGGACAGAGGAGCCTGGTGGGCTGCAGTTCGTGTTGTCGCAAAAGAGCTGGAGATGACAGAGCAACTGAGCATGTGCACAGACCTGTCTTCCTAACACAAAGCACCCTAATTTCCCCAATGTGGGCATGTCTCCATTTTTGACTTCTTTGCTTTTCCAAGTGGAAGCAAATTCTATTCAGTACAATGGATGAACGTATAACAATGGAATGTTAACGGGAATATATTTAAATGATGGTTGAGGGTGTTCAGATGCTGCCTTCCTAGAGGCTCACATAGTAAAGAATACTTCCCTGCAATGCAGCAGACCCAAGTTTGAGCCCTGGGTAGAGAAGACCCCCTGGAGAAGGAAATGGAAACCCACTCCAGTATTCTTGCCTGGAGAATTCCACGGATAGAGGAGTCTGCTGGGTTATAGTTCATGGGGTCGCAAAATCTCAGAAACGGCTGAGCAACTAACACTAACTTAGAAGCAGAACTAGTACGATACATGCTCCCAAGGGCACAGATTTCTAATTCATTAACTTAAAGACTGCTAGGCCACCGGAAATTGAATAGAAAGGGCAGTGTTATAGACAGTGCCCCTGAGGGAGGAGCAGTGGAAGTTCTATTCTGCAGAGAGAACGAAGCCACCTTGGCAATTTCCAAACCAAGACGCTGGTGTACCGGGGTGATACAGAGAGAAAGCCTGGCTAGAGGTTGTCTCTCTCCATGCATCCCGAGTCCACATCACTCTCCGTGAGCCAGGACCACCAGGGCATGCGGACAGCAGTCAACAGTGGCTCAGAACCCTCTGCCTAAAGTGCTCCATGTCAGTACTCTCAATTGTTCTTTAGACACAAGAGATGCCATTCTTCTTCTGAAAAGATATACCTCTACAACAATTTATGAAATATTTGTTTTGCCCTACTAATGGGTCTCTTTTCCTATATTTCCCGCAAGATAATTTTATCAAGTGATGCAGTGGTGAAGAATCTGTCTGCCAATAAAGGAAACACAAAGAGACTCAGATTCAAGTCCCAGGTCAGGAAGATCCCCTGGAGGAGAGCATGGCAACCCACTCCAGTATTCTTGCCTGGGGAACCCCATGGACAGAGGAGCCTGGTGGGCTGCAGTTCGTGTTGTCGCAAAAGAGCTGGAGATGACAGAGCAACTGAGCATGTGCACAGACCTGTCTTCCTAACACAAAGCACCCTAATTTCCCCAATGTGGGCATGTCTCCATTTTTGACTTCTTTGCTTTTCCAAGTGGAAGCAAATTCTATTCAGTACAATGGATGAACGTATAACAATGGAATGTTAACGTGAGAAGGAACCCACACTATTATTATTGTTATTATCATTATTACTGTTACCTAGCCCAAATTTTACAGAGAAGAACATGACATAGAAGCTCAGGAAAGTTTGCTTCTAAACAGTCTCAAGGCCATAGGAGTGGCCACTGATAGAAACGGTCTGTCCTGTGAAATCCCACTGGAGAAAGATCCAAGATTTCCCCTGGGGGAATCCAGCCTCTATGGATTTCTGAAAGCTGTGCCTGTTGCTTACTTCTGCACATGAGGATGAAGGGACTGAATTAAATAAATAAATAAGACAGGATACTGTGGGAGAGAAGGAAAAGAAACATGGCAAAATATGGTGAGGGTTAGGAATAAACAATACATTTGTTTGAAAAGAAAAGCCCTGAATTCTCAAACAAGGCTCTGCAGGACTTTTTGCCCCGGCAGCTTGCATGGAAATTAAGTGCTAAACCCCATCAAAAAATTAAAGCCACATTTAAAAATCAAATGAGATCATTTTTTCTTTTTCTATTGGAAGGCCTTGGATTTGGATCTCTGGTCTGTTAATGCATGAAAACAGCCCATGTCATCAGCCAGATCCTAAAAATACAGAAAAGCCCTGAATTACACAGAAAAGAGGAAAGTCGTCATCACGTTGAAAATTCAAACATTTCCCTTTTCTTACTATATTTCAGATGATTTCAGGTTTCAAAGCAACTTCATATTTCACGTTAAAAACACAAACACAAACCCTCTAGCTCTCAGCTCATGCTGTGAATTCTGTTTTGAGAGTTAAAAGAGGCTTTATAAATTTAGCCTTTATTTATCTCATCATTTGCTACAAGGCTGGGTTGTTTAAAGGTAGCATGTATTTGTTTACAGAGAATCGGCCAAGGTAACAGAGCTGGGTTACATGGAATTCCGTCCACAATTCAGGTTGAAAACTTACCATTTTCTCTTTGAATGGCAACCGAAAGAAAAAACAGAAAACCACCAGCTCAGTCAGAGAGCTGGAGGGAGTGGAGGGGAATTAGCAAATCTCTGAAAAATAAAGCTGCATAATCTGCTATATTTCAGGCCGCCTTTATCCTCCAAATCCCACATCTTTGTTTAAGCTACAAACGGACTCTATAAAATCAGCTCACTGGCCTCCCCTATTATACACTTCCCAAATTTTACAGAGAAGAACATGACATAGAAGCTCAGGAAAGTTTGCTTCTAAACAGTCTCAAGGCCATAGGAGTGGCCACTGATAGAAACGGTCTGTCCTGTGAAATCCCACTGGAGAAAGATCCAAGATTTCCCCTGGGGGAATCCAGCCTCTATGGATTTCTGAAAGCTGTGCCTGTTGCTTACTTCTGCACATGAGGATGAAGGGACTGAATTAAATAAATAAATAAGACAGGATACTGTGGGAGAGAAGGAAAAGAAACATGGCAAAATATGGTGAGGGTTAGGAATAAACAATACATTTGTTTGAAAAGAAAAGCCCTGAATTCTCAAACAAGGCTCTGCAGGACTTTTTGCCCCGGCAGCTTGCATGGAAATTAAGTGCTAAACCCCATCAAAAAATTAAAGCCACATTTAAAAATCAAATGAGATCATTTTTCTTTTTCTTTTGGGAAAGGGCCCTTTGGGATTTGGATCTCTGGTCTGTTAATGCATGAAAACAGCCCATGTCATCAGCCAGATCCTAAAAATACAGAAAAGCCCTGAATTACACAGAAAAGAGGAAAGTCGTCATCACGTTGAAAATTCAAACATTTCCCTTTTCTTACTATATTTCAGATGATTTCAGGTTTCAAAGCAACTTCATATTTCACGTTAAAAACACAAACACAAACCCTCTAGCTCTCAGCTCATGCTGTGAATTCTGTTTTGAGAGTTAAAAGAGGCTTTATAAATTTAGCCTTTATTTATCTCATCATTTGCTACAAGGCTGGGTTGTTTAAAGGTAGCATGTATTTGTTTACAGAGAATCGGCCAAGGTAACAGAGCTGGGTTACATGGAATTCCGTCCACAATTCAGGTTGAAAACTTACCATTTTCTCTTTGAATGGCAACCGAAAGAAAAAACAGAAAACCACCAGCTCAGTCAGAGAGCTGGAGGGAGTGGAGGGGAATTAGCAAATCTCTGAAAAATAAAGCTGCATAATCTGCTATATTTCAGGCCGCCTTTATCCTCCAAATCCCACATCTTTGTTTAAGCTACAAACGGACTCTATAAAAATCAGCTCACTGGCCTCCCCTATTATACACTTCCCTGCACAAATCAAATGAAGCTTCAGCTGAAAAGCTGATAAAAAAAAGAGAAAAAACTACCACTGACACATGAGCAAGCTGATGTATTTAAAAAGTAGTTATCATTTCTAATTCTTTCCCTTCTCTGCAGGGACTGGATCGTCTTTCTAAGGAGCTCACACAACTTTGGCACGGAGCACGCTTCGCCTCTGTGTTTGTTTTCAATAGGGATTTTCTCAAATCACCGCGGCACAGTGTTTCATCATTAGCATCGATTTTTAACACCTTGGGAGGGAAGTGAGCAGTGGTTAGTGTAACTGTTTAATATCCGATCACAAACAAGACTACCTTCTAATACTTACTCTCATGATCAAGTTTCTTTTTTTTTTTTTTCCTGGAGAAACACATTCTTCTTGGACTAAAAACCATGCTGGCATGGTATCATCCAAGTACTTGAGGTCTAGGTTAGTTTGTTTTTTTGGTGTTTATAATGACTTCTAATTTCTGGACAGCAACACTGGAAAGTAACAGATATTTCTTGGCTTTTCTTTTAGTCCTGGCTTTTCCCTTGGTTGCTGGTAAATGGAGGTGGATGGATCCTAAGATGTCCAGAGTCTGTCTCTTCCATAGACCTGCTCTAAATGGGGGACCCCCACCCAACTCTCTGTGCCTGCTTTTCACAGCGCCATAGTGCCAGAAATCTCTGCCTCATGGTCATTACCACCTGTGTAAGGTCTAGTCTTTGCTCCATGGCACTGAATTCCATGAGAGCAGAGACTCTTACTTTTGAATACTCTGTGCCCTGCCTCGTGAGCTGGGTGCAAGAAAGACTCAGTAACTGTACCACTTACCCCATGACAGATCTCTTCATAATAATAATACTAGCTAATATTGACAGAGTGTGGACTCCAAACCAAGCACTTCACATACATTAATCTCATTTCCTCCTCTCTCCAATGCTATAAAGTGGCGCGTAACATTGCTCTGATGGAGGCTTAGTGCCACTAAGTCATTTGACCAGATACGAAAGCATGGAATAGAGTCAGCGTTTAAATTCACACAGGCTACATTTCTTGGCACCAGGGCTGACCCAATCGACTCCCACCCTGGGCCAAGAAATCCCTCGGATAAGCGGGCCAAGTCTCAGTGTTCAGAGTATACGCCTGACACAGAGTAATACGTGCTTCGTTCCAAGGCATCCCTCATGCACACATCAGCCCTGCTCATGGGGAATGATCACTGCTGTCGTCCCCGCTGACTGTGGGGAGCACAGCAGCCTGGAGTTCAGGTGAGTCCCCCGAGGCTGGAGACAATGTCAGAAGCCAAGTTTAAAGTCCTGTCAGTTGAAGGAAGCAGGGGAGTGGGAACTGAACAACCAGGAGAGCTGAAATTGGAGAGGGGATGGGAAAGCAGGGAGAAAACAAATAAAGGAGCTGCTCCCGGTCATCAAAAGGAATCTGGTAGGAAGGGAAAGGACAGAGGAAAAAGAAGGCGGCAAACAAAGCAGTCTGCGGGCTTCCCAGAGGGGAGCTCGAGGAGGCGGTCGTTGAAGTGGAGCGGAGCAGAATGGAGAGGAGCGATTGGGGTAGGAGAGAGTGGGTGGAGACAGAATGAATGGGACAGACTGTGTTGAAATGGAATTAAAACACGTGATCAGCTTTGTGCTTGGTCTGTGTGTGTGTGTGTATGGTCAGTTGCTCAGTTGTGTCTGACTCTTTGCAACTCCATGGACTATAACCAGGCTCCTGTGTCCATGGGATTTTCCAGGCAAGAATGATGGAGTGGGACATCATTTCCTCCTCCAGGGATCTTCCTGACCCGGGGATTGAAACTGTGTCTCCTGTATCACCTGCAATGCCAGGCAGATTCTTTACCACTGAGCTACCTGGGAAGGGCTTGACACATAGGGTTACTTATTGCCGTGAAATGAATGGTATCCCCCAAAATTCATATGTGGAAGCCCTGGCCAGGGCTTCTTCATCATCATCATGGTGACAATATTTGAAGACCTTCAGGAGACAATCAGGATTACAAGAGGTCACAAGGGTGGGGTCCTCATAACAGGATTGGTGCCCTGATATGAAGAGGTATTAGAAATGCATATGCTTTTCCTCCTGCTGTGTGTGCAAAAGAAGAGGTCCTGGGACTGCCCTGCAAGGTTGCAGCCAGGAAGAGAGCTCAGGAATCAGAAGCCAGGAGTCAGATTGATCAGAACCTTGATCTTCAACTTCTAGAAGGTTCGAGAAGATCACAACCTCTAGAACCGTGAAAATACTCATTTCTGTTGTTCAAAGCACCCAGCCCGTAGCACTGGGTTGGCCAAAAGCTTCACTCAGACTTTTCCATAAGACAATACAGAAAGACCCAAATGAATTTTGCCAATATTTCCTCTTGGCCTCCAAGTTGACTAATGTACCCAACTTTCCTAAAACTCTTTGGGGGCCTCCTCAGCCTGCTTCCATTTCCAAATCCCTCAGCCTGGCCTAAGCTGTCTTCAGCTTGTAACGTTTGCTGAAAATGTTTCTTTTGACAACCTGGGCTTGCCCGCTTTCATTCTAAAGTCACCTCGGGGAAGGAAACCAATGTGAGAGGGAAGGGATATGTGCATCCTTAAACCCTGGCGGCAATCCACCTGCGGTGCAGAACACCTGGCACTGATCCCTCAGTCGGAAAGATCCTCTGGAGGAGGAAATGGCAATCCACTCCAGTGTTCTTGCCTGGAGAGCCCCATGGACAGAGGAGCCTGGTGGGCTGCAGTCCATGAGGTGACACTGAGTCGGACACAACTGAGCAGGCACCCAAGGCTTCAGCATGTCACCTTTGAGCTTCTCAGATTCTGTCTCTCATTATGGATTTGAACCTACTGCACAGAAAAAAAAAGTTTCCAAGTTTCCTTTCACAAAGAATGTTGTTTTGGGACACTGGGATTTAGGGTTTTCACGGCCTTTTCAAAGGAGCTGAGACACGGTTGGAGTTTTCTTACTTAAATGCAAGTACAATTATTACTTACGCATTTCAATACATCCCCAAATGGTAAAGGACAATGCCAGGGCACTCACAATAACAATGCCTCCCTTTTCACTCCCCGCAGAGCTCCAAATGTGCCTTCCTCACCGTGCACTGGGTCACAGTGCTCTTGGCCACCACAGCATCTATTCCAGAACACAAGGAGGTGGCAAACCCTATACGATGTATAATTATTAACCTACATCAAGCAAATCAGAATGGCTCAGTATATGATTTTGCTATGAATTCAGTCCCTTATTAATAACCTTAATTATTGTGCATGGATAGAATAGGATTTTTCGAGTACAGAAGCCTGGAACTGCTGTGGCTAGGTCATTACCATCTGCAGCTACAATTCTATACAGAAGTCAAATTGGAAAATGTGAGAAACTGCCTAACATAAGAGTTGTGTTTTGATAGGAGGAGACTAGGATGGGTTTGCATCTGTTTGGATAAACAAATAAACACATCTGAAGAATCAGCGGTTAGGAACCAGGATGGTGGGGGGGATGATATGGGATGCATTTTTCCCTGAAAAGGGGTTTGTCAACAAAGCAAAACCAATGTAAGCTAAAAATGAACACTCTGCACTTAGAAAACCAAATTATGCAAATCCATCCGCTTTTACCTGGTGCCTGCTTCTCTGCACTGGCACATGTTTTCAGGCTGGAGAGAAAGCCATGGGGGTGGGGTGTTGGTAATCTTCTGGGTTAGCTGCTGAGGTTACAGAAATCACAGTCAAGGAAACTAGCCTTGACTGGAACCAGAAACATATTTAAAATCCACCAGAACAAAAAGAGTGAAACTGTGAATTAAGACAAACATCAGACTCGGGACACTTCTGAGATGGAGCATTCAAATACAATGTTATGGCACAACAACAACAAAATGGTCCAAAATCAAATGAGGTTACCTGGAGGTATGTATATATTTCGTATGCTTAATAATGATGCTGGACTTCCCAGGTGGCTTAGTGGTGAAAAAAAACAATCCACCTGCAAGGCAGGAGACACCAGTTTGAATCCCTGAGTTGAGAAGATCCCCTGTAGAAGGACATGGCAACCCACTCCAGTGTTCTTTCCTGGGAAATCTCATGGATGGAGGAGCCTGGTGGGCTGTAATCCATGGGGTCACGAAGACTCAGACACGACTTAGCAACTAAACAATAACAATCATGGTGCCAGGCAGGAAAAAAAGGGGGTCTGATCCAGTCACGCATGATTATAGGGTGCACTGGCGTGGCATACACTTTAAACCTGGGGAAGATGCTATAAGCAGCAGAATTCAGAGCAACTTTAACCAATATCCAATTATTATACAGGAATACTTGGCCTCTGATTGTTTAGCAGTTCCGAAAAGTCTTGACCAGTACAGGATGCACAAACGCCATCTAGGAGTTGGCCTTGGCATCTGGAGTCTGGCTGTTGACAGACAGGGCAGGCCAGGGCACTGAAGTATAAAACCAAACATTGATACCTTGGGGTTCAAGATGTCTGCCTCAAAGGATCGCTCTGGGAGATATTAGGGGACGAGAAGGTCATGTGAGCTAGCAGCACTGGGTAAAAGCTATTTGAGTGACACCCATGAGGCCAGAATTTGCTCACTTTCCAGCAATCCATTTGTAGGATGAGCATTGCCTTTGGTGCGCAGACCTGCAGAAGCACCGTGCTCTGACATGATGCTCTATGCTGTCTCAGCTACTGAACACAAACCACCCCAGCCATCAAGGCAATAATTAACTTCATTTTGATGTTGCCTAATTTCCGTGTTTACTCCTCACACTCTTATAGCATATTGGCTTCTTTTTTAAAAATATCGTTGTTAGTGGTAACAGATAAAGTAAATAAAATCTCCATGCCTGGGCCAGATGAAGCTGTAGAAGACTATTTATTATGTTCGACAGGTAGCCTGGCCTAGGGAAAGGAGAACAGAACTGGATTCAGGAGAAACAAACAGACAAGCTGAGTTGAAATGTTGACTTGGCCATTTTTTTCTCATCTGATAAATGAGACTAATGACGCTGACCTTTTCCGAATCACTGGGTGGGTCAGAGAGAAGAGGCACTTAATGTGATTCCTCTAACCAAGTTTGTGGCCCAGAGATTCTCCTTAAATGGCTATAATGAGAATGATGATGACTAATTAAAGTGGTTCGTTAGGTCAGATCTTTGGAGCAAGATGTCTGAAAACTAACACACTAGAGTAATTCATCCAACTACAATATATTCAATCAGGCTGATTGAGTCAAGAAGTGAGTGAGCAAATGGATGAAAGGGTACAAGGAAGAAGATTTACAGAGCATATCAATATTGCTAATCACTAGAAAATTCAGAAGTTGAACCATCAGTCCCTAAAACAGAATTTGCTCAGAATTTGTTATAGGGAATGAAATTTAACATTTAAAAATATTCCCCAATGGAATTTGCTGTTGACCCAAGGAACTCAAACTGGGGCTTTGTGACAACCTAGAGGGGCGGGAGGGAGGCTCAAGAGAGAAATGAAGAAATGTATACCTATGGCTAAATCACGCTAACACATGTCGGAAACCAAGATAATATTGTAGAGCAATTATCCTTCAATTAAAAAAAATAAAAATATTCTTCAAGAAGCAACCGTACTCTAATGTCTATGTTAGTTGCTCAGTCATGTCCAACTTTATGACCCCATAAACTATAGTTCATCAGGCTCCTCTGTCCATGGAATTCTCCAGAAGATCTTCTCAACTCACTGATCAAACTCAGTCTCCCATATTGTGGGCAAATTCTTTACTTCCTGAGCCATCAGGTAAGCCCAAACTCCAAAGAAATTAATTAAGAAATAATACAATCATTAAAAAGTAAAAAAAAATTCCCAGTGAATATTGTTGCATTGATGGGTACCCTTTTCTGGCCTTTCACTCTTACCTCATTCTACTTGAAAATATTTATCCACAAAGAACCCTCTCTTGACCATCTGCCTTCCCTCTATCTGCCATCAGGAGTCTAACCCCTGCTCTCTGCCTCCCCTCTGGTATTGTCCACCTGTGCCCCCTCTTCTCAGTTGGAACCAAAGGTGAGGAAGAGCTGGTCCCCATCTTTAAGGACTCAACTGTGTAGTAAGTGGTGTCCCTTGGGTACAAAGGAATGAGACGAGTCATCACTCCTCCAGTTTAGGTCATGTTCCTGGTTTGTTGTGATCCCCACAGTCAAGGCTTTACCATAGTCAGTGAAACAGAAGTAGACATTTTTCTGGAATTCCTTTGCTTTTTCTGTGGATCCAACAAATATTGGCAATTTGATCTCTGATTCCTCTGCCATTTCTAAAGCCAGTTTGTACCTCTGTAAGTTCTCAGTTTACATACTGCTGAATCCTCACTTGAAGGTTTTGAACATAATCTTATGATTAATAGTATGTGAAATGAGTTTACATTACGTGATAAATACCTCCACCCAAGGAAATTTACAGAGCATATCAATATTGTTTTGGGGCTTTCAGATTGAAAAAAACATTTAAAAATATTCCCCAATGGAATTTGCTGTTGACCCAAGGAACTCAAACTGGGGCTTTGTGACAACCTAGAGGGGCGGGAGGGAGGCTCAAGAGAGAAATGAAGAAATGTATACCTATGGCTAAATCACGCTAACACATGTCGGAAACCAAGATAATATTGTAGAGCAATTATCCTTCAATTAAAAAAAATAAAAATATTCTTCAAGAAGCAACCGTACTCTAATGTCTATGTTAGTTGCTCAGTCATGTCCAACTTTATGACCCCATAAACTATAGTTCATCAGGCTCCTCTGTCCATGGAATTCTCCAGAAGATCTTCTCAACTCACTGATCAAACTCAGTCTCCCATATTGTGGGCAAATTCTTTACTTCCTGAGCCATCAGGTAAGCCCAAACGCCAGAGAAATTAATTAAGAAATAATACAATCATTAAAAAGTAAAAAAAAATTCCCAGTGAATATTGTTGCATTGATGGGTACCCTTTTCTGGCCTTTCACTCTTACCTCATTCTACTTGAAAATATTTATCCACAAAGAACCCTCTCTTGACCATCTGCCTTCCCTCTATCTGCCATCAGGAGTCTAACCCCTGCTCTCTGCCTCCCCTCTGGTATTGTCCACCTGTGCCCCCTCTTCTCAGTTGGAACCAAAGGTGAGGAAGAGCTGGTCCCCATCTTTAAGGACTCAACTGTGTAGTAAGTGGTGTCCCTTGGGTACAAAGGAATGAGACGAGTCATCACTCCTCCAGTTTAGGTCATGTTCCTGGTTTGTTGTGATCCCCACAGTCAAGGCTTTACCATAGTCAGTGAAACAGAAGTAGACATTTTTCTGGAATTCCTTTGCTTTTTCTGTGGATCCAACAAATATTGGCAATTTGATCTCTGATTCCTCTGCCATTTCTAAAGCCAGTTTGTACCTCTGTAAGTTCTCAGTTTACATACTGCTGAATCCTCACTTGAAGGTTTTGAACATAATCTTATGATTAATAGTATGTGAAATGAGCACAACTTATGGGAATTGGGACATTCTCTGGCACTTTCCTTCTTCGGGATTGGAATAAAAACTTACCTTTTCCAGTCCTATGGTCACTGCTGAGTTTTACAAATTGCTGACAACTTGAGTGTAGCACTTTAACACCATCATCTTTTAGGAGTTTAAATAGCTCAGCTGGAAACCCATCACTTCCACCAGCATTGTCCATAGCAGTGCTTCCTAAGGCCCACTTGACTTCACAGTCCAGGAAATCTGGCTCTAGGTGAGTGACCACACCATTGTGGTTATCTGGGTCATTAAGACCCAAGAAGAGCTGACACATTGGAAAAGACTCTGATGCTGGGAAGGATTGAGGGCAGGAGGAGAAGGGGCAGCAGTGGATGAGTTGGTTACATAGCATCATCAACACAATGGACATGAGTTTGAGCAAATTCAGGACAGGGAAGCCTGGTGTGCTGCAGTCCATGGGGTCACAAGAATCAGACAAGACCCAGGGACTGAACAATAGCATGCACCTGGGGGACAATAAGCCACAATGCCATCTCAGTTAGGCCTCCTGTATTTTGTCCTCCAGGTCACCCTTCTCTCCTCTGACATGGTGGGAGGCGGGGAGATGGGGAGCTAAAGCTTCCTGGAGGACCTGTGAGGAGACGGTTTCAAACTGACTCCCCAGATAAAGTGGCTGTTGTCCCCTACTCCAGGGGCCAGATACAGGGGTCTCCCCTCCCCTGTCTCTTCCTTCACTGTTTTTAAGTGGTGGGTGTCCAGGGAGCTGGACCGAGGCAGGTGTAGGCCAGGTGTCAGAGCCTCCACATTGGGAGGCCAGTCCCAGCCTCCTGCTTCCCCTCTGGTATTGTCCACCTGTGCCCCCTCTTCTCAGTTGGAACCAAAGGTGAGGAAGAGCTGGTCCCCATCTTTAAGGACTCAACTGTGTAGTAAGTGGTGTCCCTTGGGTACAAAGGAATGAGACGAGTCATCACTCCTCCAGTTTAGGTCATGTTCCTGGTTTGTTGTGATCCCCACAGTCAAGGCTTTACCATAGTCAGTGAAACAGAAGTAGACATTTTTCTGGAATTCCTTTGCTTTTTCTGTGGATCCAACAAATATTGGCAATTTGATCTCTGATTCCTCTGCCATTTCTAAAGCCAGTTTGTACCTCTGTAAGTTCTCAGTTTACATACTGCTGAATCCTCACTTGAAGGTTTTGAACATAATCTTATGATTAATAGTATGTGAAATGAGCACAACTTATGGGAATTGGGACATTCTCTGGCACTTTCCTTCTTCGGGATTGGAATAAAAACTTACCTTTTCCAGTCCTATGGTCACTGCTGAGTTTTACAAATTGCTGACAACTTGAGTGTAGCACTTTAACACCATCATCTTTTAGGAGTTTAAATAGCTCAGCTGGAAACCCATCACTTCCACCAGCATTGTCCATAGCAGTGCTTCCTAAGGCCCACTTGACTTCACAGTCCAGGAAATCTGGCTCTAGGTGAGTGACCACACCATTGTGGTTATCTGGGTCATTAAGACCCAAGAAGAGCTGACACATTGGAAAAGACTCTGATGCTGGGAAGGATTGAGGGCAGGAGGAGAAGGGGCAGCAGTGGATGAGTTGGTTACATAGCATCATCAACACAATGGACATGAGTTTGAGCAAATTCAGGACAGGGAAGCCTGGTGTGCTGCAGTCCATGGGGTCACAAGAATCAGACAAGACCCAGGGACTGAACAATAGCATGCACCTGGGGGACAATAAGCCACAATGCCATCTCAGTTAGGCCTCCTGTATTTTGTCCTCCAGGTCACCCTTCTCTCCTCTGACATGGTGGGAGGCGGGGAGATGGGGAGCTAAAGCTTCCTGGAGGACCTGTGAGGAGACGGTTTCAAACTGACTCCCCAGATAAAGTGGCTGTTGTCCCCTACTCCAGGGGCCAGATACAGGGGTCTCCCCTCCCCTGTCTCTTCCTTCACTGTTTTTAAGTGGTGGGTGTCCAGGGAGCTGGACCGAGGCAGGTGTAGGCCAGGTGTCAGAGCCTCCACATTGGGAGGCCAGTCCCAGCCTCCTGCTTCCCCCTCCCACCCCATGCCCTGAACCTCAGCTCTGGACAGGAAGGGTCCCCATGACCCCTCACCCTTTCTGGCTCTCAGGGGCACATCTCTCACAGGCATTGTTCTCGAAAAAAATTCCATCCCTCTCAGAGGATTACACATATCAAAGGCAATCAAATAAATCCTTCCAAGTGAGAAAGTTAATACTCCCCATCCTGAGTTCCTGAATCTGTTCACACAGAAAGCAGGAGATTGAGCTTGACATTGTCTATTCATCTATATTTTTCAAAGGCTCTCTCCACCCTCAGCTTTGACTTGACCATTTTATCTATACTTGATCAGATGTAATACTTCTGTAGCACTTTGCATAGCATAAATAGGACACCCAAAGGGAAGGAAGGGAATGTTAAAATGCATTTAGTAGAAAATTAAAAGAAACATACTAAACTAAGTATAAGAGGATCTGGGCAGGACACAGAATCTTCCTGAAGGCAAGACATCAAATTGTGCAGATTTGGGAACTGAATCGATACCAAAATATGGACATAGCTACTAAAAGTCTTTAAGTATAAAAATATTTTAAAAGTCTACATTATTTTACCCAGCAATTTTTCTTTTGGGAATAAATTCTCAGGAAAAAAAGCACTAGGTTTATTTACAAAGATTTACTGACAAGATATTAAGTCACAACCAACAACTGTGCAAAAAAAATTAAAACATGCTCAGTAATCAATAATAGGACATCAGTGAATCATTTGAAGCTCATTTATAAAATAGAATATTACAAGCCATTAAAAGGGATACCATAAAAGAAAATCTATGTTAAAAAAATGCTGATTCAGGGGCTTCCCTGGTAGCTCAGTGGTAAAGAATTCACCTGCCAATGCAGCAGACACATGTTTGATCCCTGATCCAGGAAGACCCCACATGCTGCAGAATGACTAAGCCTGAGAACCACAACTATTGAGCCTGTGTTCTAGGACCTCAGAACCACAACTATTGAGCCCATATGCTGCAACTATTGAACCCCGTGTGCCCTGGAGCCTGAGTTCCACAACAAGAGAAGTCACTGCAACAAGAAGCCTACTCACCTCAACTAGACAGTAGCCCCCACTCCCTGCAGCAGCAGTGAAAACTCAGAATAGTTAAAAATATAAATAAAGAAATATTTTTTTTAAAAAAAGATGCTGATTCTATATATTGAACCAAGGTACACACAAATTCCAGAAAAGATCATGTCCTATGGTTCTGATTTTGTACAGAAAAGAAATCTGAATGTAAAAGACAAAAGGTTGGCTATACATAAACTAAATGTTGAGTGATCTGTCTCTGAGCTGTAGATAATTTCTAGTTCTTTTTTTTTCTTTCTATTTTTTTTCTATTCCTTTTTCTATATTTTGGAATAGTCTTCAGGGAGCATATGTTGCTTATAGCTATTCTTTGAGCAATTTATACTACTCGAAGGATTTTAGAATAAGAATTTACCTCTTATGGTGATTCAATTGTGCGTATAGACAGCTAGTTCCTATAGTCATATCAATGTGTTTATTTCCATCCCAGTTCACATTCAGTTCAGTTTAGTAGTTAAGATTAGTTGTTAACATATATATGCAGTTATTCTTCAGTCAGCTAAGTCGTGTCTGACTCTTTGACATACCATTGACTATAAACCACCAGGCTCCTGTGTCCAAGGGTTCTCTAGACAAAAATACTGGAGCAGGTTTCCACTTCTTTCTCCAGGGGATCCCAGGACAGGGATCAAACTCAAGTCTCCTGCACTAGCAGGTGGGTTCTTTTCCACTGAACCACCAGGAAGCCCCAAATATATGCTACTATGTATAAAACAAATCACTAATGAGAATTGACTGTATAGCACAGGAACTCAGTGCTTTAATAAAATAGAATATTACAAGCCATTAAAAGGGATACCATAAAAGAAAATCTATGTTAAAAAAATGCTGATTCAGGGGCTTCCCTGGTAGCTCAGTGGTAAAGAATTCACCTGCCAATGCAGCAGACACATGTTTGATCCCTGATCCAGGAAGACCCCACATGCTGCAGAATGACTAAGCCTGAGAACCACAACTATTGAGCCTGTGTTCTAGGACCTCAGAACCACAACTATTGAGCCCATATGCTGCAACTATTGAACCCCGTGTGCCCTGGAGCCTGAGTTCCACAACAAGAGAAGTCACTGCAACAAGAAGCCTACTCACCTCAACTAGACAGTAGCCCCCACTCCTGCAGCAGCAGTGAAAACTCAGAATAGTTAAAAATATAAATAAAGAAATATTTTTTTTAAAAAAAGATGCTGATTCTATATATTGAACCAAGGTACACACAAATTCCAGAAAAGATCATGTCCTATGGTTCTGATTTTGTACAGAAAAGAAATCTGAATGTAAAAGACAAAAGGTTGGCTATACATAAACTAAATGTTGAGTGATCTGTCTCTGAGCTGTAGATAATTTCTAGTTCTTTTTTTTTCTTTCTATTTTTTTTCTATTCCTTTTTCTATATTTTGGAATAGTCTTCAGGGAGCATATGTTGCTTATAGCTATTCTTTGAGCAATTTATACTACTCGAAGGATTTTAGAATAAGAATTTACCTCTTATGGTGATTCAATTGTGCGTATAGACAGCTAGTTCCTATAGTCATATCAATGTGTTTATTTCCATCCCAGTTCACATTCAGTTCAGTTTAGTAGTTAAGATTAGTTGTTAACATATATATGCAGTTATTCTTCAGTCAGCTAAGTCGTGTCTGACTCTTTGACATACCATTGACTATAAACCACCAGGCTCCTGTGTCCAAGGGTTCTCTAGACAAAAATACTGGAGCAGGTTTCCACTTCTTTCTCCAGGGGATCCCAGGACAGGGATCAAACTCAAGTCTCCTGCACTAGCAGGTGGGTTCTTTACCACTGAACCACCAGGGAAGCCCCAAATATATGCTACTATGTATAAAACAAATCACTAATGAGAATTGACTGTATAGCACAGGGAACTCAGTGCTCTGTGGTGACTTAAATGGGAAGAAAATCTGAAACAGAGTGTGAACATATATATGTGTATACACACACACACACACACACACACACACACATATTGCTATACAACAGAAACATGACATCATAAGTCAGCTGTCCTGTGCTTGCCCACTTCAGTCGTGTCCATTTCTATGCAACGCTAGGACAGTAGCTTCCTCTGTCCACGGGGATTCTCCAGGCAAGAATACTTCAGTGGGTTTCCACGCTCTCCTCCAGGGGATCTTCCCGTCCCAAGGATTGAACCCACATCTCTCTACGTCTCCTGCATTGGAAGGCGGGTTCTTTAGCACCAGTGCCACCTGGGAAGCCCACCTGCACTCCAGGAAAAAGACTTAGTCATTAAGGTGAGAGGTGTAGATCAAAATCAGAAGACTTTATCGGTTCACTTTAGAATACCCAGCCCATGGTATAGATGTCTCATGTGGCAAATAGTTTGGAGGGGATCTATGAATGGGAGCTGTCGCTCGGACAGAACATCAGGACAATGAAGATTCAGGGTTTCGTGAGCTCCATCACGGACGCGCTGGCGCCGCGCACCTCGCTTCTCAGCACCGGGAGAAACGGTACAACTTCCATCATCTTCAGACCAATACAGCGACGGTGAGGTCATAGTTTTAAAAATGAAGGAGAAGAAGGAGGAAGAGAAGGTAGAGAGGGAAGCAGAGGCGAAGGGAGAGCACTTAATGATGAAACACACAAGGAACGTCGAACACCGGAAATGATTTTTCTTCAGCCTCCACCTGATACATTGCCCAAGACTAGAAGCTCTCACGTAGGCTTTATGACCTCTGATGTTTATTCCTATAGGACATAAAATTAATGTATATCTCACTGTGTGAATCCACACTTAGATGTATCAAATGGAAAGGCTCTTGGGTTGTCACACGATCGATGAAAACTTTATACGGCCCCTGGAGGTGTCTGCAGAAGAAACTGAAAATCTGGCTTGTGTGTATTAAGTACAAGGAGACACAGAACATTTGGCAAATTAATGAGCAAATGTTCAGAGTGTGAAGTGTAGAATGAATGAATATGTGAAGAGATGAAATAACATTTGTGGTCCCATATTGAATAAATTTTTATCCTGGACTGTTTACCCAAAGAATATGCAAATCTTCTCAGCGCAGGTGGGGCCAGTGCTAGCAGCCTGGGGTTCTCTGATGGAGGGAACCAGGCACATACTCTGAATCCAGTTCTTCTAAACTGGAAAACCCTTATCACGTGGGGATCCCTGTCCCCAAATGTTGTGATAGAAGACATTAAAAGTCAATTTTTAAAAAAGAGACTGAAAATATATACAAATGGAGAGGGAAAAAGACTGAAGGAGACAGATGGCCTTCTACTTTTTCCAAATGAAACTTTCCTTTGGGGAACTCTTTAACTAAACCAGTTTAAGGGACCATCAGAATAATCATCCTTTAGAAGTCTGAATCTTGCCCACTCTATCAGTTTCTGAAGCTGCCTTAATGAGGTAAATATTTTAAATTTTCTTTCACAGATAATTTTTCTTTGGAGAAGGAGTAACAAGTGCAGAGCAGAAATTAAAGAAGGGGAAGTTATTATTGTCTTAAATACACTAAAGTATAGCGCTATTCACAACAGTGATGATGTGGAAGCCACCCCCAAAGTGTCCATCAGTGACAAATGGATAAATAAATCTATAATATCTGTGTATGTATGTATGTATATATATATATATACAGACTATATCCATATATATACATATAAGCTATCCTGGTGACTCAGCAAAGAATTTGCTGCCAATGCAGGAGACCCGAGTTCAAGTCTCAGGTCAGGAAGATTCCCCTGGAGAAGGGAATGGCGAGCCACTTCCCCAGGTGGTATTCTTGCTTGCAGAAGTCCATGGACAGAGGAACCTGGAGGGCTACAGTTGATGGAATCCCCCAAAAGCTGGACATGACTGAGAGACTAACACTTCCACCGGAATATTATTCAGCCACAGAAAGGAAATCTTATCATTTGCTACACCATGGATGAATATAGCGGGCATTACGATAAATAAAATTAGTCAGATAGAGAAAGACAAATACTCTATAACGTCATGTATGTACCAACTAAAAGACAAAACATCACAAAACAAAGTAGAAACGGACTCATAGATACAGAGAACAAATGGGTGATCCCCAGAGCGAGGTGGGGATGGGAGGTGTAGAAGGTACAGACTTCCAGTAATAAAATAAGTGAGTCACAGCAACATAACGGTGGAATAACATACAGCCTGAAGAACATGGTGAGCGATATTGCTATAACTTTGTATAGTGGTGACTATGCTTAGTGTGGTGATTAGTTTATAACAAATATAACTATTAACTCACTAGGCTGTGCACCCGAAATGCATGTCTTTTTATGGATATACTATTGTATACCAAGTATTTGTCAACAAAAATAAATCTATAAACAAGCAAATTTATAAACCCATTTGTCAATGAAGTCGATTGCATTTTATATCAGAATTCACATTTTCCTACTTTCAGACATGAAACGAAAATGAACTGTACAAGGATGTGCTCATTACTTGGATTAAATGAGGGAGGCTCCTTGGACACGAAATTAAAGATTCATGGAATAGCATGGTTCAATATATAAGACTAAGGGAAACAAAATATTGAAAATGTTAGATTTGGAATTGAAGACGGCAAAAAGTTGGCAGAGAGTTCAGGATGCAGTCTCAATATTACTATTACTTGGTTTTGTCCTATGAGCACTAAACCAAGACATCTTGCATTTGAAAGAAAAAAAAGAGCAGCTGTTTTGAGTCACTAAAAAGCAGTTTCATCGTTTCTTCTCCTGACAGACACCCAGCTGTTTAAATTTTTCTTTTGTCTTGCGGTGTTTGGTCACATTCTGCTTACACTGCCCTAAGCAGGTCACTTGCGAACCCTCGAGGCCTGGAGGTGTCTCAAGCAATGGGTACTCCACGATCAGTCGCTTAGCTACACCGCACATCCTTTGTTTGTTGCCCAGGGATCAACCCCACCCAGCCTCCAACAGTGTGAAGTGTTCTTTTGTTTGTTCTTCCATAGCCTCTACCCTTCCTGCTGCTCAAGTTGGCATGCCAGGGACAGACTCCTGAACTTTCTGAATCAGTCTGATTTTTGTCTCCTGTTAATACTTGTCTAATACAGCTCTGTGACCTCTCAGGCACAACCCTTCCTTTGGCTTGTCTCTATCACAAAACAAAGTAGAAACGGACTCATAGATACAGAGAACAAATGGGTGATCCCCAGAGCGAGGTGGGGATGGGAGGTGTAGAAGGTACAGACTTCCAGTAATAAAATAAGTGAGTCACAGCAACATAACGGTGGAATAACATACAGCCTGAAGAACATGGTGAGCGATATTGCTATAACTTTGTATAGTGGTGACTATGCTTAGTGTGGTGATTAGTTTATAACAAATATAACTATTAACTCACTAGGCTGTGCACCCGAAATGCATGTCTTTTTATGGATATACTATTGTATACCAAGTATTTGTCAACAAAAATAAATCTATAAACAAGCAAATTTATAAACCCATTTGTCAATGAAGTCGATTGCATTTTATATCAGAATTCACATTTTCCTACTTTCAGACATGAAACGAAAATGAACTGTACAAGGATGTGCTCATTACTTGGATTAAATGAGGGAGGCTCCTTGGACACGAAATTAAAGATTCATGGAATAGCATGGTTCAATATATAAGACTAAGGGAAACAAAATATTGAAAATGTTAGATTTGGAATTGAAGACGGCAAAAAGTTGGCAGAGAGTTCAGGATGCAGTCTCAATATTACTATTACTTGGTTTTGTCCTATGAGCACTAAACCAAGACATCTTGCATTTGAAAGAAAAAAAAGAGCAGCTGTTTTTGAGTCACTAAAAAGCAGTTTCATCGTTTCTTCTCCTGACAGACACCCAGCTGTTTAAATTTTTCTTTTGTCTTGCGGTGTTTGGTCACATTCTGCTTACACTGCCCTAAGCAGGTCACTTGCGAACCCTCGAGGCCTGGAGGTGTCTCAAGCAATGGGTACTCCACGATCAGTCGCTTAGCTACACCGCACATCCTTTGTTTGTTGCCCAGGGATCAACCCCACCCAGCCTCCAACAGTGTGAAGTGTTCTTTTGTTTGTTCTTCCATAGCCTCTACCCTTCCTGCTGCTCAAGTTGGCATGCCAGGGACAGACTCCTGAACTTTCTGAATCAGTCTGATTTTTGTCTCCTGTTAATACTTGTCTAATACAGCTCTGTGACCTCTCAGGCACAACCCTTCCTTTGGCTTGTCTCTATCTTTTGAGAACTATATTCTGTGGGACATTTTCTGATGGATACAAATAGACAATTATCTCCTTTAGAAAGAGATATAATCATTCTACCCATCTATCCTTCAGGCATATTTTCATTCATAGTTTGATAGACATTTCAATCCTAAAGATGACTTGGGTCCCTGGGTGGGGATCTAGGATCCCACAAGCCATGCAGTGTGGCCAAAACAGGAGAAAAAATAAGATAAAATAAAGTAGAGTCTCATACTTTAAAAAATGTGTCAACTTTCTTAGGTCATCAGGATCATAAACATAATTTGACAATGGATAATAGATACAATCAAGTTTTTCAAATTCTATTTCAGTTCTGATTCATATACACAAGTTTATGGGGCTTCTGGCACCTCGAAGGGAGGTGATTTTCGCCTCTCATTCTGGGGCAAAACTTTTCACTTTGGAAAACTGTTTTTTTTTTTTTTTAACAAGATCTTCCTTTTAAAGTGTGGAAGCTTATATCAGTGTGTTATTTTCATCACCTCCAACTAGTTTTGGTTTATTCATTTCAACAAACACTCTTCTGTACCAACTGTGGCATCAGGTGTAGCAGTAGGTATCAGAGATAGAAAGATGAAGCTGTTTTAGTCACTTTCTGAGGACACTGGCAGCAAGCTTCCAGCCGACTGTCATGTGAACAGATGCCCATGAACCATGAAGGCCATGTGAGGTAAGTGTGGGCCACATGTCATAGGCCCAGAGAGGAGGGAGTGATTAATCCTCCAGACGGAATTAGGGAGCAAGAGTGCCTCTGGGGAATGAGCACCGGTGACCGTGGCAGAAAAGGCAAACAAACCCATCTGTTGCTGTTGTTCAGTCACTAAATAGTGTTCAGCTCTTTGTAACCCCATGGACTGCAGCACACCAGGCTGTCCTGTCCTTCACTATGTCTGCAGTTTGTTCAAACTCATGCCCTTTGTGTGGGTGATGCCATCCAAGTGTCTCATCCTCTGTCATACTCTTCTCTTCCAGCCCTCAGTCTTTTCCAGCATCAGGCTCTTTTCCATTGAGTTAGCTCTTCCCATCAGATGGACAAAACATTGGAGCTTCAGTGTCAGCAGCAGTCCTTCCAGTGAATATTCAGAGTTGATTTCCTTTAGGATTGATTGGTTTGATCTCCTTGAAGGCCAAGGGACATGACAGTTGGCTGGAAGTTTGCTGCCAATGTCAAGAGTCTTCTCCAGCACCACAGTTTGAAAGCATCAGTTCTTTGGTGCTCCACCTTCTTTATGGTCCAATTTCACATCTGGGCATGACTACTGGGAAAACCATAGCTTTGACTATACAGACCTTTGACAGCAATGTGATCTCTCCACTGTTTGCTAAGAGATGCATGACAACTCTGTGCACCCTTTGATTTGTCTTTTTTCCCAAGAGCTTTTTTTTCACAAGGACTGTCCTCACAGCTCAGTCAGTAAAGAATCTCTCCTCAATGCAGGAGACTGGGGTTCAGTTCCTGGCTTGGGAAAATCCCCTGGAGAAGGAAATGGCAACTCACTCCAGTATTCTTGCCTGGAGAATCCCATGGACAGAGGACCTGGAAGGCTATAGTCCATGGAGGTCACAAAGAATCAGACTTAGGGACTAAAAAACAACAGCAACACCTTCTTTGCCTCCTCCAGAATGTGCTTCTTCTACTCACTTCTGATGACATCTGCCAGCAAGTCTTGTATCATAACTATGTTTGTCTCATTTCCCAGGTGGACAGACTTCTAAAATGAGCCCCCAAGATTCTTACTCCCTGGTGGGCACACCCTGCATTATCTCCTTCCCCTGCATGTGAATAGCACTAGATATAGTGATGGAATGTTGCTTTATGATTATGTCACAGGAGACAGCAGAGAGATTGTGCGGATGTTAATAAAGTCCTTCGACAGATTATGTTCACCAAGAAAGAGATTATGCTCAGTGGACCTGACCTAATCAGGTGATTCACGTCAGAGGGAAGGGATTTTCCTGCTGGTCTTCAATATCTTCACGTTGGACAGGGCACCACGGGCTAGGCAACAGCAGGAGGCTTCAAGAACCTATAAATACCCTTTTATAACAGCAAGCAAGAAAGGAGGAACTCCAGACCTACAACCACAAGGAACTGAATTCTCCCTATGGTCTCTCACATCTCAGAAGAGGTCACAGTTCCAACTGACATCAATGTCAACCCTGTGAGACCCAGGGCAGAGGATCCGGTTAGACAGTACCTGGGCTTCTGACCCAAAGGAAATGTGATATAGCAAATGTGTGGGATTTTAAGCTGCTAAATTTGTGGTCATTGGAAAAGGTACAATAGAAAATGAAGTCACCCATTCAATAGATAATCTCTAATTTTTTGTACAATATTGAATCCAAATAATTTGGGGATATTTTCCATTGTATTTGGCTCTGAAGTACTTTTGAAGATGACCCAAAAGACAAATTTAAATTACATATGGTCTCTATAAACCATGTTACTTCTAGACTCTATCCAATGAAAAAGGATTAAAGAACTGTTAGCTGGACACTGAATGGAGTCTTGTGTTTTATAAAGAATCAAGGGATGCAAATTCAACCCTGGCTCTATCACCACCTAGCCAACTGCCTTGAGTAAGTCAAAGTCAAGTCAGCTTCTTGGTATGCTTTCTGTTAATGTTAAAATAGCTGCTACTGTTGAGAAATACTCATGGATGTGCAATATTTACAAATACCATCCTTCCACGGCAAGAGACAACTCATTGGAAAAGAGCCCGAAGCTGGGAAAATAGAAGGCACAAGGAGAAGAGGACAAGATGGTTGGATGGCATCACTGAGTCAATGGGCATGAATTTGAGCAGGCTTTGGGAGATGTGGAAGGGCAGGGAAGCCTGGCGTGCTGCAGTTCATGGGGTTGCAAAGAGTTGGACACAACTAAGCAATTGAACTGAACTGTACCATGGCAAGATACATTTTATGCTCATTTTATAGATGAAAATAGTGAGGTCATAGGTTACTGCAGAACAAAGTCCTAATTTGAAGGTTGTTTGTCTCACAGGTCTGGGCTATTAAAGTGAGGACTTCATGTAAGGTTTTCTCTAAATGTCTCATTCTAGAAATATAGACAAAGTGCAATTTCCACAGCACAGGGCCAGGAGAAGACTCCTCTCCCCTACCTAGAAGGGAGTCACATTTGAGTTCCTGGCAGTACAAACGTGTCCAGGTTTAGACACTGACACACACCCGGCACCCGGGGAGGGAAACTGCACAGATTTCAGGACTTGTTTACTTAGAGCAAGGGAAAGGAAGTCAGCCATGAACTTTCTGAGCTTCAAAGATGTTCTCAGGGCCCATTTGGGAATATGCATAAATCTTCAAATTTATCCAAAATTTAGCAAATTCACAATGACAAATGTAACAGTTCCTCTAAATTGAAGTTCATCTCTTGGCAGTTTTGGAGGCTTCCACAATGACAAATGAAGTCACCCATTCAATAGATAATCTCTAATTTTTTGTACAATATTGAATCCAAATAATTTGGGGATATTTTCCATTGTATTTGGCTCTGAAGTACTTTTGAAGATGACCCAAAAGACAAATTTAAATTACATATGGTCTCTATAAACCATGTTACTTCTAGACTCTATCCAATGAAAAAGGATTAAAGAACTGTTAGCTGGACACTGAATGGAGTCTTGTGTTTTATAAAGAATCAAGGGATGCAAATTCAACCCTGGCTCTATCACCACCTAGCCAACTGCCTTGAGTAAGTCAAAGTCAAGTCAGCTTCTTGGTATGCTTTCTGTTAATGTTAAAATAGCTGCTACTGTTGAGAAATACTCATGGATGTGCAATATTTACAAATACCATCCTTCCACGGCAAGAGACAACTCATTGGAAAAGAGCCCGAAGCTGGGAAAATAGAAGGCACAAGGAGAAGAGGACAAGATGGTTGGATGGCATCACTGAGTCAATGGGCATGAATTTGAGCAGGCTTTGGGAGATGTGGAAGGGCAGGGAAGCCTGGCGTGCTGCAGTTCATGGGGTTGCAAAGAGTTGGACACAACTAAGCAATTGAACTGAACTGTACCATGGCAAGATACATTTTATGCTCATTTTATAGATGAAAATAGTGAGGTCATAGGTTACTGCAGAACAAAGTCCTAATTTGAAGGTTGTTTGTCTCACAGGTCTGGGCTATTAAAGTGAGGACTTCATGTAAGGTTTTCTCTAAATGTCTCATTCTAGAAATATAGACAAAGTGCAATTTCCACAGCACAGGGCCAGGAGAAGACCCCTCTCCCTACCTAGAAGGGAGTCACATTTGAGTTCCTGGCAGTACAAACGTGTCCAGGTTTAGACACTGACACACACCCGGCACCCGGGGAGGGAAACTGCACAGATTTCAGGACTTGTTTACTTAGAGCAAGGGAAAGGAAGTCAGCCATGAACTTTCTGAGCTTCAAAGATGTTCTCAGGGCCCATTTGGGAATATGCATAAATCTTCAAATTTATCCAAAATTTAGCAAATTCACAATGACAAATGTAACAGTTCCTCTAAATTGAAGTTCATCTCTTGGCAGTTTTGGAGGCTTGGAGAAAATGCCAGCAAAAAGAACTTGGAAGGAAATAAATCTTTAGATTCTCTGAAAACATAGATAGTTATTATGGAAGACATATGGAGGATCCCATACTGTGCTGAAAAAGAAAATTTATAAATGTCAGCTTTGAGGCAGCAATGTTGGAAGGACTGAAGCACTCTGCAGTTAACTCTATGGGCAAACTATGCTGGGGGTAGGCATTCCCATGAAGAAAGAATTCTTCTTAACCTGTGCTGTTTCTGGGAGGAATGGATGAGGAGAGTGGGGAGGAAGGTTCCAGAATTCAGAGCAACATGTTAGCATTTCCGTTTCTATTTTTAAATGGAAATAGATAACAATTAAGGAACTTTTTTTTCTTGGGCTCCAAAATCTCTATGGATGGTGATGGCAGCCATGAAATTAAAAGACACTTGCTCCTTGGAAGAAAAGCTATGATGAACACAGACATTGCATTAAAAAGCAGAGGTATCCACTTTGCTGACAACCATCTGCATAATCAAAGCTATGGTTTTTCCGGTAGTCACATATGGATGAGAGAATTGGACCATAAAGGAGGCTGAGCGCCAAAGAACTGTTTGAACTGTGGTGTTGGAGAAGACTCTTGGGAGTCCCTTTTACTGCCAGGAGATCAAACCAGTCCATCCTAAAGAAAATCAACCCTGAATATTCATTGGAAAGACTGATGCTGAAGCTGAAGTTCCAATACTTTGACCACCCAATGGGAAGAGCTGACACATTGGAAAAGGCTCTGATGCTAGGAAGATTCAAGGCAAAAGAAGAAGAGGGTGGCAGAGGTTGAGATGATTGGATGGCATCACTAACTCAATGGACGTGAGTTTGAGCAAAGTCCAGGAGATAGTGAAGGGCAGAAGGACCTAGTGTGCTGCAGTCCATGGCATTGCAAAGAGTTGGACCGAGCAACTAAATGGCAACAACAACATTTTAAAAATTCTCTGTTTCAAAAAGATGCTGAGAGATGGGATGGAAAATGGACCTCAATATGGACACTGACCCCAAAGGAGGTGAGCTCATCTCTACAGTAGAAACAGTCAATAGAATTACCTTTTTCTGGGCTCATAGCAAGGAGGGAATGAGGTACTGCCATCCATTCCTCTCAGCGAATATTAACCATGGGCTCCCACTTCCTCCCGGCAGGCACTGAGACTGCAGAGGATAACAAGGTCCAGTATTTCCCTCCACGACTTTTCAGATGCTCTTGATTATGAACAGCATTTATAAACTCCAAAGCATGGTCAAAACGCTTGTCATTTGAGCTCATTCACCAATATAGGAGTTTACTGTTAGACACCTTTGAAAACACCAAGGCAAAATCCACAAAATCTTTTGCCAATGAGAATATCAGAGCAAGAATTACTTATTTGGGCCTAAAATTGGAATCAGTAACTGTCTTTTTAGACAAAATCACTATGGATGGTGATGGCAGCCATGAAATTAAAAGACACTTGCTCCTTGGAAGAAAAGCTATGATGAACACAGACATTGCATTAAAAAGCAGAGGTATCCACTTTGCTGACAACCATCTGCATAATCAAAGCTATGGTTTTTCCGGTAGTCACATATGGATGAGAGAATTGGACCATAAAGGAGGCTGAGCGCCAAAGAACTGTTTGAACTGTGGTGTTGGAGAAGACTCTTGGGAGTCCCTTTTACTGCCAGGAGATCAAACCAGTCCATCCTAAAGAAAATCAACCCTGAATATTCATTGGAAAGACTGATGCTGAAGCTGAAGTTCCAATACTTTGACCACCCAATGGGAAGAGCTGACACATTGGAAAAGGCTCTGATGCTAGGAAGATTCAAGGCAAAAGAAGAAGAGGGTGGCAGAGGTTGAGATGATTGGATGGCATCACTAACTCAATGGACGTGAGTTTGAGCAAAGTCCAGGAGATAGTGAAGGGCAGAAGGACCTAGTGTGCTGCAGTCCATGGCATTGCAAAGAGTTGGACCGAGCAACTAAATGGCAACAACAACATTTTAAAAATTCTCTGTTTCAAAAAGATGCTGAGAGATGGGATGGAAAATGGACCTCAATATGGACACTGACCCCAAAGGAGGTGAGCTCATCTCTACAGTAGAAACAGTCAATAGAATTACCTTTTTCTGGGCTCATAGCAAGGAGGGAATGAGGTACTGCCATCCATTCCTCTCAGCGAATATTAACCATGGGCTCCCACTTCCTCCCGGCAGGCACTGAGACTGCAGAGGATAACAAGGTCCAGTATTTCCCTCCACGACTTTTCAGATGCTCTTGATTATGAACAGCATTTATAAACTCCAAAGCATGGTCAAAACGCTTGTCATTTGAGCTCATTCACCAATATAGGAGTTTACTGTTAGACACCTTTGAAAAACACCAAGGCAAAAATCCACAAAATCTTTTTTGCCAATGAGAATATCAGAGCAAGAATTACTTATTTGGGCCTAAAAATTGGAATCAGTAACTGTCTTTTTTAGACAAAATCACAACTAATATTGGAGGATCTTGATTTTTTCCCCCTTTCTAACTGGGAAGAAATAATATATAAAACTGGAATGCAAAGTCAGGGACTGTAGGAAGAGGAACTGTCTCATACACATTCCTCGTTTCCCTGAGGATGGGTCTTCTCTTTGCTTTCCTGAAGGCTTTCAGTGGGGATGGTGCTAATTAAAGAGTGCCCGGTTGGACTTCCCAGTCCCAGCCTTCCCAGTAGTAAAGAATCCACCTTCCAATACAGGAGATGCCAGAGGCGTGGGTTCCATCCCTAGATCAGGAAGATACCCTGGTGTAGGAAATGGCAACCCATTCCAGTATTCTTGCCTGGGAAATCCCTTGGACAAAGGATCCTGATGGGCTACAGTCTATGGAGTCACAGAGAATTGGATACGACTGAGCACACACATGTGTGTGCAGCTGCATGTGTGCATGTGCACACACACACACACGTACACACAGACACGGTTGGCAACAAAGCCCAGAGCGGAGAATGGAGAAAATTCAGTGGAAGCATCAACCATCAACAGATGCAGCAGGACTTCAGGAAAGACATTATGGACATCTAAGGGAAAATGCATGACTTCTCAGAACTTCCATAACTAATGCCATTGAGGCAATGCTGAAAAGAAGCCTGGATTTAATAAATCTTTCAATATTTCCACAGCTGGGCCTGCTTGCATGAGGCTGGTCGACCATTTTCTTAACTAACACAGGGCTGGTCTGACATTAGTTTAACAAGGTAATTATTACAGTAGAAACAGTCAATAGAATTACCTTTTTCTGGGCTCATAGCAAGGAGGGAATGAGGTACTGCCATCCATTCCTCTCAGCGAATATTAACCATGGGCTCCCACTTCCTCCCGGCAGGCACTGAGACTGCAGAGGATAACAAGGTCCAGTATTTCCCTCCACGACTTTTCAGATGCTCTTGATTATGAACAGCATTTATAAACTCCAAAGCATGGTCAAAACGCTTGTCATTTGAGCTCATTCACCAATATAGGAGTTTACTGTTAGACACCTTTGAAAAACACCAAGGCAAAAATCCACAAAATCTTTTTTGCCAATGAGAATATCAGAGCAAGAATTACTTATTTGGGCCTAAAAATTGGAATCAGTAACTGTCTTTTTTAGACAAAATCACAACTAATATTGGAGGATCTTGATTTTTTCCCCCTTTCTAACTGGGAAGAAATAATATATAAAACTGGAATGCAAAGTCAGGGACTGTAGGAAGAGGAACTGTCTCATACACATTCCTCGTTTCCCTGAGGATGGGTCTTCTCTTTGCTTTCCTGAAGGCTTTCAGTGGGGATGGTGCTAATTAAAGAGTGCCCGGTTGGACTTCCCAGTCCCAGCCTTCCCAGTAGTAAAGAATCCACCTTCCAATACAGGAGATGCCAGAGGCGTGGGTTCCATCCCTAGATCAGGAAGATACCCTGGTGTAGGAAATGGCAACCCATTCCAGTATTCTTGCCTGGGAAATCCCTTGGACAAAGGATCCTGATGGGCTACAGTCTATGGAGTCACAGAGAATTGGATACGACTGAGCACACACATGTGTGTGCAGCTGCATGTGTGCATGTGCACACACACACACACGTACACACAGACACGGTTGGCAACAAAGCCCAGAGCGGAGAATGGAGAAAATTCAGTGGAAGCATCAACCATCAACAGATGCAGCAGGACTTCAGGAAAGACATTATGGACATCTAAGGGAAAATGCATGACTTCTCAGAACTTCCATAACTAATGCCATTGAGGCAATGCTGAAAAGAAGCCTGGATTTAATAAATCTTTCAATATTTCCACAGCTGGGCCTGCTTGCATGAGGCTGGTCGACCATTTTCTTAACTAACGCACAGGGCTGGTCTGACATTAGTTTAACAAGGTAATTATCAAGTGAAGAATAGGAGCCGCGCCACTGTGAGCCTGAATAATAATGCTCATAATTACTGATTTTGGGCCCATCTTAAAAAAAAATAATAGAGTGCTAAGTACTAAAGCATGCTACAGGAAATTCATTCAGGTATAATGTCTAGAAGTGTGGAGAACTATTAAGGACATAATTAGCAGTTTATTTACATAATCAGTCAAACACCATTTATCATGTCTCTTATGGTCCTATTGAAGAGAAGCCAAGCATAGAAACATTTAGGTAGGTGGGGAAGATCCCCTGGAAAAGGGAATAGCTACCCACCCCAGGAGTCCTTCCTGGAGAATCCCATGGACAGAGGAGTCTGGTGGGCTAGAGTCCACCGGGTCGCAGAGAATTGAACACAACTGAGTTAAGATTAACAGAAACATGCAGGCAACCTGGAAAAAGTTGATGATGATTATTTTTTAAAGTTTGAAAGGTGAACTTTCCTAAATGCCTCAGTTGAACTGTGGACTTTATCAAATGCTAACACTCCTTCCCATATATGACATGATAAACATGTCCAGAGGAGGTGTTACTTGGGCAAATACATCTCTCGGGGGGAACTAACTTCAAGTTTTGGAATATAGTCAAAGCTTGCACTAATTCTGAAATAACACACACATTGTCACCCTCTTACTGAGAACCATCTTAGGTGGTCTATGTTTGGAATATGAGAGTAACGGGGAGATAGCATGTGTGTCTGGGAGGCAATGCACTCTAAAGCATGGCTGACGCGACGTGAAAGTGAAAGGGAAGTGAAAGTGTTTGTGACGCAGTTGTGTTTGACTCTTTGTGACCCCATGGACTGGAGCCCCCAGGCTCCTCTGTGCAAGGAATCCTCCAGGGGATCTTCCCAACCCAGGGATTGAACCCGGGTCTCCCACACTGCAGGTGAATTCTTTACCACCTGAGCCATCTGGAATATGAGAGTAACGTGGAGAGCGTGTAGGTCTGTGAAACAATGCCACTCCCACCCCAAGCGTTACTGACTAGGCTCACCTCATAATTAGACTCTGGAAGAACTCCTATCCTTCCATTGTCCTCAGTGCAACTAACCCATTCTGGCATAGCAAATGATGTGCTTTTTTCAAAGAAAAAAAAAAGACAATCAAATTCCAAATAAGACAATCAAATCTAAGTCAGATTATTCAAAGGCAGGATTAAGTAAGGTACATATATTCTTAGAAAAACCTTTAAAAATGATGTCATGCTCTGATTGCTCTATATAATATGGAGAACTTGTCTCATAAAAAGGGAGTGGCTTTATTACTAGGTTGCCAGGCGAGCTTCCTTTCTCCTTCTGCAGATCTTCAAAATGATTATTAGTGTCAATTGTTGCCAATTTCAAGTCCTCCTGACTTATTGAAAACCCAAAGATAATGCTGCATCAGGGAAGTTCTCATCAAAGAATACATTAAAGGCAGCACCAGCTGAGAAAGGACCAACTTCATAAAATAAACAAGCACGCTATAATGGCTGTGTGAAACGATCTCTCTCAGAATGAATCACAAAATCAAAATACACAAAGGCACCAAGTTCTGTTAGCGCCTGAATTTAAATAAACATCACACATTGTCACCCTCTTACTAAAAGAATTCCCAAATCATCTCGGGGAACTAACTTCAAGTTTTGGAATATAGTCAAAGCTTGCACTAATTCTGAAATAACACACACATTGTCACCCTCTTACTGAGAACCATCTTAGGTGGTCTATGTTTGGAATATGAGAGTAACGGGGAGATAGCATGTGTGTCTGGGAGGCAATGCACTCTAAAGCATGGCTGACGCGACGTGAAAGTGAAAGGGAAGTGAAAGTGTTTGTGACGCAGTTGTGTTTGACTCTTTGTGACCCCATGGACTGGAGCCCCCAGGCTCCTCTGTGCAAGGAATCCTCCAGGGGATCTTCCCAACCCAGGGATTGAACCCGGGTCTCCCACACTGCAGGTGAATTCTTTACCACCTGAGCCATCTGGAATATGAGAGTAACGTGGAGAGAGCGTGTAGGTCTGTGAAACAATGCCACTCCCACCCCAAGCGTTACTGACTAGGCTCACCTCATAATTAGACTCTGGAAGAACTCCTATCCTTCCATTGTCCTCAGTGCAACTAACCCATTCTGGCATAGCAAATGATGTGCTTTTTTCAAAGAAAAAAAAAAGACAATCAAATTCCAAATAAGACAATCAAATCTAAGTCAGATTATTCAAAGGCAGGATTAAGTAAGGTACATATATTCTTAGAAAAACCTTTAAAAATGATGTCATGCTCTGATTGCTCTATATAATATGGAGAACTTGTCTCATAAAAAGGGAGTGGCTTTATTACTAGGTTGCCAGGCGAGCTTCCTTTCTCCTTCTGCAGATCTTCAAAATGATTATTAGTGTCAATTGTTGCCAATTTCAAGTCCTCCTGACTTATTGAAAACCCAAAGATAATGCTGCATCAGGGAAGTTCTCATCAAAGAATACATTAAAGGCAGCACCAGCTGAGAAAGGACCAACTTCATAAAATAAACAAGCACGCTATAATGGCTGTGTGAAACGATCTCTCTCAGAATGAATCACAAAATCAAAATACACAAAGGCACCAAGTTCTGTTAGCGCCTGAATTTAAATATTCCAGTACACTCACCCTGATTAAACTGTAAATAATGAAACACACCCCAATGAATGACTCTGTCATGGAATCTCTATATTCTTAATGAAATACACATGAACGTCGTTCAATTTGGTTGTAAAAGAATGCTAATTTAACCTGACTTCAACAAATGCTTTATTTTATCCCATCCACATAAATAAATTGCCCTCACAACCTGTAAACATAACCCAGAAGCGAAAATGAAACTATACATTGGTTTGTGCAGGGGGTGCGTCATGTCAGCTCATGCCACTGAACAAGAGTTCCACAAACCGGTATTGTACAAAGGAAATGCTGTGTGCATCCCAGCTTAACATTGAGCTTTCAAAATATTTTATGCTAAAAATAATGTCAATGCTATATTTAGATATAGAATCTGAAAATATGATGGTGAGCATTAGTAAAATCAGGTTCATAGGGCTTTCTTAGCGGTGCAAAGGTTAAGAACCCACCTTGCAATGCAGGGCACATAGGTTCAATCCGTGGTCCAGGAATATCCCGCATGCTATGGGGCAACTAAGCCAGTGTGCCGCATCTGTGGAATTCACATGCCTCAACTCGAAAAGAACCTCATGCAATCACGAAGACCCAGTGCATCCATTCATTCATTCATTTTTTTGAAATTTTTTTTTCTTAATTTTGGTCTCTTTTTATTCCTCCTTCATTTATTTATTTCTTCCATCTTTATTCTTTGCCCTGTGTGGGCCTCCCATTGCAGTAGCCTCTCTCATTGCCAAGTCCCAGCTCTGGGCGTACGCACCCCAGAACGCTGGTGCAAATTGGATACACTGGTCCAGCTACTTGGCAACATGTGGGATCTTCCCATGCCAGGGATCAAACCAGTGCCCCCTGCACTGCAAGGCAGACTCTTTACCCACTGAACCACCAGGGAAGCCCCATTCATTCATTTTTAAAAAGAACAAGTTTATAAACAGAGATGGAGGCATCAATAAGAAAAGATCTAACTATGATCTGCTAATAGTCAAGTCCTAGGAATAACAGCTCGCTAGACTTTCAGCTCCTCCAAGCTAAGAGCTTTTGCTCATTCATCTTCTTATCACTAAGGCACAGAAAGATGACAGAGGGGAAATCCTTGAGAAAGGTTAAATAAATACATAGGTGTTTCAACTAAAATTACGCCCAGTAAGATCCACTCAATAAGGAGATTTATGCATGGTCGCTGAGGACTACTGTTTCTATGAAATTTGATGACACAACTGGACTGACCAGGAAGGTTGGCAGACGGTTTAGTGAAACACTTTGCCAACCTAAGCATTAAAGAAAAAACAGCAATCAGTCCTAGTATTATAGATTGGGCAGATATGCTTTTTTTAATTAATTTTTATTGGAGTATAGTTACTCTACAATGTTGTATTAGTTTCTGCCATACAGCAAAGTGAATCAGCTCTACATATACATATATCCCCTCTTTTTAAGATTTCTTTCCCATTTAGGTCACCGCTGAGCACTGAGATGGGTTTCTTGAGCTATACCATAGGTTTCTCATTAGTTATGTACTTCACACATAGTACAGGTTGTATATATTTGGAAATCCCAATCCGCCAATTCACCCCACTTGCTCTTACCCTCCATCCCACTGGTATCTATACACTTGTCCTCTATATCTGTGTCTCTGTTTGTCTTTTGAAAATAACCTCATCTATACCTTTTTTCTAGATTCCACATATATGCATTAACACATAATTTGTTTTACTTCTTCTAATTTGCTTTCCTCTGTATGATTGACTCTAGGTCCATCCAGATCTCTGCAAATGGCACAATTTTGTTTCTTTATATTGTTGAATAATAGTCCATTGGGCATATGTACCACATCTTCTTTATGGATAGATGTGACTTTCATTTAATGTTTAAAAGTCTCAGTTCTGTTTACGGACAAATACACAAATTGCTCTCTGATTTCTGTTACTCTCCCATACAATATGGATCGGTATACCTAGATATTGTGAAACTTTCTAAAACATGAGAAAAACTGTGCATGCAGTAATGTGCTTGTGGGTTAAATGATCAGTTTCCTTGGATCATATTGAAGATATTTACAGGCTTCCCCAGTAGCTCAACAGAAAAAAAAATTCCATCTGCCAATGCAGGAGACACAACTTTAATCATTGCATTGGGAATATCCCTGGAAAAAGCAATGGCAACCCAGTCCAGTATTCTTGCCTGAAGAATAGCGTGGAAAGAGGAGCCTGGTGGGCTACAGTCCATGGAGTCGCCAAGAGTCAGACACCACTGAGCAACTGAGTCATTCATTCAATCCACAAATATTTATTAAAATCTTGATCTTTGTAGAGTATTAAGGTAGGATGTTTTCTGTCATGGTTTTAAAGAAGGAAAGATTTTAGTAGGTTAGAAAGAAGCCTTTGCCAGACTGAGTCTTTTTCTCCTGGAAGCAGATTTGATCACCTTCTTCTCTATATCCTCAAGTACTTTGCTTGCCTTTCTCTTCCACTGTGGAGACGTTATTGCAGTAGAGTTAATGATGTTCATCTCCCTTGTCAAATTGTAAGCTCCTTTCAAGCAAGTGATATTACCCATTCATGCGTGCTCAGCACCTGCCCAAGTGCAGGGTAGTCAACTGTAGAGGGTCTGCAATGTGGACTTTGGATTCAAATTCAGGCAGGCTTTAGCCTACATCACCTGCCCCCACCCTCTGCTGAGGTGTTTTATTCTTTAGGTGGGACTCCTGAGAACAGTTGCTGAATATAAGCACAGACAGGATGCCTTGAATAACCGGGACCAGTAACACTCTTTTCCCATGTAATGTATTGTGTTCACACTCTGTTAGAGATGCTCTGGAATTGTCTAGATTTCATATTTGAGCATGAACTGGAGTCCTTCAGGTAAGGCTGCCAGCTTTAAGAAGGAAAGATGTGACGTATCCAGTTAACTTAGAATTTTAGATAAACAACCAGTAATTTTACAGTGTTAAGTATGTCCCATGCATTGTACTTGTATACTTACATTTTATCTAGCAAACCTATATTCAGGATAAGGAGTAAACTGGATATTGAGAGAGTCAAGTAAGATGTTTCTTAATAATTTTTTACTGAGTAGAACACATTCTCTCCAGCCTCCCGCTAAACAAATGCCAGTATTATCACCTATCACTGTGATAATGAAACGCTGTCACATTCATCCTGGTAACCACTATGAGGCAGTGTCATTTTGGTTTGAGAACCATAAGGAAGCTCATGAATATAGGGATATAGTCCATGAAACAAAGAGTCAGGGAATTTAACCGACCAATACTCTATAGATATCAGAGTCACACAGTCTCAAAAGTGAGACAGCCTGTCCATTTCCTGGCTAGAACCTCATTTAGACCTCCCAACCAAGCTCTTGAAAACAGTTATAGATCTGACTTTCTTAAGCCTGTATAATATTGACCAAGAAATTTACTCCCATGAGAAAAGATCCAACAGTCCTCCCAGATTTCCTAACAGCTTGAGTTTGAAAGGAAAATAAAGTCACCAGATCCTAAAGATCAGTTATAAATATGACAACGATTATGCTTTCAACTTATATAGTCCTTTGCTTGCCTTTCTTCCACTGTGGAGACGTTATTGCAGTAGAGTTAATGATGTTCATCTCCCTTGTCAAATTGTAAGCTCCTTTCAAGCAAGTGATATTACCCATTCATGCGTGCTCAGCACCTGCCCAAGTGCAGGGTAGTCAACTGTAGAGGGTCTGCAATGTGGACTTTGGATTCAAATTCAGGCAGGCTTTAGCCTACATCACCTGCCCCCACCCTCTGCTGAGGTGTTTTATTCTTTAGGTGGGACTCCTGAGAACAGTTGCTGAATATAAGCACAGACAGGATGCCTTGAATAACCGGGACCAGTAACACTCTTTTCCCATGTAATGTATTGTGTTCACACTCTGTTAGAGATGCTCTGGAATTGTCTAGATTTCATATTTGAGCATGAACTGGAGTCCTTCAGGTAAGGCTGCCAGCTTTAAGAAGGAAAGATGTGACGTATCCAGTTAACTTAGAATTTTAGATAAACAACCAGTAATTTTACAGTGTTAAGTATGTCCCATGCATTGTACTTGTATACTTACATTTTATCTAGCAAACCTATATTCAGGATAAGGAGTAAACTGGATATTGAGAGAGTCAAGTAAGATGTTTCTTAATAATTTTTTACTGAGTAGAACACATTCTCTCCAGCCTCCCGCTAAACAAATGCCAGTATTATCACCTATCACTGTGATAATGAAACGCTGTCACATTCATCCTGGTAACCACTATGAGGCAGTGTCATTTTGGTTTGAGAACCATAAGGAAGCTCATGAATATAGGGATATAGTCCATGAAACAAAGAGTCAGGGAATTTAACCGACCAATACTCTATAGATATCAGAGTCACACAGTCTCAAAAGTGAGACAGCCTGTCCATTTCCTGGCTAGAACCTCATTTAGACCTCCCAACCAAGCTCTTGAAAACAGTTATAGATCTGACTTTCTTAAGCCTGTATAATATTGACCAAGAAATTTACTCCCATGAGAAAAGATCCAACAGTCCTCCCAGATTTCCTAACAGCTTGAGTTTGAAAGGGAAAATAAAGTCACCAGATCCTAAAGATCAGTTATAAATATGACAACGATTATGCTTTCAACTTATATAGTCCTTTAAATTCACGCAAACCACTCTTCCATCCATTATCTCATGTGGTCATTAGAGCAGTGTTTATTAGCTGGTGAATGAATGGGAGGTCTGCTGAATCTATTGTTATGGCCAATTTACATCTTTTCATATCATCAATTTGAAACCACAAAATGGAGAAGATTCAGAGTCATTCGTCCTTTCAGAAGTCTGTTAGTTCATCCATAAGTTGTAGGCTTTCTCTCAAGTCTTTTCTTTTTATAAGTAATCCTAGATTTTGTATTAACATTACAAGAATATTTTCTTTTTGAGCTATATAGTCGATTGTGTGATTTTAAGGTAGGAGTTTCTCATAAAATGGAATTAAATGTAAACGAAAGATGAATTGCTTTCAAGACTATCTAGCCCACTGTGACAATGTCTAGTAACACAGCAAGAATTTAGTGCTTTCTGAATGCACAGATCTATGAATGAGTAAAGGACAAAATGAACTTCAGATGACTGTCTGCTTTAATCCTAACTTAATTTACTCCAAATCTTGCCAGCTCAATGAAGACTTCTGTTTCAAGGATCCTGTTTAAGGATCACTCACTAAAATCACAATTTCAGAGAGGAGAGCTTTCCAGAAACCCTTTAGTGTAGCTCCATGCAAAGGAAAGCATTTTCCAGAGTCATTGGAAGAAAAGGCACCAATGTTGTTATGTAATAAATAGACCACAATCATCCAGTAATTAACCATCAAGGACCACTAGAAGCAGGTGCACTGTATCCTCTGGGACTAATTTTTGGCAATTTGACATAAGGAAGCTCATGAATATAGGGATATAGTCCATGAAACAAAGAGTCAGGGAATTTAACCGACCAATACTCTATAGATATCAGAGTCACACAGTCTCAAAAGTGAGACAGCCTGTCCATTTCCTGGCTAGAACCTCATTTAGACCTCCCAACCAAGCTCTTGAAAACAGTTATAGATCTGACTTTCTTAAGCCTGTATAATATTGACCAAGAAATTTACTCCCATGAGAAAAGATCCAACAGTCCTCCCAGATTTCCTAACAGCTTGAGTTTGAAAGGGAAAATAAAGTCACCAGATCCTAAAGATCAGTTATAAATATGACAACGATTATGCTTTCAACTTATATAGTCCTTTAAATTCACGCAAACCACTCTTCCATCCATTATCTCATGTGGTCATTAGAGCAGTGTTTATTAGCTGGTGAATGAATGGGAGGTCTGCTGAATCTATTGTTATGGCCAATTTACATCTTTTCATATCATCAATTTGAAACCACAAAATGGAGAAGATTCAGAGTCATTCGTCCTTTCAGAAGTCTGTTAGTTCATCCATAAGTTGTAGGCTTTCTCTCAAGTCTTTTCTTTTATAAGTAATCCTAGATTTTGTATTAACATTACAAGAATATTTTCTTTTTGAGCTATATAGTCGATTGTGTGATTTTAAGGTAGGAGTTTCTCATAAAATGGAATTAAATGTAAACGAAAGATGAATTGCTTTCAAGACTATCTAGCCCACTGTGACAATGTCTAGTAACACAGCAAGAATTTAGTGCTTTCTGAATGCACAGATCTATGAATGAGTAAAGGACAAAATGAACTTCAGATGACTGTCTGCTTTAATCCTAACTTAATTTACTCCAAATCTTGCCAGCTCAATGAAGACTTCTGTTTCAAGGATCCTGTTTAAGGATCACTCACTAAAATCACAATTTCAGAGAGGAGAGCTTTCCAGAAACCCTTTAGTGTAGCTCCATGCAAAGGAAAGCATTTTCCAGAGTCATTGGAAGAAAAGGCACCAATGTTGTTATGTAATAAATAGACCACAATCATCCAGTAATTAACCATCAAGGACCACTAGAAGCAGGTGCACTGTATCCTCTGGGACTAATTTTTGCATGCCATCACAACTCCCTTCCTTTCCTCCGATTCTTAGTAAACAAGACATAGAGCCCAAAGGTGCCTAGAACAGAGGCTGGCACGCCTAGCTCTCTGAGTAACATAAGTGGTGGAAACTTCACCTTCTGTTGGAAAGGGGTCATCATTGTATAGTCTGGCACTTGTTTACTTAAGTCACCATCTTCCATTAGTTCAGCTTTTCTCCCAGTTGGTCATTAAATTCTTAAGATATTCCTGTAGAAGGAAGACAAACCTGATCAAGGCTTGCCCAAAACCAGAGATTTTCCTGCTATGTGTTAAATGATGAAATGAATAAAGGAAATGGTCCTTTATATGAATGCCAAGTGACTGGTCATAGGTTTAACTCATTCTCTTGGTCATCCATCCATTCATTTATCCAAGCAATACACACTTCTTGAGCGTTTTTCATGGACAGCATTGAGCTAAGGTGGTTGTGGTGGTTTAGTAGCCAAGTTGTGTCCAATTCTTGTGAACCTATGAGTCATAGCCCACCAGGCTCTTCTGTCCATGGGTTCTCCAGGCAAGAATACTGGAGTGGATTGCCATTCCCTTCTTGAATCTAAAGAATGTATTACTTAATCTTATTTAATCTTCACAAGTATTTATGATGTTAGCATTCTGATCCCCTATGTATAAAGGGAGGGAGGTTCACCACCTCATATGCCTGGTTTTGCACAGCTCTGGTAGAGCAGAGGCTCACAAGGACCCAGACTGGATTTTGAACTCTACTTCCATAAATGAAAACAAAATAGAGAGAGAGAGAATGAAGAATTTTCAGAGGAACATGGTTACTTTACAGAGGAAGAACATGTGGACTAATTGGTACATGCCTCTTCAGGAATCTATGGGTCTTTGTTTACTATGCCAACTACACAGTCCTGTGACAAACTTTATACTCTTGGGCCACAAAATTACTGCGGACACTGACTGCAGTCATGAAATTAAAAGACAGCTGCTCCTTGGAAGGAAAGCTATGACAAACCTAAGCAGCTTATTAAGAAGAATAAACATGACTTTGTTGACTTTATTTTCTTAGGTTCCAAGATTACTGTGGACAGTGACTGCAGCCATGAAATTAAAAGACACTTGCTCCTTGCAAGAAGAGCTATGACAAACCTAGACAGCATATTAACAAGCCTGTCACTTTGCTGACCAAGGTTTGTAGAGTCAAAGCTATGGCTTTTCCAGTAGTCATGTACAGATATGAGTCGGACCATAAAGAAGGCTGAGAGCTGAAGAATTGATGCTTTCAAACTATGGTGTTAGAGAAGCTCTTGAGAGTCCCTTGGACAGCAAGGAGATCAAACCAGGTCAGTCCTAAAGGAAACCAATCCCGAATAATCACTGGGAGGACCGATGCCAAAGTTGAAGCTCCAATACTTTGGCCACCTGACACAAAGAGCTGACTCAGAAGACACTGATGTTGGGAAAAGTAGAAGGCAGGAGGAGGAGAAGGCGGAAGAGGATGAGATAGTTAGATAGCATCACCAAGTCATTGGAAACAAGTTTGAGCAAACTCCAGGAGAGAGTGAGGAGAGGGAAGCCTGACCGGCTGCTGTCCATGGGGTTGCAAAGAGTTCAGAATGACTTAGCAACTGAAGAACCACAATTCCGTACATTTCCAGATCTTCGGAGGTGTTATTCCTATAAAATGCACAGGCGCCCCTTCTGATCTTGTTAACTGCTTCCTGTGCGCTGCAGTGCGCATTTTCCACGTGTAGCTTTTTAAGATACCCACGTTCATGAAGGAAATCAGAAAGAGAAACACAGTGTATCAGTGCATATATATGGAATCTAGAAAAATGGTATGATGAACCGATTTGCAGGGAAGGAATGGAGACACAGTTGCAGAGAATGGCCTTGCAGACACAGTGGGAGAGGGAGAGAGGAGCACCAATGGAGAGAGGAGCACCAACGGAGACACAGACACTGGCAGGTGCTGTTAACTAGGCAGCTGGAGAGAAGCGGCTATGCAGCACAGGGAACCCGGTTCAGTGCTCTGTGATGACCTGCAGGGGGCTGGGGGAGGGAGGCTAAGGAGGAAGGGAATGTATGTATAATTACGGCTATTCACATTGCTGTACGGCAGAAACCAGCACGGCATTGCAAAAATACTAAAAAAAAATCCTTTAGTTGAAGAACAGGAAAAAGAAAGAAAATACATAGGTACACTCTAAAAAAATACCCACATTCATGCTACAATAGTCATTAAGAGTGGTGTCAAAATGTTAATTCAAGGAATGATTTTCCTATCAGTATATTCTTAATCACGTAATACGATATTAAGAGAGAAAAAGAAAGGGAAAATGCTTTCCGAATTTCTGTAGAGCAAGCACAACAAAAACACAGCTAGACAAGGTGAACTAATAAAAACCAGGAAAAAAAAAAGGCAACCACAGCTAGGCAAGCTACTCAGGCCTTGCAGAATTTCTCTACCTCAAAGGCACACACCCAAATATACCTCACATGAAAACACATATTACAAGACAAAGCTGAAGAACTTCGTCAATATTGCAGGGCCATCAGAGTTTTCAGAATAAAAGGGAAAGAGGGGAAAAAATGTAAAAGAGAAGCAGGATGTGTGGAAACTGCTCCACAGAGGCGCCGATGTGCAGGTCTTCAAACATCTAGTGGGACATGATGCCTACGGACGACAGCACGCGGGCGAGCGCCTGTCCCCACACAACCTTCTACTTTTTTGCAATGAACCCCCAGCAGCCGCAGAGGAAACGCAATCAGCTTCAGGCTCCTGTGCTTCTGAAGGTGTGCGGTCCTGCCAGAAACCTTCACTCCAGAAAGAGTGTGGAACTCAAGATAAAATAACAGCAGTAAGATCGAACATCTCTGGGACCTGTCACCTTCCCGATTACCAATAACAGTTAAGAGGATTAGTGACAACTGTCCCTGGAGTTGTCCTGGATCTCAATCTAGAGGCGGAGGTGCACTCATTGGAACTCAGCTGAACAACAGCGATTTATGGAGCATTTCGTGTGTGCTGGAAACTCTGCTAAGAAATTTACATGCGTCAGCTCATGAACCCCTCACTTTGCAGAGGAGGCCACGGATGCTCAGAAAGTGACTTAGGCCAAAATCACACAGGTAGTAAAGGACAAGGTGATGCAGTGGTAAAGAATCCACCTGCCAATGCAAGAGACGTGGGTTCGATCCCTAGGTCGGGGAGATCTTCCTGGAGAAGGAAATGGTAACCCACTCCAGCATTCTTGCCTGGAGAATCCCATGGACAGAGGAGCCTGGAGGCTACAGTCCATGGGGTTGCACAGAGGTGGACATGGCTGAGCATGCATGCACCATTTTCTCCAAATGAGCTGGAGCTGGGATGAAGTAGTTTGATAGCGATCAAGTTAAAGACAAAGCTGGGTCTGAACCCAGGTAGCAGACCCAGAACTGCCTAAACCACACTGCTTCCTTTAAAAACAAGCCAATGAGAAGTACCCCCAAATAAAACGACAAATTAGCATTTGTATCAGCCCCTCCACCCAAATTTCAAAACAAGGCCAACCAGGACATAGTCTAGTGTTTGGAATCTTCAACCCCCAAAGTACAGAGCCCACATGCACGTGGTCGCCCCACACTTCCTCTCACACATCATGATTGTAGGTTTTCTGTGGTGAAAAACCTGGGAGAAGGTGATCACTTCAATGCTGCATTTCAGCAGGAATTGCCCAGCAAAGCAGGATATAGGCTCCCTGCTGCCCAGCAAGCTCTAGGGACTTGAGAAGCACTTGATCATGGGAAGTTTTTTCAATTCACAGTAGCTAATGATGCCCAGGGCTGTGCATTGTTATCCGTGGTCATAGTGGGGGCTTCCCTGGTGGTTCGGTGCTTAAGGGTCTGCCTTCCAATGCAAGGGATAATGGGTGTGATCCCTGGTCTGGGAACTAAGATCCCACTTGCCTCAGGGCAACTAAGCACACGCCCCAACCACTGAGCCCTCACTCTGGAGCACACACACCATACCTAGAGAAGCCCTCGTCACCTTCCCGATTCCCACTAACAGTTAAGCGTATTAGTGACCACTGTCCCTGGAGTTGCCCTGGATCTCAATCTAGAGGCGGAGGTGCACTCATTGGAACTCAGCTGAACAACAGCGATTTATGGAGCATTTCGTGTGTGCTGGAAACTCTGCTAAGAAATTTACATGCGTCAGCTCATGAACCCCTCACTTTGCAGAGGAGGCCACGGATGCTCAGAAAGTGACTTAGGCCAAAATCACACAGGTAGTAAAGGACAAGGTGATGCAGTGGTAAAGAATCCACCTGCCAATGCAAGAGACGTGGGTTCGATCCCTAGGTCGGGGAGATCTTCCTGGAGAAGGAAATGGTAACCCACTCCAGCATTCTTGCCTGGAGAATCCCATGGACAGAGGAGCCTGGAGGCTACAGTCCATGGGGTTGCACAGAGGTGGACATGGCTGAGCATGCATGCACCATCTCTCTCCAAATGAGCTGGAGCTGGGATGAAGTAGTTTGATAGCGATCAAGTTAAAGACAAAGCTGGGTCTGAACCCAGGTAGCAGACCCAGAACTGCCTAAACCACACTGCTTCCTTTAAAAACAAGCCAATGAGAAGTACCCCCAAATAAAACGACAAATTAGCATTTGTATCAGCCCCTCCACCCAAATTTCAAAACAAGGCCAACCAGGACATAGTCTAGTGTTTGGAATCTTCAACCCCCAAAGTACAGAGCCCACATGCACGTGGTCGCCCCACACTTCCTCTCACACATCATGATTGTAGGTTTTCTGTGGTGAAAAACCTGGGAGAAGGTGATCACTTCAATGCTGCATTTCAGCAGGAATTGCCCAGCAAAGCAGGATATAGGCTCCCTGCTGCCCAGCAAGCTCTAGGGACTTGAGAAGCACTTGATCATGGGAAGTTTTTTCAATTCACAGTAGCTAATGATGCCCAGGGCTGTGCATTGTTATCCGTGGTCATAGTGGGGGCTTCCCTGGTGGTTCGGTGCTTAAGGGTCTGCCTTCCAATGCAAGGGATAATGGGTGTGATCCCTGGTCTGGGAACTAAGATCCCACTTGCCTCAGGGCAACTAAGCACACACGCCCCAACCACTGAGCCCTCACTCTGGAGCACACACACCATACCTAGAGAAGCCCTCGCGTCACAGTGAAACATCCCACATGCCACAACAAAGACCTGATGCACCCAGGTAAAGAAATAAGTTAAAAGTGAAAGGGTTCATCGTTCAGTGGTGTCGAATTCTTTGCAACCCCACGGACTGTAGCCCTCCGGGCTCCTCTGTCGATGGACCTCTCCAGGCAAGAATACTGGAGTGGGTAGCCAATTCCTTCTCTAAGGGATCTTCCTGACTCAGGGATCAAACCCCGGTCTCCTGCACTGCAGGCAAATTCTTTACTTTCTGAGCCACCAGGGAAGCCCTGAATAAATAAATATAAAAAAAATAATAGGCAGTGCTGACTGCCACATTCCTCAAATGCTTCAAGGATCTTTTATTATCCCCTTTAATTTTTATCACAAGGCAGTGATGATGTAGTACTGAGTCCCTTGTACAGATGAGGAAGTGAAGGTCCTGTTTACCATTCTAGGCACAAGCTAAGACCCAAGAGTGTTCTCACTGAACTCTTGTGTGCTTTCTACTATTGAGCATATCCAGCTGCCTTCCAGTCTCTCCAATATCTCCTTGGGACCCAGGAGAACTTTCCCCATGGGTCTCTCCCAGCAGAGAAACAGTTCCTAAATAAATTGGGAAACACATATTTCCTATAGATGAAGAATATGGCCATCATGGCCCTGGATGTCACCTAGGTTTCCCGAAGGCGTTATCAGTCACCTTCCTCTCCCACATCATGATTGTAGGTTTTCTGTGGTGAAAAACCTGGGAGAAGGTGATCACTTCAATGCTGCATTTCAGCAGGAATTGCCCAGCAAAGCAGGATATAGGCTCCCTGCTGCCCAGCAAGCTCTAGGGACTTGAGAAGCACTTGATCATGGGAAGTTTTTTCAATTCACAGTAGCTAATGATGCCCAGGGCTGTGCATTGTTATCCGTGGTCATAGTGGGGGCTTCCCTGGTGGTTCGGTGCTTAAGGGTCTGCCTTCCAATGCAAGGGATAATGGGTGTGATCCCTGGTCTGGGAACTAAGATCCCACTTGCCTCAGGGCAACTAAGCACACACGCCCCAACCACTGAGCCCTCACTCTGGAGCACACACACCATACCTAGAGAAGCCCTCGCGTCACAGTGAAACATCCCACATGCCACAACAAAGACCTGATGCACCCAGGTAAAGAAATAAGTTAAAAGTGAAAGGGTTCATCGTTCAGTGGTGTCGAATTCTTTGCAACCCCACGGACTGTAGCCCTCCGGGCTCCTCTGTCGATGGACCTCTCAGGCAAGAATACTGGAGTGGGTAGCCAATTCCTTCTCTAAGGGATCTTCCTGACTCAGGGATCAAACCCCGGTCTCCTGCACTGCAGGCAAATTCTTTACTTTCTGAGCCACCAGGGAAGCCCTGAATAAATAAATATAAAAAAAATAATAGGCAGTGCTGACTGCCACATTCCTCAAATGCTTCAAGGATCTTTTATTATCCCCTTTAATTTTTATCACAAGGCAGTGATGATGTAGTACTGAGTCCCTTGTACAGATGAGGAAGTGAAGGTCCTGTTTACCATTCTAGGCACAAGCTAAGACCCAAGAGTGTTCTCACTGAACTCTTGTGTGCTTTCTACTATTGAGCATATCCAGCTGCCTTCCAGTCTCTCCAATATCTCCTTGGGACCCAGGAGAACTTTCCCCATGGGTCTCTCCCAGCAGAGAAACAGTTCCTAAATAAATTGGGAAACACATATTTCCTATAGATGAAGAATATGGCCATCATGGCCCTGGATGTCACCTAGGTTTCCCGAAGGCGTTATCAGTGTCTTTAACCAGAAGGGTCTATGCTGGTCACCAGGGGCGGGGAGCCTGTGGGGACAATTCTGTGACCTGCCCAGAAAAGGAACAGAGGACAAACAAGCCTAGCTTGACACAGAGGCCGAGCAGACAGCCTACGGAGGGTTGTTTCTGTACAAGACGGGGGAGGAAGTCACGCACCAGGTGGGACTAAGAGCAGAATGAGCGTGCAGAGGCCTTGAGACCCCATCCCTCCCCTCAGTTTGCCTTCTCTGTCTCAGAAATGAGTGAACTGGCAAATCTATTTCTCTCCCCTTAGTGATGGGAGGGGGAGCAGGAGGATGGGGGAGAGGGTATCTGACTCTGACTTTGGAATCGGTCAGCCTGAGGCCTCGTGACTCATCAGCTAGGGCTCTGGGGACTAAGGAAGGGCTCATTTCCAAAAAAGAGATACGTTCCAGCTCTACTGGTCTTCACTGACTTACTGACCAAGAGGGGATTTCTCACACCTGGCCCTCTTTCCTATTTGAGATTCCACCTAACCCAAGGAGAAACCGCCTCCCTAGACGGTTGATTTTTCCAGCTGCTGGGGAAACACCTTCACGATGCCCCACAAGGCAGTGGTAGGCACATGAGCTTAGGGATGCACAGCCCGACTGCTAGCATTTTCCAGTAAGTCTGCCTGTCTGGGTCCTGTCCTCATCGACAGCAACCCAGTCTTGTAGGAACACACGCCAGTCCCCACCAGCAGTCCTCATCAGACCCCCATGGGGAGGGGGCACACCCCCAGCAGGAGAGTGGGGACCGGGGTAGGTGGAGAAACAGCATCAATACAGAAAAGCTTTCTGAAAGGAAAAGTAACAGGGCTTCTCTGCTGGTCCAGCGGTTAGGACCCCTTGCTGCCAGTGCAAGGGACACGGGTTTGATCCCTGGTTGGAGAACTAAGATCCTGCATGCCACACAGCCAAAAAACAAATAATAAATGAAAGAGTGGTATATCTTCCCAAACAGAATTATTTCCTGAATTATTATACAGTTAGGTTCCTCCTCCAAACCCTGCAACTTAAAATAGGTCCAACCACATTCTAAGGTTTATTTGAAAACCCAGCAGAGCATCTTAGACTGAGTTCTTCCCATTTAAAGACTTGCAAAGACCAAGTTAAGGGGATGGTTTGGACAGCATTCTGTTTGGGGACATAACTCCCCCCACCACCGAATCTGCATCTGTTCACTCAGTCATTCATTCCGTAAGTCTTTATTGGGCACCTATCTTGTGCAAGTTTCTGTATTTTGTGCACGTCTCTGTATGAACCTGAGAATTCAGCAGCAACAACAACAACAAAAAACAAGCCCCCGTCCACAGGGAGATAACCTTCTAATAGGGAACGACATAGGGAATAAACAAGTAAGCACATATTACAGGATTTAAGATAGCTTAGAGATACAATCTCTTAGAGCTGAGACACCCTCTGAAAACACGGAGATGGGGAGGGAGAAGGAACGTGTTTTCTAGTAAGGGCTTAGTATAAACCTCCCCTGGAATATGTCTTGGTACCTAGAATGAAATTAATCTTCAGAAATGTCTTACATATGCGAATGTAATCGCCAAATTCTACTTTCTCCCTCAGAAATATAAAGCGCACAGATTGCGGCAAGGTCTCAAGAAAAGGCTGCAGCCCCCAGCCCAGGGCCAGCATGCGTTCTCCCTGCCCAGCTGGCGCTGTGTGCCCAGACTGCGAACGGGTTAAGGCGACTGCGGGAAGCTCAGAGTGCTGCATAAACAGCGCGCGCCAGACGTTCTAAGCATCCTTCATCTTCCCTATCTCCAGGTCCTTGGCTGTCAATCAGCTGTCACTTGCCCGCACATCAGCAGCGCGCACACATCACCAGGCTGTCAGCAAAGCAGCTGATGAGACTCGCTCCAGACTGTCAATCATCTCCATTTCTCTCCGCCGCTCGGGAAATAGTTGGGCTCCGAGAAACAAAGCCTGGGAGACCATAGCTAGTCGTCAGGCAGCTACTCCTGTACATGAATATAAGATCTTAAACGAGCACTGATCATACGTCACCCCAAGGGAGGGGTGGACAATAAAAAAAAAAGGTTTCCAACCTGAATTATTATACAGTTAGGTTCCTCCTCCAAACCCTGCAACTTAAAATAGGTCCAACCACATTCTAAGGTTTATTTGAAAACCCAGCAGAGCATCTTAGACTGAGTTCTTCCCATTTAAAGACTTGCAAAGACCAAGTTAAGGGGATGGTTTGGACAGCATTCTGTTTGGGGACATAACTCCCCCCACCACCGAATCTGCATCTGTTCACTCAGTCATTCATTCCGTAAGTCTTTATTGGGCACCTATCTTGTGCAAGTTTCTGTATTTTGTGCACGTCTCTGTATGAACCTGAGAATTCAGCAGCAACAACAACAACAAAAAACAAGCCCCCGTCCACAGGGAGATAACCTTCTAATAGGGAACGACATAGGGAATAAACAAGTAAGCACATATTACAGGATTTAAGATAGCTTAGAGATACAATCTCTTAGAGCTGAGACACCCTCTGAAAACACGGAGATGGGGAGGGAGAAGGAACGTGTTTTCTAGTAAGGGCTTAGTATAAACCTCCCCTGGAATATGTCTTGGTACCTAGAATGAAATTAATCTTCAGAAATGTCTTACATATGCGAATGTAATCGCCAAATTCTACTTTCTCCCTCAGAAATATAAAGCGCACAGATTGCGGCAAGGTCTCAAGAAAAGGCTGCAGCCCCCAGCCCAGGGCCAGCATGCGTTCTCCCTGCCCAGCTGGCGCTGTGTGCCCAGACTGCGAACGGGTTAAGGCGACTGCGGGAAGCTCAGAGTGCTGCATAAACAGCGCGCGCCAGACGTTCTAAGCATCCTTCATCTTCCCTATCTCCAGGTCCTTGGCTGTCAATCAGCTGTCACTTGCCCGCACATCAGCAGCGCGCACACATCACCAGGCTGTCAGCAAAGCAGCTGATGAGACTCGCTCCAGACTGTCAATCATCTCCATTTCTCTCCGCCGCTCGGGAAATAGTTGGGCTCCGAGAAACAAAGCCTGGGAGACCATAGCTAGTCGTCAGGCAGCTACTCCTGTACATGAATATAAGATCTTAAACGAGCACTGATCATACGTCACCCCAGATGATGTTGGGGTCAGGGGTGGACAGGGGGAAGATTGAGAATCTGTTTTATTATTAATTCTACCTCCCCAACCAGACCCTGATGGATTCACAAAATAAATAAATAAGCACAAGAACATAAAACAATGATAACTTGAAGTTACAGAGCTTATGCTTCAGAAAAACATCAGGCCCGGAAGATGGATGACTGCTTGGTTCGAAATTATTCATCATTGATCAGGCAGGCTTTGGGGGAGAGAGTAATTGTTGGATTGCTGGGTTCATTTATCTCCCAGGGAATTCTGAAACAGCAGCATCTGAGCTCCACTCCTCCACTCTCTGGGAACCACACAGAAAAGCAAGCAAATGCATCAGGACCCCCGGGAACTGGGCTTGCTGGGGCTAGCAACAGGCGTCCTTATGCTGAACCAGCGAACATTCTGGAACAGCCCCTCATCTATCAAGTAGCCACCTCCTTCATACAAATTATGTATTGAAGATGCCCCTGCCTCTAAAAACCCACAGTATACAAATCTAAAGAGATGCTCCTGGCAATAAGCTTCAATCAAGTTGTCCTGCTCCCTGGCTTGGCCACTTTTGCAAAATCCCCACTCATGTACTGGCATAATGAATCAACTCATCTTGCCAAAGATCCAGATACTAAGTTATCTGAAGTCCTGTGAAACAAAGGAAAAAACCAAACACCTGTTGCACTCTAATTGCTTCAAAATACACTTAGCAACAATCCAATCTTTTCATAATGTTGATCAAGATTGCTATTACCTATCAATTACCCAACGCTCTGAAGCGATCGTTCGTACGGAGTGTGACTGGTCCCACTGTCAGCTCCGTGGCTGTGACATTTGGGATGTTTTACCCCCTGACAGATAGATCCTCTCCACGTGCAACGTTCATTTCTGAAAACGCACCTCTCGCTGATCTAACCAGACATTAATTGCTGTTGTGCTGACGTATCCATGCCTCTCGGTCTTCTGGCACTACTAGCAAATCTGATCTCTGACAAGTTGGCTGAACCTAATCAGGACAGATCAGCTGTTACCCGAGGTGCCATGGGCTGTAATTTGTGGTTCTTTACAGAGTTATCACTCGCCAGGAAGACAAGGAACTATAAATTCTGTCAACATGAATCCCAAACTGTATGTTCAAAGCAGCGGTGGCCTCCCCCGCCCCCAGGCAAACATAGCACTTGTCAAATAAATGCTTGAGATAATTGATAAGAGGACATTGGAAGGATGTGGCCAATAGCGCGACTGTGAGAATGTTTTTTTTTTTTTTTAAGGAAACTTCAGAAGCAAAACATTGCCTGTGAAGTGGGAGTTGTCAAGGATAAAGGCATGCAGGGAAGTGAGGGGTGACAAGAGTCCACAATTCAGTTCCCACCTATCACTGGGGAACGTGGTTTACATGTGCCTTGCTCTTGAAACAGGCAAATGTCTAGACGTCCTAACCCTTGAAGGAAGCCTCTCGCTGTCTCTGAGTCAGGCTGCCGCCCGGTGACAGTGCCTCGGGCAGAGGCAGGAAAGACGGTCAGCCTGACAGCCCTGTACGAGTCTCTGAAGACTCCTGTGGTTTTCTTTCCGACGCAAAAAGAGGAAATATGAGAGAAAATAAACCTCTTCCTTACTGTATCGCTTTGGTCCATCTTCCAAACAAAATGAAAGGGTTAATGTGGCGTCGTCTTCAAAAAACTCTGTGGCAAACGCGTCCCACCAGAGGTTGTCGCTGTCCTGCAAAGAGACAGATCATTTATTTAACAGGCAAGAGCGGAAAACATCTCAAAGAGGAGCAGAGAAAGGGAACAAGGCAGGAAACCCCAGTCGCTAGTGGCTTAGGACTCAGCATATGTGTGTGGGCGTTCTGGAAGGCGCGTGGGCGGGTGTGTGGTCACTCTTCAAATTAATTGCCTTGAACAGGGACCGAATTCCAACTCAATAAACGGGTTAATGCAAAGCAAAGGCGAATTAATTCTCGGGGACATATTTGGGGAGATTTAATGAACGAATGCTCGAACACAATGTGACCTGTTTTAAGAAAAGGGTTTGCACTTAATGTAAAATGCATTCAGCCTTTTTTCTCTTCGCTCTTTTTAAGAGTTCAACTTTACAAACAGAAATCAGGACAGATCAGCTGTTACCCGAGGTGCCATGGGCTGTAATTTGTGGTTCTTTACAGAGTTATCACTCGCCAGGAAGACAAGGAACTATAAATTCTGTCAACATGAATCCCAAACTGTATGTTCAAAGCAGCGGTGGCCTCCCCCGCCCCCAGGCAAACATAGCACTTGTCAAATAAATGCTTGAGATAATTGATAAGAGGACATTGGAAGGATGTGGCCAATAGCGCGACTGTGAGAATGTTTTTTCTTTTTTTTTTTTAAGGAAACTTCAGAAGCAAAACATTGCCTGTGAAGTGGGAGTTGTCAAGGATAAAGGCATGCAGGGAAGTGAGGGGTGACAAGAGTCCACAATTCAGTTCCCACCTATCACTGGGGAACGTGGTTTACATGTGCCTTGCTCTTGAAACAGGCAAATGTCTAGACGTCCTAACCCTTGAAGGAAGCCTCTCGCTGTCTCTGAGTCAGGCTGCCGCCCGGTGACAGTGCCTCGGGCAGAGGCAGGAAAGACGGTCAGCCTGACAGCCCTGTACGAGTCTCTGAAGACTCCTGTGGTTTTCTTTCCGACGCAAAAAGAGGAAATATGAGAGAAAATAAACCTCTTCCTTACTGTATCGCTTTGGTCCATCTTCCAAACAAAATGAAAGGGTTAATGTGGCGTCGTCTTCAAAAAACTCTGTGGCAAACGCGTCCCACCAGAGGTTGTCGCTGTCCTGCAAAGAGACAGATCATTTATTTAACAGGCAAGAGCGGAAAACATCTCAAAGAGGAGCAGAGAAAGGGAACAAGGCAGGAAACCCCAGTCGCTAGTGGCTTAGGACTCAGCATATGTGTGTGGGCGTTCTGGAAGGCGCGTGGGCGGGTGTGTGGTCACTCTTCAAATTAATTGCCTTGAACAGGGACCGAATTCCAACTCAATAAACGGGTTAATGCAAAGCAAAGGCGAATTAATTCTCGGGGACATATTTGGGGAGATTTAATGAACGAATGCTCGAACACAATGTGACCTGTTTTAAGAAAAGGGTTTGCACTTAATGTAAAATGCATTCAGCCTTTTTTCTCTTCGCTCTTTTTAAGAGTTCAACTTTACAAACAGAAACCACGGTATTACCACCAGGTTATGGAGACTGCATTTTTAAAAGATAACTTACTCAAGAAGAAAAGAAAGTTGTGTGTGACCTGTGGCATTCCTCTCTGTGAATATCCCTGTGAAAGACACAGGTATGGCTACTGGGGCTTGTGTGGAAAGAGGAGTTTACCCATAGGCACACATCACACGCGGATTGCTTCCTAGGATTGGTTTAAGATGATGGGTGATCGCCAACTCATTACTAAATCAGTTATTAAACACAGAACAGTTCTGCAGAAGGCAAACCATCCACATGAACTCTATTTATTTGCCTTGGATTGCAAGTAACCCTTGTTCATCCAGAAAATAATTTGAACTGGGCCCTGTTGATGGCCGTTAACTGGGCCGTTAATTGATGGCTGCTAATCTTCAAGGGTAAGACAAGGGCTTTCCTGGCAGGGAACTGGGGGCTATGCAAAGTGTTGTGTTTAAAAGGGGGATCCTATCTGGGCCTCATTCTCTGTTGCTTTACTCCCAAAGGATTTTCTTTTAATGTTCATTTTTATTAGTCAATTTTTATTGGAAGATAGTTGCTTTACAATATTGTGTTAGTTTCTGCTACACAGCAAAGTGAATCAGTTATACATATACATATAGCCCCTCTTCTTTTGGATTTCCTTCCCATTTAGGTCACCACAGAGCAATGAGTATGGTTTCCTCTGCTACACAGTGGAGTCTCATTAGTTATCTATTTTATACACAGTATTGATCATGAATATACATAAGAATGAGTCCCAAGTATGAGCCTCCGAGCCTCCGTTTAAACACAGCACTTACACAACTCCCCCAGTTCACTGTTAGGGAAGCCCTTCTCCTGCCCTTGAAGATTAGCATATATACGTATTCACAGAAAGAAGGCTGAGTGATGAAGAATTGGTGCCTTTGAATTGTGATGTTGGACAAGACTCTCGAGAATCCCTTGGACGTCAAGGAGATCAAACCAGTCCATCCTAAGGAAATCAACCCTGAATAGTCACTGGAAGGACTGATGCTGAAGCGCAAGCTCCAATATTTTGGCCACCTGATGTGGAAAGCCGACTCACTGGAAAAGCCCCGGCTGCTGGGAAAGACTGAGGGCAGGAGGAGAAGTGGACGGAGGATGGTGAGACGGCTAGAGAGCATCACTGACGCCATGGACGTGAATCTGAGCAAACTCCAGGAGAGAGTGAAGAACAGGGGAGCCTGGTGCGCTGCAGTCCATGGGGCTGCAAAGAGCTGGACGCAACGTAGTGGCTGAATCAAAGCAACGATATATGTCAGCTCCAATCTCCCAATTTCTCCCACCCCACCCACTCCCCCTTGAAAGGCACACACTCGTTCTCTTTGTCTGTGACCCCTAGATTCCCAGGCTTGGTCTTTTTCCAGAGAATTCTTGGTTAGCACCAGATTTCAGGACAGAACGCATGCCAGCTGCCTGTCAGATGGGGTGGGGGGCGCGCAGGGCAGGGCCTGCTGCTCCCCACTCCACAGCCCCCACCCCAGGGCTCTGGCAGGGTCTCTCCACCCTCTCTTCTTCCCATTAAGTTTCTCTGCTTGTGACAACATGAAGTTGTTTTCGCTGGCAGGCCTCGAGAACAAGCCTTGAGTCCTGGCAGGAACAGTTCAGGGGCCTCTGAAGACTGATGCCTCTCCTCTTCAGAAAAGAAGACGCTGAGACACATCTACGTTTTTGTCTCTTTTTCTCTGGTCTCTGACGCACTGCCACACCAAAAGCCAGCACTTCTCTTAGTAGAACGCAAGCCATCCAGGCATGTTTTATGACTCCACACAAACTACCCCGCTCTGTAGCTCCCTTCAGAAGCAAGTATTTATGGAGCACTTATTACGTGTAGCTTCCTTGTGGCTCAGGGGTAAAGAATCCGCCTGTCATGCAGGAAGTGCGGGTTCAGTCCCGGGGTCAGGAAGATCCCCCAGGGAAGGAAGTCACAACTGACCCCAGGATTCTTGCCTGGAGAGTCCCACGGACAGAGGAGCCTGGTGGGCTACAGTCAAGGGGGTCGAGGAGCTGTTCACAGCTGAGTGCGTGCACACCCAGTACGGCACATGTTGTTTGTGAGCAGAGGCTCTGCATCGCTGGCTGTGTCACCTCCCAGGCCCCAAAGTAGCCTCGAGCCCATGGCATTACTCAACGAAAGCTGTTCAGTGCATGGCTGAACTGCTCAGATGCTCATCCCAGCTTTCTCACTGCAGAAACAGTGCAGTGAGAGTTGCTGGTGAAGGCAACTTGCCCAAGTCCACTCACACAGTCCGTTAGTGGTAAATCTGGGATTTAAACTGGGGCCATCAGAACAACCTCTGCCCAACTCCTTTTCCTGCATCTTTGGGAAGGCAACGATATATGTCAGCTCCAATCTCCCAATTTCTCCCACCCCACCCACTCCCCCTTGAAAGGCACACACTCGTTCTCTTTGTCTGTGACCCCTAGATTCCCAGGCTTGGTCTTTTTCCAGAGAATTCTTGGTTAGCACCAGATTTCAGGACAGAACGCATGCCAGCTGCCTGTCAGATGGGGTGGGGGGCGCGCAGGGCAGGGCCTGCTGCTCCCCACTCCACAGCCCCCACCCCAGGGCTCTGGCAGGGTCTCTCCACCCTCTCTTCTTCCCATTAAGTTTCTCTGCTTGTGACAACATGAAGTTGTTTTCGCTGGCAGGCCTCGAGAACAAGCCTTGAGTCCTGGCAGGAACAGTTCAGGGGCCTCTGAAGACTGATGCCTCTCCTCTTCAGAAAAGAAGACGCTGAGACACATCTACGTTTTTGTCTCTTTTTCTCTGGTCTCTGACGCACTGCCACACCAAAAGCCAGCACTTCTCTTAGTAGAACGCAAGCCATCCAGGCATGTTTTATGACTCCACACAAACTACCCCGCTCTGTAGCTCCCTTCAGAAGCAAGTATTTATGGAGCACTTATTACGTGTAGCTTCCTTGTGGCTCAGGGGTAAAGAATCCGCCTGTCATGCAGGAAGTGCGGGTTCAGTCCCGGGGTCAGGAAGATCCCCCAGGGAAGGAAGTCACAACTGACCCCAGGATTCTTGCCTGGAGAGTCCCACGGACAGAGGAGCCTGGTGGGCTACAGTCAAGGGGGTCGAGGAGCTGTTCACAGCTGAGTGCGTGCACACCCAGTACGGCACATGTTGTTTGTGAGCAGAGGCTCTGCATCGCTGGCTGTGTCACCTCCCAGGCCCCAAAGTAGCCTCGAGCCCATGGCATTACTCAACGAAAGCTGTTCAGTGCATGGCTGAACTGCTCAGATGCTCATCCCAGCTTTCTCACTGCAGAAACAGTGCAGTGAGAGTTGCTGGTGAAGGCAACTTGCCCAAGTCCACTCACACAGTCCGTTAGTGGTAAATCTGGGATTTAAACTGGGGCCATCAGACAACTGCAATGTGCCCCAGCCTCTGCCCAACTCCTTTTCCTGCATCTTTGGGAAGGCAAGCACAGGGTTCAGAAAGAAGGAAGTGGGGCATATTTTCTCTCAGGCTGGTTTCTCTTCCAGCTCCTTGCTTGACTGCTCATACCCAGGAGGCTTGAACTCTGCGGTAGGGCAGGGGGTATTATTAATACATCATTGGTGGATTTGGCCCAAGCACAGCCCTCAGAGTCGGCTCATCCTGACACTACCTCTTTCCTGCTATGTGACATCGAAAACTTATTACCTCCCTGAGACTGTTTCCTTACTTGGAACTTAGGGATGATGATAGCAATAACAATAAAGAGGACAGTAATACCTATCCCACACAGAAGATGCAACAACACTGTACTGATGACTATCTTGCCCAGAAGATGTGGTGGCTCAGTAAGTCAGTGGACGTTACACGCCCGCAGAGTGACTGGCACAGTGAAGATCCACACAATGCCCTTTCCTTCTCTAACATCTTTAGTATCATTTCTAAGGGACGAAGGATTCCATGTTCTGAAGAACTCTACATAAAAAATGTTTCCAAATCAAGCACACTCCCAAATCACTTTGACTGTTTATAACCCATTTATTTGGCAACCCTGCCTGTCTGTGACACAGCAGAAACTTATGAATGAATGAAGAAGTTGTGGTCCATGTATACGATGGAATATTACTCAGCCATAAAAAGGAACAGAGTAGAGTCCGTCCTAGTGAGGTGGATAAACCTAGAGGCTGTCATAGAGCGCGAAGTAACTCTGAAAGAAAAAAACAAACTTCACATGTGCATAGATATGGAATCTAGAAAATGATATGGAAGAATCTATTTGCAAGGCATGGATAGAGACCCAGACAGAGACGACAGACATTGGACACAGTGAGGCTGAGAAGGGACGGGACAAATGGAGAGAGCAGCAGCGACACAGAGGCACTGCCGAGTGGAAGACAGAGGTGGGAAGCTGGTCTGTGGCCACAGGGAGCTCCGCCTCGTGCTCTGTGACAACCGGGGGGGCGGGGGGGGAGGGGAGCAGAGGCTCAGGATGGAGGGGACATATGTGTCCTTGAGGCTGACTCATGAAGTTGTACGGAGGAAGCCAACACAATATTGTAAGACAATTATTCTCCAATTAAACATAAATTTAAAA